>CM034154.1:474997543-476197543 GCA_019776745.2 Taxus chinensis
ATTGGTTCAAAGTATTAGCATCAAATGAGGTTAAGATACAATCTTCTAGATCATAAATCATAATATAAAATTAGAGGTGTATCTAGATTGATTCCACATAATATATTTAAAATAAATGGGAATTATAAAATTTTGAAGGGGAATATGGGTTTACCCAACAATCATAGGTATAGTATAAGTAGAAATAGGATATTTATGTTCAATATAAACAATTTCCTTAGTATGATTTAGAAAATAAGTATCACAAATAGGTATATCGTGACTAAGTTCAAATTTCCTTTATAACATGAGTTTCAAGTGTACTATTATTTGTCCATTGCAAGAGAATATAAATAAGTATCATCATATGAAACATCATTAGAATTGGTATTTGAAGGATAATCACAATTGCAACTATAAATAAAATGTAGATGAAGTGAAAAACTAAAACCTTCTTGGATAATAGTACCCACATACAAAATATATTTTCTAGGATCAATCTATGTATTTTGAAAGACCGCGTAGATGATATCCCTACATATGGGATTGAGTTGGATGAACTCAAAGAAATACATAATGGGTGCTTTGGAATTTAGGATAAAAACATTGAAAAATAAGTATAGAGTTTCATCATGGAAACTCAAAGCACTAAGCATGGAAGTTAAACATCAAGAGGTGTAGTAAGAGGTATTTGTATATTTAGAAGGATATCATACAAAATTTATGTACAAACTAGGTAGAGTTGAAGGAACTCAAGGAATGACATAGAAGTTTCATCAATGGACAAGCCATGATTATTCAAAGGATAATGTATCTTTAGAATAAGTAGTATACAATTAATAGGAGTTTGAAAAGAGACATACAATAGAGGACAAGACCCAAAAGTGATGTTTCAAAAAATAGTGACCATTACCAATTTATTAAAATGAATATGTATGAAAATAATCAGTGAATTTAATTAGAAAAAGGGTGTATTTTTTAATTTTATTATATGGTATTAAAATCTTCAAGAAATTCACACAAAAGTGTATACTGTTTGATTATTCCCAAATTACAAAAAACTGTAATTTTGAATGTCCAAAAAGAGTGCTAAAAATTAGTGAAAAGTAAAGAAATTTTTCATTGAATAGATAAATATTTATAAAAAATTAGAGGTATTTTAAGTTAGAGACATTATGATTTATATATGAAATAAAATTTGATTAAAATTAGGATCCCTATAAATATACCCAAGGGTAGGACTGACCATGATACCCTAGGAAAACTTGTGTAAAATAGAGTTAAGTAATATGATAGATGAAAATATCATGCGGATATTAATATAAAATGTAGATATGAAGCCCTATGGATACTAGGGTTCAAGCCAAAATGTTTTGTGCTGAATTTGGGTTCACCAAATATTTACACCCATTGTATATTTAATTATATTTTCTTTTCAATACACAATAAATAAAAGGAATGTAAGGTCTGGAGACTAGGATGTATCTTGATAAATTAACTTCCAAAATTAATTATACAAATTTATATTAATGTATTGGTTCGTTTAATAAATGAATACAATATCAAAATACACAAGATAGGGATAAACTTAGTTATATACAGCAGTACAAGAAGATAGACTAAATAAATTAGAAGTGCAAAACCTATAAAATCTTCACTATTGAAGTTACAATCTAGAAATGTCCTAGTAAAGGACTATATGGTTTTTTCATGATGTATAATTCATTACATAACCTTCTATATGGTATTATAAAACCTCTTAATTGTGTCTTATAACTTTATAGGCCCTTTTGTGGTATGGAAAGGTGATTTATTGTCAAAACCTAGTTGTAAGAAAGTATCAATATCATCGGTAACCAAAAAAATCACTCAAAAACCCTAATCATGGGTAGAATACCATACAAAAATGTTATTTTTGGGTTTCTGTGCACTCCATGCACTACATACATTAGAACTAATCCAAATGAAGCCTCAAACCACACATACTTCTGAACCATATATGTGATATCTATATAGATGTAGATAATTGGAAACTTAAACCCCCTTCGATCATGTTTGATTGAAATGTGTTCTTAGTAAGACTTGGAAATACTAACTTGGTGTACTTGTATGTAAGAGAATTTATACTCCTTGACATATTTTAGTTTTTTATAACTATATAGGTGGCTTTCTTAATGGATGTGCATCATCTTTAAGAATATTTGGGGAGCCTTGAGTTCCTTTTGTGTGTGTTACATGATAGTATGGAAATAAAATTCCATATGATTATCATGGGGGTTAGAGAGGTAGTGTTAACTTACTTATATATGGCCCAAAAGGCAAAATATTATTATAAGAAAAACCTATGAGGATATAAAGACCAAATAAATAAGGGTAGGTAACAAATACAGTTGAAGAATGTGTCACTGTAGAACCATATAGGTCATCTAGTACTAGATTATACAACATGGCTGAACTATATAGTTATCAATAGTGAAAATGTGAATCAAATATAAAATTTATAAAATGATGGTAGGATCTTAAGCACTAATATTACAGAATGATTTTTCAACACATGAATGTGTAGGAATAAGAAAGTTAGGAAAGAGATGGAAAGATATACTAAGTAGGAATAGGATGTGGGTGTTTTTCTTAGCCAAGAATCACAATTGTAATAAATAGTGTCATTATGATATATTACTAGATTTTTGTGTCTACAATAGTAAATATTTACAACCATAATTATTTATATTTGTAATCCATTTGAGGATAAAATTTGTAAAAAATGTCATAATGGAAAGACATGAACATCTATATATGGAAAAAATAATTGTTACATTTGAAATTATCTAATGGAACCTATGTGGAGTCTCTATGGAAACCAAAAAAAAATCACGTTATTTTTGCTATGTTATTTCAACATCCAATCTTTAAGAATAGGTTATATTGAAAAATTACCAAAATAATATAAAATATTGGTTAAACAACCCTAATTTTAATACACCTACCCATATAACAAAAAAATTACATTAATTTTCTTTCTTTCAATTTTCAATAAAATTGTGACTGATTTTTCTTTTTATAGAAACTTTAATATATGAATTAAAAGATATAAAAAATAAAAACTATTACAAAATAAAATTAAAAAAATGGTGTTACAAAAAAATTCATCTTAAAAAAACCATATAATTTTTACCCATTAGAAATTATTAAAATTTGAGATATTGAGCACGCCACAACATTGTTTAAAATTTATATAAATTGTGTTCCTATAATTAATACAAAAATTCAATATTTGTTTGAAAAAATGAATATTTTGTTTACATTCAAAAAACCCATTTTTAGTATTATTATATAAAAAAGTAGCACCCTGGGATATGGCTATAATAGATCCCTACTTTTTGCTAACATGGGACCATATCTCAAGTTGTGTGACTTGCATTCTTGAAATGTTCATATAGAGAAGGATGGTTCCTCTTCCTAATCCTAATACAACAACTACTCCTAATGAAGGGAAAACCACTATCTACTCCTAATCTATGACTTCCAAGGGACTGAGGAGAAGGAGAAAGGATAAAAAGAGAGAAATGATACACTACAGAGGTGATAACACTAGAAAAATAGGTTGTTGGACAAACTTGATGCTTGAAAACAAAGGAAGGTGAGCATGGAGAGGATAGAAATGCATCAAAGACCAAAATAATACACACAATACACCATTTTCAGTTAGCAAAAACACATTTAAGTATGTAATGAGAAAAATATGTACATTCACCTACAAGCATGAAGAAAGGAAAGAAAAGACAATAAAAACAGTTCAAGGGCAGAGAAGTAGTCACAAACACCATTTTTTACTGCTCCAAGACTATCCACAATACATCATTTTATCAGAGAGGAAAGATTCTTCATTACAATTCCCAAACATGCAAGCTAGAATCTCCACAACATTCTTGCAGAGAAGAAGAAGGAAGAGAAGCACAAAAAATGTCAAACTCTTTACAATTGTGGCCTCCTTTACAATTTATAAAATATGGAAGAATTAGTGTAAGACAAAGAGAGCGGAATATTCTAACTTCAAGCACCAAAAAATTCCCTCAAACATGCAAAAGTGATGGATTATACTGAAAAATCCTTCCCTCATTTTCTTTTTGCCTATGGAAGAAGAAAAATGCACCCATGTTGTCATTTAAGGATATTTCATCTACCTGGAAATGATGTTTTGGAACTAGGATTGTTTTCTATATTTTCCACCATCAAAACTCCATCAAGCCTTCATTTTCTTGAGTTTTGTGTGTAGATCATAGAGGCACAATTCTAAAGAGTCAAATTTGTCACAATTTGGTAGAGAAATACAAAAGTTATGGCCTTCTAAGTGTTGTCATATCTCCATCATTGTCTAGGCTTGGTTATTGTTTACAAGACTATGTAATAAATCTCTAGCTAGGAGAAATGATTATAATATTTTCTCCTTCCCTAATGTATTTTTCATATTTGAAATAGCCTTGGCATTTAAAATTTATAGTTGGCCTCACAGTTTTTCCATTGTTTTCATTTGGGGAAGTTAAGTGTGTTTAAACATGATATTGAGGGATAACTCACCGAGATGGAACCCCTTTATTACTCCCCGAGATCCATTTTTCATCAAGCTTCTCTAGTGGCTCTGAATCGAGTCCAAATCGGTGCAACCTTAATGCCTCCTCACTTTCATTACGGTTTTATCCAATCCCACACATGCACGAACTCACCTCAACATCCTTAGTTGACTTACCCAATGTAATGTAAGCGTCTATGTGTTTCGTGGAACACCCCATCCCCACATCTGGTTCATTTCATATTTTTTGTGGCTAATGCAGACACATCAGGTCCAAATATGACATGCCTCCTAAGTTCATCCTATGTTTTGGTTCACCTGACAGACCCTCCAACCGATTTGTATTATGCCTTGTTCCTCGGGATTGACATGTTCTTAGTACTCATTGCGGATCCACATAGTCCCCAATGCCCCAAAATTGGCCACACTCATCCATTCCATCCCGTTCATCTGGGTGCATAAGTTGACTCTCACCCATAACATGTGGAGTTTCCCTTGTATTGCAGAAAAACTGGGTTTCTTAGACACCCGAGTCCAAAGTTCATCCGGGTTGCTAGGGACCTGATCGCGCACTTTGGCTTCAATGGCCCCCTATAGGGACCCCTCCAATGGATCAACGAGTTGGATCAGTGAGCTAAATTAAATGTTTTCCCCCATTTTACACTAAGTCCCTTCCTCCCAAGCTACTTTACGTTTGACAACTCGTTGGGTTGAATTCAACTCACCTTGCAATAAGGTTAACATGGCCTTACCATGACTTTGACCCCATGAAATGGCTCACCTAATGTGGCTATCTCCTGATCCAACCTCCCATGAAGAGATTGATCGTGGTGAGATTTTTGCTATTGTAACTCAACCCTGTGATGCTTTAACCCAGGTGAGATCGGCCTAACTTGCCCCATAACACATGAGTTAGTGAGCTCCACAACCAGCTCAAGAGCTCTAGAACAGCTCAAACTACCCCAATATAGATCAACTCACCCATGCCATTATCCCATCTATAATGTGTGATGTCAACTCTATCTCCATTCTAAAGCTCTCCACAATAGCTTGGTTTACCATTATCAACATGGAACCAATTCAGCCCTCACGATCACCTTAGTTCACTATAAAACACAAGTAACTCATCCCAATGCAATGTTGAACTGGCTCGCTCCTCTTTCTTTGAACAAATCACTATCACCTATAAATGTCTTGTTGTCATGTTTAACAACTCAGTCTACAATGAGTAACAACTCAATGCAATCTTAGCTCGTCGAACTTAGAGCTAGCTCGCCCACCAGCTCAACAAGTTGGCTAAAGACTAAGGACCAAATTTTTAACTTCTTGACTTCCTTCTAGATTTTTGAAAACTTTTGGATTCCTTAAGGCCTCGAGGCTGTGTATTAATCTCATAGAGTGTCCCAAATGACAACGTAATATTTTTTCCATTTTTCTTGCAATTGAGACCCACAACTTGTTTCTACAACCTGAGTTAACTCTAAACTTCAAGAAAACCAAGAAGAGGAAAAATTCCTCTAATGTCTTCCAACCTTCTTGGAGATGTTGATGATTCCCCCAACACTAAAAAATACATGTGTGATTCAGATTGGTCTGTATCCTCCCCCCTAATTAAATGTAAGACCCCCTACGTTGTCCATTTTCATCTGGGGGTGAAAATGGATAACAATTTGTATGACTTGCGAGGCCATCTTCCTGCTAGATGAATTGTACTAGCCACCTTGAAGCATCTGTTAGGCATGGAGTCTACCTGATATACTTGTAAATTGATCATGAATTCTAAATTGAGCCAATAAACACTATTTCCATAATTGCATGCTATATCTCGTACTTTCCATCTCACTTACAAAATTCTCAAAATTAAGGTTTTGTGAGAGTGGAAAATTGTCTTGCATTTGAATTTCTTGCCAAGTTTGAAACATAACTTGCTGATGATCTCTTGAAAAGTATAACAATTCAGAGTTTTGAATCATAGCTGATTTGGAAGGAAATTTGATACTACATCAAAACTGATATCCTTTTCTTTTCATGGTTTCCTTGAACATTGCTGGGGGTAGGGCTGCTCTACACTGAATTGGGGGAGATGCCATGGAATGATTATTTAATTTATTTGCAAGGCCATAAACAAATTATTTATAACTATTCTTGAAGGAAAAAGTAGGTGAAAATCATTAAAACCTGTCCAATAACTGATTTTAGTTTCTTTACATTTGAAATGACTTGAAGATTACAACTTCTCCATGCAAATATAAGCTTATTTTTAACAAATTCCAGGAGGGATGATACACTATGTAATAGACTACCTGGAGCAACAATGAAAAAACTATATACAAAGGAATAATTCATGCATACATCATGTAAGACATGCAGAGTGTGCACAAGAACTTCTTTTTCTGAAAGCAAACCTACTCCTACCCTACACTAATCAAAAGCTAGGAATAATTCAAACAAAATTTCTAAATAGTGATGAGAAGTAGCTTCCTTTTCTCACAATAGGAAGCCATGCAACTGATTTGGCAACAAGCATGGCCAGATGTATGAGTGAAAAACTAATTAGAGACTGATTCTCCACCCTACTCATCAAGCTATTATCTAAGAACAAAACAAATACCTCCTTTAGTTGCTCTTCATTTGGAACTAATATACATTGGTATTTACCCTTGGTACTTTGTGGCTCATCCTCATACTTATAAGTAAGCATGATTGGTTATGGATCCCCCTTGGATTTAATGAAGCTAAGTAACTGATTGGGAAAGGTTTGATATGTTGTATTTTCACACTATTTTGAAATAAAATTCCAATAAGAAAGTCTTCTTGCAAACATTCTTGGAAAAGGTGACATTTTGTGAGTTGATTTGGAACTTCTTACTCATCTACATACAACAGATGATCTGCCTTTGTGTTTGATATGAGAATGGTGTCTCCCTTGCTTTTCTATTCCTCCTCATTTGATATGAAACTTGGAAGACTCAATTCCTCCAATCTTGATTCAAGAGGACTATTATGAAATGCATACTACTCTTGCACGTTCTCTTCCATATTAGTATGCTCTTGTTGTTGAAATATGAATGATAGAGAAACAAAATTTGTGATATCTATAGGCTCCTCTCCATTAAACTACTCTTCCAAGTCAGATAAGAAGTCAAGCTCTTTGTTTTTCTGTAGTGTCAAGGCTTCTCCATTTTGTAGGATGACCTTCAAATATTCAACTTGTTCATCATGGTCCTCCTCATCATCAAAAACAAATTTTGTGAGCTCAAACTCATCCAAAAAATCAGTTTTTTGGAGAGATGAAGTGGGAGAGAGATATCTGAAATATCTTGGGTAACCTACTCATTTCTATTCAAGACCTTTGAACTTTTCTTTCTCACCTCCATGCTCTCTTCTTTGTTTGATATTGGAGCTGATTATTTTTCCTTCTTTCTCTATTGTTGTTACCAAATCATCCTTAGCCACCACTTTTTCTTTAACCTTTACCTCCTCTGAAGGCTTCATAATCAAGGGAAATTTGTCAATTATGAATCTTAAAGCCTAGTTTCTCAAGTTTCTCATTATCTCTTCTCTATTGGACTCCTCTTCTCCCTTCTCCTCGCTATTTTTTTGAGTATCATCTTCCAAACATGGAATTGGGAATGAAAAAGGAGCATTGGGTTGGGTCACAACTATTTTTTTCACTATTTGTGGCAAGAAGGGAGGTTTACTTACTTTTTATTCTAGATGGGATGAATTCATGGAAGGGAAAAGTGTCAAAAATTAAAGATCGGATGGAATACTAGAATATGAAGAATTGGATTCCATAATGGGATCAACGTGCAGCAAACTCAAATCATGATATTCGGGTTGAAGTAATGCATATTGGGAAAGAGAAATAGAAGGACCGTGAGTTAGTGGTTTAGGAATTACACATTGACAAGGTTTCCTCACTTCAAGTTCATAAGCCTCTATTTCTCTTATCCACTTTGCAAGTTGAGGTAGCATTTGAACCATGAAATCAAGATTTTGTTGAGGGTTGTATCCCATCCCTGTCCTGTAAAAGGGACCACCCATGGAAAAGGTGCCCTAAATCCAATCCTAAATTCTTTTATTTGAGTTGTATCCCTTCACTGCACCATGATTGCTTTCATTCTATAATTTTTCTTGTGCAAATCAGCTTCATCATGTGTGAAACTACCTCCAAAATTTGTATATCCATGCTCTGAAACAACTACATCATTTGGAAAATGACAAAAATTATTTAAATCTGGCTCACATGGATATGCATACTACCTATTTTAATTTTGAAACCTTTCTGGAGGTGTGTTGAAGTAGTCTAGAGATGGATTTGAAGAGCACTACTACTGCAAGTGTGAATTCCATGATGGAAATGAAGTCATGATTGCAAAACTTCATGGATCGAATAAGAATGGAAGATATGAAAATAAAAATGGATGGGAATGGATGGAAATAAATTTATACAACTTAGAATAGGGTTGTTTGAATCAATTGAGTTGTTAGTTATGCTTAGAATATACCTCAAAAGGTTGAACTCCATGAAAAGTACAAAAAAATTGATTAAATGAAGTGATAAGGTGCTTTAAACCTGTCCCATTGAGTGTGCCAGAACTGTTATCACAAAAAATAGCTCCCTGGGATATGGTAATGACACATCCCTACTCTTTGATAACATGGGACCATCTATCAAGTTGTGGGACTTACATACTTGAGTTGGCCCTCCAGAGAAGGTTGTTTCCTCTTCCTAATCCTAATGAAACAACTACTACTAATGAAGGGAACACCACTATCTACTCCTAATATATGATTTCCAAAGGACCAAGGAGAAGGAGAAATAGTGAAAAGATAGAAATCCTACACTAGAGAGGTGATAACACCAAAAAAGGGGTTGTTGGACAAGTTTAATGCTTAAAAACAAAGAAAGGTGAGCATACAGAGGATGAACATGCATCACAGACCAAAATATTAGACACAAAACACCATTTTTAGTTAATAGAAACACATTTAAGCATGCAATGAGAAAAAAATATGCACAACCACCTATAAGCATGAATAAAGGAAAGAAAATAAAATAAAAATAGTGCAAGGGAAGATAAGTAGTCAAAAACACCAATTTTTATTGATCCATGAGTATGCACAATACTTAATTTTAGCAAAGAGGGGAAATATTTTGAATTAAAATGCCAAACCACAAGATCTATAGTCTTCATAACATTCTTATAGAGAAGAAGAAGGGAGGACAACACAAAAAATGTCTAACTCTTTACAATTGTGTCATCCTTTACAATTTATAGAATATGGAAGAATTGGTGAGAGAGAGAGAGGAGAGGATTTTTACTTCAACCACAAAAAAAATCCATCAATACACCTAAAAAAGTGATGGAGTATCCTGAAAAACTCATCCCTCATTTTCCTTTGGCCTCTGGAAGAAGAAAACTACACCCATGTTGTTATTTAATGTTATTTCATCTACCTGAAAATGAGTTTTTGGAACTGGGATTATTTTTTGTCTTTTGCACCATAAAAACTCCATCAATCCTTCAATTTCTTGATTATTGTGCATATATATATCTTAGAGCCACATTTCCAATGATTCCAATTTTGTGTGATTTGGTTTAGAAATGCAAACGTTATGGCCTTCTAAGTGTGGGCAAATCTCCATCATTTTTCAGTCTTGGTTGTTTTTTACGGGATTGTGCAATAAATTTATAGTTGGGAGCAATGATTTTAATATTTTTTCCTCCCCTAATATTTTTTACAAATTTGAAATAACCTAGGCATTTAAAAGTTATAATGGGCCCCACCACTTTTCCATTGTTTTCATTTGGGGAAGCTGAGTGTGTTTAAACATTGTATTTAGGTCTATCTCAGCCAACTCACTAGTTGGATCGTTGAGATGGGTACCCCTTTATTATTCCCCAGACTCCATTTTTCATAAATATTCTCAGGCAGATCCAACTCAATTCTAACTCGTCCCAACCCTGTATGCCTCCTCGCTTTCCTTAAACCCATGCATTTCTTGACATCCTTGGTCAACCCACCCAATGCAATGTGGGTGTCTATGTGTTGTGGGGAACACCACATCACCACGTCTAGTTTAGTTCATTCTTTGTGTGGCTCTTGTTTCTGCATTGGGTCCAAATCACCAATGTTGCCCGAGTTCATCCCGTGCTTTGGTTCACCTGACTGAACCTCCAATAGATTTGTGTTATGCCTCATTCATTGGGTTTGATGTATTTTTTACACTCATTATGGATCTGCATGGTCCCCTAGGCCCGAAACTTGACCATACTCATCCATTCTATCCCACCCATCTAGACACATAATTTGAATCCCTTCAGTAACATGTGGAGGTGCCCTAACAGTGTGATGAAAGTGATTTTCTTCGAAACTCAAGCCTCGAGTTCATCTAGGAAGCCTAGGGCCAAATCACACTCTTTGGCCACAAAGGCACCCTAAAGGACACCTCCAATGGATTGTTGATTCGGCTCAGTGAGCTATCTCTAATCATTTCCCCCATTTTCCGCTAAGTCCCTTCTATCGGATCTACTTTTTGTTTGATGATTCACCTGGATGAATTCAAATCACCTCGCAACAAAGCTAGCCTGACCTTTCCATGACCTCGACCCCAATAAATGGATTGCTTGCAATTCCTATATCCTTATTTGACCTCCCATGTAGAACTTGATCATTGTGAGCTCAATGCCATTTTAACTCAACCCTTTGATGCTTTAACCTAGGTGAGCTTAGCCCGACTCGCTGCATAGCGCACGAGTTATTGAGATCCACAACTAGATCGACAGTTCTAGAACAACTCAGCCCACCTAAATATAGCTCAACTCACCCATGCCATTATCTCATCTTTAGTGTGTCATGTCATCACATTCTCCATTCTAAATCTTACCATGGTAGCTTGGTTTACCATTATCAACATGAAACCAGTTCGGTCATCATGATCACTTCAGTTCACTATAAAACACAAGTAGTTTTCCACAATGTGATTTTGAACTAGACCACCCCCTTGCTCCAAAAATCTTGCTATCACCTTGAAATGGCTCATTGTCACCTTTAACAACTCAGTCTACCATGGTTGATAGATCAATACGAGCTCAATTCACCAATTTAGGAGCCAGCTCACCCACTAGCTTGGTGAGCTGGCTAGAGACTATGGACCAAATTTTTAACTTCATGAATTCCTTTTACATCATTTGAATTTTTTTTGGATTCCTCAAGTCCCTAAGGATGTCTATTAATGTTGGAGAGTGTCCCAGACTGCAACACCATATTTTTTCCATTTTTGCTAGATGTGGTCCTTGCAGCTTGTTTCTACAACCTGAGTAAACTTTGAACTTTATGGAAACCAAGAAGAGGAAAAAATTCCTCTAATGGCTTCCAACCTTCTTGGATACCATGATAATGCCCCCAACATTGAAAACTTCTTGTGTGCTCTAGATTGGCCTCTCCTCCCTGATTGAATGCAAGACCCCCCAATTTTCCCATTTTAACTTGGAAGTGAAAATGGGTAACAAGCATTTTTTTAGTGACCATATATGAGCATGCCAATTCATCATTCGATGTGCTTGTTTGATCATTTAAATTTTTTTATTACACAAAAAAATGAAAAATGTATTAAATTTATTTTTGTATTTTTAAACAAAAAATTGACAACATTCTAAACTCAAAATCCCACATTTCATTTTTTTACACCATTTCAAGACTCAAAACAAATATATAAATTATCATCACTCAAACTTACATAAATATTAATGTTCAAGAAGAATCATTCCACGTATCTATATAAAGGTGTTCTAAATCTTTGTGCATTCACCTAAAAATGCATAAATCACATAAAAATACTCTATATTTTTTAGTTGATACATGATTTTCTGTGGAACCATATGTTATTGTATGATACACTCTAGGTAAATTTGAAAACATAATCCCCCTAATATATGAGTGCATCAATTCATCACTCCATGTTCTTTTTTGTACAAATAAATTATTTTCATACACAAAATGCTTAAAACGTATCATTTTTTTGGTTTTGAATAAAAATATGACAACATTATAGACTCATAATCCCACATTTTATTTATAAACACCATTACAAAATTATTAAGTAACATATAAATTATCATCACTCAAGCTTACATAAAATCTTATTCTCGATAAAAAAAATATGTCACATATCTATATAAAAGTATACCACACCTTTTTGTACTCACTTAGGAATGCATAAAACACTTAAAATGGTTCTATCTGTTTTATTTTATACATTATTTTCTATGGACCTGGATGTTATTATATCATATACTCTAAATAAATTAGAAAACATGAACCTCTAATCATGCACTTTCTTCCTATAGAATTCCATTCATTTTAACTTCCATGAAATTGATTAAGTTATGTCCTCTACCTCTCTTCCCTTCCACTTTACTAGGTATTCTCTATACTCATTTTTGTATGTTTTCTTTATCCTAGTTGAAATCACCCATTATTATTCTATGCATACCTTCTCCAAAATTTTCTATCTTTATTCAATATTTCAATTTTTCCCCCTTTATGATATGGTAAAGGTTTACTACATTGAATATGTTTTAGATATCTATGGCTTTTGGAAATTCAATTTAATATATTATTTTCACCAAGTTCATCAATACTCTACATATACCTATTTTATTCCACTTTAACCTATTAAATTTTCATTTACTAAATATTTCCTGACAGAAAAACAATCCAAAACCAAGTCACCAACCTAAAATTTGACATCCCACCTTTCCATATCTACACATTGTTTATGTTGCACATTTGTTTCATCCAACAATGTGCACACTTATTAGTACACATTATTCATGTTTTTTGTACAAAAATCATCCTTTAGACACATTTTTATATCATAAATAGTATTACGAAACTCTTTCACTACATGAGGGATATTTTCGTATACCATTTGAATTAAAAACATATTTTATCTTTTTAGAGTTATTATATGCAATTTTTTATTGTATTAGTACAAAATTAAATTTTCATGTCTTATCACCTATCAAATATATGAGAAAATCCATAAGACTTGTGTTTACTACCTTTTTCTATATGTCTATATATTGATTATATGTTAAGATAAATTATAACTTGTGTTATATATATTTCACCCTGTCCTCTGAAAATTAAGAGTATAATTGGTATCTCTTCTAGACACAATAATATGCAATAACCACTACATCATTACCACCTCCTTACAGAAAAAAAAATGTATTATTTGTTTCATAACTTATCTTCCTACAAGAAATAAAATGTTCCATCTTTGAAAATATATTTACTACAGAATAAATGGAGTTAATTCCCCACTATGTTCTACATATTTCCAACACAAAATTAATACTTATATCCCCCAAGGATTCTTTGGAATGGGAAACATTTTGTAAAAAACATGCATTATATAATCTCCATTTTCCTAACTAGAATAATCTACACTCTTTCACAAAAAAATTCACATTTATGCTCATCCATTGTAAAAAAAATCTCTCCTACACATTCAATAGATTTTTATCCACTCCAAAATTCCATTCCAATCATCCAATGTGTTTTTATTTAACTATATTCACACGCATTGATTTTATATGGGTGCATAATTATTTACCTTTGAAAAATATACCTTCATGTATAAAATCCACCAATTAGGGTGTCATGTCAACACTAAAATTACATGCACACCTTCCATGCCTCAATAAATTATGCATTTATTTCATACATATACTTCGTGGAATAAAAACCCAAAGCCTCTACTCTCATTTTTGTCAGAAAAATATTGTCTCTACTCAATGCATCAATAACCTAGTTATATTTACCACTCCTATGCCACAACACATAACTATAACACTATGTATATTCCACCCACTTTGTGTTACGTTGATTTAATCTCACTCCACTTTTATGAATTTTAGTTATTGATGATTAGAATACATAAAAAAACTCTTTTTCTAACAGTTAATGCCAACATGTCTTCATTTATTACAAAAATTCAAATTCCTTTAAAAATTCATATTCTCACTAAAATATGTTACAAATTTACCTTTATATCTCAATATTATTCCAATTTATGTGCCAATAGTATTGTGATTCATCTATAATACCTTTGAAAATAAGGAAACATAACAACTAATTTCTTAGTCACCTTCTTATACAAATATTTAAAAAATCATTTTATAACATGTTTCTATAAAAAACTATCTCCTATTATGGCATCTGTGATAGGCGTGCACATTCTTATAAAATTCATAATGAACTTGTGGTATAAACTTTCAAAGTTGTGAAATATTTATTTCTCAAATGCATTTTATAGTGTTAGTCACTCTAGTATCACTCACACCTTTTCAAGATCCATCCTTATACTTGTAGAGATAAAAAACAAATAAAAATTATATCCCTAAATAAAATTATAATTATTTAATTTGATATATGACTTATCTTCCAAAAACTTCTATAATGTTTACCTTATATTCTTTAAATGATCCTCCCACTATTATAAATTATGCAAAGGGTTCTAGGATCACTACAATAACCTGAAAACAAAATACATACATACATGAAAATATTTGTAAAACATAAAAAAAACATTTAATATAGATTTTTGAAGGTAGAATAACTACAGAAATATTGAGCATAGATGTGAAAGAGGGCCGATTACCCTCCTTACCAAAATATTGTAGTGATATTTTATTTTACTCATGATCCACTAACACTAGCTCTCTACACTTTTAGAAAAAACAAATAGATGCTATATATGGGTATGTATATGATTATATTGCTTCTTGGTGGTGAGGTTTTTATATATTTTTACATTGTCTCTAATCACTATTTTATAAAATATGGTGTTTCTATTTATTATACATGAGTACCTAATATGGCCTAGTTATCGAGACCCATATATGATATTTTTCCTCTCTTACTTTCTCTAAGTTAATATTAAGGGTTTTTCATGTACACATCATATTTCTTATTTTAAGTTTATTTATACTTGTATAGATTACTTTATCCTCTCCTTTATATAGTACATTTTGAGAGGTGATATTATTAAATATAATAAATCATACAAAAATGTATGGTTTAATATGTACATTAACACCAATGTCCTAGCAAATATAAAAATTCCATCTAGGTATACAATCAAAAATTTCCTCAAGAAATTATAGTGGTTCTTGGTGAATTTATTAATCCAAATTACATCACAATCCATTTATGAATTCCTTTTATTTTAAATGTAGTCTTCTACTTATTTCTTTATCTTATGTGGGTCTAGTTATATCCACTCTCTAAATAAATATTTGTGAATTATATTTCTCCACACAAATAATCCATAAGGTCATAAATGTTTATACATTGAAATACACACTCAATCATGATATTATTTATTACTCTTGATTATGTTCTCATATGTCACTCTCTATCCTTCTTTGGCACTAGAAATATAGGTATGATGCACATACTAAGGATATTTAATATTAATTCCGTACCTAATATATATTGAGAATTTTCCCATATTTATACATTCTCTTGTGGAATAATTCTTTAATAAAAATTATAAGGTAAGATCAATCCTAGAATTGGATACAAGTTACGACTTATGTCTTATTTTATAGTAACTTACCTAGTAGATCTCTTAACACTACCTCCACAAAATCTTCTAATACCTCCTTCATCAGACATTGAAGTGACTCAACTCTTTATAACATAATGCACACATATTCACTTTAATTGGTTCTCGCCATCAGTGAAAAAAATAGGTCATCTTTCGCTACCTCACTCAAAAAATATTTTACCTACATTAATAAAACCTTAAAATTTTGTTCTCCTCTTCATGTGGTTCCCACAAGGGATTCAAGAAGTAATACATTTCATCCTTCACCACACTATATTTATTTTTGTGAGTATAATGTAGTTATTTCCTATCCAATATCACAACCTCTTAAGAAACATACAAAAATCATTTATAGGAATTATGTTACACATGACCTTACCTTTAGACTTGCCTATTGAAAAATTTACTAAACTTTGTTCAGCTACCAAGATTTAGTGTCCCTTATGCAATCAAAAATATTTATAGGGGTTATTATGAAATATCCTTTTCAAACACAACTAATCAACCATATTGTGTGTTACCATTATTCACTATAAACTTAAAAACCTTTTCTCGTAAATTACATATGGAACCAAATAAATTATTCCTTTGAACTAAGCCTTCCTCCTTTCCTGGATTCAAAAATATATACTTCATCATTGATTATTATCTCATATTTAGTTCTTTCCTTAATTCACTAACATGTTGTTATATTTTGGTAGTGAAATATGAAAACTTGAATTATTTTGTTTTCTTTCACCATCATTTTAGGTGTACATGACATCAAAAGCCTTATGTTCATACTCTCTACACCTAAAACATGTACTGTTGAATTCATTTCCCTCTAAGTAGAAAATATCCTTCTTCTCTAAAATAATTATCTATTCCTCTATGTGTGTCTTCACTACATGGTGAAGTAATATCCTCACCCTCTTGTGTTGAAGTCTCTCTAACACCACCTTAGGTTCATACTGTCATGAACTTTAATCCTTTTCCCCATGTCATACTTGTTTATTTCTAATATAAAGTCTCTTCTTCGCTCATTGTGTATTAATAAGAATCTAGAAATGATCACAATTAGATCATATAAAATCATCCTAAATTAAGAGATGTAACACATTCATGTAATAGAATATATTATCCATGTCATCCTCTATGAATGAATCTTTAAAAATCCTTAGTGTATTCTTTCCTACTAATGTCCCTTCTTCATAAATTTTGGACCATCTTGAACAAATTGAGATGATAGTATTTGGGAAATAATTCTACCTTCATATTTTTCATCAATTTATCCACAGTCTTGGTATTTTATTATCTTCTACACACTTTTTATACCCTTAAATACTCCTACCAAAGAGATCATGAAAATTCAATTTGTTTCAACCTAACTTTCATATTTTGAGGTATTAAAAATATTCATAAATTGAAATAATTCTCATGTTTATCTATATAATTAATAAAATCTTTCAATTCTATACCTATAGAATAACTTGGATTATCTAATATAGGCGTAGTCCCCATTATAGTAATATTGTGTATAAGTCTTTCATTTTTCCTAAGAAGTTACACTTCATCTTCATCTTCTATAGATAACACCCTTATCTCTATTATTGGAACTTCATCATCATTAGCATTTCCCACCATTATTACTCTATGATATGTAGCCTGTATATCCTCCAAATTATCCTTCGTTATTCTCATCAACTTGGCTGATTCATCAAGTATTGTTCCTCAGTCTACTTGACCTCTCCTAGAATTTAGCCTTCTATTTTACATTAGTGCATACTCAAAAGGAAAAATGATTAAAAAATCACACTTCTCCCTAATAACTACCTTAACTGAATATTTCTATAGTAAATTTCTACTTGTACTCACAAATGTGGGAAAATGTTAATGTTTATTATGTGTCCTTACACCTTCTACCTAGAAAAATGTTTTGTAGAATATTGTAGTGATTTTCCACCAACACTCATAAATGTGGGAAACATAAAATTCCTTCTTGTTGAAATTGTAAGTAAATACATCCTTTCTCTAATACCAAATTATGTAGATGTGCTAGGGGAGCCCAATTAAGGGAGACTTTGACCACATAACCCTTTTCGTTAAATCACATAACATAGAATAACCATGAAGAAACACAAAATTTATTAATGATTCATAAAATATCACATATACATAGATCAATTTCCAATGATACAACCTCAAAATTCTCCTAATCACAACTAGGTAGTCCCATTTAGAGAGTTTGTGTCATCATTGCATTTATAGTAACCCAAAAATTGTCCATGTTATTTCTTATCACTATTTATAGTTCCTTAATTTTAAATTCAAATATATATGCATGCTAGAAACCTGAATTTATCCTTGATATTAGGTACACATTACCCAAAAAAAATCCTAAAGCTGACAAATATTTCTAAAATAAGGCCCTACTGAGCCATAAAAGTGATTTGAATTTATTGTGGACTTTTGCAAACAACACACTTCCATCCATAACTTTACAAAACATCAAATGATCATCATGAGGTCATTAGATCTCCATGACATTGATAGCACATTTTATCATGTATTAGAACTTAACAAAATGAATGGTTTAGAGCTCAATCCAATCGATCATGCAAATAACACAATTATTTATCACACAATAATATACTTCATTCTCTGATATTTCTCCATGTTGATTCATTTGTGGTGATTACAATTTTATAGGAAGAGACTTGGAAATAATTAGGGAGATATAATCTCCACCAATATCACATGTAAATCTCCTAAAATCTAACAAACCACTAAATACAATATATATCTAACAATATATCACAACTATATAGTCCAATCTATATCATAATATTGTTTCTAATAATATTACTATCAGATATTAAAAAATCAAATACTATTTACCTTTCAGTAAATATCCCACTATCATGAAAAAATTAATATTCCTAAAAAATGGGACCTCCACAAAATGAATTATTATTCCAAAAAAATGTATAAAAGCCAAAAATGTACCCTAATTATTTTAGTTTATATAGGATTGTTTTTTCACTCAGATGCTCCTAAATTAAAAAAATCATCCGTAGGAAAGAATTGATAGCACAAGTTACCCAATAATAAATAAAAAAATGTTCAATGGGGCATTATTATGAATAATTACCATACATCAAAGTGTATCTCATTAGAATATGACATATAAAATAACCTCAAGTGGTGGCTAATGTAAAAATATGTAAGGAATATTTAGGCTACATTGACATATGTGATCATCCAAGCATTGAATAATTGGATAATTAATTAATTACATAGCATGATTTATCATGAAAAGTAAAAAACTAAATGCTCCACATAAATATTTTACATTCAATCAATTTATATTCATTATATTTAATACATAAATCTATCATATTATAAATATGAATTTTACCATGCGAGGATAATCATATATGGTAGAAAAAATATATAAATCATCATACATTAAAAATATATACAATTAATGAAATTAAAAGCACATAATCATTGATTATATATATATATATATATATATATATATATATATATATATATATATATACATATACATATTTTAATAATTTGGTGTCCAGTATAAAATGAGAGAATATTTTCACTAGGGCACATGCACATTTAACTTGTAAAAATATACACTCCTATTTATAAAAATATCCCTAGATCTACTATACTCAACATAAGAGCATGAATTCTCATAAGCTTGCCTCTCTCACTCTTGATTGATTATATGTTGGGAATACAACCATTCATTCTCCTATTTTAGTTTTGTTGGCTAGATTATATGAATGTAAAAACCTAGGTATTCATGGGATAAATCCCCTTCATTTAACAGTGAATCTCCTGAGTGATGTATTTATTTATTATATAGCCTATTAATTTATATTTAGGGTATTACTTTAATTGTAGGGCTCATGAACAATAGCCAGACAATTCTGCTGCAAGTTAGCAGTTGTGTTTAGGAAATTTGTGTGGAAAAGAAGAGGATGTATAGAAAAAATGAGAAAAATCGACAATGCACTTCACAATAAGTAGATCACAAAGCTTATTAACCCATACAAAATAAAGAAATACTTGTAAAATGTCATAGTTTTAGTAGATGGAAAAGAAATTGATTCAGATTTAGATTTTAAGTAATACAAATTTCACCATAAACTCCTCATAGAATGCATAGTGAGACTTCAAAGACACAAATTTCTCCAAAAATTCACCTTATTCTTATTCAATTCCAGAAAAGTTATACAAAGAAAATTCCAGAGTCTCAACACAAAGTTGAGATCTTTAATTTTTTGCATAAAATTACAATAACTAGTTGCCAAAAAATTCCATCATCTTTTTCCCGTAGGCTTCTCTCTCTATTTAAAGCATCTAGAAAGAAGATAAAAATATGATAAATTAATTGTACCTTCTACATATGTTGGCTAAAAAACTACAAAAAGTTGATCATTTTCCTCCTTGGATCTCTTTCTGTTTGACACACATGATATTTGAATGTTCTGATGTGCCACCTATTTATAAGTAATTGAATTTTTCAAACAACTTGAAGTAATGGATTTTAACTGGATTACTTAAGTTTTACAATTAAGATTGATTAATTTATTACATTTTCCAGAAATATAAGTAGAAGAAGAAAAAGAAGAAGAAGAAACAATTCTAGTTAAAAAGCCTCAGTCTGGCTTTTCCCCCTTTTTATGCTAAAGAAGAAATCTACCCATACTGCGGTAGCACTGCTGCCTGGAACTGTTCATTTCATACTGGGATTTGTTTATACCTAGATTACCTTTCCAAAATTATATTTTTTGATTCCATGATGTAGAGGAGGTTGAGATATTTCTATAAATTCAAAGATTTTGAAAAAGGAGCATTTGAGAAAAAGTTATGGCCAATCGGGTTTTCAACCCCCCATTACTGCTTTCCTTTATATTGTTGGTTTCAACAACTGCTTTACTTATTACTTCAATGAAGTAATGATTTGTTGAAATTTTCTTTGTATTGCATGATTTAGCAACTAATTTACTTATTACTTCAATGAAGTAATGAGTTGTTGAAATTTCCTTTGTATTATGGGATTTAACAATTGCTTTACTTATTACTTCAATGAAGTAACGAGTTGTTGAAATTTCCTTTGTATTACAAGATTTAACAACTGCTTTACTTATTACTTCAACGAAGTAATGAGTTGTTGGAATTTCCTTTGTATTGCGGGATTTAGCAATTACTTTACTTATTACTTTAATGAAGTCATGAGTTGTTGAAATTTCCTTTGTATTATGGGATTTAAAAACTGCTTTACCTATTACTTCAATGCAGTAATGAGTTGTTGAAATTTCCTTCTTATAGGGATTTTTTGATTGCTTTACTTATTACTTGTAGAAGTAAAGTAACTTCATATTTCTGCATTACTCTCTTCTTTTTCCTTCTTTATGGGTTTTTGCAACTTCTTTAATTAGTTACTTTTAAATGTAAATTAACTCCATTTTTCTACATTACTCTCTTCTTTACGGGTTTTTGTGGCTACTTTACTTAGTTACTTTTAGAAGTAAAGTAACTCCATTTTTCCACATTATTCTCTTCTTTTTCCTTGTTTACGGGTTTTTACAAATTCTTTACATAGTTACTTTTAGAAGTAAAGTAAGTACATTTTCCTCATTACTCTCTTCTCTTTTCTTCTTTACGGGTTTTGAATGGAAATTTATTGCATATCAAGAAGTACAGTAACTTACAAAACTTGAATACTTAATATGATAAATACTTAGCTTATATGACTTTTGAGCAGTTTTTTTAAAATGGGTATTTATCCAATTGTAACCAAGTAACTTCTTGTAACCTTCTGAAGAAATCTAGAGTAATCTTAAAAATTTTAAAAAGGGGAATCCCAATATTTCTAAGTGAAATATTTGGGGACACCAATTAGGTCCATCCATGGACATATTTATTTTTGCAATGGAAGAAATGAAGATGATATCCAAGCATTTGTGGTTTTTACTCTTGTTCATTAGGTGATGGAGTTGATTTTACCCTTGAAAAAATTGATCTTTTTCTTTGAAAATTTACCTCGTGAATTTTTTATGTTCTTAGCACCGAACTGGAACTTCATGATGACTGATAGCTAGAAATTGATATGTGGAGCTCTAAATAAAGCTCAGAAACTACTCCAACTATCTGATTTGATCCTGAAGTGAACCAAGAAAGGAAACAAAAACTTACAAAAACTATATACAAACATGTAAAATCATACATGTCCCAAGTGGAAACATGTAGAGTGTGCTCAAACACTCATTTTATTGAAAACAAAACTACCTACACTACTTTAACCAGAGTCAGAGGAATCTCAAATGAATCTCATAATGGACAGGGAGAAATAGCTACCTTTCCTCACAAACTTAGACTAGGTAATAAATTTTCCATTAAACATGGTCATTAGCAAGAAAAAAAAATTATTTTGAAGTTTATTCTCCACCCTTCTTACAAAAGTATCAAGAATAACAAATATAATAAATACCTCCTTTAGTTGTTATGTATTTGGATTTGAGAGGTATTGCGGTTGATTTTTGGTGCGTTGTATCTCATCCTCATGCTTTGAAATAAGAATTACTTATTAAAAATCCTTTTTTGGATCTAAACTAGACAAATATATTATTGGGAAAGGCCTAATCCTCATTATTTTATCATTTATTTGAAGTTCATCCCCGTGATTGGGGGCATTTTGTAGACTCTCCTTTCCATGAATAAAGTTTCATACAAGTCGATTTGATGCTTGTTATCCTTCCACAAACAACTATAAAAAATAATATAACTTCTCCATGATGAATTTTCATTTTACAATTGATTCATAATGGCTCTCCTCAAGAAAACATATTCGGGCAGTAGCCTCTTCTTTGACCATTTCCTCCATGGCTGACTTTTGGGATTTTTTTGCAGCAAGAGGCTCTTAGTGTTGGAAGATATATGGTGAAAATGCATTAGCAGTGAGTTCAATGGCTTATTCTTCTTCAATGAAATCTTCTAT
This sequence comes from Taxus chinensis, assembly GCA_019776745.2. Classification (NCBI taxonomy): domain Eukaryota; kingdom Viridiplantae; phylum Streptophyta; class Pinopsida; order Cupressales; family Taxaceae; genus Taxus; species Taxus chinensis. The sequence continues at coordinate 475,020,728 of CM034154.1, forward strand.
ATAAGATAAGAAATCAACTTCATTTTCTGATTCATAGTCTAAGTAGCCAATATTGGATTCATGAGAAGGGTCTACAAAATCATGGTATTCATGTGGATCACAGTCAGCAACAAATTTATCTTCTTCATTCACTCCTACATTTTTCCTTAGATCAGTTTCAATTCCCATTCTTTGAGGAGCACCATTGTTACATTGTACCAATTGCTTCTTTATCTGCAACATATCATTTACAAATCTTTACAGTAGTGGATCAAAAGTGCTAGCTAAAGTAGAACCTTAAACCTTAGGAGTTTAATGCTTGATTTTACCTTACATGATAAGATCATCCTCTACTTTGATAGAAACGTTTTGAGCTGCCAAAAATTTATCAAGACATTCTCTACGTAGTTTATAACCAACTTAAAGTGAAAAATCATTAATAAATAATACCTTTCGATTTTCATCACTAAGGAAAGAAGTAAGAGGAATATTACAAAATACCCTTTGGAACTTGGAAATGAAATCTCTAATGTTTTCATGCGGTTATTTTTTCATCTGTATGAGATGTGATAACAAAGGACGTGAATCTTTTGTGGGTTTGAATTTGGCTTCAAATCATGTTCTCATAGTAGCCCAGTTGGTGAAACATACAAGTGGAAGGTGATAAAACCATTCCATAGTAGTGCCCTGAAGCATCTCAACAAAAAATGAAATAGATACATCTTCATGAGGAACTCTGGGAACTCCACAAGCTACAAATATGTAACTATATATTCGTCTGGGTGTTTCTTTCCATTGCCATTAATTTTTGGGAAATTATTTCATGATCCGCATGGAAATTCATGCAATGGCTGAACCAATGCAAGATACCCAATAACTGGACCCCAAGGAACTAGAGCTTACGGTTGTTGCATAGCCGTGATAGCTATTTTTACAATATTATTCTTGAGTGTATGTCATTTTTCCAGCTTGACCCTGGAAAGAAACAATAGAACAAGGTAGATACAAAGTTACCAATAATTTGTTTTTATGGATTCACTAATATTTTATTTAACAGACTCACTAGATAAGAAAAGATCAACAATTATTTATTCATTCCCCAATGGAGTTGCCAAAATTTATTGGCTATATTTTATGCATGCATAAACCTAGGTATTCATGTGATAAATCCCCTTCATTTAATAGTGAATCTCCCATGTGATGTATTTACTTATTCTATAGCTTATTAATTTATATTCTAGGTATTTCTTTAATTGTAGGCTCATGAACCATAGCCAAATAATTGTACAACAAGTAAGTAGTTGTGTTTGGGAAATTTCTGTAGAAAAGAAGAGGATGTATAGCAATAGTGAGAAAAAGAGAGGATGCACTTCATAATAAGTAGATCACAGAGATTATTGCACCCATAAAAAATAAATAAATACTTTAAAAATGTCACAATTATAGAAAATGAAAATGAAATTGATTTCAAATTTAGATTTTAAGTAACACAAAGTTTACTATAAAATCCTCATGGAATGCACAACGAGCATTCTTAGACAAAAAGTTCTCCATAAATTTTCCTTCTTGTTATTCAATTTTAGCAAAGTTATATAAATAACATTCCAAAGTCTCAACAAAAAGTCTGATATCTTTAAAGTTTTTCATAAAATTACAATAACTGGTTGTTAAAAAGTTCCATCATCTTTTCCCGTAGGCTTCTCTCTCTATTTAAAGCATCTAGAAAGAAAATACAAATATGAAAAATTAATTTTTCCTTCCACACGTGTTGGATACAAAACCTCAAGAAGTTTATAATTTTCCTCCTTGAATCTCTCTTCTTGGAATGCATGATATTTGAATTTTCTAATGTGCCACCAATTTATAAGTAATTGAATTTCTCAAACAAGTTGAAGTAATGGATTTTAACTGGATTACTTAATTTTTACAATTAATCTTGATTAATTTATTATATTTTCTAGAAAAATAAGTAGAAGAAGAAGAAGAAGAAATAATTCCTGCTAAAAAACCCCAAGTCTATCTTTTCCCCTTTTTTATGTTAAAGAAGAAATGTGACAATATTATGGTAACAATGTTTCTTGGAATTGTTCATTTCATGTCGGGTTTTTTTCTATACTTGTCAACCTTTTCCAAAATTATATTTTTTTATTAAATGATGTAGAGGAGGTCAAGAGATTTCTATAAAGTCCAAGATCTTGAAAAATGGAGTATTTGAGAAAAAGTTATGGCTAATTGAATATTTTTGACCCCCATTACAACTTTCCTTTATATTGCGGGATTCAACAACTACCTTAATTAGTACATCACTGAAGTAATGAGTTATTGAAGTTTTCTTCGTATTGCAAGATTTAGAAACTTCATTACTTATTACTTCAATGAAGTAATGAGTTGTTGAAATTTCCTTTGTATTACAGGATTTAGGTACTGCTTTACTTATTACTTCAATCAAGTACTGAGTTGTTGAAATTTCCTTCTTATAGGGTTTTTGGACTTTTCTATTTATTACTTATAGAAGTAAAGTAACTTCATTTTTCCAAAACTCTCTTATTTTTATTTCTTTGTGGGTTTTTTCAACTACCTTACTTAGTTACTTTTAGAAGTAAAGTAACTCCATTTTTCCGCATTAATCTCTTCTTTTTCTTTCTTTTCGGGTTTTTGCAATTGTTTTACTTAGTTGCTTTTAGAAGTAAATTAAATCCATTTTTCCACATTACTCTCTTATTTTTCCTTCTTTGTGGGTTTTTTCAACTACTTTACTTAGTTTTTTTATAAGTAAAGTAACTCCTTTTTTCTGCATTACTCTCTTATTTTTCCTTCTTTGTGGGTTTTGAATGGCAACTTACTACATATCATAAAGTAGAGTAACCTAAAAAACCTGAATTCATAATAGTCTAATACTTAGGTTATATGACTTTTGAGCAATTTTGGGAAAATGGGTATTTATCCAATTGTAACCAAGTAACCTCTTGTAACCTTTTGAAGAAATGTAGAGAAATCCTACAAAATTTTAAAAGGGGAATCCCAAGATTTCTAAGTGAAATATTTGGGGAAAAAAAGTTGGATATATTAAATTGAATTATTGATATCAAATATATCATTCCCCAACTATGGAAGAGGTCTCTCTATATCCAAAAGATGAAGTTGAATCTTAACAATATCCTTCTTCTAATTGTCCTGCCAAATAACCTCATATTTTTACGTAATTTTTGTAGACACCAAAATTGGGTCACACTCCCTTTGGTCCATTGAATAATAACCAACTCGAACACACCTACCTAACCATGGCCCCTTTCACACCACTCTAATATTACTTTAATTAATTTAATTAAATTAATTAAATTAATTCTTGATCTCAGAATATCTATTATTTAAATATCCTAATTGGATAATTCCCACACCACCACCTCACCTATACACCTCATCCAGCCACCTCACCCTAAGACTCATTCTTAGTATGTTGCCATAAGTAACTAAGACCTACCTCAACCCTAAAAATCAAATCCTACATTCCCTCTAACCACATTCCCACCCGTTAGAAAGGAATATTTCATTCTAATATGTGGAAGGAAACAAATGAGATCCAATAAAATCAAGGGGATCTACCCATTTTAGAAAACCTAGGAAATCCCTCCTTAACCGACACTGATTACCCTAAACTACCTCTAGTCAACCCAGAACTATCGTCAGTTACCATTTATTCCCCAAAATAACCTTATTTCAAGGTTGGAACATTTTTTGAGAGCAAGGGATGAAACTAGGGCTGCATACAAGTAGAACCAGCATTCATACACACATCAGAAGCAATCACAAAGCCATTTGCATTCACAGAAGCACCCGATGAAGCACCATTATCACATTAAGTTCCACCCATCTAATCAAATGCCATTGCCACCCAGCCATCAAGCCCATATAATAGTAAGTGTTTTATTAACCAACATTCATCCATTTTCATTTTAGTAGGTTTTGTTATATCTATTATTATTTTCTACTCGTATTCCCTATTCTCCCACCATTTACCTCCATGTAAACTTGACCATTCCTTCACCCACACAATTGAACTACCCATACCTAGTTTTTAAAGATCCTTGACTATACCTAAGACCTATATAGACCTTTCCATTACCCTCTCCATTTCCATTTAGCCTCAGATCATCCCTCACATCAATTTTTTGATAAGCTTCCTTTATCCCAACCCTACCGACGTCGTTTACCCATGACTGTCACTAGTTCACCTAAACTAACATCGGTCATACCAGACCGATGTTAGTCTCTGTGTTTTTACCCTCAGACTAAGAACAAAGCCTAAAATCTCCACCAAATACTCAAAACAACCTATAACCAGACATTGACTAGTACTAGTACTCTGACATAGACCTTGACCTTCAGATAGCTTAGCCTGTTGTGGATGGATTTACTTATTGTAATCAAATGAGATACCTAAATCATTTTAAATGCAGTAGGATTTCATTCATTGTTAACATTGAATTGTTTTAAATAGTGTATTGACAGCCTTCTAGGGAGTATCATACTTCTCAGATCTAGCATACGCTAGGTAGTCCACTGCATATATTGTTAAACTTCTATTTGGTGGTTTTTTTCTATTGCAGGTAGTTCCTCCTATCCAAAAGGAAGCTCTCATGATCATATGTGGATCAATAAGTAATACGTGCGTAAAAATGTTCAACCAGCTTTAACAGGTATTCCTAACCCATTTACCCTTATCTGTTTCGTCAATATTCAAAGAAATGCTCTAGAATCATGTGAAACCTTTTTCGCATTTCTTCATTATTAGGTGAAAAATTACATGTTTGTTTTCTTTTTTAAAGTTTTTCACACTAAAGTTTATCCCTTGGAATCTTCTCTTCTTTCTATTTGTCTCAAAGCAATCATGTTTTGGTGCTTTAAAAAAAATTCCTTTCCTTTCATTAGTATCACATTAGTGAAGGAGCATCCCTTCTCATGTTCATCTTTTTTGTGTCATCGAATTTAATATTTCGATTTGAGCTTAAAATAAACTTCATTTCATTCTGCTTTACTACATTAGCTCACATTAAATGAGGGCAACCTATATGCTAGAAGTCATGCCCAAATGATGGTTGACAAATGAATCATAGAAAATCACTTCCTTTCTATTCTTCTCTTTCTCTGTCTTTTCCAAAAATCACAAAATTGAAAATATACACATTCTTAAACAACATCTTACCCAAAAGAAGTTGTAGGTGATCACATGATCATGGCACAATGGGCATCCAGCTTGTTACTTCTATTGAGTCATTATCTCAGAGGACGGCCCGCCCCCACCATAACATACCTGAAACCTCTCCTTGTAGATTTCCTTCTTCATAGGAAGCCTTCCTCACAAAAAAAATCTGTTCTAAAGTTCACAAGTCAGCCCTTAATAGCATAAGATGAATAAACATAATAGAAAAAGCACTCTTAGGATCATATTTTTTTCTTAGTGTTTTTTGTTGGCTTGCATTTTGAGGTGAGAGGACATGTTCTACATATTTTTATTTCTCCTTGCACGTCCTCATCATAGTTGGTGTATTCCAGCTTTATCTAAGTGTGCCCGGACCCTATTTTCATCATTCTTAGAATTATGGGTTTGATTCCGCATTTGATTTTAACTCAAAAACCACCATTTCTTCATCTCTTTTTCAATTTCACAGTAACCGGTGTCGGTCCATAGACCATCATCGGTTACCCTATGATCATCATCAGTTTTACCCAACCGGCGTTGGTTTACTATTCTTTTGGTTAACCTACCCAAAAGGACACCTCATTCACCTTCTTTGTTTTCTAGAGTCTTTGTCACTATCATCGTATTCAATGTCCTGATAAATTCCATCAGCATATTATCCATGTGGAAAATTATTAGTTTTTTTCCTTGATTTAGCAAACTGTATATTTCCCAAAGTGACTGACCACGGTTACCTATGATCGGTGTCAGTTTACCTTAACCGACATTGGTTAGCTTGTTCAAATTTCCAGCTAACATTTTCTACCTAATCCACCTACCACCACATGGTTGCCTATCTTTGTTGTATTTCTGTGTGATTTAAAGAAAGTAGTCCTACCACGTCAATACTTGTTCACATGGTGTTGATGCGTAGCCAATCAAATTCCCTCATATTCCATGCCATTTGTTAACCACTCTCACCTAGTCCTTAACCACCTTCTATTTTATCACCGATGGATCCTACCCAACCTATCACTATCACCATAGGGGACGAGGAGTTCACATGACTCCTTGACACGAACCCTGCCACCTTACAATTTTATCATTCCCACTCATCCACTTGAGATTCCTTAGGTTTGTTAATATGCATCATGCTCGTATCTATCCCCCTAACTATCATTCCTACTTCTACGTCAACCCCCTCTGGTTTCACGTTACCCACACCTGGCTTTCCCTCAGTCATTTCGCAGCTATGCCCTATACCAGCTATGACCACCATGTTTACCACATCTATTGCACCTGCCACATCCACTATACCTTCGCCAACCACCTAGAACATAACCTCATCCATGCCTATTGTCTCACATATACCCATAGCTACAAAACCACCCCTAGTGTTGATAACCACTACCCCCTTTCAAAACATTGTCCTTTATATTCCACATTCCTTAGCCCCCATTGCTACTAGAGTCACCTCGACCCGTCCACCTCCATTTACATACTATCAGTAACCTCTCATTTCATCTATCAGTCATTTTAGGTACGTACCCCCATCTCACTCCCTCTTTCTCAATCTACCTATACACCGGCGCCATATACTGGAATTCCACCACCATTATATGTCCAACACCAAATGTCTTATGCTACAGGAGGTATCCATCCATCACAACCAACTAATGACCTAATCAGGTTAATGATAGACAAGAATCAAACACTAGAGGCATTGGTTTCTGACACACACAATGCTCTCACCTATGATGAGATTTGTAGTGATCCTATCCACCAATCCATTCCTATCTGTCCATATCCCATGCATTGGGAAATGCCTAAATTTAACTTCTTAAACAACAAAGAAGACCTGCAACAACATTTGTGGTCTTTCAAACACGGGTGTTATCTGATCACCCATGATGACACTTTGCTTCTGAGGAACTTCCCCATGTCTCTGACCAGGCCCACATTAGACTGGTATAGTGGGTTACCTAGAGATTCTATCTTCTCATTTAATCAGGTGGCCCAAGCTTTCTTGGATCACTTCTCCATCAATGTTTTTAAGAAGGTTACCATGACTGACCTCTACTCTACATGTCAATATGATGATGAATCTATTGCATATTTTGTTGCTCGTTGGCATAGCCTGATTAATCAACTCATATTCCAAGAACCAAAAATTGAACTCATAGAGCTCTTTACATGGGCTTGTGATAGACATATCTCACCAACCTTACAGGTGTAGACTTTCCAAACCTTTGATGAGGCATTCACCATGGCACAAAAGTTAGAGATTCAGGACATTGAAGAAAAGAAAATCCAACTATGAAATAACAACTCAGAATTTAATTCTAATGATACATCTTCTTATTAGAAACCATATAATAACTATTCAAAAGCCAAGGGCACCGATCGCATTCATCAAATCAGGCTAACCCCTCATCTAATCTTTCTCCTATCTAGACCTTTCAATTCAGAAGAGAACAACAGATATACACCCCAATTGGGGAGACTTATTCTTTTGTCTTAGAAAAGCTCATTAAAGTTGGGGCCATCACCCTTCCTCCCATAAAACCACACACTGGTTTTGATCCTGCTTGCCCCACACCTGCATGGTACAAAGAGCACGACTTCTACAACTATCATGAGGTAAAAGGTCATAGTGACGACAATTGCATCACTTTCAAGAAAATTGTCCAAGAAATGCTCAAGAAAGGCGAGTTAACCTTGGATAATCCTAATGTACTTACCAACAAAAACCTACACATCTTCAACAAACCATTTCCCAATCATGCCCCTTCTTCTGATCAAGCTGGAGAGACCTGAACTAATGATAGCCATACCCACGAGGTCTATGCTATTTTCAGTGATGCACCAGTTGCTTCCCAATTACCTCATATTCCTTCCATAGAGGAAATCCTATCCCAAAGTCCTCCACTTGCACATGAACCCACTTCACCTATTCCTCCACCCACAAAGGAACACCCTTCATCTCCTCCCTCACATGTGAAGGAGCCTTCTGTTAACATCAAGACCATTTCACCATTGGCTTCTCCACCTAAAGAGCCATCACCCACAGAGCCTATCAAACCCACAGAAGATGCTTGTTTATCTCCTCCACCCATAGAGGAGCACCCATCATCTCCTCCACCTATCAAAGATTCAGTATAAATTATGTTACCTCTAGGTGACCATTCTCTATTAGCTACCCAAGCTCCTGTGGACTTACTTTCATCTCTCTTACCCATAGAAGCTAAAGCTAGCAAATTCCCCATTTCTAAGACACATTTTATGGGAATCTCCATTGGATCCTTTTCAACCTCATCCACTGCAGTGTCATTCTCATGCTTAGATGACTGCCTAAATTATGTAAATAGATCCTTTCTTTGGGGGCATCTTCTACTTCTTGTCTCAACGTAAATGTAGATGTCACTTGCTGACACGTCCACTATCTATCCAAAAATATTTCAGTCGATTGAACCAAACAAAATGACAACTATCACAAATTTCCCCTCGATACCACTCATGACTCAACTCACACCCATACCCATGACCTAATATACATCTACATCCAAACACACACCTACATCATCTTCCCTGTCTAAACCTATTACTACCTTAGGGGTCATCCCAATGGCCAGCCTTACTCATCCACCCATCAAATTAGATTTAGATACATCCTCCAAAACTAACACCAAACCTATTCCAGCCCCCAAATAGAAGAACTAATCCCCTAGATCTCATACCACAACCTCAGTGATCACACCTTCATCACCTTCACCCCTTTCATCCGTCTTAGGACCTCACCCTTCTAGCCTTGTTAAGAAACATCCATCTGTTAGTAAACTAAAAATGTAGTATCCCATTCCTCCCTCGCAGACCTCTGACATACCCCAATTCCTGACATGACTTCTACCCACACCTGCAACATTTTTACCACCCATACCTTCAATACCATCAATAACTTCTTCACTACCCATGACACTTCAGTCTCTTTCCCTCACACCTCCTGCACGACCCACGTCGTCTACCTTCACAGCACCTCGGTTATCCCCATGGGTAATTCACCCTCTTCCAACATATTATTTTCCCTCTAGATCTCATGCGCCCGTATCACCTTTACCCAAGAAGGTGTAACCTAAAGACAAAAATCCACTACCCTCCAATAAGGTAGTCAAGCCAACCACACAATATATTACCAATTCATCTGTTATGCCCCTACCCAAGCAAACACGACCAACACCTAAGATCACACCAGCACCTAAAATCATAGCTTGACCCACTCCCCCACTTGCAAAGACCCTCCCTATATAGTCAGCCACACCTATGCCCAAACCCACCTTCACCTCCAATTGTGATCCACTAGCAGGATCCTATGCCAAAATATTAACTAACCTTCTTGAAAATTTTTTCATCACATTACTGCCTCTCAGACCTTATGACCCACTCAAACCAAAACCAAAGGGGTTTGATGAAACCAAAATTTGTGCCTACCATCATGTGCCAAGGCATGATGTAGAGAATTATAAAGATTTGAAAACCGCTTTGATCCACTTGTGTCCTTCGAAAGAAAATTTGACGATGATGACCTTCTAAATGAGGACCCCATTTCACTAGCACCCATTTCCATAGTTCTTCCCTCATTTCCTACTTAGTGACCATGATCTCCACCTCCACAACTCTTAGACCCACCCCTAAGATTCGAAATTAATATGGTTTGCATCAGAGAAATCACCAAACCTCCACCCAAATGTCGGTGTGCCCAACTTATTTCACAAGTTTCCTTCTCACCACTTGGCTTTTTCCCTTCCTGTCACTATACCTTTCATGGCTCACCTACTTCACCTACCTCCCCACCTCAAATCAACATGATCCACATTATTACCCACACTTAGAAGGATAAAGGCAAGGAAAAGGAAACTGACCCACTGATCAACCCTATACCCAACATACCATATGTAGCCACACCTAATGTCACTATCTGTGGCCCCAAATATCCTATTTATAATGGGGTTTCACATCACACAATTCTACAAAAATTAAACCAATTTTCCTTCAAAATGTCCCTATATGACCTCATCCAAACCTCAGAATCCCATCGTCAAGCTCTCATGGAGGTCCTTCAATCTATGGATGTCTTACCCAATCATCCTACACCTGTCACCTCCATTATTACACCTCATCATGTAGCCTCCCTTACCAAATTTCCATCTTCTCCTACACCACCTACTCACCAAGTAGTTACCCTTAACTTCTCAGATGAAGAGATCACACCGCACCAAACTGATGACCTAGATGTAGCTCTCTTCATATTTGTCCATATCAATAATATCCATGTATGACGTGTTATGATCAATGGGTGAACTAGGATTAATACCGTCTCCTCCCATGCATTTGATCAAATGTGCATACCTGAAAATTACATGCATAAACATCCTTTCATGTTGCATTCATTCAATAAAGTTATCACTTCCACACTTGGTACCATCGTCCTCCATGTTCGCATTGTCTCCCACACTTTTCCTGAGTTATTTTATGTCTTGGAGGGGGAATTTAAATATAACCTACTACTTGGTAGACCTTGGATTCGTGTCATGGGTTGTGTTCCTTCCAATTTGCACTGTTGTGTCAAGTTTGAGCATGAAGGACACACTTATAACATTCTGGCTGACCCATTACCTTTCAAAACCTGCAACATGCTTTATCAACTCAATGACATTCTCATACCCATTAAAGCGTCTTCATCCAGGACTAATTCCTCTTCACCTAATCCTCCACCCACCAGTGCTGCCGCTACCTCAATCGTGCCTATATCCTCCATTCCTACTACTGCTATGACCTCCACATCTGACTTGTCCACCTCCTTATCAACTGGATCCACCTCTGATCCAACCTCCACCACATCACCTATCCCTTGGAAGGAATTTTTCAATGCCTCATTGTGGGGGAGTACCACCTATATAGTGTCAACACATTCCTTATGCCACAAGAGTATGGAAGTCTTCACCAGCACCCTCGCTATGATCACCACATAGGAGAGCATCTCCTTTATGGTCCTCCCCATATTTGCACCAAATTCACCTATGGGGGACTTGATACTACCACTTATACACCTGAACCGCCATCACAAACCCACCCATTTTTTTCTGACCTCCAGTCACTCACCAATCACCATTTCACCCACACCTTCTTACACAAATTTTCATGGAAGGGATTTGGTTTTGACTTTTACAAGCAAGGTTGTCACACTATTATTCCATGTACTACCTACAAACATAATGACTATAGAGGTATCAGATTTGTTGAACCACCTACTAAGAAGGCCCGCATTGAAATCATTAAAGACATCAGCCTTTCTCCACCTTCTTCACCTTCTTCACTTGTTCCACCTTCACCACCTTCACCGACAAAGTTAATGGAATTAAAATCCATTCCTCCTATATTTTTTTTTCATAAACACCATTTCCTTAGGGCCTATAACTTATCAACATGAGGGTGAGGCTCCCTCTTCTCTTCCCTTCCTGTATCTTGAAATGATCGATAATGATACACCATCTATGAATGTCATTCAATGTCAGGATGATGAATCTATACTCACCTACCTTGGTGCAAAATACTCATATATTCATCGATTGTTACCATTTGAGATGAAAACCATGTTGAATGAATCAACTATCGAGATCAACATTCATACTTAGGACAAACCAAACATTCTAAAGATCCGTCAATCTTTAGATATTGCTGAATAGGAAGCCATCACATCTTTTCTCAAAATCCATAACCGTGATTTCGTTTGGTCTTATGCAGACATGCCCGGTATTGACCCCACCATAAAGGTCCAAAATATCGCCATTTCTGATGCTAAGCCCGTGAAAAAAAAGCTGAGGAAAATACACCCTTGCATTTCTCTTTTGGTCAAAGAGGAACTCTAGCACCTTCTTTCCATTTCTTTCATATTACCCATTGATTATCCCCAATGGATTTCTAACATTTTCCCTATCACTAAGGAGACTAGGGGACTTTTCATTTGTATAGACTTCTATGACCTCAACCTAGCTTTCCCAAAAGATGATTTTCCTCTACCTGGTATTGACCAACTGGTTGAGCTTATCGTCAGTCACGAGATTCTATCACTCATGGATGGTTTCTTAGGTTATAATCAAATCTTTATTACCCCAGATGATCAACACAAAACCACATTCATCACCCCTTGGGGGACCTTCTGCTATCGAGTCATGCCTTTTGGCCTTAAAAATGTCAGTGCCACATATCAATGGGCTATGACTTACATCTTCCATGACATCATGCATTGTATATTGGAAGATTATGTAGAAAATCTCCTTGCCAAATCTAAAAAATGCTCCAAAAATCTCGCCATCCTACAAACTATCTTTGACTGCCTCATTAAATATTGTGTTCACCTTTAGCCCAAGAAATACGTCTTCACGGTTCTCTTAGGCAAGCTCTTGGGATTTATTATCTCATTCCGTGGTATAGAGGTTGACCCAGCTAAAGTCAAGGCCATTCTTGAAATGACTCCACCCACTAATCTACGGAAACTCTATACTCTTTAAGGTAAGTTACAATCTATCCATAATTTCATTTCGCGACTTTCTGATCAATGTTGGCCATTTCATCATCTCCTCAAAAAGGATGTCTCCTTTAAATGGGATGATGACTACCACAAAGCTTTTGAGGCCTTGAAACAATACCTTCTCTAACCACCCATACTCGTTCCACCTAAATATGATCAACCCTTCTACCTATACATCTCAGGTACCATTCATTCCTTAGGGTCCATGCTCGCTCATCATGATGAACAAAACAGGGAGCAGGTGGTTAATTACATAAGATGCGCTCTTTTAGAATACGAAACTTGATACACCCATGCCTAAAAAAATTTCTTAGCCTTAGTTTTCGTTGCCACAAAACTCTTCCATTACCTACTCAACCAAAAAACCTATGCTATGACCAACACTGACCCCTTGCACTTCATGTATGCCAAACCTTACCAAAATCACAATTCCGCACGCTAGATTATGCTTCTAGATGAACTCGACCTCAAATTTATCCATCAAAATTCCATCAAGGGCCAAGCTATTTCTGACCAACTAGCCAATGCACGTATTCCCGGGGACCAACCCTCTAACTTTTACTTTCTAGATGAGTCTATTACTACCATTTCCTTGGACGAACCCATGTACCAAATGAAAGTATTCTTCGATGGTTCCAAGTGTCATTATGGGGGTGGGGCTGGTTTTATCCTCATTCCACTTGATGATGAACCTATGGCTTTGTCTTTCAAACTTTATTTTGATTTTACAAACAATATTGTTGAATACGAAGCAATCGTATTGGGTCTCTAGGCTGCCTATACCTTAGATGTTAAGTCAATCAACGTCTTTGGCGATTCTCAATTAGTCATAAACCAAGTAAATGGTATATACCAGTGTCATAATGAGATACTTCAAAAGTATAAGCATCATGTGGACATACTTTTGACCACCTTCAACCGTTACGCCCTTCAAACCTTCCCCCGTTCTACTAACAAATTTGTAGATACCATGGCCTACTTGGCTTCTTAGATACCCACTTCACCTACCGACTCTAAATTATTTGTCACCATACAAAGACTCTAGTCACCCTCTTCTTTACCTCGTGAAGTTTTCTCTATCAGAACCGCCACTCCTGACCCAAGTGATCATTGGTATAAACAATACTCATATAATCTTTCCCTCTCCATATTACCTCCCGACCTCACTCGTAAGGGACAACACACCTTTTTTTGAAATTTCTCTCGTTACATCATCATGGGTGGCCTCCTCTATAAGTGCAGCTTTGATGGTATTCTCTTACGGTGCCTTACAAGTTCTAAAATTCCTTATACCATTAAGGAAGTTCATGATGGCATATGTGGAGGTGACTTCAGGGGCCTTGTTATTGCTAAGCATATTCTTCTCCTAGGATATTACTTGTTGACCCTTAACCATGATCATTGTGATTACGTTAAGGATTTTGTAAAATTCCAACAACATGCCAACCTTCATCATACACTCAGTCATGCCTTATAGGTCACCCGTGACATTTGGCGCTTCTCTCAATGGGGTTTGGATCTTGTCAGAGAGATCAATCCACATTCTTCCCAAAGACATCAATGGATAATCACTGCTACCGAATATTACACCAAATGGGTTGAAGCCATACCTCTCATCTCCACAAAATCTGAGAAAATATATGAGTTCATCAACCATCACATTATTTTTCACTTTGGTGTTCCACATCGCCTCATCATTGATAATGGAAAATAATTCAAAAATAAAACCTTGCTGAAACTTTGTGACGCCTTCGGTATTTAACTAAGTTTCTCATCACCTTATTATCCACAAACTAATGGCCAAGCTGAATCCATTAATAAAAACCTGAACAAAATTCTCATGAAAGTGGTTAATGATACTGGGAAGGACTGGCATATGCACATTCCTTTTGCCCTGTGGGTGTACCACACTAGTATTCACACTTCCACTTCTACCGTGCCATTTTCTCTAGTCTACGGTACTGAGGCTATTTTGCCTCTCGAAGTCTAGATTCCCTCACTCCACATTTATCTCCATGACATGTTCAATGATGATGACTTTTACCAGGACCTTTTAGAACAACTTGAGTTATTAGACAAACATCGTCTTAATGCTCTTGACCATCTTCAACTTTACCAAAAATGTATCAAATGTGCCTATGAAAAACATGTCCATGAACGAACCTTCCAAGTTAGTGACCTTGTCCTAAAAGAAAATCAACATGTAACCAAAGTAGAAAAAATTAAACGAGGTAAATTTTCTCCTAATTGGCTTGGACCATACATCATGACTCATACTTATGGATCAGGTGCTTATCATTTATCTTCACTCGATGGTAAACCTGAACCTGAGCTCCTTAATGCCTTGCATCTTCGACCATTCTACTATTGACCTTTAGTTCTACGTCACCTTTTTCCTCTTTTCATGCTCATCCCTTGATCACCATTCACTTCCCTCCTTTCGCTATGCCATATCCAACGATTAAACAAGAATCATGTACATACCCATCACTCTTTTATATTTTCTTAAATATGTGTACCATGGCTTTGCACATGGCATGATTCTCATGAATACTTTTTATCTTCTTTTAGATGAGATCCCATGGCCATTCCACCTTGCTTTTGAAGAAAGAATCTGATTCTTCACCTTATTCTTGTCCATGACTTAAAATCCCTTACACAGGATTCATATCCTTGATTCAAACTTCCAATAAAAAGATGACTCCCTCAAAAAGGACATCTTTCTCTCTACATCATTGTTGTAAATAGAATTCTCCCTTGAAGGATAGATATATAAATCTTGCTTTAAAAAATGGAAAATCCAAAGCTTCCCTCATCGATCAATCTCGTGAATACCTCAAGGAGTTAATTTCCTCATCCCATATAAACTTCCCACATTGATCAGTCTATCTCACATACTTGTCAAAAATAGAAAATTGTTTTCATTATGGACTTGCTCATTGTGATCTTAGATCTTTTGCTAAAAAGGAATGTTACCTCATACCATATAACCTAACCATTTTTCACCTTCTTACCATTTACACCTTCATTTCCTACCACCTCAAGGGACCTACTGGAATCTTGACATTTGGTGATCATGTGACTACTCTTCAGCTTTAGAATAATCAATCATGCAATGTCTTTAGGGTCTTACATTCACTATGCTATCTAAGGTATGATCCAACCATTATGATCCTTGTCAATTAGGTGGTTATCTTACCTCCTATTATCTTTTAAATTCTTCATTACGTATTGATCATCTTATACAGGACTAAATCCTCGATGCTTATCTCTGGGAAATTTCTCTTTTTCACCACAATAAACTCAAAACCACCCATAATAATATGTCCATAATTCACCCATACCTAAAATACCTAGACTCAATCATGCTTATAACCTACCAACTCATTCTCGTGCCTCCTCACATTCTTCCCTAGCTTATGGGAGAACTACATTAGTCTGAGGTCCCTTTTCCCTAGGACTATGTAGGAAGCACTCCAAGGGCACAGAGCCCTTGGAGGTTAGCTCAGCCACTCTCTACCCTAACCAATTCTCCTTTCCTTTTCCAAATCACAATCTACCCTCGTTAGTTTCCTTTTTATACCAATAATTAGAAATTACACCAAACAAACAGTATATTGCTTCACATTTTTATTATCATCATTCATACATTCATTATGTCTACCATTTCTTTACCATCATCATTCATGCTACTATAAAACATCTCAAATGCGACCCATATCATTAGTAATTACAGGAATTAATGAATTACATAATTAACCCATTTCAAATCAACCATCTATAAACCAACCTGTCTCAATCCATGCCTAAGACCTGACTCCATCCATGCTTAGGACCTGACTTAATCCATGCCTATGACCTAACTCAATGCATTCCTAAACCACAGCCTAACTCTACCATGCGTAACACACCTATCATGAATCCATCTATGCATAATAATAAAATTCAATCAACACAGATACATCATCACCAAATCATCCATCTCATCATATAATTTGTGCACCCATACAATATATATTGATATCAAATAATATGCAGCTCTCAAAAAACATCATATACAGCCTCACTATCTTTAGTATGCAGGCCAGTATATGATAAAAAATACACAAAATCTCATATACATCCTCACTCTCTTCGGAACGCAGAGCGGTATATATCAAAAATGAATAAATACATCAAAATGGAGGAACATACATTAGGCATCATCCTACCGGAAATACTCCATATTTGTCTCTCCCATCTCCTCCTCCCCCTTGGCTTTTGTCTAGTAGCCTGATAAAATCTCACCGCTCGTCATCGGTCGTGGTCAGGTCCCTATTAGTACACCACCTGGGGCTGGTCTCCACGAATTGGTGGCCTCACCCTGATCCTGTCTTGGGGCTCGATGGCCCCTTGTTCTCTCTAAGCTATGGGTATGGGATCTGGTCTTCTCACTAGAGGCATGTTGTGCCATGTACTCTCCGTAGGATAGAAACTATATCCCTACCGCCATCAAATGATCCTGATAATACCTGGGCTTACCTAGGGCATCCCACAATCTGGATATGGGTACTGTCTGTGGTGGCCCCATCGGCCTCTTACCCTGTACCTGTCCTATGGGACCTTGTCCCACCCTTACCTATGAACTAGGACCCTATCCCAGTGCATGTGTTGGTGCCATTAGCCTCACACCCTGTGCCTATATATGGGTCTGTAAGGCCTTAATTTACACTTGTGCAGTGGTTAATTGGCCTTGTAAACCTGTAACCTGTGCCTCTATGGCAGCCTCTTGATCATCCTCACCATCTCCACCCTGGGCCATCTAGGCCTGTAAACTGGCCACATATGCATGTAAAGTGGCCACCTCCACTTTTGACCCTACCAAATGCCCCTACACCATCCCTAACTGTGTAATCAGGGTCATCACCTGCCCTTGTAGGACATCTCTCTACATAGTGATGGTGGCTAAATATGACTGCCCGAAATTGGGTGGTATTGCTCGTAAATGACCCTCCCACCACTATCTATATCAGTCCATCACCTTGGTGACATAAATCCACTATCCTACCTTGTAGGTAATGTCAGCTATGGTAGCGGCAGTGGTCTTTCCACATCATCTCTCCAGTATTATGGGAAGGGTGGTGGTATGTCCTGTGGTAGCTCAAACTATCGTATGAATCTGTCACTAGGATCATCTCATGCTCCCCTGCACGATGCCCTTCAATCCACATGAGTAGCTACAAGCCTTCTAGCTCATTAGCCATCTGTCAGTATGAGGGATAACCCATATACGGTCTCCAAATAATGTCTACACTAGATAATCCATCTAGTAAATGCCTATAGTATGCTACATCATGAGTAACCCTGTCTGATCGATGCTCTCCAATCATAGGCATCCATCTCCTATAGCCTACCAAAACCAAACTTGGCTCAAATGTATCCACCTGGGGCATACCAATTGGACAAACAAACACAATTCACTCGTAGGCCCAACAGTGAAGAATAAATGTGCAACATAAGCTAAACCGGTGGAGCTGCCCATACGCCCATAGCTCTCTATATAATTGAACTAGGAATGCTAGCTCCCAAGTAAAGTAAGTCATGTCCGTCATCATATCATGTAACACCCCCATCAGTGATCATGGGAATCTCCTACCCTCTACATCCAGCAGTGCAAAAAAGCATACTTCCTCCATCAATAATACTACTAGCCTCGTCTCCTCTTGACGAGCTAGGTACATCTCTCCATAAATTAAGCTAGCACTATGAAATGTCATCTCCATTAGTCCCTCACCAAATACTATCAGTATTAACTCCTCAGATGCCTCTGAGGAGATCAAGTATACCTGCATCCCCAATATAGGTAACCGTAGGATCATGTACATGTCCTCCAGGTTGACTATCATCTCCCCTGTCGGTAAGTGGAATGTGTTGGTCGCTGAATCCCATCTATCGATGAGGGATACCATCAAACTCGGTTACCGAACTACATGCTGGTAGCATCTGACCCAACTCATGCATACATTTATCACATATTTCCACTCATCGATCATTACATCCAAATGAACTATCATGACCAGGGGTGGCACCATGTCTCTTATCCTCAGCTGATCTCTCACCTGCATCCAACAAAACATCCCATTATTACACCTTAATCATACCCAAAATCACTCTCGACACCTCACCTATACTTACCACCCTACCTCTCTTTCCCTAGACCTCCTTACCTTTATATCCCACCTTCTATCAACCACCCCAAACCTAACCCACTATCATTCACCCTTACCTATTTTTCCCCCTTTACCTATGTTATGATTTTTCCCCAAAACATCTCCTACTTACAACTACATATCTCACCCACCCAGCCTAGGTCACTTTTGACCCCTTTTCCCTATATCCCAACTGGTCCTGGTTACTCCTAACTGACCCCAGTCCTCCATAAATCGGCATTGGTTACCTATTTCATGACCGATGCCAGTTTGGCACTACTAATGTCAACTAACCTTTGACCAACTCCGTTCACTATTGTGCCGAAAACCACGACACCCAAAACCCTCATCTTCCTATAAACTTACTTTCTCTCTTTTCCACCCACCCAATCCTACCCAAATCCCCCCTCTACCCTTCCCCACCCCTCCTTCACCCAATCACTTCCCCCCATGCCTATTTTACCTAATTTTCCCTCCCACCAATTCAAAATTCATTCTACCCCCAAAACCCATTTTTACCCACCCGACATCTAAATCAATCTGACACACAAAACAAAGAATGGGATTGAATCTTACCTCATCATGCTATCGTCATGGAGGTGTCACATCAGGCCACTACACCAGTGGTCCACCTGATCCCTCTCCTACCTCTGTCATCACCCAATCAACCATCTCATTTCCAACCAACTGAATTGATCAATACGATCTCATGGACCTGCCTATCAATTTCCAATCACCCGCTACACCACTTTCCAACTCAATTTTTTATTCCAGATAGATGCTTTCAACCCTTTTCTCTCTCTCCTGTCATTTTCTTTAATTTTGTAAATGAAAAATGATTTTTAAGAACATGGCATTTTTTATTTTTATAACCTACTCGACATGACTAGCGATGGTTATACCTTGACTAACATCAGTCCTGTGCCCTAGCTTACCATGGTCGGTCAATCTCAATCGGAATTGATTCCTTCAAACCATCATCGGTTATCCTGATTAATCTTTTTCGTACCCTGTACCCCTCATTTGTTGTCCTACATCCTTTTACCTCACCCACACCTGACTTGAACACTTCACTTTATCCCCCTGACCTCATCATTTATTACCTCATCTCATACTCATTTGGGGACTCATTATTTTTCGCATACCTCATCCATACCCATTCCGTGACCTAGTTACTTAGACTTGGAACATTGCTAGTGACCTGTGACCTCATGTGCTCGTTATACCTTGCAGCACTATTACCCGCGTTATTTGACCTAATGACCTTACCTCACCTCTAGTCGTGACCATTATCCTGACACAACCTTTGGTGTACTGAAACATACCTAAACATTCCTGCACCTGGCCTACACCATGTTTCCTGACCATATCTTATACTTTGGATACCTTAATCACCTCAACCTTGTTTGTATAAACCTATCGACCTTAGACAATATAGATTTTACCTTCTCTTCAACCTGATACCGTGCTTCAGTTTATATGTCTATGTGTGTTTGACCATTACTACCTTTGACCCTGACCCATTACTTGGATTACTTGATTAGACCTTTACCCCCTCCCCCCTTTACTCCTATTTCCCACATTCATCTTCATCACATTCACCTTTTATCAAACCACTCACCGATTTTTCCTTCTACCTCATCAGTTCCTAGTTTGAGGGGGATCACCTTCACCCACACGTGGGGAAGCCACATCTTATTTTTTTCGGTGTCGCTTAGCAATACAAGCTACGTAAACAAATGGGGCAAAATTTAGACACCAATATTGGGTCACACTCCCTTTGGTCCCTTGACAAATAACCAACTTGAACACACCCACCTATCCATTACCCCTTTCACACCACTCTAATATTAATTTAATTAATTTAGTTAAATCAATTCATGATCTCATAATATCTATTATTTAAATATCCTAATTGGATAATGCGCACACAACCACCTCACCTATATACCTCATCTATCCGCCTCACCCTAATACCTATTCTTAGTATGTTGCCATAACTAACTAATACCTACCTAAACCCTAAAAATCAAAGCCTGCATTCCCTCTAACCACATTCCCACCCATTAGAAAGGAAGCTTCCATTATAATCTATGGAAGGAAATGAACGAGATCCAAGAAAATCAAGGGGATCTGCCCATTTTAGAAAACCTAGGAAATCCTACCTTAACCAATGCCAATAACCCTAAACCACCACCGGTTAACCCAGAACCATCTTCGGTTACCATTTATTCCTCAAAATAACCTTATTTCAAGGTTGGCACATTTTCTGAGAGAAGGGACGAAACCAGGGCTGCATGTAAGTAGAAACTACATTCATACACACATCAGAGCATCCACAGCTAGCATCAGAAGCAATCACAGAGCTACTTGCATTCACAGAAACACCCGGTGAAGAACCATCATCACATCAAGATCCACCCATCTAATCAACTGCCATTGCCACCAAACCATCAAGCCCATGTAACAATAAGTGTTTTATTAACCAAAATTCATCCATTTTTCATTTTAGTAGGTTCTGTTATATCTATTATTAGTTTTTACTCCCATTCCTATTCTCCCACCATTTACCTCCATGCAAACTTGACCATTACTTCACCCACACCATTGAACTGCCCATACTTGATTTTTAAAGATCCCTGAGTAAACCTATGACCTACACAGACCTTGTCATTGCCCTCTCCATTTCCATTTAGCCTCAGACTTCCCTCACATCAATTTTTTGATAAACTTCCTTTATCCTAACAATACTAATGCCGGTTACCCATGACCATCACCAGTTCACCTAAACCGACATTGGTCATACAAGACTGACGTCAGTCTCTATATTTTTACCCTCAAACGAAGAACAGAGCCTAAAATCTCCACCAAATACCCAAAATATCCTAGAACTAGACCTTGACCAGTACCAGTACTTTGATAGAGACCTTGAACTTTAGATTCAATCATCACTTAGCCTATTGTGGATGGATTTACTTATTGTATTCAAATGAGATACCTAAATCATTTTAACTACAACAGGATTTCATTCATCGTTAACATTGAATTGTTTTAAATAGTGGATTGACAACCTTTTAGGGAGTATCATACTTCCTGGGTCTAGCATATACTAGGTAGTCCACTGCATATATTGTTTAACTTATATTTGGTGGTCTTGTTTTCTATTACATGTAGTTCATCTTAGCGAAAAGGAAGCTCTCACGATCAGCTATGGATCAAGAAGTCACACACACGTAACAACCTTCAACCAACTTTAACAGGTATTCATCCTAGCCCATTTACCCTTATCTGTTATGTCAATATTCAAAGAAATGCACTAGAATCAGGTGAAACAATTTCCCTAAGCATTTCTACATCAAACATGGTGGGAAAATATCCCACATGCTCTTTATAACTCTTCATCCATCCATACATATTCATGTAAAGTAAATGATGTGTTAATATCTTCTTCAAATCCTTAATCATTTAATTCCAAATATGTGTAACTATAAATTATATAAAAAATGAATCAATATCTATGTAAATACCATAAGATAAATAAAGTACCAAAAATACCAAAACTAAAAAACTACTAATCGCATACAGTCACTTGTATTAGTCTCTAGAGGTATAATATAATGGGGACATAAATCCCTACACCCTAGTCTACTTTATGGGTGGGCCCTAAAGTCATATATCAAGTACAAATAATAAAGTCCATCATCTCTCTACTTACAATTGAGAATAATAATCTATACAAATGACATCATAAACATTGGGAATGAAAATAT
Source organism: Taxus chinensis (assembly GCA_019776745.2). Classification (NCBI taxonomy): domain Eukaryota; kingdom Viridiplantae; phylum Streptophyta; class Pinopsida; order Cupressales; family Taxaceae; genus Taxus; species Taxus chinensis. The sequence goes on from CM034154.1 coordinate 475,043,429, forward strand.
CTTCATCTCACTCATCATCATCAACATTTATCATCGATTTTGTAGTGAGGGAAATATGATCTCTAGGATATTGGGTTCATATGTGTGTCCTATTTCTAGGTGAGTATTCAATATAACACCTTGTATAATTATAAACTTATGGATCAACTAATCACGTTGAAGTAACTCTATAATATTATTAAATTGATCCTCAAACGATAATATAACATGTAACTTGCACAATTGAATCCTCTCCTTTGTTTAACCACCATGGCCTCAATATGAATAATAAAGTATATATCCAAGAACTAACCCATAATGTAACCTCTAACACTAGTTGTTACTATGCCCAACAACTATCTACCCAAAAAAATCATAACATTGATTCATAATCCAATCTATCATGTGAAAAATCACCTTCATAATTAAAATATGATCATACACCGATACATGTAATGATGACATGATACCAATAACACCTCATTGATCCTCTCAACAAAATAATATCTATATCAGTATAGATGTGTGACCATGGTATGCTCCTAACAAAATTTTGTACAATCAACCTTGATCTCCTAAATCATGTGTTGTATATTATGAGAAATTTTGACCCCAGTAGTATCATCTTCAACAAAGGCATCAAGAGGGATATATATAAAATTATATAATCATGAAATGGTATATCAAATATTATGAACTAGAAAAATTAATAATCACATCTCTGATGACCACCCCACTCAACACCCATTAAATATTGATGTACAACACTATAATATATATCACCATTCATAACCACTTTATTACCAACAATAGACAACCACAATATCCTCTAAACATTCTCTAATGACTATGACCTCTAATTTGGGAATCCAAAATCAATAGGTGTTAAAATCCCACTTCGTACACAAATATATCAATAAATTCACATTATTTGGGATGTTTCTCGAGTGGATATATTTTACCAATCCTTATCTATGTATAACAACCTATTTTACAACATCAAGCACCAATGACATAATAGTCTACATATGTCATCCACGTTTAAAATCAATGAGCATCGACCAAACAATAGATACAAAAAACATATATTAGCAACCTGATGATAGGGAAATATATATATTATAGATATATAGAATTTTTTAAAGTAAAATACAAATACATGGCTAAATGAGAGTAAATGATCAGTATGGGATGTAACCATTAGGAACAAGTGTTCATTAAATGTATAGTAAAATGTGAAATCATTCTACATATGTCATTGATTTATAAACTCAAAACGTTTTTTTCAAAGGATCTAATTTTTAGAACAATTTGGTTAGCAACATAGATCTTCTTGTGAGGGAAAGAAAATGGAGGGTATGTAATGGTAAAAATGTGATATTTTGGGAATATATATGGATTCTTTACAACCATCTGATAGATCTAGATCCATGAAATTTAATTTTCATCTCTCTTCAAAGAAATTATGGCTTTGGGGTGGCAGATTATATTCAATTCAATGGAAGAAGATGGGAGTGGAAGCATATATGAGTGGAAAATACGGATGGTGAAGATCAAATCATTCTTAATGATTTGAAAATTATTCTCAAAGTGAATCATATCACTAATCTATAGAAGGATGATTATTTATTTTGGAAGAGATGTTTAGATGGGTATTACATTGTTAAATGTAGTTATAATCTATTGTTAAAGACTATTCAGGATGGTTTTCAATGGGAAAGTCTATAGATTAGTGGTTTGATCCCTAAGATTAATATTTTTCTGGTCATTTTTTCAAAATAATTTTTTATCCATTGAGATCCTAAGAAATAGGTGCAAGATCCACATTAATAGATGCTCCTGTGTGAAGAAAAATATGATATAGTATATAATCTTATGATTTATTATCGCTTCACCTTTGATGTTTGGGGATACATTTTATTTAACTTTAAAACTTCTTGGGCTCATCCATCCTCTTTAATATAACTTTGGTATTTTTTGAAAGCTCAATTTAATAATAATATAATGAAGAATTTTTGGTGTTGGGCACTTTCGCCTTCTATTTGGGTTCTATGGAAGGAAATAAATGAAATAATTTTAAGAGAAAATAAAACTTCTAGTAAAAGGTTGGCCATAAAAATTCAAAACCTCTTCATGGAAAAATTAAAAATAAAAAAATGGGAAAAGAGGGTTCCAATACAATCACTAAGGATTTGGCCACTCTCTGGGGCCTTCAACTTTCTAAGGAGTTTGGTGTTCAGAAATTTTTTATTGAAGGTGACTCCCTCAACATTTTCAACTATCTCTCAAAGAAAATTCCAGCTAATTGTACTATCGAATTAATGATAGAAGAGGCTCATGATATCATCAACTCCTTGGAGTTAATATGGATACAACATGTTTATAGAGAATTTAATAAAATTACTAATTGGTTTTCTAGCCTTTGTGTGGTATGAAATGCTTTCAATAAATGGTTTAGTAAAGAAGATATTTTTGATTCTATTGTCCATAAGATGGTTAAGGAGGATCCTTCTTCAAAGGAATATTATTATTTAATATCATGAGTTTGATGATGTCACTTCCTAATAATTTTCTGTGGATTCTTAGCCTTTATAGGAATAACAATGGGAGAGATTTAATAATCCTTAATGATCACATTGTGAAATTCTTATCCATTCATGTGACGTGATTTGGCTACCATCTCATCATCATGAACATCAAGATACATTCCCATGCTCATGGTAAGGTTTTCACTACTCTCATTTATGTGACATCATATTTGCATAATATATTAGGGATTATGTCCAAAGTAGGGGATAAATTACTCAATTGTAGGATAGGTGGTGACCCCTACATATTGGATCCATCTACAGGCGAGTCTTTGTTCATGGATGATGTTATTTGGAATATCCTATAGGAGGGCGGGCTTTCAAAATTCATTCAAAATATTGAAGGATACGACCCACATATTTTGATATATTTTGTGAATATTTGGATGGATGTTGGGATTAACACACCGGTTATATAGATAATAAATTAGATCTAAGCATACATTCAAATGAAAGAGGATATTCTACCAGAAGAAATACACAAAACAAGAGATATAAATCAACACCAGATTTAACATGGTTCACCTAGTACGGGCTACATCCATCAAGAAACAAGCTAATATATTATATAGATATTTGAAAAGATATACAATAAAGATTTACAATCTTCCACACCAGTTCTTGTGTATACAAAGCTAATTTTACTTGCCTATCAGTACACTAGTTCTTGTATATATTATATAGATATTTGAAAAGATATACAATAAATATTTGAAAAGCTAATATTGTATAATACTTTCTTTCTTTCAATATTTTTCTTATTCTCAAAAAATTCTCTCTCTCACTAAATTTTGCATGTTCTTCTTAATTCTTGTTAATTCTTACTTCTAAACCCTAGGTTTTATGCTTATATAGTCATTTATAAATGTAGGGAACTTAGCCATGCAATTACAAGCAATAGATCTAATTTAATGCTAAAAATAAATCTAATTCTTGAGAGTTAAATAAAACATCCACGCACAGGTAACTGATGTCAATTCTCCCTAACTGATGTCAGTTCTTCCTTGTCTGACCAATGTCAGTCCTAAGTGATGGATGTCAGCCCCTCCTAACTAATGACAATTACTGTGTTTTCCAGCAATTTTTACATTAAATGCTAATCTGAAGTAATGTAGCTCCATAACTCAACAATCTCCCACTTGGAGATTAATTACTACACCATACCTATACATGGTCATTCTTTGATCCTTCCTTATCTTTGTTTCTTCCTCTTCAAGTCTAAATCTCGAAGATCAATATAATTGGAGTGTAGCTCCAACTTCTTGTTTTCTAATGGCTTTGTTATCATATCCGCAGGATTATCACTCATATGAATATTTTCCAAATTCAACTTCCCATCCTCCAATGCCTGTCGTATGAAGTGATACCTTAACTGAATGTGTTTCGTTCTCATATAAAATGCTGAGTTATTTGCCAAATGAATTTCACTTTGACTGTCACTGAAATTTTTTCAATCATCTTTATCTTTTCCCAACTCTTCCATGAACCTACTAATCCATATAATCTCCTTTCTAGCCTTTTTAGCTATAACATACTCTTCCTTTGTAGTATATAAAGACACAACCTTCTGTAATCTTGAAATCTAGCTAATTTTCATCCCACTTACTATTAAAATATATTCAGTAGTGCTCCTCCTACCATCCAGACTTCCAACCATATCCAACTCAACATAGTCACATAATGAAATATCCAAACCTCCATAGCATAACTACATGCTAGATGTCCCTTTCAAATACCTGAGTATCCATTGAACTATTTCCTAATGCTCTTTACCTAGATTAGCCATATATCTACTCACAACTCCCACTGCTTGTGTAATGTATGGTCTGGTACAAACCATAGCATACATGAGACTCCCAATTGCTAAAGGATATGGCACTCATGTCATGTATTTTACCTCCTCTTGTGATGAAGGACACTAATCTTTTCTTAATTTGAAGTGTCTAGCCATAGCTGTACTAACATGTTTTATATTCTGCATCTTAAACCTTTCTAACACCCCATAGATATAATCCTCCTGAGACAAATATAATTTTTTGTTTTTCCTGTTTCTGTGTATTTGCATGCCAAGGATTCTTTTTGCAGCTCCCAAATCCTTCATAGAAAATGTGTGAACTAGCTTTCCGTTAATCTCACCAATGTCCTACATACTAGATCATGCATTAAGCATATCATCCACATACAGTAACAAATAATATAGCTCCCATTTTCAATCTTCTTGAAATAAACACAGTGGTCAAATTCACATCTCAAGTAACCATGCTCATGCATAAAACTATCAAACCTCATGTACCATTTCCTTTGAGCTCACTTGAGCCCATATAGACTCTTTTTCAACCTGCACACTAATTTCTCCATACCCTTGATTTCATATCCAAGCGGTTGCTACATATAAATTTCTTCATCTAAAACACCATGAAAGAAAGTTATCTTCACATCCAGTTTCTCTAAATTCAAATCCTCTACTACAACTAAACTCAATACAGTATGAATAGAATTAATCTTAACAACAGGAGAAAATATTTCACCAAAGTCAATACCTACTTTCTATGTAAATCCCTTTACTACAACCCTTGCCTTGTACCTTTTCTATCCACCTTCTTCTTCCTTGATCTTGTAAACCCACTTGTTTTGCGATGTCCTCTTACCTACTAGAAACTTAACCAAATCCCAATTTTGGTTACGTTCCAAGGAGTTCATTTCCTCATCCATGCCATGGTCCCACTAGACATGGGTCTTATCCTACATTTCTTCTTCAAAAAAAATTGTTTCACTATTATCAGTCAATAATAGATTAAAAAAAGAAGGTTTTAATATTTCTGATAGTTTACTTACCCTTTGTGACCTTCTTATGGGATTTTGGGGTACCAGAGGCTCATTTTGGACATCCTAGACATTTTAATCCAAATTTATCAGTGACTAACGTTGGTCACCTATAACCGACGTCGATTCTGCTAACCAATGATGATTTGGATCTTCTATAAATGATACCAGTTCTTTTTACCGATGTTTGTTAGGGGTAAACCAACATCAGTTATTGTGTAACCCTATCGGCAATAATTTTAAATCTAAGGATTAATTTTTGTTCACAAACTTCTCAAATTATTCATCCTTGGGTACCAAAATTTGATCCCTGTACATTATCTTGTCATTCCATTCAACATCACAACTCCTAATAATTTTAGAATTCTCTAAATCCCAAAAACAGAATATGAAATCACTAGATCTATAACCAATGAAAAGATAATCCAAAATGATCCTCACAACTCTAACACGTTCCATGATTGTCATGTTCATTCTTTCTGCAACACCATTCTCCCGTGGAATTCTTGGAACCATTCTTTCTCTATATATCCCATTCACTAAAAAATAATCATTGAAATTATTATTACATTATTCACCACCATTTTTAGATCTAAGGCTCTTTAAATTTGAATTAGATTCATTCTCAACAAGGGCTTTCCATCTTTTGAAATTCTCAAAAAATTCAGATTTACGTTTAATAAAATAGACTCATACCTGTAACACTCTGATTTTGTATGTTAACTTGGTAAATGTTTTACATACTGTTATAGCTCTTGGAATGAAAGCAAACATGTTAAGATACGTCTTGATCTTAAGAGAATGTGTTGCTAATTTGGATTCTTGCATACTTTGATTTATTGCATGGGACAGCAAATATTGTACTTGTGTGTTTGCTGATGTGACGACAGATTGTCGTATAATTGCTTGCTCTTGTGCTGATTGACAGCATACCCTGAATCAACTCCATTGATTCAAGTATGCTGAGGTCCTCTTGTGTTTTCTATGTTAATTCACACTTGAACTGGACTAGGATTATTATGAGCGTGCAGTGCCTGATTACAGGTGTGAATAGCTAGCACGAAAATGCCAACGACAGGGGTTCGATTCTTGAACCCTGTATTGTCGAATTAAGGACCTCGTGGGGTGAGAAACACCCGCACACGGGTGGCCTTGGCCTATAATCTGAAGGACAGAACGTCCTGCTCTGCGTTAATGTGAATGTTAGTAAGGGGCTGGAAGGAAGTTGTTAGTGTTAGTGGTTAGTGTGAATTAAACCTAAACTAACCCTAAGACCTAACATACATCCTACACTACTATCCTAAGTGGATTTTTAAATTACAAAAAAAAAAGAGGGAAAAAAATAAATCTAAATTCTAAAACCTAAGGTTTAACTAAGACCTAGGTCGAATGAGTTATGTAACCTAAACTAATCCTAAACTAAGGGGTACGCAGACCCTTGGGAAGAAAGGGATAAGGATGGGAAGGAGGCATTCATTGGAATTAAATGAACTGTCCCTTCGTGGACGGTGCCAGTTTTGGCGGGGCAGGTAAGGAATTTAGAGGCATCTATTTTGAAATAGAGCCAAGTTCAGTTTGCTTGGAAAATTTGAAACTTAGAACTCGCCAACCCAAGTGGCGGTGGTGCGGAAAGTGAGGAAAAAGGCAAAGCCTTTAATGCATTAATAGTTTTTGATCCTCGCGACCAGTTCACCTTGGAAACAGCATGAGGAAAAATTGATTTTCATTTTTGTTGGTTCGAGCCTTTTGTGAAGTTGCTCTGCATTTGGTTTCTTGGTCTGGTTCGGTCGAATCAGCTCTTGGAATTTGACATTTTTGTGGAGATTTGGAGGCTGTTGTTAAGCTTGAAGAAGGAAGGAAGTGTTGGAGAGTATGTGCTGTCACTGTGGAAGGAAAAACACGGCAAACAACGTTTTCTTCGAGCTCTGGAAAAGATGTTTCAGGCATGTTAAGCCCTTCTCTTTAAAATCTTTGCTTTGATTAAATGTTTCATTAAAACAACCCTGCTCTTGGGTTGGGATTGCATGATTGCTGTTGAGTTGATTTTGATATAGATTTGTTTATTCTTGCTTTCTTTCTTTGGGAAATGATGAGAAATTGGCTTTGGTTGCTCGGCCTTGATTCGTTGTTGCTGGAATTGGATTGGAATATGAATTACTGTTGTGGTTGCTGACAGTATTGTGGAATGGAATAAACATTTTCTTTCTCTGTACATGTGGTATGAGGTGGACAGACTGTTCAATCTTTTCCTTAAAATGTAATCGTTCTCTTTGTTGTTGTGCTTGGAACTGCTAATACATGTGAAGAGAAAAATGGAATTATAGTCGTGATTATATTGCTATGACTGGGGATCAATAACTCTTGGTATTATTTGGAAATCATATGAATCATCTTTATGGGTCGCTGAATTCGACTTTCCTTGTATTTTATTGAATGAAATTCCTTCCTGTAAAGCTGGGTGTTTGACAGTAATGGAAAAAGTAATATATATATCTTAAAACTGTGCTTGATATATGAGTCGTGTTGCTATGAATTGGGTTCGTCGACCCTTACTATATTTTCCTTTGGAAATGATAGGAAAGATGTTTCCCAGTTGCTGTGATTAACCGTTTTGCTCTTCTTAAATGGAATTACCTCCATGTGATGCTGGTTATGGGTATTATATGAAATTTTAACTCGGTGTTCTTGTGAAATGGAAGGTGAAACTGTACAGACAGTATGGGTATTTTATTGCTGTACTATTATTTTGCTGTTATATGAACTTGTGTTATAAGTGTAACAGCTGTGCGGGTTGCATGAGGTCATTTCTATAATGAAAATTCCTTTTACAAGAATAAATGGATCCTCACCCTTTTACTGTTATGGATTTTAATGAAAATGGTATTTGGGTTCCCTATGAGTATCTGATTTTGATTGAAGGAAGTAATTCCGATATTTCCCTTGCTGTGCTTCTCTTGAATAGGAAATAAGCGGATATGTATTGGTTATTTGTGGGATAGGAAAATTAAACTGTTTCCTCTTAAACATATTAATGGACTATGAGAATAAGATGGGTTTATTGTGTTCATTGATGCTTCTCGGTCTTCTTGTTCGGACTGTAGATGCAATTATAAATTGGCTTTGTCTTCTGTGCAAGGAATGATTAAACATTTTCTTCTTGCTGTGTTGGAAAGATGATTCCATTGCGCCATGTAGTTGTGGTTTGACCTTCAGTTTTGAACTGTTCGTGAATGAGAGCATGACTTTGAATTACTGTGCGAAAAAGTGACGCATGGAAACTCTGTCTTGTTGTTTGGATTTCTTTTTATTCCATTGGAAATTAAACGATTATTTCGCAATGAAATTACAGAGAATAAAGTCTTCTCCTTTTGTTGTTTTGGACTTTGAAAGTAATATTGGACCTTACTATGCGTAAGAATTGATTTTGCTGTAGGTAACAGCAATGTGCAAATTTATATTATGAACTGTATTCGTTCATGAATATATTAGATCACAGGAATAAATGATGACATGCTTGCTTAACTGTTTGTTTGGTTAACACTACAGTGAAGGAAGTATGGAACCTTCTAGTATAGTAAATACATAGTATGCATATTGATATGGCTTGCCCAACGATGAATATAATGTCTTACTAACCTGTTTGGTATTCATATGAACTGGAATAAAATGAAATTATTCTTGTTGCCGGAAAGTGAATTCCGAGTGGATTTTGTAAGTTTCACTCTGAACTGTTATCTGAATTGATTTTCGTTTGGATTCCACTGTTAGGACAGTCGTGTGGAAGGAAATAGAGATATGAATGAATGTTTTAGAAAAATGATCTTTCTCTTTCATTCAGTTGGAAATCTGGAATTCGTGAATGATGAATTTTATAGTGTTTGATGGGAGCTACTATATGCATTGCTGTTCGCTTTCTTGTTCGAACTTGAATGCTTTAAATTTAACATGCTTCATGAATGGAAGGGAAAGTAATGGATTTATATTCAGTTAGTTTCATCCTTTGCATTGGTTATTAATGAAAGGCGTGGAAAGGATAACTGTATGCTATATAGGCAGCAAACTACTTGTATTTCTAACTTGACAAATATTGTAAATTGATATTTGCATTGATTATGTGGAAACGGGACAGCAGTCCCTTGGCTGATTGTGATGATATTTGTGATAGCTCAGTGGTTATGCTGATCTCTCTTTTGTGCCTTTCGAGATTGATGTTTTGCTGTTGTTTCATAAAAGTAGGGTTCTTTTATTGAAACAATTTGTTGAAGCATCTTATTTTAAGGATAAGTGCTTAATGTGCTCAGTTCATTGAACTGACCCGTGCAATTCATTTTGCAGATGGAATTTGATTAGAATGAAGACGTGGCTGTCTTCTGATGCCTCTTGTTTAGATGTAAATTATAATGTAACTGTTGCTTTTATTCCTCTTTGAGGAATTGTGAACGAAGAAAATGTATTCTTCTGTCCATGAGTTGTATGGATGCTTTGTAAAAACTATTCCCAATCAGCTGGATTGGCAAATGTACAAATTATGACTTGAAATATTGAATACAGTTACAAGTGTGATATTTTCAATAATTATATCAGTTGATATTGTTGTTTAAATTGGAAATATGATGTTATTTCCTGAGTTGGAATTGTTTCATTATCCTTGGATGGATGTTGAATTGAAACTGATATCTATTCTTACTTAAATACAAATTTTAAGTTGAACAATGCAATTAGTTCATACTTGGGTAAAGATGAATTTTTAATTGACATTAAAAAGGATTAAGAAGAATATGATTTCATAATCAGAGGGTATTCAGGATTAGCTTAGGAGCTAAGGAATATCAATTTAAATTTGGAGTATTCGAACTTCGTTTTCGAACTCCATCATTGATCCTGTTTGATAAAATTCAGATTAAAGGATATAGGATACATATATCCATAACTAATGATCCTTAACTATATAATGTTAAGGGGAACAAATGAATTCATTTCTCGAAGATTAGACCTCGTTTGAATGACGTCTAATAAGTTAATATTCTGAAATTAGTTGCAGTTGGAAACATCTTGGCTAAGTTTAATAGGTTAAACTTATTACGTCCGTTGGTACGGGCTGCTTAATCCAATGATTAAGAAATGAACCAAGTAAGGAAATGTAGCCCTTCGATACGAAGGAGACGATACTTGGCAAACTAATGGACAGTTTAGTCCCTCTTAGTTATATACAACTGCAACGGAAACGAGGATCAAGGGATCAGCGTGGATGCTGAAAATTGCTTAAACTATTAACTCGTGGCTAAGTCACTTGGGCAGGATGTGTATTCTCGATGGGAGGATTCTGCAGGACATTGGCATACGCCAGCTACAGCAAGGTGTCTTCATGAAGACGGGGTCTTCATGACGACACAATGTTGCAGCTGACATATAGCAATGCCCTCCCGAATTAAAACATTTAGAATACATAGGCTGAATGTGTAGATCTTAGCTGGGGTGGAGATAGGGTATGATCTGGTATACGGAGTGACTCCAGAATACTAAAGATAATCAGACACACGGAGTCATGGGGTAACGACACCGTATGTCTGCGTATCTTTAGTTACCAGGAGTGCCTTCCTATACCCGTTCATATTACTAGCTGGAATTGAAAATTTAAAAACTGAACTTAAACGATGAGGACTGGTAGGAACCAGGAAAGACCATTCTAGATAACAGGTGAAGTGAAGTGAAGGACGTATTCCGTAGATGTGTATCACATCCAGGAATATGATCATGCAAAGCATGTGAAAATCTTTGGCCAAAGTATCGCAATTGCTGGTTGCGTTGTCCTTATCACTTAATTTAAGATGCAGGATGTCAGATGAATATCAGTAACAGATATTCAGATAGGCTTCTTAAATGGATCACTTCGATAACCGGGGAAGGTTATGAGAACAAGTATATAAAATATACTATGCATAAACAAACATGAAGGATCGGTTGTTGCCGAGTCATGTACATGAAGGATCGGTTGTTGCCGAGTCATGAAATGAAGGATCGTTGAAACTCCGAGCCATGAAAATGGAAGGATCGGCAGTTCATCGAGTCATTTACAACAGCATATAGAATCTGTTATAAGATTGAATGGCATTGAATGTGTGTTCCATATTGTAAATATGTGAACAGGGAACATTCGTTTTTAAAAGAAATTGTATGATCCAAACTGTGTTGTTTGGGCAGAGAACAATTATTAAATCTTGAACGTGTGTTTGAATTTTATAATTCATAACAGAGAACGTTATATATATATAAAAAAAAAAAAATTCCCTTGTTCTGGTGTTTTAAAATGGGGATGTTACATCTTGGTATCAGAGCTGAAGGTTGCAGCTCTTGGACCTAATGAGTCCACGTTATTAATAAAGTTTACATTTTCTTATTGAACAGAAAATGGTCAGGACAAGAGGGAATGCTGCGAATAACCCGTTGCAGGGTGGAGAAGCAGCAACTGCCCAAAAGCTGGATGAAATCCTTGCTGCCCTACTTGATACGAGGGATCGTTTGACTGTACTGGAACAACAGTCAATTGGCAATGAAGAGGAGGGGAATGAAGCTGAAATAAATGATCAGCTGCCTCCTGTGGACAACATCAACGGAGGGAATCCGGGTGTTGATGATAATAATGAAATTGCTCCTAATCCCCCTGAAAATAAAAGGGCAAGATTAGCAGCTGAACTTACAAATGATATAAAGAGAATAAGTCCTCCAAAGTTTGATGGAACAACTCTTGGGGACGGAGCTGAGAACTGGCTCAGTGAAATGGAGAAATACTTTGCAATAAGAAACTTCTCCGAAGAGACTAAAGCGATATGGGGAGCATATCAGCTTTCTCATGAAGCATCATCCTGGTGGGACAACCGTAAGGTTGAGCTGAATATTGTCGAATCAGACATAACTTGGGATCAATTTAAGGGTTATTTTAGGCAAAGATGGCTGCCTCAACTCTATTTTGATAGGAAAATGACTGAATTTCAGAACTGGTCGCAAGGAAGGCTGTCGGTGACAGAATACTGGGAAGGGTTTACTAAACTCCTTAAGTATGTGCCGCAGTACCAAGCTGACGAGAAGTTCAGAATACGGAAATTCATAATGGGATTGAATCCCATCATTGGTGGCGAAGTGGATGTCCACGGCCCAACCACCATGGATGGAGTTGTCGAAAAGGCAATCAGACAGGAACAGAAATTGAGAGCAATATCTGCTCACAGGGAAGAGATAAGGAAGAAGATTCCCAATCTTTCTTCGTCTCTTGCACCAAAAAGGGGACCTTGGAAAAGGTTTGGTGTGAAAAATAAAATTGTTGTTGATAACAACAAGAAACCTGTGATGAACAGACCTGTTAATAGTGTGTGGAACAGCTTTCCAAAAGTTAATGGCATTGGACAGAAGTCCTATGGAAGCCAGAACGATAACTTTAAGGCTGGTAATAAATTTGAACCTAGAAAAGGGCCAGCTGGAGGATGCTTCAACTGTGGAAAGGACCACTATGCGAATCACTGTCCTCTGAAGAAGGATGATCGCGGACAGCAGCATAGGATACATGCTGCAGTGTCTAACAGACAAGCTGAAAAGCAAGTGACGCCCATAGAAGTTACGGGTAAGTTATTCGGTAAACCTGTAGTTGTACTTTTTGATACTGGAGCTACAGAATGTTTTATTTCTGCTGAACTTGCTATGAAATTAAAAAGAAAGGCTGCGAGAATGGATAAAACATGGACAGTGCATTATGGGAATAATGCTATCCATACAGTTGAAATGTGCCTTTTTGGGGCAATTCTTGACCTGCCTGGTTTCTCCACCGAAGTTGACTTGTATGTCACTCCTCTAGGATCATATGATATCATTATTGGAGTTAACTGGTTGGCTGAACATAAGGCAAGGGTTGACTGTTATGAAAAACAAATCAGTTGCCTTGATGACCTGCAGAAAGCAGTAGTCATTCAAGGTGTAAAACGGGAAGTTGCAGTTAGGAAACTGACGGCTATGCAACTAAAGAGGGCTAAAAACAGAGGCTGCACTTTGTATGTGGTAAAAATGACAGAAAATGAAGAGAAAGATAATGATTTCATGGAAAGATACCCATTGTTGAGGGATTTCCGTGATGTGTTTCCGGAGGAATTGCCGGGTCTTCCGCCCAAACGTGAGTTTGACTTCGCTATAGAGATCAAACCAGGAACGGAACCCATATCTAAGGCACCTTATAGAATGACTACCATTGAGCTGGTAGAACTGAAGGCTCAGTTACAAGAACTTCTGACTAAGGGGCTGATCAGACCGAGCGTCTCACCTTGGGGAGCACCGGTAATTTTCGTAAAGAAAAAGGATGGCACCTTGAGGCTGTGCATTGATTACAGAATGCTGAACAAGGCAACCATTAAAAATCGATACCCACTTCCAAGAATCGATGATCTGTTTGATCAGATGCGAGGAGCATCAGTCTATTCAAAAATAGATCTGCGGTCAGGGTACCATCAGCTGAGAATAAAAGAGGAAGATATTCATAAAACAGCTTTTAGAACGAGGTATGGGCATTATGAGTTCACGGTGTTGCCTTTTGGGCTGACTAATGCACCTGCCGCCTTCATGAATCTAATGAATAACATTTTTCAAGAATACTTAGACAAGTTTGTGCTTGTATTCTTAGACGACATTCTTATATACTCTAAAAATGTCGAAGAGCACCAAGAACATCTCAGGATAGTGCTGGAAATCTTAAGAAAGAGGAAGTTGTATGGCAAACTGTCCAAATGTTCCTTTTATGATGCAGAGGTGCATTATTTGGGACACGTTATAAGCAAAGACGGGATAGCTGTTGACCCTTCAAAGATCACAGCTATAACTGAGTGGCCTGCGCCTAAGAATGTGCACGAAGTGAGGAGCTTCATGGGCTTGGCTGGATATTATAGAAAGTTCGTTAAGGACTTTTCAAAAATTGCTGCCCCAATCACTTCGTTGCAAAAGAAAGAAAAGAAATTTGTCTGGACAGACAAATGTGAATCTGCCTTTAAAAAGTTAAAGGAGCAGTTAACTACAGCACCTATTTTGACTGTACCTGATCCAAATGGAGATTTTATGGTTGTAACGGACGCCTCAGGAGAAGGCCTTGGAGGTATTCTGTTACAGAATAACCATGTTATCGCTTATGAAAGCAGAAAGCTTAAGTTACATGAACAGAACTATGCTCCACACGATCTTGAGCTCGCTGCCATTGTACATGCGCTTCAAATATGGAGGCATTACCTCCTTGGCAAGCCCTTTGAATTAAAAACAGACCATCTGGGGCTGAAGTATATTTTTACTCAGCCAAATCTGAATGCAAGGCAACGAAGATGGTTAGAATTTCTGTCTCAGTATGATTTTGATATAAGCTACATTAAGGGCAAGGAAAATAGAGTAGCAGATGCTCTGAGTCGAAGGAAGCATATCTCTGCTCTTATAACGTTAAGAACTCAATTTAAGGATGAGGTAAAAGATGCCTTGGAATCGGATCCTTATTTCCAGCAAGTCAAATCAGCACTTGCTGCAGACCCGCAGGACAGCAGGTATAAGGGATTTCGTTTTGATAACGAAGGAGTTCTGAGGTTCGAAAACAGGGTATATGTACCTGTGGCAAATGACTTAAGAGGGAAATTGCTAACTGAATTCCATAATTCACCTTTTTCTGGGCACCCTGGCATTACAAAAATGCTTGCTGATCTTAAGCAGCAATATTTTTGGAAGGGAATGAAAAAAGATGTGGTAGAGTTTGTAACACACTTCTTGGAATGTCAGCGTGTTAAAGCGGAACATATGCACCCTTCTGGATTATTGTATCCCCACAGCATTCCGCAGTACAAGTGGCAAGTGATAACGATGGATTTCGTTCAAGGATTGCCTATGTCAAGAAATAAACATGACATTATCCTGGTTGTAGTCGACAAATTGACCAAAGTGGCACACTTCATTGCTGGTAATTTGAAGGACGATGCACCAGTTTTAGCAAGAAGATTCGTGCATGAAATCTTCAGGTTGCATGGAATACCAGAATTAATCATATCGGACAGAGATCCGAGGATGACATCAAGGTTTTGGCAAACGCTTAATGCAGCCTTGGGAACTAAATTAAACTTCAGTTCTGCATATCATCCAGAAACGGATGGACAGACTGAGAGAGTTAATCAAGTTTTAGAGGACATGCTAAGGATGTATTGCATGGACCAGCAGTATAAATGGGAGGAATACCTTCCGCTGGTAGAATTTGCTTACAATAACACCTATCATGCCTCTTTAAAAATGGCGCCCTTTGAAGCATTGTATGGAAGAAAATGCAGAACCCCTGTCAGCTGGGACAGCGTTGAGGACAGAGAGGTAATTGGGCCAGAAATCCTTATGGAAATGGAACAGCAAATCAAAATGATTCGGGAACATCTAAAGGAGGCTGCCAATAGGCAGAAGAGCTATGCAGACTTGAAGCGGGTTGACAGGCATTATAAACTTGGAGAGAAGGTCTTTCTTCGGGTGAAGCCGAAAAAGAGCTCCATAACTTTTGGCAAGGCTGCCAAGTTGTCGCCACGTTACGTGGGACCTTTTGAAATTATTGAAATAATCAACCCTGTAGCTTATCGTCTAGCATTACCTCCTGCTTTGTCTCAAATGCATGATGTTTTTCATATTTCTTTGCTTAAGAAATATGTGACAGATTTATCACATGTGCTAAATTGGAATTCCTTGCAGGTCCAAGACCCAGGAATAATCGTGGTTAAGCCCATTCGAGTGTTGGGAACTCGCCAGTTGTACTTGAGAAATCGCGAAGTGAACCAATGTAAGGTCCAGTGGGACCAGTTCAGCGAAGAAAGTGCAACTTGGGAGAACCTCGAAGAAATGAGATCTACTTTTCCACACCTGTTTAACTGAATTTGAAATTCAGAGAACTGAAAATTCTACCAAATTTAGACAATTATTAGTCTACTGTACAGTTGTCTTAAAACATTGTTTTTAAGAGAGAATCTGTTTTTGGTATGAACTTATGAAGGAAGGACAATAACTGAACTTTGTCCTAGGAACTCCTTGACTTGTTAATCTGATCATCGGGACGATGATTCTTTAAGGAGGGAAGAATGTAACACTCTGATTTTGTATGTTAACTTGGTAAATGTTTTACATACTGTTATAGCTCTTGGAATGAAAGCAAACATGTTAAGATACGTCTTGATCTTAAGAGAATGTGTTGCTAATTTGGATTCTTGCATACTGTGATTTATTGCATGGGACAGCAAATATTGTACTTGTGTGTTTGCTGATGTGACGACAGATTGTCGTATAATTGCTTGCTCTTGTGCTGATTGACAGCATACCCTGAATCAACTCCATTGATTCAAGTATGCTGAGGTCCTCTTGTGTTTTCTATGTTAATTCACACTTGAACTGGACTAGGATTATTATGAGCGTGCAGCGCCTGATTACAGGTGTGAATAGCTAGCACGAAAATGCCAACGACAGGGGTTCGATTCTTGAACCCTGTACTGTCGAATTCGGGACCTCGTGGGGCGAGAAACGCCTGGACACGGGTGGCCTTGGCCTGTAATCTGAAGGACGGAACGTCCTGCTCTGCGTTAACGTGAATGTTAGTAAGGGGCTGGAAGGAAGTTGTTAGTGTTAGTGGTTAGTGTGAATTAAACCTAAACTAACCCTAAGACCTAACATACATCCTACACTACTATCCTAAGTGGATTTTTAAATTACAAAAAAAAAGAGGGAAAAAAAAATAAATCTAAATTCTAAAACCTAAGGTTTAACTAAGACCTAGGTCGAATGAGTTATGTAACCTAAACTAATCCTAAACTAAGGGGTACGCAGACCCTTGGGAAGAAAGGGATAAGGATGGGAAGGAGGCATTCATTGGAATTAAATGAACTGTCCCTTCGTGGACGGCGCCAGTTTTGGCGGGGCAGGTAAGGAATTTAGAGGCATCTATTTTGAAATAGAGCCAAGTTCAGTTTGCTTGGAAAATTTGAAACTTAGAACTCGCCAACCCAAGTGGCGGTGGCGCGGAAAGTGAGGAAAAAGGCAAAGCCTTTAATGCATTAATGGTTTTTGGTCCTCGCGACCAGTTCGCCTTGGAAACAGCATGAGGAAAAATTGATTTTCATTTTTGTTGGTTCGAGCCTTTTGTGAAGTTGCTCTGCATTTGGTTTCTTGGTCTGGTTTGGTCGAATCAGCTCTTGGCATTTGACATTTTTGTGGAGATTTGGAGGCTGTTGTTAAGTTTGAAGAAGGAAGGAAGTGTTGGAGAGTTTGTGCTGTTGCTGTGGAAGGAAAAACACGGCAAACAACGTTTTCTTCGAGCTCTGGAAAAGAGGTTACAGGCATGTTAAGCCCTTCTCTTTAAAATCTTTGCTTTGATTAAATGTTTCATTAAAACAACCCTGCTCTTGGGTTGGGATTGCATGATTGCTGTTGAGTTGATTTTGATATAGATTTGTTGATTCTTGCTTTCTTTCTTTGGGAAATGATAAGAAATTGGCTCTGGTTGCTCGGCCTTGATTCGTTGTTGCTGGAATTGGATTGGAATATGAATTACTGTTGTGGTTGCTGACAGTATTGTGGAATGGAATAAACATTTTCTTTCTCTGTACATGTGGTATGAGGTGGACAGACTGTTCAATCTTTTCCTTAAAATGTAATCGTTCTCTTTGTTGTTGTGCTTGGAACTGCTAATACATGTGAAGAGAAAAATGGAATTACAGTCGTGATTATATTGCTATGACTGGGGATCGATAACTCTTGGTATTATTTGGAAATCATATGAATCATCTTTATGGGTCGCTGAATTCGACTGTCCTTGTATTTTATTGAACGAAATTCCTTCCTGTAAAGCTGGGTGTTTGACAGTAATGGAAAACGTAATATATATATCTTAAAACTGTGCTTGATATATGAGTCGTGTTGCTATGAATTGGGTTCGTCGACCCTTACTGTCTTTTCCTTTGGAAATGATAGGAAAGATGTTTCCCAGTTGCTGTGATTAACCGTTTTGCTCTTCTTGAATGGAATTACCTCCATGTGATGCTGGTTATGGGTATTATATGAAATTTTAACTGGGTGTTCTTGTGAAATGGAAGGTGAAACTGTACAGACAGTATGGGTATTTTATTGCTGTACTATTGTTTTGCTGTTATCTGAACTTGTGTTATAAGTGTAACAGCTGTGCGGGTTGCATGAGGTCGTTTCTATAATGAAAATTCCTTTTACAAGAATAAATGGATCCTCACCCTTTTACTGTTATGGATTTTAATGAAAATGGTATTTGGGTTCCCTATGAGTATCTGATTTTGATTGAAGGAAGTAATTCCGATATTTCCCTTGCTGTGCTTCTCTTGAATAGGACATAAGCGGATATGTATTGGTTATTTGTGGGATAGGAAAAGTTTACTGTTTCCTCTTAAACATATTAATGGGCTGTGAGAATAAGATGGTTTTATTGTGTTCATTGATGCTTCTCGGTCTTCTTGTTCGGACTGTAGATGCAATTATAAATTGGCTTTGTCTTCTGTGCAAGGAATGATTAAACATTTTCTTCTTGCTGTGTTGGAAAGATGATTCCATTGCGCCATGTAGTTGTGGTTTGACCTTCAGTTTTGAACTGTTCGTGAATGAGAGCATGACTTTGAATTACTGTGCGAAAAAGTGACGCATGGAAACTCTGTCTTGTTGTTTGGATTTCTTTTTATTCCATTGGAAATTAAACGATTATTTCGCAATGAAATTACAGAGAATAAAGTCTTCTCCTTTTGTTGTTTTGGACTTTGAAAGTAATATTGGACCTTACTATGCGTAAGAATTGATTTTGCTGTAGGTAACAGCAATGTGCAAATTTATATTATGAACTGTATGCGTTCATGAATATATTAGATCACAGGAATAAATGATGACGTGCTTGCTTAACTGTTTGTTTGGTTAACACTACAGTGAAGGAAGTATGGAACCTTCTAGTACAGTAAATACATAGTATGCATATTGATATGGCTTGCCCAACGATGAATATAATGTCTTACTAACCTGTTTGGTATTCATATGAACTGGAATAAAATGAAATTATTCTTGCTGCCGGAAAGTGAATTCCGAGTGGATTTTGTAAGTTTCACTCTGAACTGTTATCTGAATTGATTTTCATTTGGATTCCACTGTTAGGACAGTCGTGTGGAAGGAAATAGAGATATGAATGAATGTTTTAGAAAAATGATCTTTCTCTTTCATTCAGTTGGAAATCTGGAATTCGTGAATGATGAATTTTATAGTGTTTGGATGGGAGCTACTATATGCATTGCTGTTCGCTTTCTTGTTTGAACTTGAATGCTTTAAATTTAACATGCTTCATGAACGGAAGGGAAAGTAATGGATTTATATTCAGTTAGTTTCATCCTTTGCATTGGTTATTAATGAAAGGCGTGGAAAGGATAACTGTATGCTATATAGGCAGCAAACTACTTGTATTCCTAACTTGACAAATATTGTAAATTGATATTTGCATTGATTATGTGGAAACGGGACAGCAGTCCCTTGGCTGATTGTGATGATATATTTTTCTGATAGTTCAGTTGTTATGCTGATCTCTCCTTTGTGCCTATTTTGAGATTGATGTTTTGCTGTCGTTTCATAAAAGCAGGGTTCTTTTATTGAAACAGTTTGTTGAAGCATCTTATTTTAAGGATAAGTGCTTAATGTGCTCAGTTCATTGAACTGACCCGTGCAATTCATTTTGCAGATGGAATTTGATTAGAATGAAGACGTGGCTGTCTTCTGATGCCTCTTGATTAGATGTAAATTATAATGTAACTGTTGCTTTTATTCCTCTTTGAGGAATTGTGAAAGAAGAAAATATATTCTTCTGTCCATGAGTTGTATGGATGCTTTGTAAAAACTATACCCAATCAGCTGGATTGGCAAATGTACAAATTATGACTTGACAATATTGAATACAGTTACAAGTGTGATATTTTCAATAATTATATCAGTTGATATTGTTGTTTAAATTGGAAATATGATGTTATTTCCTGAGTTGGAATTGTTTCATTATCCTTGGATGGATGTTGAATTGAAACTGATATCTATTCTTACTTAAATACAACTTTTAAGTTGAACAATGCAATTAGTTCATACTTGGGTAAAGATGAATTTTTAATTGACATTAAAAAGGATTAAGAAGAATATGATTTCATAATCAGAGGGTATTCAGGATTAGCTTAGGAGCTAAGGAATATCAATTTAAATTTGGAGTATTCGAACTTCGTTTTCGAACTCCATCATTGATCCCGTTTGATAAAATTCAGATTAAAGGATATAGGATACATATATCCATAACTAATGATCCTTAACTATATAATGTTAAGGGGAACAAATGAATTCATTTCTCGAAGATTAGACCTCGTTTGAATGACGTCTAATAAGTTAATATTCTGAAATTAGTTGCAGTTGGAAACATCTTGGCTAAGTTTAATAGGTTAAACTTATTACGTCCGTTGGTACGGGCTGCTTAATCCAATGATTAAGAAATGAACCAAGTAAGGAAATGTAGCCCTTCGATACGAAGGAGACGATACTTGGCAAACTAATGGACAGTTTAGTCCCTCTTAGTTATATACAACTGCAACGGAAACGAGGATCAAGGGATCAGCGTGGATGCTGAAAATTGCTTAAACTATTAACTCGTGGCTAAGTCACTTGGGCAGGATGTGTATTCTCGATGGGAGGATTCTGCAGGACATTGGCATACGCCAGCTACAGCAAGGTGTCTTCATGAAGACGGGGTCTTCATGACGACACAATGTTGCAGCTGACATATAGCAATGCCCTCCCGAATTAAAACATTTAGAATACATAGGCTGAATGTGTAGATCTTAGCTGGGGTGGAGATAGGGTATGATCTGGTATACGGAGTGACTCCGGAATACTAAAGATAATCAGACACACGGAGTCGTGGGGTAACGACACCGTATGTCTGCGTATCTTTAGTTACCAGGAGTGCCTTCCTATACCCGTTCATATTACTAGCTGGAATTGAAAATTTAAAAACTGAACTTAAACGATGAGGACTGGTAGGAACCAGGAAAGACCATTCTAGATAACAGGTGAAGTGAAGTGAAGGACGTATTCCGTAGATGTGTATCACATCCAGGAATATGATCATGCAAAGCATGTGAAAATCTTTGGCCAAAGTATCGCAATTGCTGGTTGCGTTGTCCTTATCACTTAATTTAAGATGCAGGATGTCAGATGAATATCAGTAACAGATATTCAGATAGGCTTCTTAAATGGATCACTTCGATAACCGGGGAAGGTTATGAGAACAAGTATATAAAATATACTATGCATAAACAAACATGAAGGATCGGTTGTTGCCGAGTCATGTACATGAAGGATCGGTTGTTGCCGAGTCATGAAATGAAGGATCGTTGAAACTCCGAGCCATGAAAATGGAAGGATCGGCAGTTCATCGAGTCATTTACAGCAGCATATAGAATCTGTTATAAGATTGAATGGCATTGAATGTGTGTTCCATATTGTAAATATGTGAACAGGGAACATTCGTTTTTAAAAGAAATTGTATGATCCAAACTGTGTTGTTTGGGCAGAGAACAATTATTAAATCTTGAACGTGTGTTTGAATTTTATAATTCATAACAGAGAACGTTATATATATATAAAAAAAAAAAAAAAAAAATTCCCTTGTTCTGGTGTTTTAAAATGGGACATTAGTATAAACCACATAATACCCACTTAGCCGCCATACATTATGTTAAACCTCTTTGTAAAGCAGTTGTAGTTGAATCTTCCACATGGAGGAGAGAAGGTGGTGAAGTGGTTGTTGGGAGCTTAAAGCCATGCGTGGATTTTTTCACGTGAAGGATGGAGTGGGTAAGTGTTATTAAAACCTTACCCAAATGAAATGGTGCCAAATGTGGGATATAAACCACTAGCCCTAAGCACCTAAAATGGGAATTAATCCCCTCATTCAAACACAAACCACTTATTTGGGTATGTAATCCCATTAAAAAGGCAAATCAGCTAAAATGGATATTTATTCCATTTAAAATGCTAAGCGCCCACTTTGGAATATTTGATCCCATTCATTTTACGAGATGAGGCTTATAATAGCCTTAAGATAAATTATATTGCATATTTTTTGGGCCCTAATTTTGTATAAATAGGGAACCCATTTGCATTGTAAAGACACACACACCCCAAGCTTATTATTTGTTAACCTTATTGTGGACACACAACCCAAGCTTATTATTTGTTAAGCTTATTGTGGGGACAAACACCGGTGCAACGGAGAAGCTTATTATTTTTTAAGCTTATTTGTGAGATCTGTCAACAAATATTGTTTATTGGCCTATTATTTTATGTAATAGTAGATGAAATATTTGTGATTGGGAGTAAATTATAAACTACCCAATAGGCCCATTGAGCCACACCAATTACTTGCAAATCCTGGATTGTTGAACAGAGTGCTAGCGTCGCATTGATAGTGTCAGGAAGGCGAATCGAAGCTGAAGGAGATTGTGCATTAGGAAGGTGAAAAATAATTCGACTGATCATCGAATTTTTTTGAAGAACTGGTGTACTGATAGGCAAGTAAAATTCCATTAGGTTTTCTTGTGAAAATACTATTGTAACTTACAAGTTTTGACTAGTGAAACGGTTCAACCACAAATCCGAAGACGTAGGTAATTTCCGAACTCCGTAATCAATCTTTGTGCAATTGTCTTAAATTTCTTGCATTTTATTTTAAAATAATTACTTAAAATTAGTAAATTATCAGAAAATAATTAAAGCCTATAAGGGTCCGAGATCAGGTAGTAATAATCTTATTATTTTTGGATCATGTTTGGTATCAGAGCTAATTTAGCTCCATTTTTTTTTTCAGTAAATCTGATTAATAAAGTGATTGCTTCAAGATTGGTGCAGTTGGTTCAATTTGTGTGAACAGGGTACAAGTGTACTATGGGTAAGATGTCTAAATAGGTAAATCTCAAGTAAATTGAAGATTATAATCACTAGATCCAGGAAGATAATTCTCTCCTGCGATCAATGTATTACTCCTTGGAAGAGGAGAATGCTCATTTGAAATTGGAACTAAAAACCAAGGATGAGCTCTTGGCAAGGTTGCAATGTGGTGATCAGAGGAAGGAATACCTTCAAATTTAGATGCAGTGACCATGGCAGATGATTTCACTATATGTTGTTCACCACTGGAATTGTCTTCTTCCTCCCATTCGGTTTTGGATTCAGGTAATGAAGTCTTTGGTTTGTTTGAAAAGCATACTAGAGGCATTGGATCCAAGTTACTAGATAAAATGGGATTTGATGGAAGAGGCCTTGGGAAAAATGGCCAAGGCACTTATAACCCAATACAGGTTGAGGATCATCCTCGTTTTGTAGCTTTGGGTTATCCTAGTACAGGAATGGAAATTGGAGAATGCTCCAAGAATGCTGGCGGGAGACAAGCTTCCGAAAGCAAAGAGAATACCCCACTAGTCCTGCAAGAAGATTTTGAGCATGAAATTTGTGCTTTATCATCACAGGAAAGATGTGGTAAGAGAAATCAGTGAAGAGGTAATGAGATTCCACCTCCAGTTTCTTACCATAATCGTAAGCACAGTAAAATTTCTGATCCACTTTTCCAGCTTAAGAAGTATGGTTATGATTTTTAGAAGATGTGGAATTCCTTTCCATGTATTTTTTTTGGATTACATAATAATTCAGTGGATAGATGCTAGAAGAGAAGGAAACTAATGAAGAAGTTGATTCCGTTCATCAGGAACAAGGCAAACCAGAAAGACCAATCTCGTCATGCAGAGTTGAGAAATGGAAAAAAGAGTTCCTCATCTCAAAAGGAGTTTAAGAGGAATTTTTTTGCTCATTGCTAGAGGAATGGGAATCAGGTGGAAAATTGATGGAAACTACATCCATCTCACCATCAGAGTAATGGAAAGCCAAAGATGGAATGGAGGCCTATTGCAAAGGCAAAGGAAGTTTCTACTCCACCACTAGTTGACAATTCAACCCAGGACCAGGTAATACCTGAAAGTGAAAGTCCTTTAAAATGGGTAAGTCAACAATTTTTCAATTATATATTGCATAATTCATATTGATGAATCGTATGTAGTATTAAGTTTGGAGATCAGATATTGTGAGAAAATGCTGAGAGAAAGGTTTACAATACTCAGTGAATTTTCTTACTTAGAAAATTTGATTAATGCTCCAAACATATCTCCTAATCATCTTGTGAGTACCTATTACAACTTGGATACATGAATTAACTCATATAAATCTTGGAGATTGACCTTCCATTTGTGCAGACATTAGAGTTTGCAGAGATCAGCTTGGAACTTCATTCTGTGTAGAGGCATTGTGACCGTGCAGTAGAATGGTAGTTGAATCATCGTTGACATTAACATCAGGTCAGAACTTCATTCTGTGTAGAGGCATTGTGACCGTGCAGCAGAATGGTACCTGATATTGTATGTCAACAAGAAGAGCTCCCAAAGGATTAGCTCGGAACATCATTCAGTGTCAAGGAATTGCGACCACACATACGAATGGTAGCTGATCAACAGACTTAGCATCATGCATTAGAGGCTTGAGGTCTTGAAAGAGGCTTATCATCATGCATTAGAGGTTTTGAGGTTTGTAACAGACTTAGCATCATGCATCAAAGGGTTGAGGTCTTGAAAGAGGCTTAGCATCATGCATTGGAGGCATTGAGGTTTGTAAAGGGACAAGGAATTGTCCATCACCGAAACCAGATCAATCAAAGCTCTACGTAACATGGAGTTCTTTTAAACCAGTTTGGATTCTGCGGAATTAACTCAGAGCCAGGAGCTATGTTATAGAGTAAAAGAAGATCCTTGTTGTCAGATATCAAGAAGCTTAGCACCGCACAGAAGGAGCATTAAGGTTTCATTCAGAAACTTAGTACCATAAAGCGGAGGCATGAAGGTCTTCTTCAGATATCAGAATGGCACAACAGAAGTGTGGTGGGCCCATAACCCATAGGTCCCAGGATTGGATTAGAGTTTTCAAAGTGAGAAGGTTGGAGGAGAAGACCCAAGGGTCTACTACAACAACACTTTCGAGGTGGCAGCTGAGTTTTCTAGATTCAAGACAGTATGGAAGCTTTTTGGGACAAAAATCCTTTCTGAGTAGGGAGGTGTGATTAGGGGATCATTTCTAAAAGTTCACTAAACATCCCTAAATTGTGTCAGTGTAGAAGATCATCTTTATAACTTTCCAATGACTATGAGAATGTGACAAACAGACATCGGGAGCTCTAGATATGTTTGGTCAAAGTTCAGACAACGGGAAAGTCAACTTTGGTCAACTGGTCAATATTGGATGAATCACACTGTGACACGTGGCTTGCCACCACTCGTCAAATTCACTCAATTTTCCTATCGGGAGACGAAAAGTGTACTACATGATGATCAAGTTAATTATTTTCGATACCCATGGTATGGGTTGAATTTTTATTTACTTGGTAAGTCCACTATACATTATTCCCAAATGCCACACATTTATATATTACTGTTCAAACATTAGTATAAACCACATAATACCCACTTAGCCACCATACATTATGCTAAACCCCTTTGTAAAGTGGTTGTACTGGAATCTTCCACATGGAGGAGAGAAGGTGGTGAAGTGGTTGTTGGGGGCTTAAAGCCATGCGTGGATTTTTTCACGTGAAGGATGGAGTGGGTAAGGGTTATTAAAACCTTACCCAAATGAAATGGCGCCAAATGTGGGATATAAACCACTAGCCCTAAGCACCTAAAATGGGAATTAATCCCCTCATTCAAACAAAATCCGCTTATTTGGGTATGTAATCCCATTAAAAAGGAAAATCAGCTAAAATGGATATTTATTCCATTTAAAATACTAAGCGCCCACTTTGGAATATTTGATCCCATTCATTTTACGGAATGAGGCTTATAATAGCCTTAAGATAAATTATATTGCATATTTTTTGGGCCCTAATTTTTTATAAAGAGGGAACCCATTTACATTGTAAAGACACACACACCCCAAGATTATTATTTGTTAAGCTTATTGTGGACACACAACCCAAGCTTATTATTTGTTAAGCTTATTGTGGGGACACACATCAGTGCAATGGAGAAGCTTATTATTTTTTAATCTTATTTGTGAGATGTGTCAACAAATATTGTTTATTGGCCTATTTTTTTAGGCAATAGTAGACGGAATATTTTTGATTGGGAGTAAATTATAAAATACCCAATAGGCCCATTGAACCACACCAATTACTTGTGAATCCTGTATTGTCGATCGGAGTGCTCATCGGAAGGCCAATCAAAGTTGAAGGAGATTGTGCATCAAGAAGGTGAAAAACAATTCGACTAATCATCGGAATTTTTCAAAGAACTGGTGTACTTAGAGGCAAGTAAAATTCCATTAGGTTTTCTTTTGAAAGTACTATTGTAACTTACAAGTTTTTACTAGAGGAATGGTTCAACCACAAACCCGGAGACGTACGAAATTTCTGAACTCCATAATCAATCTTTGTGCAATTGAATTAAATTTATTGCATTTTATTTTTAAATGATTACTTAAAAGGAGTAAATTATCTACAAATAATTAAATCCTATAAGGGTCTAAGATCAGGTAGTAATAATATGATTATTTTCAGATCACTAAGTGTGCAAGATCTAATTTCTACTTCTTCTTATTTTCCCCAAATTTGAGAAATCTCACTCTCTTTTTCTTTCCAAAGATATAATCCTCACAAAAATCAAGATCTAAATCTTTCAAATATGATAACTTACCCTTAGCCTTTAAGATTTGCATTACTTTTAGACTCATATGGCCTAGCCGGTTATGCCATATGCATACATCTGATTATGAAGTAGATAATGAAGAAAAGGAATCAGTAACATAGGTAGATATATATAATGTTCCTACCTTCTTACCTCTTTCCACAACAAGAGAACCCTTGGTGACTTTCCAAGAGTCTCCTATAAAAGTAACCATGCAACCAGCTACACCTAGTGTCCCTACAGAAATAATATTTCTCTTGACGCTTAGCACATGCCTCACATCTTTCAATACCCATGTATTTCCATTCTTTAATTTTAGATGAATGTTTCCTTTACCAGTAATACTGCAAGGTTCATCATCACCCAAATCAACATGCCCAAATTACCCTAGACATAATTTATGAAATAATCCTTATTAGGGGTTGCATGGAAAGAAGCTCATGAATCTAAAACCCATGATTCAATTCTATTATCTAAATAAAGAATAAGAGCATCTTGCATTACCTCTGCTGCAACAAGATTTTCTTCTTTACCTTTGTCTAGTTGTTAGTTCTCTTTATCCTTTGACCAACATTATTTCTTTACATGTCCTTTCTTTCTACATTTCCAATAGGTAGTTCCCTTACCTATGGATTTATATCTGTTATCCCTTGAATTTTATTTCCCATTACTCTTACTCTTGGATCTCTCCTTCTGTCTGCCCCTGATTTCTACATTTAAAGCATTCCCAGATGATGATTCCTCTGTACTCTTCCTGCAAATTTCTTCATTCAATATTATACTAATCAAATCATTAAACTTCAAAATATTATTAGCAAATTCTATATTACTAACAACCATTACCAAGTTATCCTGGCTATCAGACAAAGAACATAATAATAAAAGATCTTTCACTTCATCATTAAATGGTATATCAACTGATTTTAATTAATTTACAATAGATCTGAAATCATTCAAATGACTAGATATAGATCCACCTTCATGCATATTTGAACTAAATAGTTTCTTCATCAAATAAAATTTATTTGAAGAACTAGGTTTTTCATATAAATTAGTAAGATATTTCATTAACCCTACCATATAAGTTGTTTCTGTAATATTGGAAGCCACAGATGCTGTGAGGCTCATTCTTATAGATCCTAAAGCCTTTGTGTCAATAATATTCCATTATTAATCATTCATCTTCATAGGTATAGACTTCTCATCCAACGGTAAATACAAATATCTTTGATATAGATAATCCTCAATCTGCATCTTCCATAATTGATAATTTCAGCCGTTAAACTTATCTACCTTGTATTTGTTTTCTTTTGCCATTTTTGTAGCTACCACTCAATTAGAAAACCCTCTGTGAGTAAATATGACAACACAAAAAACCCTCAAACAATCTTTATACCAGTTGTTGGAATTGCACACTGTTTTTATAGATAATATATCATATCTAAGCATACATGCAAATAAAATAAGATATTCTACCAGAAGAAATACACAAAAAAAATGACATAAATCAACATCAACTTTAATGTGGTTCACCCAGTGTGGGCTACATCTACCAAGAAACAACACAATCTATTATCCAAAGATTTGACAAGATATACAATGAAGATTTACAATCTTCCAGACCTCTCAGATGTACAGTACTTTCTTTCTTTCAAGATTTTGCTTCCTCTCCAAGAATTATCTCTCTCAAAAAAATTTGCATGTTCTTCTTAATTATTATTAATTATTACTTCTAAACCTTATATTTTATTCTTATATAGGCATTTATAAACTTATGGCACTTAGCCATACAATTACAATCAATAGATCTGCTTTAATGGTAAAAATAGATCTAATTCCTTAGAGTTAAATAAAACATCAATGCACAGGTAAGTGATGTTAGTTCACCCTAACTGATATCAGTTTATCCTTGCCTAACCAATGTCAGTCTTAGGTGAGAATACCGGTCCCTCCTAACCGATGACGATTATTGTGTTTTTAAGAAAGATTTACATCGCATGCTAATCTGAAGTAATTGAACTCCAAAACTCAATAATGGAGATAATAATGAAATTAGATGGGTTAAATATTGAGATAACTAAGCATCTCATCGCCCATATTACTATTGTGGAAATCTATTAATTGAAATACTATAATTCAAACAAGAACAACAAATTAAAAATTAGAAAATCCTTGGTACAGGATGAGAAGTTGATCTAGTTTCAAGGTGGGTACCTATGGAATTTTTTTCCTCATCTTTATAATGAGGTTCTTGAATAGATTATGAATTTCATCACACTAGAGGGTAGGTTTAAAAATATCCTCACCTTCTATTTTCTATTTCATAATTATTGTCACCACCATTACCCTATTAGTATCTGGTTCTATATTATAAACTCCTTAGTTATATATATCTTAGAGATTAAAAAGGTAACAAATGTTTCCCTTCATACCAAGTTGTTATCTTTTTACTTTATAAGTATGCCAAAGTCCTTAAAATTCGACATGTTTGTATTCCAAGAGGAATCTAAATCCCACTAGGGAGGCCAACTATATTTATGAATTAGGTAGATACTAGGTCGGGGAAGATATTTTACTAGTTTGGACTCCTCAAGTGATAGGCTCGAACAAGTGGTGGAAATTTTGAGACTGATAAAAATCCCTTGGAGTAGAGTCCTCTCAGAAAGAAAAGTATAAACTTAACTTGTAAGAAAAAAATAAATATGGGAAGGATTCTTGAGAATCAAGTTGATGTGTCTCCTTAGAAATATATGTTAGATGTTATTAATTATAATAAAAGGAATATGGGAAAGATTTTTTATGAAATCAAAAATGAGCTCAAGAGGAATAGTAAATTAGAGGTGATCTATAAAGATCTAGAGTTGCACAACGCTTTTATTAAATAGTTCTTAAAAGAACGCAACTTGATAAGGATTCTTTCATAAATTCTATTTATTCAAAATAATTTAAAGAGAAATCCCCCCAGGTGAAAGGTTTGGAGGAGAACTTGGTTTTTTTGAAATAGCAGAAAAAATTAATCAAAGATAATTTGGTGTCATTGGTGAGCTTCATAAAAGTGTCGGTGAAAAAAACATCTCCAATTTGGAAGAGATCATGCAAATCATTAATATGAAGTAAGAAAGTGAGAAGATTTCAACATGTGAAAGAAAAATAAAGGAAAAGAGAAGGATAATTAAAAATCCCCTAAACTTAAAGGTTTGTATTACATGGAAAAAACATTGAAGAGCATTCTTACTACATGGGATGAATCCCTAGGACAAAATTGTACTTAAATTTATACTTATTTTTATTGTGTTCTTGTTATTAATCTTGTTGTGAATTTGTTATGTATTTGTTTCTCTTTGTTTTTTTAAATTAGGCAATTGATATTTTATGTTTTTTAATCTATTTTTAATCATGGTCAAAGGTCACCCTATACAAGGTTAGGATCCCTTTCAAACAAATCCCATTTACAAATAATATAAAATGTGAAATTAATGAAATTTTTGGAGGGAAGAAACTATCATCTTACCTTATTTTTACTTATAACACATATAGAATGAATAAAAATTAAACTAGTAAATATCAAGTGCTAACCAACATTACCGACATAAAAAATTCTCAAAAATGGAGAAAAAATAGGAAACATCGAGTGCTAACTAGCATTAGGGACATCTATCTAGAACAATACTCTGAAACCTGAGTGATGTGGGGTATGGAAGAAAATCCTGAAACAAGCTTAATTAATAATAAAATATCAAATTCACAAATCATAAAGTTAACGAATTTCTAAGAATCTAAAATTTAACCTATTTATTCTTAATTATCCCCTTTAATAAATTAGGGTTTCTTATTAAGTCACTCTTCTAAATATGTAAACTACAATATATTGAATGTCATAGTTCCATTTATGAAACTAGATGTATTATTGGAATTGTAATTTCATGATCCATCCCATGTCTATAATATGCATGCATATCATAATGTGTCTTATAAAATCTCTATATAAGGGCCTTTTATTAATAATATGATTTAACTATTGTTATATGCACCTACTTTATAATTGGCCTACAATCATAGGGGCATGATGTATGTAGTATTAGGAACATATTTTATACATATCAATCACTTAAAAAGAACATATAAAATGATGCCTATCAAGAATTTACTATATACTATCACACTCTTATAGGATCCAATCCCTAAGTTCACCAATATGCATCATACGATCATTATCTTATCAACTATATCCATGTATTTATATATTCACTATGTGATATTTATCCTTTCAACTCTAGACATTTATTCCCTAAATTCTCTACATGACTATTTTTATACTTGTATCTAGGATCTTGTTCAAAATCATTCACATAATGAGCTCATTATTCCTAAAGGGCCTTGGGCCATGATACTTATAACATATATCATATAATAAAATAATACAATTTTAAATGGATCCCCCACATGTCAGGTAATCTCTTTAAAAATTATATAGATACATGGTGTACCATCAATGATACACATTAAAATTATGTATTAATTGTCCAAGTAGTTTGTTACCCCTTGTATGGGAGCATAGGTGTTCACTAGATCCTATTTATAATCATAACTATTGATGGGTTGTTGTCAAGCCGAATCATTTACTGTATCTTAATATGCCATCTTAATCTAAGAAGTGTCTTAAGGCTATAGGTAATAGGTATGTATTTTGGTGGTAGGATTGGATACGTACACATTTGAATTAAAATTACAGAAATAAATTTTACTTAACTATATTAAAATTACATAAATAAATTTATTGCTTTTAAGATATCATGCTTTATGGAATGGAAATCACATAGTTTATTGAATTCAAATTACATTATTTATAAATTGAAAATTCTTATTGAATTTAAATAACACTCTTGTCAAATTTAAATGGTAGATGATTTAAATAATATAGAATTAATATTAAACCCTAGATATTATAGAGTCGTGCATGATAAATAAACAATAAAATCACATATATAACATAAGTAATAATATAATGAAAATTAAAACCCTAAGCATGAGAAAGGAAATAGAATAATTAGCTAATATTTGATTAATCCTGAAGTATGTTGGATTGAAAAAATTGTAAATAGGAGGAGCAGAGTGTCACAATGGAACACATAAAAATCCTTGAACTTCCGGATGAGCAGAGACTAGGGAGCCTAGGACAAGAATTGGGAACCTATTTGCTAAAGACCTATAGTAGACTCCTATGACTATGCAAGATCTTGGAATCTATTTTTCTTGTGTTGTAAGTTGGTTTCTAACCTTTTTTGTTGGTCATCTGTATGTCACATTATGTCCGCATAATTCACTTGTAACGTACAAAGAGAAAGATAACTTGCAAAACCCAAAAACACATCAAATCCTAAAAATAAAAGAGGTAAATGGGGAGTCACACTAACCCTAATGGTCACCTGACTGAGTGAACTTACAACCAAGCACTACACTACATATAATACTCCATGTAGTTCTTGTGAATTGTGTGTGAAATCATACCCTAATAAGCTTTTGTGTAAGTTAAACTTGATAACGAGCTATAACTAGATGTATAAATGTAGATATATGTGTGAATGGAATAAAATAAACTTCCCCTCCTATGTGTGTATGTATAAAATTATGTCCCTTGTCCCTTGAATGAGTGTTATATAGATTCCTTTATTACTCTTAGAATTCCTCTGGATGCAACATTAGGTGATGATAATAGATAATTAGAGCTTGGTCCTTTATTTTGGTCACACAAATTTGTACTTACAATATTCCCTTTTTTTAATTTCATAATTGGCAAACAAAAGGCTGACCCATAAGATGATTAAAAGATAAAAGAGTCCAAAAAGAGGTAACTAAGAAAAAAAGAGGTCAAGGGCACCCAGAGGGGACGAGGGCTCCTAGGCCCTGGTGTCTAGATTCAAGAAATATAAATCAATGAAGGTTAGACTAGGTTTTGGGGTGTGTAAGACCAAAGGGAAAGAAACAAATATAAGAAAGAGGCCAAAGACAATAGTCAATTACTAATTTTCTCCCTAAGGAATCATATGAATAGTATTATGTGATTAGGACCTACAAATATACCTAAGTGTGTGATTTTATGTCTACATTTTCCTCCAATTTATGTTGTTGAGTGAATACTTGATAACATAAACTAGATAAGAGATGCATACCCGATTAATCGTGTAGAGACAAGTGAAAGTTTGGAGTGATAAAGATGAAGTGTGGAAGCTACGAAAGAGAAAGTGACCCTAGGGGTGAAGCGTATGAATGCTGTATTTGTTGTTTTTATATATTGATGAAGGATTATTTCATGTTGTGTATGAAGGATGGAATTGTAAAAGAAGAGTGAAATATTAGTCGTAGCCATGTGTTATGAAAACTCTGAAAAAAGTGTGTAAAAGTTTGTAAATGTGAAAATGTAGCGAAAAGGAAAGTGTGCACCTAATATGTAATGAGTGAAAAGGGATTGAAAGTGTCTTAAAATATTTTATAAGAGAATATTTTTGGGTGATCTCACATGAAGAGATTGTTTTTTGGGTGATCTCATGCCAAAAATGAGTTTTTTGGGCAATCTCACGCCAAGTGTGAGCTTTTTAGGCGATATCACACCACGGAAGAAGAGTGTTGGGGAGAGATGTTTAGTTTTAATCTACATCCATGAATACTTATTGAATTTATACACCACTGTAGATGGTGTGATTCTGATTTTTTCTATGTTGTTCTAGTTTGATCTAAGGAAATAGGGAAAACGATATAAAATGTATTCTGATTTCTAGAGAAGTGTACATGTATTGTGAAAACTACTCTCTGAAATCCTAAACATTATGTTGATCTAAGAAGATAATTGTAAATTCCCCCTAGTCATACGCACCCAAGAAAGGTCAGGAGTGCCTAAGAACTAGTGTCTGTATCTGGGCACTCGTATCTATGCTAAACTGAGGACCTAATTAACAATCTGAGTCATTTTGATTCTAACACTATTTTGTTCATGTACTATGTAGGCTTGTACTGAAGCTCTCAAGTGTTGTATAGGGTGACCAATTCACCCAATTTATGTACCCCTCATTTGACATGGATGTGACATTGAACCCCCAAAATTTTGCAACAACTAACTAATAAATACTAACACCATGATATTATAGATCCAACCTTAAATTTAGAAATGAAACATCGAGATAAAAGCTTAATGGAATGCAACAAGGAAATATAAATGAATTTAACCATTTAAACTACTAGCATTCCTACTATGTTTAATTAATTTCTACAAGAATTGAACCTATGAAGATCAAAAATCAATCAAAGTGTGTGTTGTTGTTACTTCATTGAATGTGAAAGGACATCCCTAACAATGGCTACAAGGCCATATTAGATATTTCTTTGCTAACCAATTTGAAGAAACGGATGTAAATGGTGATGCAATGGTGATGCAAGATATTGCAACAATGGATTAAGGCTCGTATGTTTTTATATGATTAATGTTATTCAAAACATGGTGTAAATTGGAGACAAAGGAGCTTGGTCATTTTTATAGGCTTTCCGTTTGGGAAAGGATTGAAAAATTGGTGCATGTGGGAAAAATGAATGAAGGATAAAGTAACTTTACTTTAGTTAACCAAAGCTAGGTGAGTTAACATATGAGTTAACCTTTAGTTAGCACTTTATGGGAGTTTGAGGATGCTTTTAATTAATCAATTAGATTAATTAATAGGCTAAAAATAATACTTTTAGGCTGATTGGAGGTGTTTGAAGTAGAATTTGATGAGATTAGAAGCATCTGAAATCATTTGAAAATAAGATTTAGCCAATAAGAGGGTTAATTGATTAAATTCTTGTTAAAAAGGCTTAATTAGCTAATTTAATAGCCAATTATTGATTCAAAGAGGATTATAACTAACAAAGTGTTTGTAATTGGCATTGGGAATGCAATGGAAGCTAGTTAACTAATGAAGTATAGTTAATTAACCAACATGGAGGGAAATGTTATTTAATTAGCAGAAATCACTAATTATAATGAAAATGATGAAATAGAGGATAATCGGTACAACTTTAGCATTAAAACTGTAGAAGTGGATTTTAGGTGTCTACATTTTCCCCTCTTTGGGGTGACATAAGTGACATCACTACAAAAAAAAAGTGGAAAATAATATTTACAAGAAACATTTGAATTTTTTTTTGTAGAATGGAGGATGCCCCCTTGAGTGTCAATGGGGTGATAGAAGAAGTCAATCGACGATCATAAATTAAGAAGGAAATAGATAGAAGAATTTAGATAGAAGAAACCTTGAATATCAATAAGAATTGATAGATGAAAGTGGGAATAGATTTTTACATCCATATTGTTCAATCAACAACTTTGTTTCATCAATTTTGTTAAATGATCAACATCATCGAACCTTATTAAAATATATGCATTCAACAATAGTTTAAAATAACATTCAAAGTTAGAATATGATCAATTATTTTTTGCTAAAATTGTTTAACTCTATGCAACATACATAATGCAATGTAATATGAGAAAGTAAAATATTCTTAACTCCATGAAACATAAATAATGTAATGCAATACAAAAAAATAAACAAGATAACCTAATAGAAAAACAAATACAAACACACATACTCAAACAAACAATGTTCAAGATAGTTGTACTAATTTTTTTTCTATCAAGCTTCATGTTGGTGAGAAATTTTTTAGAGTAGACAAATTATGTGTCTCTACCAATGATCACAGGACTATGCCCCTCTACATTTAATGGTACATCTCCCATTATTTAACCTAATCCTATCCAAATGTTGTGGGTGGCCGAATTGGCCATGGATCACATAGGGACACTCCACTAAACATTCGAAAAAGTTCTTGTATGTGGGTACAAGGGAGAAAATTATAGTGATAAAGGTAAATATGGGAAAATTATGCAAGGAAGATTATTGTTGTGAGTAGATTGCAGAGCTCACACCTAGTAACTAGAGTAGTTCGAACTTAAATATAGAGGAAAACACAATGAAGTTAGTGGGACCAAAGAATTAAAACACTATTTTTTTAAATTAATCTATTGAGGACAGCAAGTTCCTCTCCGATTCCATACAAGATCAACTATGCTTGCAAAGTGCATGAAAGAGAGAAATAGAGGAAAAACAAGAAAGGGAAATATAAGAAGTGTATCTTTTATTCCATATGTAGTGATGAATACGAGACTTCAACCAAGCTATCATAATGCTACATACTAAGAGTTATTTAAAGATCTTGGAATTCCTTGGAATGGATAGGCCATCCAAATTTATAGCAATCTAAATTGTCCTTTCACCTCCCTTACATGACTCTTTGTTTCTATATTCCAGTCGCAACATTTCATTTACCATGAATTAAATATTTCTATTATAATTATGAGAAAATACTTTTTACAAATTTAAAATAGGTCACTTAAGTGAATAGGAAAAAATATAATGATGATGCATAATGAAGAATTACAATAGAGAGAGAAAGAACAGAGGGAAAGGATGGAGGGAAAATATTACTAGTGACAAAATAATTTGAATGCCTTGATGCAGTCATGAACTTTGAGAGAATATTTATGCCACTGGTGATCTTCTACACCGATGAAGATGGATCCCCTGAATAACTTTGAATAATTTTCTTCATCTAGTGATGACCGCAAACTCTATAATAGATAAACCTCCTGGAATATATAAGTATTATTCTAAATTTTACGAATGCTAGCTCAAGATGAACACATAAAATGGCCATGATGACCCTTCATGAAACTTGTTTGATGAACCCTTTGACTCATTGAAATCATTCTACTCAACTCACTTTGAATTACCCAATTTATTAAGTGATGAAGATGAATTCACATGATGTGCCTTACGATGGCTCGTCTTGCTTCTATAAACCATTGTACTCAGATGACACTTCTAGGACCTCTGTGAAGTTTTGATTCCTCCTTTTCGACTCATGAAACCATCTCATTATCCAAAGGGGATTCAAAAAAGTAGTAAGGTGGGTTAAAAAAAAGTCATATGCAAAGTTCCACTCTCGAAATGAAAACTTTCTATTTTTAGAATATGAGCCCATACTCTACTATTTTGGGACATATCACCTATATTTCTCAAGTTTTACATTTTGAACCATCTACCATATTCCAACATCCTTTGTTCCTAAGATATTTTTATTTTTAGCACATTTCTATTTTAGCAGGTTGTTATTTGGGGACCTACTATTTTTGGAAGAAGTCGTCTGTTGTCTTACTTTCTATTTTACCCGTTTTGTGATTGTCTTGAGTGATAAAACTTGTAATTTGGTGGGACTCATCATTTATAGCATGTGAGGAAGAATATCATATGATATTTTTATTAAGTTGTGAAAATGACCTCTATTTGTGACGAGAACAACATTTTTGGATTTGGCTCTTCGTCACGAACTCGTGCACCAATTTTCATCACGATTCACTTTCTAGAAAGCTCAAAAATGAAAAATGGAAATTTATGCATGGTAAGAACTTCGGGTATAGAGCTACTAGGGAAGAATAATAATAAAAAATCAGTCCATATCTTGAGAAACTGGCAACTTCATCATGCAAAAACTAGTTTGAGAGAAACTAGATTTTTGGGAGACCCTTCCCTCTGAATTTCGGATGATTTCACCCACCAGATCTTCGGTAATTTGAAAATTTCTTTGAAGAGTGAAAAATTATGATAAAAAAGATATCCCTCTATATTCCTAAAACATATGGACTTCATGGTATGAAAACTAGTTCACACTAAACTAGTGTTTTTAACGATCATTCCCTCAAATTTTTTTGTGATTTCGCCCATTTGAACCTTAAGAAGTGGAGAGGTAGCTCATTGATATTTTCCACTACTATGTAATGGTGGAAATTAATTGAGATTAAAAATTTCAGGTCTGGTTTTTCTCTCTTTTTGTGACAAAATCAAATCCATTGTGATAGGTTTTTACTTTTTGTGTTACTGGTGAAATTTCTCTTCGATTCGGTTGCTGGTTTGACAGGAAATTGAGCTTTATTCTTCGTGGAGTTAGAAGTGAAATTTTTTCAGTATGGGAATTACTTGATGTGAATGGAAGGTTTGAAGGTGATTTTTTAATAGACTTCGAGAGTGAATAAATCAGTAATAGACGGTTCTTCGTTTCATGCACTGGCTTATAAGATATGTTTGAATCTTCGTCTCATGCCAATAGAGGTTTCTGAAGAATTCCTTCCCCCTTCTCTTTCATTATTAATTAATCTAGATATTTTGATCAATATATTATTTGAAACCTATAAATATTCATGGAGTGGAAGGTTTGGTTTCCATGGTGGAGCTAGTTTGGAGCAACAATGGTGGAGTGAGGTGTTCTCTACTACTTTTCTTCTAGCAGTGAGAAGCAACAAATAGTTAGAAAAAAATTCAAATTTTTGAGTTTGAGTTGGTCACATTTCCATGTCCCTGTCTTCCCTTACCTTGAGGGACATGAGTGACATAAAATCCCCCTAGGCTCTTGAAGCTGACACGTTTCCTTCCAAAATTTGACTAACACTCGAACTCACTCAAAGAGGGCAACTCAAAACAGAAATAACCTGAGCTCCTGATGGACTTATTTGATGAAGTTTTATATGATCTTGAATATAAATGACCATTTAAATCCAATGATGGTGGTATAAGGTCTTGATTCATCCATTAGGTCCCTAGAAAATATTTTTTTAGTTGGTACTCCACCTGTGTATGAGAAAAAAATTCTTACAGACCCATTGTGCCAAAGTATTGTCAAAAAAAAAATTCACCATCTTGTAGGGATTTGAATTCCATTTCCATTTTTTTTTGTTTTTATCCTCACTCCATCTGGAGCTCTCAGAATCACTTTTAGAAGGTGAAAAACTATTTTTTCTAGTGCACAGCCTAGGCCTGTGAACCATGTTTTTTATCAAACCACTCCAACTTCTCTAGATACTTCCATATCCTTTGAAATCAATTCCATGATTTTATTAATCCTTTTATTCAGCTTTTTATCTAGTTTGGATTTTATTTTACACTCCATGGGGTTTCTCTAGTCCTAGGAAGGCCAATGATAGCCCTTCTTATGAAGTCCAGTGGTAGTGCTTCCCATGACTACCTAAAATTTGCATTTTCCAAGAACTCTCAAAATCACCTAGGGGAATGAGTTAACATGAATTGGGAGGTCATCAGGCTGACTAGGCAAACCCGGGTTATCTCATAAGGATAAAACATGAAAAATTTAGTATATGGGTATCATTATTATGCTAGAAAATTACCAATTTCCCTATTACACATCTATATGAAAAAAATTGGCTCTATCTTGGGGACATGTCATGGAATGAGTGTAGCGATGAATTAACATGGAGAATCTAGAATCTTAACTTTTGACCATATAATCTATTGACCAGTTCCTTATCCATTGGGCCCTGTAGAGTCACTAGAAAAATACGCTACATAAATTTCTTTATTGAACACACACACAAAAAGAACAAATGGAAGGGAAAAACACTAGGGGGAAAACAACACACAATAGGGAAAGTAAATTTTGTACAAGGGGAGGGAAATTTACAAAGGTGGGAAAAGGATATACACATATCTAAAAATAGGTTCAGAAAAGTACATGCCATCATGAAATAGTGGATTCAAGTATGACCTTTGAAGCACAAAAAATATTATTTGATCAAACCATACTTTGGCGATGGCTTTGCATGGCTTGAGAAGAAGAAGGCTGACCATAATTCCATATTTGTACTCATACTTCATGAAAAAAAATCTTTTATCCTGTAACACCCGCTAAAACAACCCACTTGAGACCCAAGAAACAACCTAGGGTTAGTTAGGGAAAATTATGGAATAATTTTTTAAAAAGAATCTACAACTAGGTTACAAGACAACAGTTGTTGTTAACAGGTTCTAGAATAAACCTAATCTACTATAATATACTTTTATTTTATTAATAATTATTAGAGGTCATAAGGTCCAAAATTTAGGGTTAGAAGTTTCAATTAGGTTTAGAGGCAAACTTCCTCACGATACCCAATCTCTAACAGGATTAAATTTTCAACTTAAATTTTCTCACACCTTACACATTCAAATTTTTCCTAAATTAATCCCATTCGATAGGAAATTTTTTCACCTTTCCATTGATATAAAGAAGTCTTCATAACTCCTCATATTTTTCAAGCTATGGGTCGGTAGACCTTAGGGTGAAAAGTTTCCCCCAAGAGTGGGCCTACAAGCTAAGGGGTGAAAATTTTCCCATAGGGTAGGTTGGTAGGTAGTGGGGAGACCTTGGAAAATTTTTCCCATGTGGGGAAAAAATCATATTTATGCCGATGCTCCTGCGGGTCCGCAAGTCCATAAGGGACACGTGGCGTTCCCTAAGCCAGTGCGGGGAAAAGTGAGGAAAGGTGGGGCGCCTTGAGACATTTGCAAATTCTCACGCATGGGGTGAAAAGTCAGCTTTGCACCCACACTCTCATAATTATGCAAAGGACATGTGGTGTCTCCTAAATCAACGTGGGGAAGGTGGAGTGGTGGGGAGAAAATTGGCTTTATGTCCTAAAGGGCTAAA
This sequence comes from Taxus chinensis, assembly GCA_019776745.2. Classification (NCBI taxonomy): domain Eukaryota; kingdom Viridiplantae; phylum Streptophyta; class Pinopsida; order Cupressales; family Taxaceae; genus Taxus; species Taxus chinensis. Next base: position 475,084,212 of record CM034154.1, read on the forward strand.
AGGGTACATAGACCCGCGACTCCGTCGGCACCCAACGATGCCATGTGGCAGCCCCTGATTGGCTGTAGGCCGGTGGGATAGTGGGATAAAATTGGAAAAATTTCCAAAAATTTTTTGAGATGCAAAAGGAAATAAGGGACCCATTCCTCCGTCGATGACTTGTCACACCACGTGGCATCACCTGATAGGTTGCGGGCCGGCGGGGAAATTTTTCCCAAAATATTCCAAAAGTGCTAAGTTAAAAAAGGGGATCCACCCCTCCACTGACACCTCATGGTGTCACATGGAAGCCTCTGATTGGATATGGTCTGGTGGGGTGGCGTAGAAAATTTGGAAAATTTTCCTAAGTTCTAAGGGAAAAATTTGGGCTGTGGGCTAGCCAAGGAAATTGTTCCCAAAATTTTAACGTGAAGTGAAGAAAACTTCAAAAGCCCATAACTTTTGATAGAGATCTCAGTTTTGGGAAAACAAGGACTTTATGGAAAGCTCTCGATTTCCTCTTTTGACATATATCATTAATTTTTTTTCTTCATAAAGTTAAAGGGGTCAATTTTAAGAAAACGGACTGCAAGATTTTACAGTGCGAACTGGTAAATTTTAACTTGTGAGATTTATTTAATTTGACCTTATTCCTCTCTCAACATGTCAAATAGACATGGAGGATTTTTCTTGGATGAATTTAGGATAAATTTCAAGGATTACTTTGTTTGATTGAGGAATAATTAGAAATTTCCAACATTTGACAGAAAAACGACTGCAAAATGACAGTGAAACAATTCAAGCCAATTTTACTAAATTTTAAAATATTTCCTTTAGTGTTTTTGTCAAATTGAACTCATTTATACCCTGGAATGTTCAATTTTAATGTTTCATTATTATTTCTTACTTGCAGGTTCGAATTGTGCATTTTTGGTCTAGATAATTACCAGTTTGAAATTACAAATAACAGGGGATCAAATTTTAATGGGTCTATTTGCCACTTTCTTGTTCCAAGTATTTAGGATACATTCCAATTCCAATCTAACATATTTTTTTGATTCAAAACAAACCATTCAAGACCAAAATGCAATACTTATTTCAATTTGTTTTTACATTTCAAAGTGACAAAATATTGTATTTTTTCTCACACGTATTTCTTCCTTTCAAACAAAGATTTCACAGAGTATGCAAAACATATATTTCCAATGAAATAACATCATATGGACAAGACAAATCCATTTTCCTTAAGTTAAATAAACTATTACAACTTCCTTTCCATTTGATTACAAAATATAGTATACCAAACACATATCATTCTATCTAAACAAAATACAAAGTATAACTCTTTTACATTTAAATTTTCACTTGTAAATATGTACGACATCTTTCCATTACAAAAATTTACAAGATAATCCACCTCAAGTGGGAAAGTTACAATGAGATTTCATTTCACAAGGGACTATCAAACTATCTTCTCTCAGCTCTAGAACAACAACATGCATTCTTCTCATTCATCTAATTTGATCACAACAGGAGTAGGGGAAAGGCAACGATCTCCACCCAACCAAGACATCCAATGAAAAGGAGAATCCATCCTTATTCACTGGCCCCTGAGCCCTAAGCACAATGAAATAAAAGGTGTGATCCAACTCATGGAAATAACAGGCGTCCACAAACATACAAGCAATATTTTCGCAATAAAACATAGTCCAAAACAAAATGTAGTTTTGCAACTACATTAACACATGACAAGTAATACTAAGGCTTTATCAAGTAAGACAAAGGAGAAAGAAGCTATGGGGGATGCTACTTATGCCTCTCAAAGGGGAAAATTAGGTATTAACACATGAGTTCAACCCACCAAATATATATATATATATATGAAGATCATTTCAAACCCTTTCATGCCCTTATGCCTCCCCCAAGTACCCATTATTCCTCACATTTTCTTATATCTCCCAAACCTCTTATGGCACCCCATAATTAGTAAAGAAATGCAAGTTATTTATTTGTAAGGTGGAACCCAAATCCCCAACTCCCTCCACCCTTATACCTCCCTTAAACCACTTATTCCTCCCACAAAATAACCCCATAGTCTTCTCCTACACCATTCCTAGGAAATCTACCCAACATCCCACAATATATACCAAAACATTCACACACAGAGCATTTCAAGAGCCAATCTCTTACCTCTCCATGATGGAGTTGTTCCTAGTTCAAAAGATCAAGATCCTTCCAATACAGGTAATCTAAAAATCAACCCAACAAAAGCATGCAAAAATCTTCCAAATACTTCTCCAATAAGAGCTCCCAAAACAATAAGAAAATTCACCCAAAATGAAGTCTCCCAAAAGTGAAGCAACCAAAAACAAGGAAAGAAATTCAAATTTTATAGAAGAGGGAAGAGAAGAGGATGAGGTGGATCCATGTAGGATGCCACATCACACATCCTCAATCCCAAACACAAATTCAAATTCATTCTCCAATGCATAATAAATAGGCGGGTGAATAATATGATAGATTTAATTACACACTCAAAAAAGTCCATACCCCATAAGGACTGAAATTAAATTATGTAGGAAAAGTGCAATTACAACATTCAACTTGACTTGTAAAAATGCATAAAAAGGTCTAAATTTAACCCTTCAACCATAGGAAAGGTTTGTATGTAAATTTTAGAGGTATGGGACAAGTTTAAATTGTCCCACAAGCATCCAAAATCAGCCTCCAAGGACAAATTCGAATTTCCAAGAAGGTGGAGTGTTTCACACTCAAAATTTAACTTACACATCACTTACAAGGTAACTTACACATTACTTACACATACTTACACATTCTTACAACACTTTAAAACATGGCCAACAACTCTATTAATTACATTCTTATGACATCTTTTAATTAATTAAATAAACAATATGCTTATTGACAATATTTACACACCATTAAATAAATAATGAAAGGGGTAAGTGCACCACTAAATAAACACATGCAAACAAAAAAAAAGGGACCAAAAATAAAAGAAATACATAAAATCCCTTGGTCACATTTAAAGGGGATCCCCCCATGGGAATCCCTAACACTAATAAACACACACACAAACAAAACTAGTTATCATGGTGACCTTGTTGAATTCATCTAGAATTCCAACGTGGTTGGTCTCCAATCTCCCCCATGTTTGTTGTGATATTTTAACCTACAAAAAAAAAAACCTCCTTCGACCTCATGGCCGTATTAGAACGTCTAAAATAATATAAATATAATTAAATTTCCAAAATTATTTGGATATATGAATCACAACAACATCAAAGAAATGTAACAATATCATTATAGTTTTATCAACAACTACATCATCATCCAATAGTTTTCCATTTCTAAGGCTACTCAAAATATCCAAATATCACAATTCCGAACAACATCCATCATATAACCATGTCCAATAGTACAACATCATCAACATATAAAGTGTCTCTAATAATCATCATACATCATATGATAATCAAAGTCAACAATAATCCATGATCAAATATATAACATCATACTAAATCAAAACTATAATAATGTCAATAATATAGTCGACAGTGTCATGATTAGTATCAAAAGGTGTCAAAGGGAAGTGGGAACTACATCCCCCTCCCCTTAGACTTGAATTCCTCCTAGAATTCATTGGAAAAAATTTGGGAACCAAACTTGTAACGAAGTAACATCCTCCCATGTAGATGTAGTCTCATCTTATCTGTCCCACTACACCCGAACCTAATTAACCTCTCTACCTCGAAGGCCCAGGGTCCTGTGATCTAGGATGTGAAGCGGATCCACTATCACCTACCCCTGATCTTGCACCTATAATGATGTCTAATATAACACATGAGAAGGATCTGCAATATATCTCTTGAGAACAAAAAACATGAAACACATCATGTATGCAAGACAAGTTGGGTGGCAATGCTAGACGATGGGCCAAAGGGCTAATACACTCTAAGATCTCAAAAGGACCCATAAATCTAGGATCTAGATTAGAACCTTTTTCATAACTGATAGGGCTCTTATGTGGCCTAACATGAAGGAACACCTTCATGCCCACATAAAAACTACGGTCGGTCCTAAGCTGATATGCATACTTCTTATATCTATCTTGTGTCTCTTGTAGTATTTGTCTGATCAATACCACCTATTGCTCCATGTCCTACAACAAATCTGGTCTAAGAGAAACCCTATCCTCTAGCCTGTCCTAGCTAAGAAGTGTCCTACACTCCCCACCATATAAATCCTAAAAGGAGCCATGCCTATAGAACTCTTAAAACTATTATTGTAGGCAAACTCCACCAAGTACAGGTATGCATCCCATCTAGACTACTGATCCATCATATACATCATGAGCATGTCCTCTAAAAACTAATTCACCTACTTAGTCTATCCATTTGTCTTAGGGTGATATGATGTGCTAAAATTGATCTTCGTCCCTAGGGCATGTTGCATGGTAGTCCAAAAATGGGAAGTGTAGAAAGGATCACGGTCACTAACGATCTTCCAAGGAATCCTGTGCAACCTTACAATCTCATCCAAACATATCTGTACCACTGCATTAGCTATATAAATGGTATTCAATAGAGAAAAGTTAGCCACTTTTGTTAATTTATCAAACGTGGCATTGATGGTGTCATGGTGATATCTCAAAATCGGTAGCCAAACAATGATATCCATGGAAATGGTGTCCCTAATCCATTACAGAATAACATGAGGAAAAATAAGGCTAGTTGGATGCTGATGCTTGGCCTTAACTCTCTGTCACTCTAAACATCATGACATGAACTAGGCCACATCTCTATGAATTCCTCTCTAATGATATAACTGTCTCAAGGTGGCGTGCACCTTCTTCACCTCAGGATGGACTGAATAGGGTGCACAATGTGCCTCTGATAAGATCCCCTGCCTCAAGCCTCCATCTCTAGGAATAAAAATCTGGGCTCTATGCTTAAGAAGACCATATGAATCTAAGGAAAAACCATCAATTCTCTTCGAGGGGTCTCTGAGACTCCAACTCATCTCAAAATGTAATGTAGAAGTTGTCAAGAGGAAAATGATATAGAATATTTCTCCAAAAATATATTCTCATTAAGGTGGCCATAGCCACATGTCTCTTTCTACCGAGAGTGTCATCCACCACATTCTCCTTCTCTTTCACATGCTCTATCTCCATATCATACTCACATGGCAACTCCATCCAATGCTACTAACGAGCATTGAGATTGGGTTATGTGAAGAGGTGATGAAGACTCAGGTGATCTATCCTAAGTGTGAATCTGCAACCAAGTAGAAAATGTCTCCATCAAACCAAAGCATGCACAACTACCGCAAGATCAAGATCATGAGTTAGATAATTAAGCTCATAATATTTGAGTTTGTGAGACTCAAAAGCCACTACTCTACCATCCTGCATCAACACACCTCCAAGCCCTACTAAGGAAGCATCCATGCAAATGAAAAAATCACCATGCGGATCCAACACTGTAAGAATAGGTGTTGTAGTGAGACACTCCTTCAGTGTATTGAAGGCCTTCTCACACCTATCCGACCAAACAAACTTCTTCCCTTTCCTTTGTAGGGAAGTGATGGGGTGTGCAATCTAAGAGAAGTTATGAAGGAATCTCTCATAGTAACCTATTAATCGCATGAAGTTGCGTACCTCAGTCACAGTAGTGGGTGTTGGGTAATCCGTAATAGCTCTAATCTTGGAAGGATCAATGGTGATACCTTCCCTTGAAATGATATGACCAAAATACTACACCTCTGTCTGAAAGTATGCACACTTCTCCAAGTTCCCGTAAAGTTTATGATCCCAAAGACACTGAAGAACCTGGAAAAGGTACCCCTCTTGCTCCTCATGCATACATGAGTAAATTAAAATGTCATTAAGGAAGATGAGCATGAAGTGATATAAGAAGGTTTTGAATACCCCATTCATAAAAATCATAATTACTGCAGGGGAATTAGTCAAACCAAAAGGCACCACTGTCAACTCATAGTGGCCATATATTGTACAAAAGGTGGTCTTATAAATGTCTGCCTCTGAAATCCTCAGCTGATGGTAACCTGACTTAAGATCAATCTTAGAGAAAACCGTGGCTCCCTTCATCTGATCAAAAAAATAATCAATGCATGGAAGGGGATAGTGATTCTTGATTGTCACCTTGTTCAGCTAGCAGTAATCAATACGCAATAGCAAGGATCAATCCTTCTTCTTCACAAATATCACTGGTGCACCCCAAGGGGATACACTAGGATAGATAAGGCCTTTCTCCAAAAGGACCTCAACCTGCAACTTGAGCTCACAGAGATTTGGGGTGGTCATATGATAAGGTTCTCGTGAGATAGGCTCTACTTCTGGAACCAGATCTATATGAAAATCAATCTCACATGGGAGTGGTAACCCCGGTAACTCCCACAGAAAGACATCTACAAACTCTCTCAAAATGGGGTTATTGTCTAGCGATGGTCCACTAGACCCATCCTCTGATCTGTCACTGATTGTAACAACATACATCTGTTAACCCCATCGTACACACTACTTAAGCTACATAACAGAAATGATGGGAATAGAAACAGGTATCTTGACCCCTGAAATCACTGACTCAACTCCCAAATCATCTACACAAGATATAACCTAGTGGTAACAATCCACTTTGGCCCTATGTGTAGACAACCAATCCATACCCAAGATGACTCCATAAAAACCCAAAGGAAGGATACTGAGATCCATGGTAGTGGTGAAAGGGCCCACTACCACACACTCCTCAACTAAGGAGTTTATAGAGATCTTGGCTCCAGAAGCCATCTCAACATCCCAACTATGACCCTACCTAACTTCCACCAGCCTACATTGCTCTACTAAATATGGTGTAATGAAAGAATCAAAAGAACTAGAATCAAACAAGACGGAGGTAGGAATACCACCAATACTACCTGAAGTCTCAATAACTGTACTCTGATGCTCTTCCTAATAGTTCTCAACTATTGCACACATCCTATGACTATGACCCATATCACCAATAGTAGGCTCTAAGATCTGTGTCTTACCCTTTTTGTTAGGGTCTTATGGGTAGTCTCTCTAAATATTTCTAGTAACACCACAACTAAAACAACTTCTTGATCCTCTCCCCTATGTAGTAGGTCCATTCGGTACTCTAGAGGTCTATGGTGTGGATCTTGATGATCCACCTATGGTCTACTGAGGTCTCTGTTGGCGAGCTCCTGCTGAGTGAGCTCTCTGGGCACCCTGTGTCCTGATGGGACCCCTAGGAGGAGGCCCTATACTCCGATCCTCTCTATGCATCAAATTTCTCTGTGGAGGTCTATCAGGTGGGTGGGACTATTACTGCTATTGCTGCTGCTATTGTGGTCTAAAAGATGACTGTGCTAAACCTTATCCACCATGAGGAAGAGGTACTAACCCCCTTGATCTAGTTGTCATGCATCTGCTGTATGCGGTTCCAGACTTAGGTCTCTAGACCTGCTGGGTCTTTCCCTGAGTCTCCTCTGATTATATAGGCCTTCTCGATAGCCTCAGCCAATGGTCTATGGAAAATGGATCCACACTGCACCTCCAATGTCTATATTCAGTCCCCGGATGAACCTGTGAATCCACACCTACTCATCCTGCATATAACTAACATACTGGAGTAGATCCAAAAAGTCTACTCTCATACTCAGCCACTATGAGAGATGCCTATCAGAGGTCATGGAACTCATCTATACACGGTGCTGTATGAACCGCCGTGACAAGTATTTGTTCCTGAAACGCTCCTCAAAGAGCTCCCAGGTAACTGTCTCACAATCAACATGGAGCTTCTACTCCTCTGTCCTCCATCAGACAACTAGCTCCATCTCTCAATAGATGGATTGCAACATGAGCTTTCGTGTTGCAAGAACAAGGAAAAATCTTAAAGCATCAACCCAAGCTCACTAACCAGGCCTCTGCCTGAAATCCACCTATGCCACAAGAAAAATGTGATGGTTGAAGTTTCAGGATCTCCCTGATGTGGTCTGCAGCTATGGTCTGATGGCATCTAGTTCTCTCTACATGCTCATCCCTAATCCTAGGGATCTCTGAGATCTCTCTTCTATGTCCTAAAACTCGGTCACTCTATACCTCTCTATGGTTACTCTGCCCTGGCTGACTCTGCATGGGAGTTCTCTCTTCCATGTTCCTTGACTGTGTCCAAGGAGATACCTGACCCTCAATGGAAGTGTCCCTATCATGTCTGGCTGCATGTCCTCCTACTGATCCTTCACATAGAGTGGACATTAACATCCTGAAGAGTCTGCAAAATCTGGGGTAGGGTGGCTGCTACAGCATGATCTGGTGGTGGTAAGTCTAGGTCTATGTAAAAATACCCCTCATCCCATTTATTCACTTCTAGCACAGACCAATGTGCAAGAGTTAGTTCATTTTTCTAAGTTTTATTCAATTTCCATGTTTACTAAAATATGTAATTTCGAAACTAAACTGTTGCTTTCTAGATTTAAAAGTGTGTTAGATTTAAGTTTCATGTCTCAAGATTTTATAGTGTGCCCAATGGTCCAATATTTTGAACCACTACTCTGATACCAAGTGTAACGCCTATTAAAACAACCCACTTGAGACCCAAGAACAACCTAGGATTAGTTAGGGAAAAATTATGGAATATTTTTTTTTTTTATTAAAAGAATATACGACTAGGTTACAAGACAACAGTTGTCACTAACAGGTTGTGGAACAATAAACCTAATCTACTTAGAATATAATTTTATTTTATTAAAAATTATTAGAGGTCATGAGGTCCAAAATTTAGGTTAGAAGTTTCAATAAGGTTCAGATGGAAATTTCCTCACCAAACCCACTCTCTAACAGGACTTAAAGTTTCAACTTGATTTTTCTCACCCTTAACACATTCAAAATTTTCCTAAATTACTCCCATTAGATAGGAAATTTCCTCACCTTTCTAATGATATAAAGAAGTCCTCCTAACTACTTATATTTTTCAAGTTATGGGCCGGCGGGCCTTGGGGTGAAAATTTTCCCCCAAGAGAGGGCTTGCGGGCCCAAGGGTGAAAATTTGCCCAAAGGGTAGGTTGGCATGCTGTGGGGAGACATTTGGAAAAATTTTACCACACATGGGCAAAAATCACATATTTTTCCTGGGCTCCCGCGGGTCCACAAGTCCACAAGGGACACGTGGCACTCCCTAAGGCAGCGCGGGGAAAAGTGGGGGAAGGCGGGACGGCGGGAGACATTTTCAAATTCTCCCACACAGGGTGAAAAGTCAGATTTTGCACCCACACTCCCATGAATCCATAGGGGACACATGGAATCACCTAATCCCACATGGGGAAAGTGGGGCAGCGGGGATAAGATTGAATTAATGCCCTAAAGGGCAAAGAGGGAACATAGACCCGTGCCTCCGCTGCACACCTTGCGATGCCACGTGGCAGCCCCTGATTGGCTATGGGCCGGGCGAGATAGTAGGGGAAAACTTGGAAAATTTTCCAAAAAAAATTCTGAGTCACTAAAAGATAAAAGGTACCCGTTCCTCTGCTGATGCCTCATGATGCCACGTGGCATCACCTGATTGGTTATGGGCCAGCAAGGAAAATTTGGAAATTTTTCCCAAATTTTTCCAAAAGCGCTAAGTCCAATAGAGGATCCACCCCTCCATTGTCACCTCATGGTGTCACATGGCAGCCTTTGATTAGCTACGGGTCGATGGGGCAGCGGAGAAAAAAATTTTCCAAAAAAAAAATTCCTAAGCCCCAAGGGAAAAATTCGGGCCGCGGGTCCGCCAAGGAAATTTTTCCCAAAATTTTAACGCCAAGTGAAGAAAACTTCATAAGGCCATAACTTTTGATAGAGAGCTCGGTTTGGGGAAAACGAAGACTTTATGGAAATATCTCGATGTCCTCTTTACACATAGCTGCATTAATTTTTTGTTTTGATAAATTTTAAGGAGTCAATTTTAAGAAAACAACCTACAGGCTTATACAGTGTGAACTGGTAAATTTTAACTTGTTAGATCCATTCAATTTGATCTTCCTCCTCTCTCAACATGTCAAATAGACATGGAGGATTTTTCGTAAATGGATTTAAGATAGGATTCAAGGTTCAATTTGTCTAATTGATTTACAATTTGAACATTTACATTTTCTTGATAGCAAAATGACTATAAACGGTTTGAGCCCGATTTTGGCAAATCTTGACATATTTCCTTTAAGTGTTTTTGTTTATTTGAACTCGTTTAGGGCCTACTACTTCAATTCAATCATTTAATTTCTTATTTTATTATTATAGGTGTGAACTGTTTATTTTTGGTTTAATTAATTGCCAGTTTGAAATTACAAATAGCAGGGATCAAATTTTGATGGATCTATTTGCCATTTCTTCTTCCAAGTATTTAGAATACGTTCTAATTCCAATCTAACACATTTTAGCTGATTCAAAACAAACCATTCAAGACCAAAATGCAATACTGATTTCCAAAGGCAATTTTACAACTTCTTTCTTTTATTCCTTCCAAAATCATTTATTGAACATAAGGTAGAATATTACATTTTCTTTTCACGTGTTCCACTTTACCATTTTTCAAACAGATATTTCATAGAGTATGCAAAACACTGACTTCCAATGGAATAACATCATATGGAAAATAAAAACCATTTCCATTAATTCAAATGAACTCTTACAACTTCCTTTCCATTTGATTACAAAATGCAGTATACCAAACACGTATCATTCTTTCACATTCTTCCTAAACAAAATACAAATTATAACTCTTTTAAATTTCTAATTTCCACTTAGAGTCATGTACAACATATTTCCATTACAAACATTTACAAGGTCATCCACTTCAAGTGGGAAAGGTTACAATGATATTTCATTTCAAAAGGGACTGTCAAATTGTCGTTTCTTAGCTCCAGAACAACAACATGCATTCTTCTCTTTCTTCCAATTTTGATCACAAAAAAGAGTAAGGGAAAGGCAACGCTCTCCACCTAACCAAGACATCCAATGAAAGGAGAAACCATCCTTCTTCATTGGCCCTCAAGCCCCAACCACAAAGCAATAAGAAATGTGAATCAACTCATGGCAAAAACATGCTTCCACATCACAAAGCAATATTTCAACAAGCACATTTTCACAATTAAAAACATAGTCCAAAACAAAACAACAGTTTTGCAACCACATGAAATACATCACACGCAAACTCAGGATTCACCATGCAAGCCAAAGGAGAAAGAACTATGGGGGATGCTTCTTATGCCTTCCAAACGGGGAAATGGGTATCACCACCTAAGTTACAAACCGCACAAAATATATGTATATCATTTCAAACCCTGACATTTCTTATGCCTCCCCCAAGTACCCCTTATTCCTCACATTTCCTTATGCCTCCCCAACCTCTTATGGCACCCCATAATGAGTAAAGAAATGCAAGCTATTTATTTTGTAAGGTGGAACCCAAATCCCAACTCCCTCCACCCTTATATCTCCCTAAAACACACTTGTGCCTCCCATAAAATAAACCCCATAGTATTCTCCTACAGTATTCCTAGGCCATCTACCCAACAGCCCACAATATATAACAAAACATACACAGCATTTACATATTCATATAAAGGGAAAATAAAATTATTTCCAAGAGCCAAGCTCTTACCTCTCCATGATGGAGTTTGTTCCAAGTTCAAAACAGCAAGCTCCTTCCAATGCAAGAAATCCAAAAATCAACCCAACACAAGCATGCAACAATCTTCCAAAAACTTCTCCAAGCAAGAGCTCCCAAAACAGCAAGAAAAATCACCCAAAATGAAGTCTCCCAAGAGTGAAGCAACCCAAAACAAGGCAAGAAATTCAAATTTTATAGAAGAGGGAAGAGAAGAGGATGAGGTGGATCCATGTAGGATGCCACATCACACATCCTCAACCCCAAACACAAAGTCAACTTCATTATCCAATGCATAATAAATATGTGGGTGAATAATATGACAGGTTTACTTACACACTCAAATCAAACCCACGCCTCATAAGGACTGAAATTTAAAACATGTAAGAAAAGTGCAATTAAAGCATACAACTTGACTTGTAAAAATGCATAAAAAGGTCTAAATTTAACCATCCAACCATAGGCAAGGTTGGTATGTAAATTTAAGAGGTATGGGACAAGTTTAACTTGTCCCACAAGCCTCCAAAATCATCCTCCAAGGACAAATTCGAATTTCCAAGAAGGTGGAGTGTTTCACACTCAAAATTTAACTTACACATCACTTACACATTACTTACACATTCTTACAACACTTTAAAACATGGTCAACAACTCTATTAATTACATTCTTATGACATCATTTAAGTAATTAACTAAACAATATGATTACTCACAATATTTACACACCATTAAATAAATAATGAAAAGGGTAAGTGCACCACAAAATAAATACATGCAAAAATTAAACAAAAGGGACCAAAAATAAAAGAAATGCATAAAATCCCTTGGTCACATTTAAAGGTGATCCCCCCCATGGGAATCCCTAACACCAACAAAACACACACACAAACAAAGCTAGTTTCCATGGTGACCTTGTTGAATTCATCTAGAATTCCAATGTGGTTGGTCTCTAATCCCCCGATGTTTGTTGTGATATTTTTAACCTGCACAATACAAATACCCTTTCGGCCTCATGGCCATATCAAAACATACAAATGAATATAAATATAATTTCAAAATCATCAATATATATATATATATATATATGAATCACAACAACATCCCGAAGCAATCTAACAATATCACTTACAGTTTCATCAGCAACTATATAATCATCCAATTTTAAATTCAATATTTCTCGGTCTATTCACATATATCTAAATATCACATGTCCTAACAAAATCCATAAATGTCATATAACCATGTCCAACAGCATGTCAACATCAACATATAAAATGTCTCCAACAATCATCATCCATCATATATGAATCAGAGTCAACAATAATCCATGATTTGACATCTAACACCATACTAAATCAGAACTATAATCATGTCCTTAATAAATTCAGCATTATCATGATCAATATCAAAAGTGTTGAAGGAAAGTGGGCACTACAAGTGGTGCCCCAATTGAATTCCATGTCACAGAAAACACTGGACCCTATTGTAATCATGCACTAATTATAAAGTTCCACAAATAGGGGGTTATCACTATTATCAGGTGTTTTATTACATTAAGCCAGATGCATTCTTGTTTGAGGCCTTTGACGTCTTACCACCTTGATTGTATCCACACACACCCTTAAATTCTTGTGCTGACCTTGCAATTATTATTTCTACATCATGGAGGGTTCGCATTTCCATAATTGAGTGTCACAAGATCACCTTACAGCCTCTGCCATTTTTTCTTGGGAGATAACTATACATCATGATGTGCTTCTATGGAACGCTAATTTTCCTACAAGGGTCTTTCACACTTTCTACATGGATCAACTCCTTAGACCCATTTATTCCTAGTTAGATCTTAAGTTGTCTCAACATGATGTAACCATGTTATTGGTCACTTGATGTTGCATGTCACTAGACCTCTCCACCTTTGCATGGAAGACTTTGATCCTCCCCACACCATTTGTAGCATATTTTAGTATTTGTTTAGATACACTTCACATATCATCATTGTTTCTCATAACAAATTTGTCTCATCTTCTGCTTCATGTGATGACAATTCTATTGACAAAGACTCACTCTGGTTCCATTCCTGATGATAAGGATTGTGATTCTAGAAGATTCTGATAACGAGAGTACTATTGAGGAATCTTCTCCTCTTCTCACCTTTCTAGAGTATGTTGACACTCCTCCCTTCCCATCATACATCTGTGAGAATGTCTCATTCCCAACCTCACACCATCATTACATTTGCCTTCTTTCTAGTTACAATGTGCGAGGCCCTTTCCACTCATCCTCTTTCATGCTGATGGTATTCATACTTGTCTGACATCACTCTTCTATTTGTTGAGCCTCCTTCTTAGGAGAATCTTCCATGCAACTTCGTTGTCTCATTCATAGTACCTATTTTTGATGTAGTACAGAGAGTTCCTCATCCTTCTATAGATGTTTCAGAGCATTCCTTCAATCTCCTATCTAGCATTGGGAGTTCCCATTTTTGGACTCAAATCAGGTATCACTTCCACTTTTTAGGAGATCTTCATTGATCCAATCCTTGCTTTTGGATCCTCTTTCTGTTGTGGGTTTTGTTGAGCATTTCCTTTGCTTCACTTGGGACCTATGTCACACTTCAGTGGAATAGAATTCAAATTTCAATTCATACCATGTCCTTCAAATTCCTTCACAGAGTGGGAGGACTTCTCAAGGTAATCCATCTTTTTCCTTTCAAAGGGAATAGAACATAGTTCAGTGTGGGTGGCTCTTCTTCAGTCTAGAGGTAGAGGAATTAATGCCATCAACACTCTTCTTAGAAGACTTCATTGAGTTATAGAGTTCATATCCATCCATGGCATCTTCTATGTTCATATCCTCTCTCTTCTTGCCAGAGAAGATTTCAAAAGGAGTATACTTGGGTACCTTATCAGGTCTTCCTCCTCAATTTTTAAGACCCATTTGTGGCATAGCCTTACTTCCATTAGATTAGAGAGTGTAGTTTTCATATCTTTCACATGGTGTATGCAACTTTCATCCCACTCGATTTTCCATCACCCATTTCTTGAGATTATTGTTATTCATGGGTGCCTCATCAGGATTTAGTTCTAGAACCTATTTCTCATTTATAACTTTTTGCCTCATCCTAAGTTACGATGAATGGGGGGTGTTGGTGTGATTCGTTTTCCACATCATGTGGCGAGTCATCTTACTTAGCTGATTGTCACAATAGGTCTAAGTTTCACAAAGAAATTACTGATAGGGTCATCATTATATGACTTACGTGTCAGAGCATCATATGGGAGTTACTTCCATTTTTGGAATGTAAATCCCCTTCTCAACCACACTTGAGGAGGTATGATTATAAGCTCTTGGGGTACTCAACATGCCCTATTTACACATGCAAATCTTACCTTTTTCTAGTCCAATCTATGGGAGAGGTGCAATATGATATTATTCTAACTCCTTTTCCAATATTTGCATGCACTTCATGTTTGATGCTTACTCCATATGTAACCTCCATCACATTGCCAAAGTACACCACTTTGTCAAATGTTTGCCATATCCCGCATGATCCTCGTGTTTTTCATCATTTGCATTCTTCTGACATGCCTACTATGCATGCTCATTTGGAGGAGATGGTATGTTCTCAAGAACATTTCATGGATGTTGGGAGCAACCTTAATAGTGTCTCTATTTATATGCACAATCAAGGAAGTTATGAAAGGTAAGAACTCAAGATTGTCCGCAAGAAAACTGATGGTAAAACACATGTTGAAGAGTAATGAATCCTTACTCTATACATATATGTGTTAATTTAACACCAATAATAAGTTTTCTATCATACTGTAACACCTTTGAATAGTACAGAATAATAACATTTACACAATTAATCAGAGCTTGTAGGATTTAGTCCATTTCATATATCTGAATAAATTCATGAATGACAAGGAATTTTTGGAGAAATATAAAACAAAAAATTAAATTCATCATAAGGAACTTGTGAAGCCAGAGAAATCATCTTTGGAGATAAAGGTAGAAATATATTTTTCAAATTCAATACAAGTCAAATAAAAAATAATTGTTCCTCAGTCATTAAAATGAGAAGTTGACAATTTCATCTAGATTGTTGAAATATGCACCTCAAATAATTATAAAAGCCATCAAGAACCTTTAAGTATGTGTTGATTGCCACGTTAAAATCAAGTTCATCTCCAAGAACATTATAATATAAATTGTTGTAAGAGATTTGACTTGGATCCATTAATTTAAAGGAAGTAAAATATTGTTTCAAAGATGCAATTTGTTGGTGTTAAGTGAACATAGGCTTGCACTATAAAAAAGTTCACTATGTAAGAAACCTGTAATTTTGCATTACCAAAACAACATGTGTGTAGAAATATGAAGTGATGATGAAAATAGAAGGTGAAAAATATCATAGAAAAGACGATATGACTCCAAATTCTATGAATGATATGATGATTAATATGAACTAACATGCCACGCTCACTAGCATGGTGGTATGTGATGAGTAGAAAAAAACTAGGCAACCACTAACACAAACAAGTGAACTTTTTAATTCAAACTCATACATGTATAAAATTTTCATCCAAAGTAGGTGACAAAATTGTAGACTCGATTCTTTCATCAACTTGCAAATTGTGAAATGTATATCATACGTTGTTTCCCTTATGGTCAATGAGTTCATTTCTCATATGATCAAGATAGGTTGTGTTTCACCTTTTTCTTAGATTGTTTCTTTGAATTGTTGATGAAACAAATAGGGTAACGGGTGTAGGAGGAATACCTGTTCAAATGTTGGTTGATGGGTTGTTGCACATGTATGACTTCTGAATCCATAGTTGACTGTGAGAGCTTCCTTTTGGATAGGAGGAACTACCTGTAATGAAAGAAAGACCACCAGAAAGAATTAAACAATATGGGAAGTGAACTACCTAGCGTGAGCTAGATCTGGGAAGTATGGTACTTCCTAGATGGTTGTCAGTCCACTATTTTAAACAAATTAACACTTAAAATAAAGTAAATCCTATTGTTATTTTGAAATGATTTAGGTATCTCACTTAAAAACACAATAAGAAAACAGATCTAATCTAATAGGCTAAGCTAGAATAGGATCCAAAGGTCAAATGGTTAGTTCTGGGTCTCTGCAGGTCTGATAAAGGTCTCAGGTAGGTCACAAGTGAGTGAGGGTGAGGTAAAATTAGGTGGGTAGGTCTCTGTTTAAGGCTATGTGGGAAAACAAAGAGACTGGTGTCGGTCAGGGGTGACCGACCGTGGTTAGGTATAACCGGCGCCGGTTACTGTGAGATCTGGAAATGTCACAGAACAGGGTTTTGATCTCCTTTGTGATTGCACAAAGGATTTTGGTTGATTGGGATGAGGTATTGGGTGACTGGAATAGGTTTTTATGAGGTTTTGATGGGTCTATGGAGGTACAAAATGTTGGAGATGGTCAATAAGGAGCAAGATAAACAATGGGTGATAAAATAATGATGAAATGAAACAAACTAGGAGAAGTATGACATTGTACTTACTTGGATTTCATTCCTGAAGGTCTGTGTATGAAGGATGGAGGTGCTGATGATGGGTTTGAAGGTTGTAAGTGATCACCAACTGAAGAAAATATTCTGCATGGGCTGCATGCACACTCCTCTTTGCTTGGATAGATCAGATCATGGCTGGGATGGCTGTGCAGGAGAAGATGCTCAATCTCCTTCCTTGGATGTGAGTTTTTGCTAGAATTGGCTCTCTGAAGATGTGTTATCTCTCTGAGATGTGTTCTTGCTCATCAACTTTCTCCCAATGTTTTCCAACCTTGAGAATAAGGTAGTTTTGGGTTAAAAGGGGTAACTGACGGTGGTCTAGCTTAACCGGTGACGGTTAGGGGTAACCGACGTCGGTCAAGGTGGGATTTCCTAGGTTTACTAAACTTAGGGAGATCCTCCTAATTTTCTTGGATCTCGTGTCATTATCCCGTAGATTAGACTGGGAGCTTCTTGTGAGCATGTGGGAATGTGGTTAGAGGGAATGTAGGCATTGATTTTTAGGGTTTGGGTAAGTCTTAGTTAGTTATGGTAACTTGCTAAGAATAGGTCTTAGGTTGAGTTAGCTTGGTGAGGTGTCTAAGTGAACTATATGTGTAGATATTATTTAAATAATAAATATAGTGAGGATAATGCATTAAATTAATTAAATTAATATTAGTGGGGTGAAGGGGGTCATGGCTAGGTAAATGTAAAAAAGGGTGCTTATATGTCGAGGGACAAAAGGGGAGTGTGACCTAATTTTAGTGTCTACATTTTTCCCCTTTTTGTTGTGTAGCTTGTATTGGTAAGCGATGCTAACAAAAATAAGATGTGGTTGCCCCATGTGAGGGTGTGAAGGTGATCCCCCTCAAACCAGGAACTGATGAGGCAGCAGGCTGAAGCGGTGAGTGGTTTGATAAAAGGTAAATGTGAAGAAAAGGTAAGTGGGTGTAGGGGAAAAGGGGTGAAAGGTCTACTCAGGAAATCTAGGTAATGGGTCAGGGTCAAAGGTAGCAACAATAAAACGCACATGCACATATATAAACTACAGCACACTACCGGGTTAAAGAGCAGGTAAAATCTACATCCTCTAAGGTCGATAGGTTTATCCAAACAAGGTTGAAGTGAATCTAGTATCCAAGGTATAGGATAAGGTTAGGAAACACAACGTAGGTTAGGTGCAGGAATGTTTAGGTATGTTCCGGTACACCAAAGGTAGGGTCAGGATAAACGGTCATGGCAATAGGCTAGGTAAGGTCATTAGGTCAATCAACATAGGTAACAGTGCCACAAGGTATAGTGAACACATGAGGTCAAAGGTCACTAGCAATGGTCCTGGTCTAAATATCTAGGTCACGGCATGGGTAAGGCCAAGGTAGGGGTAAAATAATGAGTCCCCAAAGGAGGACAAATGGAGCTAGGAAGTGACGAGGTCAGGAAAGGTAAGCTAATGGGTTGGGTAAAGGTATGGGGTAAAATGCAAGATAGAGGGTGGGGTAAAATGGCAAAGTAAGGGCAATATGTCGGTAAGGGTGACCGATGGCGGTCATGGATAACTGACGTCGGTATGAGAAAATCGGCGATGGTTAGGTAGGGCACGAGACCGATGTCGGTCAAGGGGAACCGACGTCGGTTAAGTCAGGTTTGGTATAAAAACAAAAAAATCCATGTTTTTATTTGTCATTTGTGAAGTACGAAGTGAAGAAAGGACAAAAAAGAGAGAAAAGTGAGAAAAGCATCCAGAAGTTATGGGACAGTGAGCTGGCTGGGTGAGTTGACGGTGGATGGGTTGGTTAGTAGCGGGTCTATGAGATCTGAGTGAGGGATTCAATTGGTTGGAATTTGTGGGTATATATTCGGTGATTACAGAGGCGGGAGAGGGATCAGGTAGACCACCGGCACAGCAGCTAGACATACCATTGAGATAGCAGCAGCGTGACGAGGTACGTGCCTAACCCTTTAATGTTAATTAGGTAGATTAGGAGTTGGGAGTATTGTTATTTGTAGGGTTTAGTGGGTGTTTGTATTTTGTGGTTGGGAAAAAAAAGGTAAATCGGGTATGGGGGGAAAAATTGTCAAAAAAAGAGGGGGAGAGGGGTAAGAAATTGGATAGGTGGGGTGGGTAGGGGTTTTGGGGTACTGTGGGTCAATGTAGGTAATGAAAAGGGATATGTGGGAGGGTTTTTAGAAAAGGGGGGGTTTGGAAAGTCACAGATTATTCCACGACAGTGACCGGCGTTGGTTAATCTTGGCCGACGTCAGTTGGGTAGAACTAGAATCGGTCACCTAACAGGTCACCGATGCCGGTTATGCAGAACCATGGTCAGTCAAGGTGAACTAGTATTGGTCACCAAGTAGGTGACCGATGTCAGTTTAAGGGTGACCAGAGTCTATTAGGTTGAACTGGCACCGGTTGGGATTATAGGAAAAAGGGTCCAAAAAAATGATGTAGGTTGGTGGTTGAGATAGATAAGGTAAAAAATAGGGTGGTGGGTAATGATAAATGATGAATAAGGTCATGGTAAAAGGTAGATTAATGTTGTGTTTTGGATTGGATGCAAGGTCAATCGCAGTTACACATGCGAGACAGAGTTTCGCCACTATTGGTGACATTGCGTGGCCTAACGAGCCCGTTGGAGCTGCAGTACATGGAGGCAGTGGGCCTGAGTGGTATCCGGTGCTACTGACATGTTTTTCGGCATCCTAGTTTGATGGTCATGCTCATTGATAGATGGGACTCCGCGACCAACACGTTCCACCTTCTAACGGCTGAGATGACCATCACCCTAGAGGACGTGTTCCGAATCCTGATATTACTCATATTGGGGGCCCAAGTGTATTCTATCTCCTCTGAGGCCTCAGAGGAGCTGATCAGGACCGTATTTGGTGAGGGGGTAGTAGAGTTGAGCTTCCATAGCACTAGTTTGAGCTATGGTGAGATGTACCTAGCTCGTCCGGATGAGACGAGGCTAGTAGTTTTATTGATGGAGGCAGTGTGCTGCTATACACTACCTGATGCAGAGGGTGGATGCTTTCCCCACTCACTGATTGGGGTGCTCCATGATATAATGGTGCACGATACATGGTTTTCCTAGGCACCAGCATTTTTGGTTTAGCTTTACACAAAGCTTTGGGCGTACGACCAGTTGTGCAGGTTTAGCATGTGTTGTACATTTATACTGCATTATTGGGCCTAGGAGCACATAGTCTATGTTTGAAAAATAGGGATTCCTCCAGCAGATGCATTCCCACAAAGATGTGTGTGGTTGGGATATAGGAGATGGGTGCCAGTTGCAGGAGAGCGGAGGTCAGATAGGCTGACATATGATGTGGCCCATTTTTGGCAGTTGTTGGAGGGGTTATCCAGAGTGGACATTATCTGGAGGTTATATGTGGGATTCCCCTCATATAGGCACATGCATGAGGAGCTAGCTAAGCTCCATCTAGAGAGGTGGATACAGGGTCACCGTGCCGAGGAGGATGAGATGATCCCGGTCAACAAGGTCCGACGGTAGTTTGGGCTCATACAGGATATTCCTTTTCCCTTTTCACAGTATCAAAGAGATGACAAGGAGAGGCCTCTCCCTTTACCACACCTTACAGTGCCTATAGGAGAGGAGGAGTAGCTAGTGGATTAGTGGATTGATGATTTCGGATGCACATA
This sequence comes from Taxus chinensis, assembly GCA_019776745.2. NCBI lineage: Eukaryota > Viridiplantae > Streptophyta > Pinopsida > Cupressales > Taxaceae > Taxus > Taxus chinensis. The sequence continues at coordinate 475,105,067 of CM034154.1, forward strand.
TAGATATAGGCAGTGGTGGGTGGCTCAGTTACAAGCCATACCCTCTAGACCAGGTCAACCAGACTTAGCTACCATGACAATGCAAGGAGACACCCTACAGGGGTAGGTAGTGACGTTGATCATGTAGATAGGCATACTACAGACACAACTGGAGGGGTCAGAGGCAAAGGTATCAGATCTACAAGTACAGGTGGCTAGTCTGCAAGCCCAGATGGTGGAGGGAGAGGGTGGAGGAGATGGGGGAGATGGGCACAGAGATGGTCAGGTGGCAGTCCTACAGGCTCAAGTGGTAGGATTACATGGTCATTTGGCTATAGCCCAGGCATATATTGTTGTCTTATAGACCCAGATATAGGCACAGGGATAGGGGCACCACCATAGGCACAGGGGCAGGGGGCACTACCATAGGTGCAAGGAGCTGGTCCCAGTTCACAGGCTGGCACGTGGTTGATACAAGGGCTGAGACCTATGGGACCAGCATAGACTGTGCCTATATCTAGGCTATGGGATGCCCTAGGTGAGGTGCGATACTATCAAGACCAAATCATGGAATTCGGGATAGACTTCCTCTCATACGAAGAGTACAGGGCACAGTAGGCGTCAAGTGAGAGGACGAGATCATGTACACGTAGTGTGGAGAGCACAAGAGGGTAGCCAACTTTGAGGCCTAATCAAGGAGAGGCCACTAGTGCACAGTGAACAGAGTGTGGTGATGTGCCAGCAGGGGCACAGGAGGCCGAGGGTGTAGGCGACATAGAGATGGAGGACATCCGACGAGATGTCTGATATGTAACCTCCCTATTTTGGATGTATACTAGTGTTTATTGTTGATATATATGTCGGCCTACGTGTCATAGATTTTTGTATTTTTGATCACATATCGGCTTGCGTGCCAAAGATGGTGAGGATGTATGAGTGATTTTTGTATATTGTGAGCATATACTGGCCTACGTGCCAAAGATTTTTGTATTGATTCATTCATTCTTTGTGTATATATGAGACCGACCTGCATGCCGATGACATTTTGTATTGTATATCGGCCTACGTGCTGACATTTTTGAGATGATGGCCATGATGAGATAGGCATGTATGTTGAGATACACATTTATTGATTTATATGATGAGATTCATGGTATTTTGTGATGCATTGATGTGTTTATGAGATGTTGGTTTTATGGTTTGTGTTAGATGAGATATGGATGTGTTACTTTGATATGGATGGAAATTAGGTGAGTTAGGCATGATAGAGTTAGGTTAGTTTAGACATGGATCGAGTCAGGTTATAGGTATGGATTGAGTCAGGATTTTAGGCATGGATTGAGTCAGGTTATAGGCATGGATTGAGTCAGGTTATAGGCATGGATTGTGTTAGGTTATAGGCATGGATCGAGTCAGGATTTTAGGCATGGATTGAGTCAGGTTATAGGCATGGATTGAGTCAGGATTTTAGGCATGGATTGAGTCAGGTTATAGGCATGGATTGAGTTAGGTAGGCATGGATTAAGTTAGGTTATAGGCATGGATTGAGTTAGGTTATAGGCATGGATTGAGTCAGGTTTGGTAGGCATGATTTATTGTGGTTACCAATGATTGATATTATGGGTCATATGTGAAATTTTGTATAATCTATGCATAATGATGGTAAGTGTAGAAAATTTATGAAATGGTAAAAAACTTGTTATGTATGTGGCTTAATTTCCAATTTTGTTAGAAACAGGGGAACTAAGTGAAGCAGTGCAGTAAATGGTAAGTTATGCATGGTTGATGAATTGATTAGGGTAGAGAGTGGCTGAGCTAACTTCAAGGGCCCCATGCCCTCGGGAGTGTTGCCTACATAGTCCCGATGAAAAGGGACCTCAGGCCGATGTAGTTCTCCCATGAGCTAGGGAAGAATATGAGAATGAGTTGGTAGGTTTGTGGTCATGTAGTGGGTTTAGGTTTAATATGTGTGGGTAGATTATAGGTGAAGACAATTATAGTGAAAGGGGAGGATGACCCCCAAAGGTAAGCATCAAGGACCAAGTCCTATATAAGGTAATAAAAAATGTAAACAAAGATGGTTAAAAGATAAGAGGGGGGCAATAAAGCCACTTGATTATGTAGAATCATACCAAGTAGATCATACCTTAAAAAGGGGTAATGAATACAAGACCTGAAAGGCATTGCACGATTAATTGTTCTACAGTGAAAGTAGTCACAAGATCACCAAATGTCAAAATTCCAAGATGTCCCTTAAGGAAATTTAGGAAATGAGAGTGGAAATGGTAAGGTGGGTGAAAGGTAGTTAACTGTATATGTTTGGAGTGACAGGTCTTTTGGGCAAGAGGTCTGAGGTCACGATGGGCAAGTCCATGACTAAATTTTTTTTTTTTGTTTTGATAGATTGATCGATGTGGGAATGTCTATATGGGATAAATAATATGGTACTCCTTGAGGTCTTCGTTAAGCTGATCAATGCGGGAAGCTTTGTTTTCTCTCATTTTTTTAAATTTTTTTTTGGAAAGCTTCACATAGCTGTCCTTCAAGGGAGAAATCCATTTATAGTAGCAATTTGGTCGAGAGGAAGATGTCCTTTTGAGGGAGTCATCTTGTTTTATTAGAATTTTGACTCAAGGAGTTTGGTCCCATGTGGAGGTCTTTAAAATCATGGACATGAGACCAAGGTGAAGGATAGGACTCTTGTTCAAAAGGTAGGGTGGAACGACCATGGGATCTCATCTAAAGGTAGATGAAAAGTATCCATGAGAATCATGTTATGTGCAGTGTCATGGTACACATATTCCAGAGAAGATAACAAGTGACAGGTACTCACATAATTCTTGTTTAATTGTTAGAGAGGTGTTTGGATTGGATAGTGCTCAATGAACGATCCTGTAAAGAGACAAAGGGTGAGGTAGGATGACGAGTCAACAAAAGAATGGTCAAAGATGCAATGTGTTAAGGGGCTCAAGTCAGGTTTACCCTCAAGTGAAGACAAATGATAGGCACCCGATCCATAGGTATGAGTTACAATGTATGGTCCAAGCCAATTAGGAGTGAATTTTCCTCATTTAATTTTTTATTCTTTGGTTACGTGTTGATTTTCTTTCAAGAAAAGGTCATCGACTTGGAAGGTTCGTTCATGAACACATTTCTTATAAGCACGTTTGATACATTGTTGGTAAATTTGAAGGTGATGCAGAGTGTTAAGACAACATTCGTCTAATAACTCTAGTTGTGCTAAGTGGTCCTGAAGAAAGTCATCATCAATGAGCATGTCTTGGAGAGAAATGCGGAGTGAGGGGATCTAGAATTCGAGAGGTAGAGAAACCTTTGTACCGTAGACTAGCGAAAAGGGTGTGGCTGCAGTGGAAGTGTGAATACTTGTGCGGTATGCCCATAGGGAAAAAGGAATGTGCGTATGCCAATACCTCCCAGTATCGTCAACCACTTTCATGAGAATTTTTTTGAGGGTTTTGTTAGTAGATTTGGCTTGGCCATTGGTTTTTGGGTAATAAGGTGATGAGAAACTAAGTTAAATGCCGAAGGCGTCGCAAATTTTTTGTAATGTTTTATTTTTGAATTGTTTTCCATTGTCAGTGATGAGGCGATGAGGGACACCAAAGTGGAAAATGAAATGATTGTTAATGAACTCACATATTTTCTCAGCTTTCGTGGAGATGAGTGGTATTGCTTCCACCCATTTTGTGTAGTATTCCATAGCGGTTATGATCCATTGATGGCGTTGGAAAGAATGAGGATTGAATTCTTCGAAAAGATACAAAACCCCATTGAGAGAAGGGCCAAAGGTCACGAGAGACCTGTAAGGCATGACTGGGTATATGATGAAGGTTGGAATGTTGTTGACATTTCACACAATGTTTGACATATTCACAAAAATCATGGTTAAGGGTCAGCTAGTAATAGCCTAGGCAAAGAATATGCTTAGCAACAACAAGGCCACTAAAGTGACCTCCACATATGCCATCATGAACCTCCAGGAATTTTAGAGCTTGTGAGGCATCGTAAGAGAATACCATCAAAGATGTGCTTATAGAGGAGTCCTCCTAGGATAACGAAATGGGAGACCTTTTTAAGGAAGGCATGTTTTCCGTTACGGGTGAGATCAGGAGGTAAGATGGAAAGGGAAAGGTAGTCAAAGTATTGTTTATACCAAAGGTCACTTGGGTCAGGGGTGTCATTTCCGATTTAGTAAACATCATGAGTTAAATAAGAAGGTGAATGGAGGAATTGTACAGTGACAAATATTTTGGAATCAGTAGGGGAAGAAGGTATTTGGGAAGCTAAGCAGGCCATGGTATCTGTAAATTTGTTGGTTGAACATGGGATGGTTTGAAGGGTGTAACAATCAAAGGTGGTCAAAAGTATGTCTACATGATGTTTGTACTTTTGAAGTATCTCATTACAACATTGGTACATACCATTGACTTGGTTTATGACCAATTTTGAATCACCAAAGATGTGAATGGATTTGAAATCTAGGGCATAGGCAGTCTGGAGACCTAGTACGAGTGCTTCGTACTCGGCAATATTGTTGGTGCATTCAAAGTCTAGTTTGAAAGACAAAGGCATGGGTTCTCCATCTAGAGGAACAAGGATAATACCAGCCCCACCCCGACGCTAACACTTGGAACCATTAAAGAACAGTGTCATTTGGTAAGGGGGTTTGTCCAGGGAAAGGGTAGCAATGGATTCATCGGGAAATTCAAAATTAGAGGGTTGGTCCCTGAAAATAGGTGTGTTAGCCAATTGGTCAGCGATAACCTGGCCCTTAATGGACTTTTGGTGAATGAATTCGAGGTCAAGATTAGATAAAAGCATAAGCCATGACACAACATGCTGATTTTGATTAGGTTTGGCGTACATGAAGTGTAAAGGGTTGGTGTTGGTCACAACCTAGGTTTTGTGGTTGAGTAGGTAATGGCAGAGTTTTGTGGCGATGAAAACTAAGGCTAAGAAAAGTTTTTCTAGATGGTTGTATCAGGTTTCATAGTCCAAAAGAGTATAGCTTATGTAATAAATAGCCTTCTCCCTATGTTGTTCATTGGGATGAGTGAGAATGGCTCCCAAGTAATGATTGGTATCTGATATGTATAGGTAACAAGGTTGATCATCTTTAGGTGGAATGGGTATAGGTGGCTAGAGAAGGTATTGTTTTATGGCCTCAAAAGCTTTATGACAATCATCATCCCATTTAAAGGAGACATATTTCCTAAGCAGATGATGAAATTGTTGAAACTGATCAGATAGTTGTGAAATGAAACAGCAAATGGACTGTAATTTACCTTGCAGGCTACAGAGTTGTTTAAGGTTAGTGGGTGGAGGAATTTCAAGAATTGCCTTGAATTTAGTAGGGTCAACTTCTATACCATGGAGGGAAACAATAAATCCCAGGAGCTTTCCTGATAGAACCGTGAAGAAACACTTTTTAGGTTGAAGGTGGATGTAATATTTAATGAGGCATTCAAAGATGGTTTGGAGGATGGCGAGGTGCTTGGTGTAATGTTTAGATTTGGCCAAGAGATCATCCACGTAATCTTCTAATATTTGATGCATGATATCATGGGAGATGTAAGTTATAGCATGCTGATATGTAGCACCAGTGTTTTTAAGGCCAAAATACATGACTCGATAGTAAAAGGTTCCCCAAGGGGTAATGAATTCGGTCTTGTGCTGATCTTCCAGGGAAAGAAAAATTTGGTTATAACCTGATAAGCCATCCATGAGTGAGAGAATCTCGTGACCAGTGGTGAGGTCATCCTATTGATCAATACCAAGCAAGGGGAAGTCATCTTTTAGGTAGGTGAGGTTGAGATCATGGAAGTCCGTGTAAATGTGGAGTCCCCCTGTTACTTTGGTAACAAGGATAATGTTAGAAATCTAACGAGGATAATCAATGGGTAATATGAAGGAAACCGAAAGAAGGCGCTAAAGTTATTCTTTGACAATAAGAGCAATGCAAGGGTGCATTTTCCTCATCTTTTGTTTGATAGGTTTGGCATCGGGAATGGTTACGACATTATGGACCACTATGCTGGGGTCAATACTAGGCATGTCTATGTAAGACCAAGCGAAAGCGTGGTTATGATCTCAGAGAAAAGAAGTGATGGCTTCCTTCTCAGCAACATCTAAAGATTGTCTGATCTTTAGGATGTGTGGGTCATCCTGAGTATGAATGTTGATCTCGATAGTCGATTCATTCAACATGGTTTACGTCTCAGAAGGTAAGGACCAATGAATATATGATTCTTTTGCACCAAGGTAGGTGAGTATGGATTCATCATCATGACATTAAACAACTTTAATGGTAGGTGTTTCATTGTCGATCATCTTAGGATACAGGAATGGGAGAGTTAAAGGGGCCCCGCCTTCATGTTGATAATTCAAATGCCCCAAGGAAATGGTGTTTATGAAAAAAAAGTTAGGAGGGATAGATTCAGGATCCATCGGCTCCATCAGGGAGGGTGGTGATGAAGGTGGAAAAAGGCTAGGGTCTTCAATGAGTTCAGTGTGGGCATGTTTGGTAGGAGGTTCAGGGAAGTTGATACCACTTCAGTAATTATGTTTGTGGGCTGTACATGGAATAACAGTATTGAGGTCTTGCTCATAAAAGAAAAAACCAAAACCCTTCCACGCACAACAGTTCAGGAAGGTGTGGGTGAAACGGATATTGGTAAGCGATTGGAAGTCAATAGAAAATGGGAAGGGTTGTGATGGTGGTTCAGGTATGTAAGTGGTAGTATCAAGTCCCCCATAGGTGAGACTAGTACGAAGATGAGGAGGACCATAAAGGAGGTGTTCTCCTATACGGTGATCATAGTGAGGGTGTTGGTGAAGGCTTCCATACTCATGTAGGGTAAGGAATGTGTTGACACTATATAGGTGGTACTCCCCCAAAGTGAGGCATTGAAAAAAACCTTCTAAGGGATCAGTGTTTGGTATGTGAGTAGATGGTATGGATGATGTTTTAGAGGTTTATGTGGAGGTGGAGTTAATGGATCAGCCGTGGAGGTTATAACAGTGGTAGGAATATAGGAGGTGTGTATGGTGAAAGCAGCGGCTGTACTAGTAGGTGGAGGTGTAGGTGAAGTGGTAGTGGTTGCAGAGGTAGACAACCTGACATGTATGAGCACATCATTGGGTTAGTAAAGCATGTTTCATGTTTTGAAAGGTGATGGTTCAGCTGGAATGTATAAGTGTGTCCCTCGTGTTCAAAATTTACACAATGATGCAAAGTGGAAGGAACACAACCCATGACACGGATCTAGGGTCTACCAAGTAAAAATTTATATTGGAATTCCCCCTCCAAAACATAAAACAATTATGGAATAGTGTAGGGGCCCACACAAACGTGAAGGATGATGGTGCCTAGTGTGGTGGTGATAGCATCGTTGAATAAACGCAACATGATTGGATGTTTGTGCATGTAATTTTCAGGTATGCGCATTTGAGAAAATGCATGGGATGAAATGATGTTAATGCTAGCACCTCTATCAATCATCACATGGTGTACCCATATTTCATGAACATGGACAAAGATGAAGAGGGTTGGGTTCGGGTCATCATTTTGGTGTGGCGTAATCTCTTCCTTTGAGAAGCTAAGGGAGGCCACTTGGTGAACAAGGTGAGGTGAGGATGAAGGTGGTAATTTGGTGAGAGAGGCTATATGATGGGGTGTGATGATGGAGGCTACGGATGTAGGGTCATTGGGTAAAACATCAATAGATTAAAGAACCTCCATGAGGGCTTGATGATGGGATTCTTGAGGTTTGGATGAGGTCGTATAAGGAAATTTTGAGGGGAGATTGGTGTAGTTTTTTATCATGATGTGATGTGTGACGCCATTAGAAATGCGGTATGCGGGACCACGGATAGTTATTTTAGGTATGGGTGCTAATGGTATGTTCGGTATATGATTGGTTGGTGGGTTAGCTTCCTTGTCTTTGCACTTTTGCACATGTATAGTGACATGTATCATGTTGATTTGAGGAAAGTTGCTAAATGGAGAAGGTGTAGGGTGAGTGGTATAACAACATGAAGGGTAAAAACCTAGTGGAGGAGAGAAGCCTTGTGAGGTCAGCTGGGTGCAATGACATTTAGGTGGTGGCATGGCAAGTTCTCTTATGTGAACTATGTTAATTTCAAATTTTTTGTGTGGTCCTAGGAGCTATGAGGGCAGAGGTTGTGGTTGTTGAGTAGGTAGTGTGGGAATAGGTGTTGGTGAAGTAGGATCCTCATTGAGAAGGTCGTCATCATCAAATTTGGTTTCTGGTCGACATAATTAGATGAGGATGGTTTTCAAGGCCTTGCAGCTCTCCACATTGTGCCCTGACACATGATTGTATGCATAAATTTTAGTATCATCAAACCCTTTTGGCTTGGGTTTGAGGGGGTCATAAGTTTGAAGTGGTGGTAATGTGATAATAGAAGTCTCAAGGAGGTTGGTTAAAATTTTGGCATATGACCCTGCGAGTGGATCACAATGGGAAGTGAATGTGGGTTTGGGTTTAGGTGTGGTTGGTTGTCTGGGAATTGTTTATGGAAGAGTAGGAATGGGTCGAGCAATGGGTTTAGGTGTTGGTGTGGTTTGAGGTATCGGTCTGGTTCATTTGGGTAGGGGTATAGTAGATGGATGGGTAGGAGGGTGTGTAGTTGTTGTGACTACCTATTGTGGGGTAGTGGGGTTTTGTTTTTGGGTCACATGTTCTTGGGTAAAGGTGATGTGGGTGCATGAGGTCTAGAAAAAAATGAAAATGGAGGAAGAGGGCAAGTTACCAATGGGGATTACGGGGGTTCTATGAAGGTAGATGACATGGGTCATACTTGGGGTGTGAGGGACAAAGACTAAAGTGTAGTGGGTAGTGAAGCAATGGGTGAAGGTATTGGAGGTATTGGTGGTAAAGAGACTGCAAGTGAAGGTATAAGTCATGTTGTGTTCCTGGGTAGGTTAGAGGTATGTGAGTAACGAATGGGTTGTTGTCTTATTGGTTTATGGATGGGTGATGGGTGCTTGACCATGTTGTGCAGTTGAGGTCTTAAGGAAGATGAGACAAGTGCATGTGTAATTAGTGTGGTTGGGGTATGAAGTCGAGGATTTTATCTCTTTGGTTTAGGTGTTGGAGTAGGTGTGGTATTGACGTTGGAGGATGAAGCTAAATCTAGTTTAATAGGTGGATGAGTAAGGTTGGTGGTTTGGGTGACCCTTAAAGTGGTAATAAGTTTAGTGGAGGAAAATGTTGTGGGTGTGGGTTCGGGTTTAGGTGTAGGTCAGGCTATGGGTAAGGATGTGGTGTGAGTGCTAAAGGATATCATGGAAGGGGTTGCAACAACAGTAGTTGTATTTGGTTTGATGGGTGGAAATGTGTTTAGGTAGATGGTGGAGGTGTCATTGAGGGATCTCTGCATCTATGTTAGGACAGGAGTTAAGATGTGCCCCCATAATAAAGCCCTATCCACATAATCTAAGTGATCAACCAAATGTGAGAATTACACATCTATGGGTGGAGTTGGCGAGGACCTAATGGGGATTCCCATAAAATGCATCTTAGAGATGGGGAATTGGCCAGATTCAACTTGCGTGGGTAAGAGAGATGAAAGTAGGTCTGTTAGATGTTGGGTAGCTGATGGAGAGTGCTCACCAAGAGGAAAAGGTATCTCCATTGGGTCTATGATGGATGGAAGAGATGATGGGAGTTCCTCTATAAGTGGAAGAATAGATAGGTGCTCCTTTGTGGGTGGAGGAGGTAATGGGTGCTTCTCTTTGGGTAAAGAAGGTAATAGGTGCTCCTCTGTGGGTAGAGGAGGTAATGGGTGCTTCTCTATGGGTGGAGGAGGTATGGTAGGTAAAGGTTCTCTAAGTGGAGAATCTAGGGGTGAAATTGTCTTAATATTAGTGAAAAATCCCTCGATTGGTGATGAAGGAGATGAAAGGTGCTCTTCTATTGGTGAAGGAACAGTGACGGTTGGTTCTAATGTGGAAGGAGGATTTCAGGCTAGGATTTCCTCTATGGAAGGGATGTGAGGTAGTTGAGAGGTGACATGTACCTCATTAAAGATTGAGTGAACCTCATGGGTATGGGTATTATGAGTGGATGTCTCACCAGTTTGATTGGATGAAGAGGCATGATTGGGAAATGGTTTTTTAAAGATTTGTAGATTTTGGTTGGGGCTGGTGTTGGGATTATCCATAGTTAATTCACCTTTCTTGAGAATTTCTTGGACAATATTCTTGAAAGTGATGTAGTTTCCATCACTATGACCCTTCACTCAGTGATAGTTACAGAAATCATGCTATTTATACCATACAGGCATGGGGTGAGCAAGGTCAAAACCAGTGTGTGGTTTTATGGGTGGGAGGTTGATGGCTCCATCTTTGATAAGCTTTTCTAAGACAGAAGAGTAAGGTTCCCCAATTGGGGTATATTTTCATTGCTCTTGTCTGAATCAAAAAGCCTAGACAGGTGATAGATTAGATGAGGGTGTAGCCTGATTGGATGGATGAGTGGGGCCAGCCTTGAGTATCACTACATTAGTGGTACCCTTAGCCTTTGAATAATTGGTTGGTGGTTTGGAAGAAGAAAAGGTTTCATTCGATTTGAATTCCAAATTCTTATTTCGTAATTGGATTTTCTTCTCTTCGATGGCCTGAATCTCTAACTTTCATGCCATAGTGAATGCCTCATCAAATGTTTGAAAAGTTTGGACCAACAAGGTGTAGGAGATATGTCTGGCACAAGCCCGTGTGAAGAGCTTGATGAGTTAAGTTTGTGGTAGTTGGAAGGTAATTTGATTGATCAAGCTATGCCAGCGAGAGATAAAATTTGTGATAGATTCGTCCTTGTAATGACGTGTGGAATATAGATCGGTCATGGTAACCTTATTCTCGATATTGATAGAGAAATGATCTAAGAAAGCTTGGTCTACCTGATTAAATGAAAATATAGAGTGTTTAGGTAACCCACTATACTAGTCTAATGCAGGTCTAGTGAGAGACATGGGAAAGGCTCTCAAAAGCAAGGCATCATCATGAGCAATTAGATAACACCCATGTTTGAACAAGCACAAATGTTGTTGTGAGTCTTCCTTACTATTGAAGTGGTTGAATTTAGCCATTTCCCAATGCACAGGGTATGAACAGATAGGAATGGATGGGTGAATAGTCTCATTGTAAATCTCATCGTAGGTGAGAGTGTTATGAGAGCTAGAAACCGATGCCTCCAGTGTCTGCATCTTGTCCAACATCAATTTAATTAGGTCATTGGTGGGTTATGATGATTGGATGGCTTCTATAGCACGAGGAGGTTGGTCTTGGGCATATAATGGGGGTGGCATTCCAATGTATGGGGCTGCCATGTAAGGTGGTGGGGATGAAGGAAATGAAATAGGGGGTACATACCCAGAATGAATAATAGATGAAAAAAGTGGTTGTTGCTAGTATGTACATGGGTGTGGAAGGGTCATGGTAACCCTAGTGGCAATAGGGGATAATGATTGTGTAATGGAAAGAACCATGTTCTGAAATAAGGTAGGAGTCACTGACATTAGAGGTGGGAATGTAGCCATAGGTATGTGTGAGACATGAGGGGAAAATGAGGTTGTGTTTGGGGTAGTCTTTTATGGTATGGTAGATGTAATAGGTACCACAGAGGTAATAAATGCAACAGTTATAGAAGGTATAGAACCTAACTACGAAATGACTAGGGGTAACATGGATGTGGGAAGAGTAGAGCTAGATGGGTCTGATGCGGAAGTGGGTGAAATATTTAGGGGGATAGATATGGGCATGCCATATATCAAATGATGCAAAGCGTCTCGAGTGGATGAGTGGGAGGGGTAAAACTGCAAGGTAGCAGGGTTCTGGTCAAGGATTCATGTGAACTCCTCATCTCTGGTAGTGATAGCAGTAGGTTGGATGGGATCCATGGCTGGTGATAAAATAGAAGGTGGTGACGAACTAGGTGGGAGTGGTTGGAAAGTAGCATGGAACACGAGGGTGCTTGCTTGTCTTCAGGTCAACACCATGTGAACTAGTATTGATGAGGTAGGGCTGCTTCTCTATAAATGCTACAAAGAATAGTAGGAACAGGTGAATCTGGTGATAATAAATGGATGAAGTAACAAATGGTGGATGGAATGTGAAACAAGCTAACCAATGTCGGTTAGTGAAAACTGATGTCTGTTAAGGGTAACCACTGCTAGTCACTGTAGAAAATGGACAGTGAGTAAATAGTGAGGCAGTAGGCAAAATCTGAAAAGAATGCCAAATCTGGGGATGTGTAAAATGTCAATGGAAAAAAATGACAGTGACAGAGACTGTGGAAAGTGGAAGAAAGTGAAGTGAAAATGTGCTTTTGAGTAGGTTAGAAAAAGGACCTGAAACTTACATCAGTTGGATATAACCAATGGTGGTCAGAGGTAACTGATGACGGTTACTGTGAAACTGAAATGGTGATGAAAGAAAGTGGTTGTGAATCAAAATCTAATGTAGAATAAGACCGAAAATTATGGGAATGATGATGATATGGCCTAGGCACACTCAGGTGAAGCCAGAATACACAAGATATGATGAGGAGCATGCAAGGATGAACAAAAAAATGTGATGAACATGATCTTTCACCTCAAAACACAAGCCAGGAAAAAACACTAAGAAAATGCAATTCTAGGAGTGCCCTTTCTATTATGTTTATTTAGCTTATGTTATTTAGGGACTGACACATGAATTATGAAATAGATTTTTTTGTGAGGATGGCTTCATACAAAGAAGGAGATCTAAAGGGTGAGGTTTCAGGTATGTTATGGTGGGGGTGGGCTTAGCTCTATAGTATGACTCAACAGAGCAGTGAGCTGGGTGCCCACTATGTCGTGATCGTGTGATCACCTACAACTTCTTCCAGGTAAGATGTTGTTTAAGAATGTATTTATTTTTAATTTTTGTGTGGTTTGGTAAGACTCAGAGAAAGATACAAGGATAGAAGTGATTTTTTATGATTTGTTTGTCAACCATCAGCTGGTAATGACTTCCAGCATATAGGTTGCCCTCAATTAATGTGAGATAATGCAAAATATCATAATTAAATGCAATTATTTTAAAACCCAAATTGAAAATATGAAATTGGATGACACAATACGATGAATAGGAAGAGGGATACTCTTTCACAAGAATGTAGAAAACATGAAGAAATGATTCCTTTTAATTACACCAAAAGAAAAGTTTCTTTTAGAGAAAAATAGAAAGGAGATGTTGATTACCAGGGAGAAAATTAGTGTGTACGCTCTTAGAAGGGAAACAAACATACAATTTTTTTCTAGGAATGAATAAAATACAAGGAACCTCGGATGGGTCCCACTGGATGTGCCAAAATGTTTCACCTTTTTCTTAGATTGTTTCTTTGAATCATTGATGAAACAGATAGGGTAACGGGCGTAGGAGGAATACTTGTTCAAATGTTAGTTGATGGCTTGTTGCGCACGTATGACTTCTGAATACACATCTGACCGTGAGAGATTCCTTTTGGCTAGGAGGAACTACCTGTAATGAAAGGAAGACCACTAGAAAGAATTAAACAATATGGGAAGTGAACTGCCTAGCGTGAACTAGATCCGGGAAGTATGATACTTCCTAGATGGTTGTCAGTCCACTATTTTAAACAAATTAATGTTGTAAAAAAATTAAATCCTATTGTTATTTTAAAATGATTTAGGTATCTCACTTAAAAGCACAATAAGAAAATAGATCTAATCTAACAGGCTAAGATAGAATAGAATCCATACGTCAAATGACTGGTTCAGGGTCTTTGTAGGTCTGGTAAAGGTCTCAGGTAGATCACAAGTGAGTGAGAGTGAGGTAAAATTAGGTGGGTATGTCTCCATTTAAGGCTGTGTGGGAAAAAATAAAGATCGGTGTCGGTCAAAGGTGACTGACGGCGGTTAGGTATAGCTAGCGCTAGTTACTGTGAGATTTGGAAATGTCATAGAATAGGGTTTTGGTCTCCTTTTTTATTGTACAAAGGGTTTTGGTTGGTTGGGATAAGGTATTCGGTGATTGTAGTAGGTTTTTGCAAGGTTTTAATGAGTCTATAGAGGTGAAAATGTTGGATAAGGTCAATATGGAGCAAGATAAAAAATGGGTGATGAAATAATGACGAGAAGAAACAAACCAAAGAAGTATGACGTTATACTTACTTGGAGTTCATTCTTGAAGGTCTGTGTATGAAGGATGGAGGTGTTGATGATGGGTTTGAAGGTTGCAAGTGATCACCAACTGAAGAAAATCTTCTCTATGGGATGCATGCACACTCCTCTTTGCTTGGATAGATCAGATTATGGCTGGGCTGGCTATGTAGGAGAATATGCTCAATCTCCTTACTTGGATGTGATTTTTTGTTGGAATTCACTCTCTGAAGATGTGTTATCTCTCTCATATTTTGTATTGCTTGTCAAATTTCTCCCAATGTTTGCCAACCTTGAGAATAATGTAGTTTAGGGGTTAAAAGGGGTAACCAATGGTGGTCTGGCTTAGTTGGCGATGGTTAGGGATAACCGACATTGGTCAAGGTGGTATTTCCTAGGTTTAATAAACTTAGAGAGATCCTTCTGATTTTATTGGATCTCATGTCATTATCCTAAGGATTATACTGAGAGATTCTTGTGAGCATGCATGAATGTGGTTAGAGGGAATGTAGGCATTGATTTTTAGGGTTTGGGTAAGTCTTATTTAGTTATGGGAACTTGCTAAGAATAGGTCTTAGGTTGAGATAGCTTGGTGAGGTGTCTAAGTGAACTATATGTGTAGATATTATTTAAATAAGATATTTAAATAATGAATATAGTGAAGATAATGCATTAATTTAATTAGATTAGTTAAATTAATATTAGTGGGGTGAAGGGGGTCATGGCTGGGTAAATGTAATAAAGGGTGCCTATATTTCAAGGGATGAAAGGGGAGTGTGACCTAATTTTAGTGTGTACACCATGCTTTGCGTTACCAAAGATTCAATTTCTTATAAACATGGGCATACTTGATTCATAACACCTAATGACAAGGAGAAGAGTTCCAAGCTTTGTGGGAAGGGAACTCCTTTAAGCTAAAAATCCATATCATCTTCTTCTTGGTAATAAGTAGAGAACCGTGCTGGGGTAGTAGTATGAGAAGAATTTTCAGCTACATCTTGACCATCCATTATTAAATCTTATTACTCAGGTGAATTATGAAAGGCTTTGTTTTCACCATGATGATGATTCTACTCCCCGAGTGGGCGGAGATTGTGTTTAAATTTTTCATTATCCTCGGATTTGAAAAGAGAGTGGGTTTATTCCATTCGATCATCCATGATTGCATTGGAAAGAGAGTTTGATTCTTTGACTTCCTCCATTTCTTCATGCAACAAATATACATCAATTGAAGAATCAAAATAGGATGGAAGATTATCTATGACCATATTGAATTCATCATCTTCAGACCATGATGTCAAGTAACTTTCTTGCACTTCTTCACATATCTCCATTTCATCATAATTTGAAAAATAAAAAATTAAAAGGAGATAATTCATGTTTACTTTGAATTTTTCATCTTCAGAAAGCAATGGATCATCCATTATGTAACAAGGATATTCCTTTATTGAATATATTATTCCCCCTATGGATTATTCCTCAAGTATGATGGAATTGATGAATAGTGATTCTATATTCATGTCTTCTACTTCTTATTTCATGATGTTTCCTTGGATTTCATCTGAAGGTTCCATGATAACATGTTCTTCAAGATCATCCAAGAATCTCCTAGGAATGAAAACCTCATAATATGGGCAGCCATTAGTGTCTTCCTCCATAGGGCACATCTCATCTTCTTCCTCCATTTGATGCAGTGCTTCAAGATGTTCATATCTTATCTATAGAGCTAAAGCGTACCTCCAAATTTAATCAAAGACTTTGGGGTAAAAAATTCCTTTTATTATGATCTAAAGTCTTTCCATATAATCAATTTTAAAAATATTCATTTCTTAATCACCACATGCAATGAATTCATCTAGAGAATGGTATAAGAAGGAAAATGTTCTCAATTTTGTAGTGAGCTATGAAAGATTACAAAAATATTCTTCAGTGGATATTTTACCATCCTTTCTTTCATCATCTTGTTGAATGATGATTTGATCTTCATTAGAAGGCTCAAGGATAGAATTTTCTTCACTGGCATTCAAGAACCTTTTAGGGATGAAAAACCTATGGTACAAATGATCTTCACGATCTTCCTCTATAGGAAAAATATCCTCTTCTTCTTCCTCACTATGGGACACTTCAAGTTTCTCGTACATCTCTTGTAAGAATTTTTTATATATCCTTGAGATTTACACCTTATCTTATGTCTCCTTTAAATCCATTCATCATCATCAGTGACAAGTTATTTCTTCTTTTCTTTGTCAACACTAGTCCAAAACCATGGCTAATTAATGATCTTTTTTTCCAAGCAGATATCTTCTTCTTCTTCACCGTCACTCATTGGTAATTCAATCCAATCTGGAAATTTCTTCATGGTGTGGGGAAAAAATGTGACCAAGTTTTGTTCCTTAATGGAGTCGCCTTCAAAAATGATTTGACTTTGAAATATACTTTTTTTTTAATATATGTTGTTTATGTATTTTTTTGATATTTTTTGGCCACACTTAGGAAAATCTCTCCCCAACGGATTCACCAAAAAGTGTTGGTGAGAATTTTTTGGGTAGAAAAATTAGGTGTCTCCACCAATTCTCACGGGGCTATGTCCCTTTGCATTGAATGGTACAACTACCATTATTTATAGTAAACTAATCCTAATCCTAGCTAAATTTTTTGGGTGGGAAAATTATCCGTGGATCACACAAAGACACTTCACTAAACCTATGGAAAAGTGCTTGTACAGGGGTATAAGGGAGGAAATTTTAGTGATAAAGGTAAAGAGGGGGAAATTATGCAAGGAAAATTACTATCGTGAGTAAGTTGTAGAGCTCACACCCAATAACCAGAGTAGTTCAACCTTCAATGTAGAGAAAATCACAATGAAGCTAGCAGGAGAAACAAATTAAAACACCAAGTTTTTAAATTCATCTATCGAGGATACCAAGTTCCTCTCCAATTCCATATAGCATAAGGTATGCTTCCAAAGTGGATGAAAGAGAGAAATAGAGGGAAAAAATAAAGGGAAATAGAAGAAGTCTTGCTTTTATACCATGTGTAGTGATGAATACAAATCTTCAACCAAGTTATTACAATGCTACATAGTAAGAGTTCTTTAAAAATATTGGAATTCCTTGGAATGGAAAGGTCACCCCAATTTATAGCAATCTAAATTTCCATTTAACCTCCCTTACATGACTCTTTGTTTCCATATTCCACTCGTGACATTTCATTTTCCATGAATTAAGTATTTATCTTATAATTTTGAGAAAATACTCTTAAATTTTTTAAAATAGGTCACTTAATTGAATAGGAGGAAATACAATGATGACGGATAAAAAATAATTAGAATGGAGAGAGAAAGAAGATAGGGAAAAAGAGGAAGAGGGAAAGGATGGAGGGAAAAAACTCCTCGTGATGAAATGATTTCAATGAATGGATGCAGTCATGAACTTTCATCGAAGATTTCTGCCACTAGTGATCTTCTACACCAATGAAGATGGCTCCGTTGAATAAATTTGAATCATTTTCCCCATTCGGTGATGACCACAAACTCTATAATGCATAGACCTCATGGACCATAGAAGTATTGTTTTGAAGTTTATTGATGCAAGCTCAAGATGAACACATACAATGCCCACAATGACCCTCCTTGAAACTTTTTTGATGAACCCTTCGACTCATTGAAATCATTCTGATCAAATATCTTTGAATTACCTAGTTTCTTAAGTGATGAAGATGAATTAACATGATGTTCCTTCTGATGCCATAACTTTCTTCTATAAACCATCGCACTCAATATTATGCTTCCAACACCTCCGTAAAGTTCTCATTCCTCCTTTTCAACTCATAAAACCATCTCATTATCCAAAGGGGAGTCTAAAAATTAGTAAGGTGAGTGAAAAAAAATTCATATTCAAGTTTCCACTCTCGAAATAAAAACTTTCTATTTTTAGAATATGAGCCCATGCTCTACTATTCTGGGACATATGACCTTTCTTACTCCCGTTACACCTTCTAAACCATCTACTATATTCCAACTTCCTATGTTCCTAATATATTACTATTTTTATCACATGTCTATTTTTCGCAGGTTGTTATTTGGGGACCTGCTATTTTTGGAAGAAGTCATTTTCTATCATACTTTCCATTTTACCCATTTTCTGATTATCCTAAGTGATCAAACTTGTAATTTTGTGGGACTCTTTATTTACAGCATGTGAGTAAGTATAACATATGCTATTTTTATTAAGTGGTGAAAATTACCTTTGTTTTTTATGGGAACAACTTTTTTGGATTCGGCTCTTTGTCACAAACTCGTGTTCTAATTGTCATCATGATTCACTTTCTAGAAAGCTCAGAAATCAAAAATAAAAATTTATGTCTAGTAAGAATTTTGGGTATGGATCTACTAGGGAAGAAAACTCATAAAACATCATTCCTTCATATCTTGAGAAACTAGCAACTTCATCATGCAAAATCTAGTTTGAGAGAAACTAGATTTTTGGGAGACCCTTCCCTTTGAATTTTGGATGATTTCACCCGCCGGATCTTTGGGAATTTGAAAATTTCTTTCAAGAGTGCATGATTTTGATAAAAAAAATTCATCCCTCTATATCCCTAAAAATTATGGAATTCATGGCACAAAATCTAGTTCATGCAAAACTAGATTTTTCAACGATCATTCCCTCCAATTTTCACGCAATTTAGCCCATTAGAACCTTGAGAAGTAGAGAGGTAGCTCACTGATTTTTTACACTACTATGTCAACATGGCCATTAATGGAGTTTGAAATTTTCAGGTCTGGTTTTTTTCTCCATTTGTGATGAAACCAACTCCATTGTGATAGGTTTTTGCTTCTTGTCTCACTGGTGAAATTTCTCTTCGATCTAGTTGTTGGTTTGATAGGAAATTGAGATTTGTTCTTCATGGAGCCGGAAGTGAAATTTCTTCACTTTGGGCATTCCTTTATATGAATGGGAGGTTTGAAGGTTATATTTTAATGGCATTCAAGAGTGAAGATCTCAACAACGGATTGTTCTTCATTTCATGCACTTTCTTGCAAGATATGTTTGAATCTTCATCTCATGGAAATGGAGGTTTCTGAAGAATTCATTCACTCAAATATTTGGTTATTCATTCCTTTGGATATTTTGATTAATATATTATTTGAAACATGTGCCTATTCATGGAGTGGAAGGTTTTCTTTCCATGGTGGAGCTGGTTTGTAGAAACAATGGTGGACTGAGGTGTTCTCTACAACTTTTCTTCTAGTAGTGAGAAGCAACAAACAGGTTCGATTTTTTTTCAAATTTTTGTGTTTGAGTTGAGTGAATTTTAATGTCCCTAACATCCCTAACCTATAAATATGTGAGGAAAAAAAAACCTCATAAGGATCATGGAGTTGACACATGTCCTTCCAAAATATGACTAACTCCCCAACTCGCTCCAAGAGGGAAACTTGAAATGGCAATAAATTGAGCTCCCGATCATTGTTTATGATGGAATTTTATATGATATTGACTAAAAATAGACTTGATAATCCAATGGTTGTGATTTCAGGTTTTAATTCATAAATTAGGTCCCTAATAAAGTTGGTTTTTTATTTGGTACTCCACTTGTGCATGAGAAAAAATGCTTGTAGACACATTGTGCCAAAGTGTTGTGAAAAAAATAATTTCACCATCTTGTACGGATTTAAATTCCCTTTTTGAATATTTTTTCTCCTAACTCCTTTTGGAGCTCCTGGAATCAATTTAAAAATCTTAACAGTTCTTTTGGCTTGTGCATTGCTTAGGCTATGAACCCTATTTTTGATCAAACTACTTCAATTTCTCTGGATCCTTCCTGAATCTTCCTAAATCAATTACATGATTTTCTTAGGCCTTTGATTCACCTCCATGTCCGGTTTTTATTTTATATTCCACTCCATGGGGTTGCTCTAGTCCTAGGAAGGCCAATGATAGCCCTTCCCGTGACTGCCCAAAATTTACATTTTCTAAAAAGTCCTAAAATAACCTAGGGGTTGAATTGAGTTTTCTAAATAACATAAGGAATGATTTAACATGAATTGGGAGGTCATTAGAATGACTAGGCAGACCTAGGGTATCTTAGAAGGATAGAACATGAAAATTTTTGTACGTGGATCTTGTTATCATGTTGAAAAATTTCCCATTTCCCTATTGCACATTTACACAACAACACTTTAGTTCTCGAATGTTCATTTTTAATGAATAGGGTATAAAATGGTTCACCAAGAAAGGATACATGCAAGGTAGATAATGGAGGATATAATAAATACCGTGAAAGTGCATTCATGTGATAAAAAATAGTAATAGACATCTCATTTGTGCGAAGATAGTACAGACATACCATGCAAACCGGCTTTTGTTAATGGAGGTAAATCAGAATGATCCACGATTTGTTGCATGAGAACAAGTGAAAAACAAAGAAAGATGATTTTTTAAGACAATTTTTTATGTTTGAGGACAAGGCATTCAAAACAGGCTTCAACTTTGTCTATGTATTTTACCAATTTTCACAAATTTTGAGTTTTACAAATTTTTTGGATTCTTGATTGATTTCACAATTTTTTTGGATTTTTATAAGATTTCCATTTTTTTGGGTGTCTTGTGACTTTTTGAACTTTTGAATTTTCTAAGAAAAAAATTATTTAAAAGAATGAAAACATCACGGAGTATCACCAAATAATGTTGTAAAAAAAAACTATGCCCTATGAAGCATAAAGGGTCACTAGGAAGCAAAAACATGTCCCATCATTGCAAAAAAGGGAAAAAAATGATTATTTATTAAAAATAATCATCACGGAGAGTGCTATAAGAATTGGAAGAAAACTTCAATTTCTAGTGCATTGAATGCACTTTTTAGCCTAAGTGTATAGGCACTAATGAGGGCACGTATGTGCGAAGGGGTTCGTAAGCACTTATATGTGTATGTATGTGCAAAGATTGGTGTGTATGTGTTATGGGGTGCACAAGTGATAATATGGGTGCATATGCGTAAAGATGGGCACAAATTCGCTAAGATGGGCACATATGCACAAATATGGGCACGTATGTATGAAGAGGGGCATGTAGGCGTAACACTAGACTTTGGTGCTAGTGTTTTTTATGTTTTTGAAACATATTTGAATGTTTTTGTAATTGTCTAGAATTTTTCTAGAGATATGTACAGGAAACAAATAAATTTGAATGCCCCTACAATAGATGGGATGTAAAAGGGTAGAATGTCATACGTATGTACAAAAAGGTGAAGATGCAAAGTTTCCCCCAACATGAGATGGGAATATATAAAGGAAAATTCTTCACATAGAATAAGATAGGTTCAAGGCCAAGATAGATAAGTTCAATGTGATGATGAACATGAGTTAATGAAGAGATAAGAAGGAGAAAGGATTCCTTTATCGTGCGATAGCCAAGAAATGTTTAATATAAAGAAGCAAAAGATTGTTGTTGTGAACGGGGAAAAAGGTTCTCGTAAACATGGGAAAAAGACAATATTATACACATGGATGTTCTAAATGAAGTAGAAAAACTAATGTTATGCATGTATATTAGCCAAAGGAACAAAGCATGAGACAATATAAAAAACTAAAGTAAGAGTCTGAACAAGGTCTAAAAAAAGACACTTAGTAACATATTAATCCTATTTTCTCATCAAGATCTAGTGTATATACATGGAAATTTACTACCTCTTGGAGGGAAGATTTGATAGACACCAAGTGAATAAGATTTAGAAGATGTTTGATGAGGGGAAGGTTTGACCTTATTGTTTCCACAAATGAATTGGATAGTGCATCAAAAAGATATCTTATCACATTGTTTCTTCTTAATTGTCCTTCGTGGGTGCAAACATTGATCTTTAGAATATGGATGAGGATATGGTATGATATTGTTGAAATGGCTCAAGGGCCAAAGAGGGATTGAATCGTAATTGATAAAAGAAGATGACCTAAGAGATGAAGTTGATTTTTATTTGGATGTTGCATGAGTAGCTTTAGGTGTAATTTTAATATGCGGTGGTGTTGGTTTTCCTAGAAGATGACATATTTCTAGTAGACAAAGAGGATCTTGCATCCAGTCAGTGGATCGTGGCATAGGATTCAACTTAGATGGTTTTATAGAAGGATTTTTAGTTACATGAATCTTCAAAGAAATAATACTTCATTAGGACAATTGATAAAGGTGGTCCTGTGATGAAAGGGGGGATTGTGATTCAAGAATCACATTAGATATTTGATTAGAGCAACTTGGAGTTGCACAGGTCTTCAAAGGAAGAAGACATTGTTGAGGCGGCTGATAAACAGGGTCATGTGAAGAAAGGGAGGACCATGACTTAGGAGTTGAACTAAAGGGATAGTTTAGATTATAATCTCTAGAATACCAAGGGGAATCAGAAGAGATGTTTGGATTAGAATCCTTAGAAGACCAGGGGGAACCCAAATACTAATTTGGATCATAAGCATCCAAACCATACCATCAACTATGAGATGAAGGTGGGGAATAGGGTAACTAAACAATTTCTCTAGCATAAAGAACCAAACGAGGCTTAGCCATGATGGGCATATTTCGATGGGAATGTCAAAATTTTTATTTTTATTGTCATATGTATAGGGAACCCTTCAATAATCAATAATTGTTGGCATTGTTAGTTACAAGTTCCTAGACCTAGATAGTGTGATGGAACTGCTTCATGGTGAAGAAATTTCTATGTCAATTCAAGCAACACAATGGTAACCAACTAGACATTTTAGCAACATAAAGGATATAAAGGGAACTTTTGCAATGTTCAATTGATTTCACGAGTTTATTGATAGATTTTTTTTCTAAGGTTTGAAAAATGTGTACAAGTACTACAATGATCCTAGACAAAAACAAAGGGATTTGACTCTAATTTTTGAATCCCCATCCTTATAATAGGAGGTATAATGAGAAAATATTTTCTAAGTTTATTTAAAATGGACCCTAGGTAAAACCAAGCGGTGTAACAACGTGAAATTCGTCACAAAGAATGCCAAATAAATAATGATGACAAGTCCAAAGGTAATCTTCACTAAGGACACTAATGAATAAATAATGCAAAACTATCAAAAGGCATGCATATTTAACAAGCAATCTAGGACTGAAATAATCAAGACTATGATCTTATACATAAGAAAAGTTACTCCCTATGTTTTCCTCAAGTATAGTTTGGTAAATAATGACAACACAATGTCACCACATAGGTCAAGTTTAAGAAAACAAGACCTTAATAATAAAAATGTGTTGATGCAAAATCCCAACAATATATACTAAAAAACAAGTTTTGGAAACAAACAAAGTCCATGTTGTGAAAAAGGTGGCCAGAAATGCGAGCAGTGCAACAACACTATTTAGACATGTAAATCAAGCCTTATAGAAAAAGGAAATATTTTTAGTATCAAAATGATGTCACTACAATGCTAACAAAGTTACGAAATTCTTCATAACTTAATTCAATGTTGGGATCAAAAACTAAGTCTAATTATAGAAAAAAAAAATTATTTATGCTAGCAGCGTAACAATACAACTAAGAGACTTATATCAATTTTTGTAAAGTAACAAATACATTTAGTATCAAAATCGTATGGATATAATGTGAGAAATCATAACAACTCAAAGGAATTCAATGATGAGACTACCTAACTAAAATGATAATGTATCTCAATATGTGTTTAAGACAAAGGGCCTACTAGAACATGAAGACATACCATTCACACTTTCAACACTTGCATTCCGGCATTGTAACCTGGTCATGCAAGTAGAATACAAAATTTATGGACAAAATTATTTCTACCAGTACCCGTGCATGTTGTTTTATTTTTTCCCAAAATGGGAAACAAGAATACAAAGAAATAAAACCAAGTGGTGGTGAAAAAACTAAGTATAACTTTGGAAAATATTTGCCTTGCCTTAAGGAAAATGAAAAACTAGGACAAAGTAGTACGTTTTAAGTTTTTTGATGAATAGCACTAGGCCCAAACTTCAATGGACTCTCCCCTTGCTCAAATAAAAAGGCTAGGAATTTGAAGTTTTTTTTTCTTTGTGAGATCTATTTGAAATACGATGGATTTGATTCGGTCAAGTTGGCTCCAAGAAGAAATGGCTTCCTATTTGCTTCTCTCAACTAGGTGTTACAAATTACCTCTACGAGCTCGGTTCACGAAAGAAGTCACACCGACTAAACCTTGGAGTATCTCGGATTTACATTACCCCCTTCAATACAATGCACAATAAAGGTGTTCAGTTTTTTCTCACTGGGGTCACATGAAGATAATTTTGATGCTAAAATCTCAAAAGTGTACACTAGACTAGTATGTGTGTAGAGAAATTCCCATTTTGTTCACAAGGTTCCCTTTTGCATGAAATACTTTGGGGTTCCTAGGAGAATTCCTCTTGTTATACTAAGGATTATACCAAACGAATTTTCTCCTAATTCAAAGAGGATGAGCTATAGCTCTTAACCAAAACCTACATATATAGTGTGTTGGTTGATGAATGTGATGTGTCTTTTTATCTTTCATTTTAGGAATTGTTTTGTAGACCACCGTTTGGGAACCTACAACCCATGTGTAGTTAGATATTTATTTATACCTCCTTTCTTTGGCAAACAATTTTGGTCCTACAAATCCAAGTGTTAGTATTTCACCAACGCAATGAAATTAATAGAAAGAGGATTGAGAGTTATTTTTGGTTCTCAAGATCATCCAAGGAAGCAAGAGAAGAGAATATAAAACAAATAATATAACTAAAAATTAAAGGAAAGCCTTGCAATAAAGTGAACCATTCAAGGAAATGCTTGCATCTCATTTGCACCTAATTTTTCAATTTTGGTAAATGTTCATTCTCTTAAGCCAAAAATAACAGATTAAATTTCCACTTAACTGATTTTTAGAAAAAATGGAAACTAAAAGCTATTTTTTATTCTCAAGATCACCCTAAGGTGCAAAAGAAGAGCATGCACGAAACTCTTAGTCTAACTTTTCACAAAACATGGAAATAAAAGTATTCATTAAAAACTTTTTAAAATGGCTAGAAAGATTATTTAAATGCTAAAAACCTCCAAAAAATAGTTAAGAAAACCTGTAACTTACAGAAACACAATAAATAAAAAATTCAAACTTTTAAAAATGTGCCAAAATTTTAAATAGAGCGTATGCATGGGATTGTTAGCATATATGCATACTTTAGAGCGTATGCATGACCTTGTGAGAATTTTCGTACCTCTATGTTTTAAAACACAAATATTGTAGCAATAGCACGGGAAGAGAAGAGTGTGTGTAGACCTTAGTAACATGTGCACATGTCTGTAAAACAAAGAACAAGAAGCAGTAGTGCATCCAAAGAAGCCTATGTGTGCACTTTGGATAATATGTGTAAGGCATGAACAAAGAAACAAAATACAATATAATATATGCACGAACAGTGGATCATATGTGTGGAAATCATAGCATATGCATGCCCTTCAAAGCGTATGAATGGACATCAAAGTGTATGAAAAGACCTTCCTATAGGTGTTCAAAAACATGGGAAATTTTGGAAAATTTCTCAAAAAGGTCAAAAATTTGTCAATTTGGATCAATTTTGACAGCACCTCACCTCCTTCGATCTTGTAAAGAGCAAAAAAAACAAGGCAATCCTACCTAATCTAGCTAATAAACTTGATATTTAACCATTAATGCAAAAAGAGTTTTAGTAAATCAAAACTTTGAAACTAACCTAAAAAGATTAAAACTAGGGTTCATTTTAAGACCCCCCCAAAAAACATATTATTGAATGGGTAGTGAATTTGACCAAATAGCCATTCGCATTATCGGTGAATGTATAAAAATGAGATTCATGATGACAGTGAAAGAAAGAAATTCTTCAAAAAATGGTGCAGGAACCAAAAGTTGTGGTTATTACTAGCTGGTAAGGTTGAATCAACAATATGTTACCAACTGACACGTAAAGTATGCTACCGAACAAAAACAAAATGTCAATGTTACTGACCAGTAACATATATTATTGGCTAGAGTGATGTTGTTACCAGTCGACAACATAATATTTTTTTGGTCGACAATGTTGCACTGATTTTTCATGGTGTTGTCATTCGGTAACATATTATTACCAGTCAGTAACATGTGTTGCCATCTAGTAACAAAGCTGCCGATGTAAAAATTGTTACTAGACGGTAACATATGTATGTTGTTCCCAGATGGTAATATAAATATGTTTCTCCTAGGTGGTAACATATATGATTTTATAGAATTTAAAATGCCACATGTCTTCCAATCTCTAAATTTAATACATTTTCCTTTCCTTTATATATACTCTTCCCCATTCATTTTGTCCCATTTTCACATGCAGGTTTCTTAGAGATAGAATTTTTCAGAGTGTTTCAGCCTTCTCTTCCACTTCCAGTCTTCTACTATTAGATAGTAACCAGTGCCGCCTGCTACATGATTTGTTCTATGAACCTTAAGACTCATATACATGTATATTTATCTACCATTTTCCAACCTCTTTTGTTTTCAAAAAATCAACGTTTAGGAATAATGGCCCCAAGAAAAAAGACATTTAAACCAACTTCTTATATTTACCAAAAACATTTATATCCCGAGTTGATAGAACTACTCCAAAACCATGAAATAATCAACCAATCCGATTGGATTCCTAATTCAATATTATGTCGACTTATTTACACGCCCCAATATCAGACATACCAAAAATTATTAAATAATTTAATGCAAGTGTATAATACTTTGAATGGCAGTTTCATAGTTCAATTACCATCCCACAAATTTCACATCAAAATAACACCTGAAGATATGTATCATCTAACAAGCCTTTCCCATTAAAGCACAATGCCTGTAAGTAGAAAATTTGTTCTTTTTTACAAGAAAAATAAATTTTTAGAGTCTCATTACAATATCTTTGTTGGGGCTGAGGTTAATACTCTAGCCAAAAGAGGCATTACCTCTCAATCTATCAAATACCTGTTTCACTTGGCTATGATGGAATTTTCCTAGTCCTGTATGGTTCTACAGGGAAGATACACTAACATTCCTCAATGGGAAATGTACTACCTTCTTCAAACCCTTGCCAAATTTATATTCGATTGGTTCTCATATCTTGCATCAAACATTCATTTTTAACTTGAAAAATCCAAATTGAATCCTTCTACAGTTATTTTTTATTCTTTTTATGTTCTTTCTTTCTATTATGAGGTCTTTTATGTACTCAAACCCGCAACTATTCCAAATTTTGTTCATGAGAAGATGGATAAAAATGAAATTCCAGTGGACAAACAATTGCTAAGTATTTTGATTTAAAAATAATTTAATCTTGATTCCTTTCAAAAACAAAATCATTGTTAAATTTATTCTTATAAATATGTAATCTATAATTTTTTTATGAACAGTTAAAAGCAAGTGAAACACTGGAACACTATCATTCGACAGTTCATTCACATAACCCTGTTGGTCTTGAGGGATCTAGAGACAATGATGTCACCATATCCAATGACTCTTTTACAGATTTGAAACTAGACAAATGGATGTGTGGTTCCTTGTATTCCTCCCGCTCAGCCCAATCCTAAAGCAAGGAGAAAACGTGCTTTTCTTCTAATCATGATGCAGAGGAAAATATGGGTTTTATGTTTTACATACTACAAAATCGTTTCAATTTTATGATATTATTTTATAGAATAATGATAATCTGAATCTTTGATTCTTGGCAATGACATATTTCTAATTTTGTTATCCTAATGTGCATCCTTTTCTAGCATATCTGCATCGTTGACTCTGAGGGTGTCTACTCACACTAGTGGTGGTGAAAACATGACATACATACATAAGAAAACACAATAAGACTATTAGTCTACACTTCCACCATATAATCATCCATGCCCTTCAAGATCTTATACAAAGCAACCAATAAATAATGACTTAAAATTGATTTATATTAGTCTTTTGAATTTATTTTATGAATTTATAATTCTTTTTAATTGGTTTTTGTTAAATTCAAGATTTTTCGTGATAGTTCCACCACCACCCTTCCACCTAGTGCCATAGTATTTTGATTACAGAAAAATTTCATAGCATAAAAAATCTTTATCGGTGTCAATCTTACTAATTTGAAGTTCTTACTGTTCACTTGTTTATCTACTTAATTTTAAATTTTCAACATATTAATTACCAAATATGATATTGTTAAAGTATTGATGCTTGTAGATATTTTTTAATCTGAAATTGATCCCTCAGCCACACTGAGAACCAAATTCTTTTCTCCAACCCCATCTTAGTGCACAAGGAGTACATCAGCACAACCTCCCCTTCCACCTCCTTCACCTACTTATAGTAGGGAAAAAGTTCTTGTACTCCCTAACCCTAGAATGACTACAAGCAAGGAAACGCATAATTTCACAACATTTTAGTTCCCCAATTTTATAGTTGATGGTGTGTCGAGTGTCAAAGGAACTTCTATTTTAAAAAATATAGAAATGGATGAGGTATCTTGGGTTTGAAATCCATTTTGATATGGCAACATTAGGGAGGCATGCCAAGGATTTGACACAATATTTTCATAATGAAGGGCTAGAGCCAGTGGGCTCTTTAGATCCTCCTTCCCCAACTGGTCAGGAAAAAATGGATGATGATGCAAAAACTAGGTTTTCACTTGACATCCTTGTGTCATGGAGAATTTTATTTATGATCTTAAGAAGCTGAAAATGTGGGAGATAAGATCAAAATATATTATAAAATAAATCAATGATAGATATCATAATTGTGAAAACAGAGGAAACATTATTCATTTGTTAATAATCAACCAATGGGGATTGACACTATACTTTCTCAAGAGCAACAAGGAATTGTAGTCACCAATAATTTTTATAATAGGGATGAATTTTTGACAATAATGTTGAACATATTCGCTAATCTGAATGCTGAGGTGCAATATTACTACAACAAGTGGATTCATGACAAGAATCGTGTCACTATTACTAATGTAGATAAATACTTGGATGTGGTAAGTTCAATTATTTTGTAGATTGTTAGATAAATATATAGTTATCCTTTATCTTATTATAAATACTAATTATGGGATTTTTTAACTGCATTCAAAATACCATACTTTGAAGAAAAATGTGAAAGTGTTAGATGAGCACCTTAAAAAGGTGAGAGAGAGAGTGTCAGCGGGGTTATTATTTTTAAATAAAAACTTGTTATGTTAAACAATAAAAACAATACATTGCGGAGGATTATCAAGGAGCATTAACTAGATCTGGAAATTATTCTGAAGAATAAAAATGATGAGTATCCTTCTATCCTTTTGGTAGGAGATGTAGCTCATGAAGATAGAGAAAAATTAGAAAATATTAATGTTTCTACAAAATAATTAGTAGAGTATGGTGTAATCTAAGATAGTTCGAATGTTGTAGCTGTTGTTGAATCTATTGAAAGACAAGGGTCTAATTAACATCTATTAAAAATTTAAACAATGTTACTATTGATGTATTCAGTGTTTCACAATTGGAATTTGAAAACATTATCTTTATGTGAAATTGTTGATCTTTGTATTTCTCTTAGATTCTCATGTGAAATGGTTTATTATCTTTATGTGAAACAGTTGATGAATAGTACACATGGATTTAAGAATCTGGATTTACATTTTTCAATTTAGTTTCAAATATGTATGAACTCAAAAATTTAAAATTATATCTTGAATGTGAATGTTGCTATTGATCTTGATAGTTGAATCTTGATTCATCATGTAAATATTATCTCCAAAAATCATGATGGGATGTAGTCATAAACTGCTATGTTATTTATTAATCCTAATAATCATGATATTATATATCATATATAGATTATATTTTTATTTTGAACAATTGTTCCTGTGGAATTGTGATAATGATAAATCAAAGATTGAACATGCATTATTAGTAACAAACTTTAATTTTATTACATCATCCAATTTGCATATATGATATTGCACAAATATGAACTATCTACAATCTATTATTAATAAAAATTATTAAAAAATATAGAAGGGATTAAAAAAATTCCAAACATTATATGCATGATATATGTGTAAAAGAAAAAAAATCAAGCAACGATATATTAATATATTTTAGAAAATGAATACAATAAACTATCTGGTAACTGAAACAACCCTGTATTGGATGGTCCTTCATCACTTCTTATATTTGTTACAGTATCTTGTCTAGTAGAGTCCAAGTCAATTTCACCATTATTAGAGCCTTCTTTTTTACCTATCTCATTAACAACTCTGTGCTCTATAGGATATGTCCATGTAACTAGTGCTCTTTCAAATGGAAATGTGTCCACAATATATCTTGAAACATAGATTATCAAACAAGTTTCCAAATTATTATTCAATTTGTTGTGAATTTTGGATTTCACAAATGTAAGTACACTAAATACCCTTTCATCTTCAACAGACCTAAGAATCATTATCTTTATGAGTTCATATAGTTTGAAGTATTCACTTATATTCTCTCTCATAATGCTACTCTGATACATCTTTCTCCAAAATAGAGTGACAATTCCCATTTATGTTTGGTCACGAATAGACTTATATTGATAAGACATTGTAAATGAAATTTTTTATGACTGGGATATGAGTAATTTTCTATCCAATATACCATTTAATTCCCCTCCATCATCATGTGAATATTTTCAAAACTACTCCATAAGTGCATTCATGGATTTCCTGAATTTTTTATTCTTTGTTCTTCATCAATCATCAAGTTCTAAAAAATGGGATTTACAACTCCAATGGCCTCCAGAAGATCATTTTTTTTAAAACACTCTCTAATCTCATAAGATAGTGTTTCAGATATTTTCATCAATTTTTTACGTACATCAAAAACTACAACATCAAAAATATATCTTGTGACAGGTACTTCCTCAAGTTTATAACCTATTACATAAGGATATATATATATAAAGTGTGCATTTTAATATTTTTCCCATCAACAGAAATACAAAGATGACCACTAATATTGAACTTTAAGTAGTTTTTCAGATCTTTGGTGTCTGTAAAAACCTTGAAGCTACTAAAATTCGATTTTGAATCCAATCTTGGGTGATATACAAAGTATCTAAAATCATACATACTTGTCTCTTTAATTTTAAAAAATCAACAATGTATATGGATCTTTCTTGAGCATGTTTCACCAAGCCATTTATTTCCTTCAGCATTGGAAAAATACTACATAAAGTTAATGATGTCTCTAATTATATCAAGTGATACAACAGATCTTTAGTCTTATCCACTTTTCTTTGATGCTTGAACATATACCCTACTAAGGACATATACTCCTCGAAAATCATACAAGTTGGTTTATACAATGATATCCATCTTGTGTCAACATATTTTAGAAATTTTTTAATCAATTTTTATTCCAACAGAAAATCTCTGAAACTCTAGTAATATTTTCGGATTTCTTGACATATATGAATTTAAGTCTCGTATCAGCTCCTCCACCTTAGCAACATTTTCAAAATTACTTACAATCTTATAAGCCAAATTCATTCGGTGAGCCATACAGTGAATATGTATCATGTAAGGGGCTAATCTTGTTTGTAGACGAATACAAAGTCTATTTTTGCAACCTTACATGATAGATGTGCCATCAAATCCTACACAAGTCAGATTTGCATAGATTGAATGACCATCCATACCAGTTATTACCTTCCAATTTTTAATAACAAGTTTGTATATGTTCTCAACATTTCATTTCTCCATCATTTTATGCATATTTAGTAGATGATTTTACCTAAAATGGTTACTGAAACTGAAATTGTAGACATGCATTCACCCCTAAGATGTATTATCTACTTTTGTGACCTCATCAATTGACAAAGTGATAAATTTAAATTTTTTACCTTCTCTCTCAAATAAGTGATTTCTATTTCTCCCATGCACTTTTTCATTTCCTATGTACTAGTATTTGATCAGTGTGTTGTTAGAATATTTGGAAATACATTAGATTGAAACAATGTCTTATAATTGAAAGAGGGATTTGTGAGAACCGATGTCGAAAACAATGTACCACAACAAAGTTGCACTCCAATGGTAATGTCAAGCTCCAACGCAATAAGCAATATTCAAACAATGGAAAGAATATGAAAATAAGAAAATAGGTCTACTCATTCTCATAGATCAAAAAAAGGGAGTACAAATAGGGGTGTTGTGTAGCCTCCATGCCTAAACAAGGAAAGAAAATCAATGACACCACTGATGCATATGACATGAATGATGCATATGATGCCACTAAAAAAGGAGTTGAAATTACAAATAAGGAATGTAACTCCTATAACGCACTAACGTAAATGAAAATGACAAATTCTATGAAAAAATCCGACACTTGTCTTTTGAATTCCTAAGACCTATGACTATCGCAATGTGAGATGACTCACCAGGTGATGTAGACAATGACTAGGTATGTCACACACACTAACAACCCCCCCTTCATTGAAGTCGAGGAAGAGGTCATGGTAAGCTATAATAGAAAAGGAGACTCCCCTAGACAACTAAGAAATATGTGTCAATGGGGCCCGATAACTAAAGGCCTAATAAGGTGCCCATATACAAACAACATCTTTCTAGAAAGTAGAAGAGGAGAAGGAGGACTATATAGCCCAAAGAATATGGGTAGCTGCAACAGACCTCACCCCAAGAAGAGACCGCAAGTGAATAAATTTCACCTCAGTGAAGGGCTTAGTAAATATGTCTGTAACCTGATCAAATGTCTGAACATACTATATGTCAATGATGTTTTCATGTATCATCTCCCATATGAAGTGCATGTGAATCTCAATGTGCTTCATCTACTAATGTTTAACTAGATTTATAAAAATCAAGATAGTTCTCATGTTGTCACAATAGATAATGGTAGGCCACCGAAAGTGGATGCCAAAATCTATCAAGATACCCTGTAACCAAACAACATATGTGGGAACGTTAACTTCTCCTCTGTACTCTACTTCTGTCGATGATATGGAAATGGTGTTTTTCTTCTTGCTAGACCAACTGACATGACATGAACCAAGTGTGGAGTTGTAGCCTGAGGTATACTTCCGATGATCTAGATCACCAGCACAATCTGAGTCTGTAAATCCAACCAAGTCAATCTCAGTCCCTCCTAAGTAATGAATACCATCGGTGTGAGTGCCACAAACATAGTGAAGCATACACTTTGCTTCTTTTAAGTGCAGCTCGTGAGGCTCCTACATAAATGTAGAAATGATCCCGATAGCATACAAAATATCTAGCCAAGTGTGAGTAAGGTAGATCAATCTCCCCGCCAACTTCCGATAAAGGTAATCGTCAACCAAGGGGGAAGAGTAATTAGAAACGAACTTGACCATTGAAAGAAAAGGAGTAGGTGAGGACTTGCAATCAGACATGTGAAACTGAGCAATAAATTCAAGAGAGTACTTAGGCTGAAAAATCATAGTTCCTGAGTCAGATTGTGAAATCTGGATCCCAAGAAAGTAATGAAGTAATCCTAAGTTAGACATGGAGAACTTGTTGGTCAATGAGATCTTCACAGAATCAATAATAGAGGAAGATCTACCCATGATCAACAATTAATTAACATAGAGAACAAGAATAAGCATGGATTCATCCTGCCACAAAATATACACATTTGGGTCAGAGTGACACCGAGTGAACCCTGATGCATGTAAAAAGGAGTCCATATTTGCATACTAAGCCTGAGGGGCTTGTTTAAGGCTATAGAGAGACTTCTTTAACTTGCAAATGAGCGATGGATCATGGAAATAAGCCAGAGGTTGTTCTATATAGATCTCTTCCTCTAGATCCCCATGAAGGAAGGCACTCTTAACATCCATCTGGTAGACTTCCCATCTATTAGCGGTAATGATGGAAAAGGTCAGTCGAATGGAATTCATCTTCGCAACCGGAGAAAATTTTTCTAAGTAATCAACCCTAGCTACTTGGGAGAAACCCTTAGCTACAAGTAACACTTTATACTTCTTGAATTCTCCATTATCTCCATAATTTGTTCAATATATCCACCTACACCAAATGAATTTTCTTCCTTTCAGAAGATGGGTAAGATCCCAAGTGTCATTCTTTATGAGTGAGGAATAATCCTCATCCATATCAGAATCCCACTCCAGAATCCTAGAATCTTCCTGGAAGGATGGTGGATCAGAAGTAATGAAACTCAAGCATGTACGTCTCTCATTTGAAGGATCTCCAACTAAATCTCCAACACTCTATAAATTTTTCCTAGCCCAAAGAGGTCCCAAAGGTTCAATCTCAGAGTTAGAAGATTAGTCACTCAAGTGAGAAGGGACATAGTCCTCGTCATCACTACTATCAGAATCAAAAGACTCAGAAGTTTGAGGATCAGGAGGAGCAGGGAGAGGAGGAACTCGCTCAACAACATCATCATCTATTGAGTTAGAATATGAATCAAAGGGAAAAAGAACCTCAGTGGAATTCAAAGTCAAGGATGACTCATCAAAATTCACAATCCTCTCAATATATATCTCATGGGTTGTAGGGTCCAATAATCAAAATACCTTCATATCTCATGGGTTGTAGGGTCCAATAATCAAAATACCTTCACGCCATTCTGATACTTGACAAAGATACAAGGTTTGGATTCTGGATCCAATGCCTTTTGTTTTGTCTTGGGAATCCAAGCCATAGCCTTGGATCAGAAGACTTTAAAGTGCTCAACATCAAGCTTGTGTCCAAACTAGGATTCAAACAGTGTTATCCCTCTTACTACCTTGTGTGGAACATGATTCTAAATGTAACAAGTAAAATTCACTACTTCAGCCCAATATTGTGGACGAAGGGACTTTGAGTGAACCATACAAGTAGCCATCTCCTTTAGAGTTTGGTTCTTTCTTTCTACAAATCTATTTTGGGAAGGGCTATAAGCAACTGTACGTTGCAAAGAATTCCCCTCATAAGTGCATAAATCCTCAAACCTATTGCTCACATACTCACCTCTATTTTCAGTTCAAAGAACCTTGATAGAACGTTCCACTTGTTTCTCAGGAAAATCCTTAAAGTTTTGAAAATTCTCAAAGACCTAAGACTTAAGCATAAGAAAATATACCTAGGTATAACATGAAAATTCATCAATAAAGGTTAGTATATATAGCGCTCTAGTGAAAGAAGGAGATGGAAAGGGGACAGAAACATCACTATGAACAAGATCCAAGGGATGAGTAGCTCTCCAGGATTTTCCCTTATCAAATTTTTTTTCAAGGTGCTTTCTGAGGGTGCAGCCCTCACAAATACCTTTAGAAAACTTAACTCAGGGTGACTCATTGACCATTTTTTTTGGCTCAATTTTTCAAGGTAATGATAATTTACATACCCAAAACACTCATGCCATATCTTGCTAACCTTATTTGCATGACTAAGTAAGGAATTGGGCATCAAATCTGAAGAGAAGTGGGAAAAGGTATACAATCGTGAATGGTGATCCTCCTTTCCCTTAGCCACAGTGCATTTAGAGTTAAGATCATGCATGATCACCAAGTTAGGACCAAAGTCTAATCATATTCCTTCACCAAGGTGGGTGATTTGGTAAACTGATAAGATATTGGTAGAGAGATTGGGAACAGTCAACACTTGGTTAAACGTTCCACCTTCTATCTCTACCGATCCACTACCAAAAATTGACACATGAATGTCATCACCCAACATGATTTGGGACATGCCATATGGTTCAATGATACATAATTCAACCTCTGAAGAATCCATTTAGTGTGAGGCAATGAAATCGATAATCCAAGTTGATGATGGAGCTAATCTAGCTACGAGGGCCATACCTTTCTTCTTTTCATTTTTAGACTCCTTTGCTTTAGAAGACTAGCCCTTCTGACCATTGTTTTTAATAGATTCAGGAACACGTATTTTATTCTTCTCAAGAAAATGAGTTAAGTGATCAATTTGTTTCCAAAAACAATGATGCTCATCATGGCCAAGATTATTACAATAGGAGCATTTAAATTTTTCCTTCTTTGTTTTAGGCTCAAAAGTTGAAGTGTTAGTGTTCGGCTTAGCTGGGGATTGGTTGGTCTTGGTTTCATTCTTAAGTGGGTCCTTTTTTTCTTTATTCTTTTCATTTTTCTTGCCCTTATTTGCCACAAGGGCATGTGACTTGGATTTTAGAGTCCCCATTTGAATGAGTTTGTCTTGTTCTCGAATGGGTTGGGATGAAAAAGTATCAAAGGAGGGAATTTTCCAGGCACTAACCAAGGTGGCTTTTGTGGCATGGAAAGTTGAAATGAAGACATATTATTCAGGACCTAACTTAAAAAGAATTGACAAGATAAATTGAGAGTATTTCTTTTCCACTTTACATTCCTTTAGAAGTAGTCTAGTGTGGAAAAACTTTGAGAAGAAGGCCTACAGGTTTTCAAAGTCACTAGGATTTAACCCTAGTAGTTCATTCTCCAACTCATGCACTCTCATGTCATCTTTCTTCCCAAACATATCAACGATTTTTTTCCACATTGCATAAGGAGTCGAGGAAGTTTCAATGTGGAAGAGAAAGTCGGGAGAGATGGACATACAGAGAAGACCTAAGGCTTCATCACAATAGTTGAACCACTTAGATTTTTTGGGTTCATCATTAGATTCAGTCTCTAACCCCATGGTGACACGGTATAACCATTTATTTAACAAAACCAATATAATTTTATATTTCCATTTAAAGAAATTAAAAGGTGTGAGAACAAGTACTTTAGAGATATCCATAATGAAGAGAAAGAACCAATGAAGGAAGAAGGAAGGAGAGAGAAAGGAAACAACCATCCCAAAACAATATCACACCCCCCAAGTTATGAACTTTATAGTTTAGTGTGTTGATTACAATCAAATGTGAATGTGTGCTGAGAACCAATCTTTCACTCACCTTGCAATTAGCGTACTAACACACAAGAGTGGAGAAAACAATCAAGGTTTGTTGGGCACAATAGATCAACACCACAAGCAAGCACAAGAATGCGAGAAAAAAAAATGGGAAGAGAGGGATTTGTGAGAAACAACATATCATGTTACATGAAATAATCCCTTTACTATAAGACTGTGGCAGATGTGCTCACCAGTCCATAAGCAATAAAAGGGATACAACAAAGATCAAGATGATTTGAAATGAGCTGAATTAAGCAATACAAAGACACCCCCCATAATGCGGAACTTTATAAAATGTAGAGTTTACAAAAATAATAATCACATCATCTAGAGTGTGAAAAAACATGCAACTTTGACTAAAGAAGTGCTCAAGACTGAGCAACGAGTCAAAATTTATAGCAAAAAACAATTCCCGCAACTGATGGGAAAATGCTAATAAGCCTGTAAATGGATTTAAAAAGTTCCCTAAACACATGCAAAGGGTGTTGTATGTATGCTCATTGGAAATGACATAGAATTTTAGATAGGGTTTGTTTTAATTGCAAGGGGGGATTAGCCTCCTGCCAACCCCAGACCTCACCCTCTGTCTTTGTCACTCAAAGGAAGGATATTAAAACAAAAAAAAAACCCCAAAAAAAGGTTTACAATGCCAATTAAAAGTTTAACACCTTAAAATATTAAAGGTGAGATTGATTTTACCTTCAAATAATTCTAAAAGAAAATGTTGACCAAGCTGCTCCAATTTTATGGTAAACGACAGTGTTGATCGAGTTGTTAGCTAGATGACTCACCGAGTTTGATAGATAGGTGTTGGTTGGTGTCAGTGATAGGTGGTCTATGTGGAGGAGATGGTGCCTTGTCATAATGGTCAAATGTAACAAAGATCCTATGGGATAACAGAAGGAGCACAGTGAACCAAAAATGGAAGAGAAGATGGCAGATGTTAGAAACGGTTGTATGGGAGCCTGAGTCGATCAATGAAAGTCCTAGTTTAGAGCAAGCACAAGGCCAAAGGCAAGGTAGAGAACTAGGTAGAAGCTATATGTGTAAGGTAGGAGGAAGCAGTGCAGGTTAGCAAAGGCTGATTTGATCTCAAACGTGAATATCTCAAGTCAATTACTATAGGTTCGGGTTTAATGCAAGCATGAGGAGATTAGAAACACAAGCTAGGAAATCCAAGGCATGAGTAGACTTCAAACTCTTGCAAACTAATCCCTTAGTTGGGGTGAAAACATGATGTAAAATCCCAAAAATCCAATACAACCATGTTTAGACTGAGCACACAGACATTTGAAACTAGTGCAGATAGTGCTAAAAATAAGCTTAGAGATTGGAGGAGAGAGGTATCAATATCCAATGCATAACAAAGAAAATCATGAGCAAACCAAAAATGAGCCTCCAAATCCAAAAAATGTGCCTAAGTAGTGGGTTCACTAATGCAAATGAGTTATATGAAGGTTTCCAATCTAAGTTGACACCAATGGAACACAAGTCACGTCAAAGTAAAGCATAATAGGTGGTCTAGTGCAAGAGCCAACAAAACTGATGAGCCTCCATCGAGAAAACCAGTTTGTTTCAACCTGAGAGTGCAATAGACCCCAAAACACACATGTGGGATGGAAAAACAAGTGAACCTTGAAAACCCAAAACCGCAAGCCAAGAACAACTCGTCAAACTTGTAACTATTGAAACCTCAATATGAGTGAGCAATACAATTCCAAACTAATAATAAAAAAAAATTTCACGAGGAAATAAGAAGAAACTAGAAGTAATAAACTACTTGATAAATGAAGAGTGCACATTTTACCAAAACCAGATCTGATACCATGAAAGAGGGATTTACGAGAACCGATATCAATAATAATGTACCACAATGAAGTTACACTCCAATGGTAACGTCAAGATCCAATGCAATAAGCAAGATTCAAACAATGGAAAGAATATGCAAATAAGAAAACATGTCTGATCATTCTCATAGATCGAAAAAAGGGAGTACAAATAGGGGTGCTATGTAACCCCCATGCCTAAATAAGGAAATAAAATAAATGATGCCAATGATGCATATGACGTGACTGACGTATATGACACCACTAAAGGAGGAGTTACAATTCCAAATAAGGAATGCAACTTCTATGACACACTGACACAAATGATAATGACAGATTCTATGACATAATCTGACACTTGTCATTTGAATTCCTAAGACCTATGACTCTTGCAAGGAGAGATGACTCACCAGGTGATGTGGATGATGACTAGGCATTCCACACACACCAACAATAATCAATGAGATCTAAAATTGGTCTTCCCTTTTTTAAAATTTGAAATATGGTTTTGAATTGAATGAGTTTTTCCTAAAGAATTACATCGATAGATTTTTAAAATCTATCCTTTATAGTTCCACCTTTCTCAACTAGGTCCTAAATATGTTTATGATGATTATCATATTCTATAGAATATCTCATATGAAAACAATATTCCTCAATTATCCATATAGTTTTTTTATAACTGTTTCTTCATATTACCTTTTAGACTCATATACCTTCCCACATTGCTTCTCTATTATGTCCAACTTCAATAGCATTTTTTGGTCTCTAGAAAGTTTCCAACTACAGATAGTACATCTACATTCTATAAGAATATTAATACTATTTTTAGGTTCAACAGGTTCAATGAATGGATATTTGATTGACCATTCAAATGCATAAGTCCTTCCTATAGTTCACTTCCCAGTCTTACATTTCTAATGTGAGTTTCTGGAATTTTTATCAGAAGTTTGATTTGGATGGTAAATGGGATTATCAGTACTACCAATTTGAATTGTATTACTCTATTGATTGGTAATTTAATCTGGAGTAAGGTCACTGGTAGGGTTCTCTACATTTGAGAGAAATTGGTTTGCTTACAACTTCCCTAAGTAAATCAAAAAATAAAAGTAACATTATCATAGTAGCAATTATTTTCCTTACCTATTGCAATTAGGGTTATTGTTGGCTGACTAAAATATTTTGAAATGTCCATACTGCATTCTTTTTCCTTTAATTCTTTTCTCATTTGTAATAAGGGCCATCAAATGGATAACTTTGAATTCTCCACATGTGAAAAAACATAAAACTTTCAAATACTAACAGCAACAAAGCTTTATCTAAACATAAGCCAACACAAATTAAAAATGACGGATGAAAAACACAACTGAGCACTTGAACAAAAACTAAATATCTAGGATGGATGCAGAAAATACTGCTACCAGCCGGTAACACAGTTAACTGTTATCGTTCGGCAACACATATATCTGTTACTAGCCAATAACACATATATCTGTTACCAGTTGGTAACAGATATATCTGTTACCAATTGGTAACACATATATTTTTTACCATTTGTTAACACATATATCTGTTACCAGGTTGTAACACTTATACATGTTTCCGATTGGTAAAACTTGCATATTTTCCTTGTCATCTATCGTGACTCATCGAAAAATTTATTATCGAGCGGTAACACAAATAACTATTACCATCTGTCAACATAAAATAACCTTGGCAGTCTACGTGTACATTTCTCTAATTTTATAACCTCTTAACTCTTTCAATTTTTCCTGAATCCTTCGGCTTGTGGTCTTATACTTTTGGATTATTCACATGCTTATAATGTAAAAAATAGGACTATACTATGGTGAATTGATCATATATATTAGAATGTTATAACATAAAGGTGGATATACTAATATTAGTAGGCCCTTGGCAGAAACATGAAGCCTAAATTATATTCAAAAATTTTAGGTCTCATAAAATTTTGGCGAATGCTCTACAGTACGGTAGTAAAAAAATCTCAAAATTCAAAATTCAAAATTCCTTGTATTCACATTTTCATGAATATTCGCCCCTAAAATTTACCCTACTTGAAACTTATCTAGAAATCCTAAATCTAATCTAGAAAACCTAATAAATGTGATTGCAATGGGGTATGCTCTCACCATGCATGCCAAATGTGTACACCCCAAAATTTTTCAACAACTAACTAATAAAGACTAACACTATGATAGTCTAGAGTATAGCTTAAGTTAAGAAATGAAACATCGAGATCAAAGCTTAATGGAATGAAAAAAGGAAATCTAAATGAATTTAATCATTTAAACTACAAGCATTCCTACTTTGTTTAATTAATTGCAACATGAATTGAACCTATGAAGATAAAAAAGAAAGTAAAATGTGTGTTGTTGCTACCTAATTGAAGGTGAAAGGACCTCTCCAATAATGGCTCCAAAGCCATATTAGATATTCCCTTACTAACCAACTTTAAGAAATGGATGCAAACGATGATGCAAGCTATTCTGACAATGGAGTAAGGATCATATGTTTTATATGATTAATGTTATTCAAAAAATGGTGTAAATTTGAGAGGAAGGAGATTGGTCCTTTTTATAGGATGTCCCTTTGGGAAAGGCTTGCAACTTGGTGCATGTGGGACAAATGAATGAAGCATAAGGTAACTTTAGTATAGTTAACCTAATTTAGGTGAGTTAATATGTGAATTAACCTTTAGTTATCACTTTGTGGGAGTTTGAGGGTTCTTTTAATTAATCAACTAGATTAATTAATAGGCTAGAATAAGCCTTTTAGGCTAATTCAAGGTGTTTGAAGTGGAAGTTGATGAGATTAGAATCATTTTAAAGTGGCATTTATCCAAGAATAGGGTTTATTGATTAA
This sequence comes from Taxus chinensis, assembly GCA_019776745.2. Classification (NCBI taxonomy): domain Eukaryota; kingdom Viridiplantae; phylum Streptophyta; class Pinopsida; order Cupressales; family Taxaceae; genus Taxus; species Taxus chinensis. The sequence continues at coordinate 475,146,882 of CM034154.1, forward strand.
ATTCTTGTTAAACAAGCTTAATTATCTAATTTAATAGCTAATTGTTGATTCAAAGAGGATTATAACTAACAAAGTGTCGTTATTTGGCATCCGGAATGTGATGGAAGATAGTTAATTAATGAAGTTTCGTTAATTGATGAAAATAGAGAGAAACATTAGTTAATTAGAGAAAATCACTAATTATAATGGGAATGATGAAATAGAGGATAATCATTACCACTTTAGCATTAAAACTATGGAAGAGGATTTTAGGTGTCTACATGTTCTGAGACCAACTCTTTTTTGTTCCTATACTATGTACGCCTATAATGAAGCTCTCAGTTATTGTATAGGGTGAGCGATTCACCAAATGTATTCACCCCTCATTTGACATTCCTGTGACATTACTAGGAGAATGCGTCCCAAAGTGGATGACCTGAAACAAATACCGTACAAGGGGAGGGAATGTGCATAGTAGAAACCATGTCACATTAACAAAGTGGATAGAAACATGTGTTAGTATAAAAAGTGACAAGAATGATATAGAATGCAATGAAAAATAAACAATAGTGAAAATAAATTAGACCATGAAAAGTTGGTTTCAAACCTAGGACATCTCTCAGAATGTTGCAAGACAATCAAGGTTGAAGCGGATAAAAACATACAAGAAATGAACATAGGAGACAGATCAAAGCCACAAAATAATGGAATATAATATAAAATAATGGAAAATAGTATCAAGCAAAGTATTAGACAACCATGGTAGAAAATAGTTCCTACAAAGAAAATTATGGACATGAAGCACCCATTAGCATATTAGAAAGCTAAAAATTATGTCAATATGTGTATATATCAATAGAGTAGTGTGCTAGTAAGAATATAAAGTAGTATAAAATGAAACAAAAACACATGTAGTCTATACGAAATATATTCCCCCATGACCCTCGGTGGGATTGGTAAGAGTTATAGTGCCAAACATCAATGTTGCGTGAAAATATATATAGGAAGTCTGCATTCACAAATAGAGAAGTAGTGAATGTGCATGTGTATATATAGAAAGATAATGACATATGATGTCACTGTCTAACATGTGAAACAAAGTGTACATGTAAGTATAAGAAAACAAGACTAAGTGCAACAAAGATATGTAGTATGATGTGAATGAGTGAGATAAAAAGATATTCAATGTTAATATGATAGGAGTAACGTGCCCCATGAGTGGATGTGTATGAATATGTATGGGATGAGGTTCATTTATAAAATACCCATCGATAGTCAATAATTAACCATAGAACAAGAGTGTTTCATCGGTAAATGGTTTGAAATTTTTGTTATATAGATAGATCAATAAAGCATAGAGCATAAAGAGTGTGAATGTGGGAGGTTAGCTTCATATTTAGACCCTCAGCAGTCCAATATGAACCATGTAACTAGATTGCATTATAGGTTAATGCCGATATAATTTGTGTGCATCAATGTGTATATGATGGATGAGAAATAAAAGAGAGGAAGAAAGAAGCATGATAGTACATGTAGACACTTAAAAACTTCTTACACAATTTTAATGCTAAAGTAATACTCATTATCCTCTATTTCTATCAGTTCCATTATAATTAGAGATTTCTACTAATTAACTAATGTTTCCTTCTATTTTTTTCAATTAAAAACACTTCGTTAGTTATAATCCTCTTCAAATCAAAAAAATATCTATTATTAGCCAATTAAGCCTATTTACCCTTGTATTTAATGAATAAACCCTTTTATTGGTTAAAAACCCCTCTTTCAACCATTCAAGATCAGTCCAATCGCTTCAAATAGACTAAAATTATTATTCTAGCCTATTAATTTATCTTATTTGATTAATTGATACCATTTCCAACTCCCATGAGTTCCACATCCTTTGTTAATTCTTCTTACCAAGCTTATCCTTCGTATTTCTACTTTGGCCTTTGTCCCACATGCACCAAGTTGCAAGCTTTACCTAAATAAAAACTATAAAAAGGACCAAGATCTTACCTTCACACATTACACCATACTTTGAATAGTATCTTGTATAAAACATATGATCAAGAGCTTTCTCCATTAATTTGGCATAGCTACTTTACATCAATTCTACCATTGTTGAGTAGTAGAAGAAGATCCAAGCTTGGCCTTGTATCCATTCCTTGGTGATATCTTCTCCCTCTCTTTGGAGAACAACATAATTTGATTTAGCATAGATCTAATTAGGTTCATTTTAATTAGAAATCATTTAACTTATGAATGATGCTTATAGAGTACATGAGTAATTTCATATAATTTTCAGTATGCATTCTCATAAGCTATGATCTTGATGGTTCATTGATAAATTTGAGATTAGCTTTAGAATACTAGGTGTTAGTCTTTTTAGTTAGCTATTGAAAAATTTTAGCATGTTCACATTTAGCACGCCCTGTGGGAGACATTTGGTACTTCCTTTCCAATTTGAGGTAGGAGACCTTGTGATGAGGGAAAATTAGTTCAACACCACTAAGGACCATGAAAATAAAGGCATGTTCGAGCCAAATTGGTTAGGGCCATATATTGTGATCAATAAATATGGTTCAAGTGCATAAATGCTTGCTCACTCAGATGGTGATGAACTAAAGGAACCTATGAACATCATGTATCTCAAGAGGTTATATGCTTGAGTATCAGATTCCTCAAAAATCATAAAAGTAAATAAAAAATAATAAAATCAATAAAAGTAAAGACAAATCAATGCGTCCAAGTGTGAAAACCATGCAATTGTGGCACTTTGGCCAAGTTATTTGGTGAAAACCAGATCTGTTATTCACGAGCATCTAAATATTTAGGATTATGATGGATTTAATCTAAGCTAGTCATTTCTTGTGTTTGAGATAATTTTGAGCCTATCCCTCTTGGCCTTGATATGACTAATCCTAATTTTGTGTGCAAAGAGTTTGCCTTTGTATATTCCCATCTCACATTGGGGGTAACTTTTCATGTTCAATTCTTGAATATACACATGGAATTATGCCCTTTTCCATCCCATCTAACACTGAGGGTATCCATAATTCTTCATTTTTTGCACATAGCTTCAGGTTTTTCTTGGAAAAATATAAAAACAATTATTCGTATAATTTTTGAAAATCCCAAAACATTCAAATACTTTTCATAGAAAACTAAATAACAATAGAAAATTTTCTTGAGATAATAATAAAAATAGTACAAAACGTTTTTAAAATATCCAGAAAAAACAAAGTAGTAGTTTGCTTACTTTAGATGATTGGTTATACATAGTTTTGGTTGCATTGCTTCTTTATTTTTTGTGCTTTAAATTAAATTCATTTTATTTCTTAGATTGAGTGTTACTTTAATATGTTGTGCATTGCATTGAGTTAATTTTATCTTACATACTTGTACATTTTGTTGTCAACTCATCATTAAATCATTTATCTTCACATATATACATCATATATCAATAAATGCTAAGCTACATCATCATGAAACTAAAAATTAAACATGTATACTAAGCTAACCTCATATGATACCAATAAGAGGGGTAAGAGGAATCACCTTATATCCCCCCTCAAACATAGACCAATATAAAAATGTGGAATAAACATGTTAATACATACACAAAATGTGATAAGTAAAAACAGTCCAACATCATCACATATCCATCTAAAATACAAATTTACATGTAAAAAAAATTGTATCTTGATATACATAAAATATAATAAGCCATTATGGGCATTGATCAAAAATTTTCCTTCATCATGAGGCATAATAAAAAATAATAAATAAGTACATATGTACAAAAGTGTGCCTTCATATCGAGGTGTACATCAAAAATATACATCAAGTAAAATACAATAAAAAGTCATCCATGACTCTCTCCCATATGGGGACTTCCTGGCTTGCCCCAAAGTGGAGTCATCTACTGAGATGGTCTTGTAGATGGTGTTGCACTATGTTTTACTAATCCTTCATGATGAAAGATGGTTTTTGTACTGATCTAATAGATCATGATTGCCTCACTGATCTAGATTTGTACATACTCCCGACTAGTTGATTATAGTCCATGGCGCTAATATCCACTAAAATAGACCCATGGTATAGCATCCTGTAATATATATCCTCACCTATGATAGAAACACACTCAAATACTAAGTCCTCTACTCCAAATGTTACCCCTTCTCGCTGGAGCGCATCGTGCTCTGCTCTCACACTAGCCAACTCGGATTATAACTGTAGTCTCTCGGAAACTAGCTGGTCCCTCTCAGTAGTGACCTGATCCCTCTCAGAAATTACCTAAATATGATGTGCTAATAACTACTGTAGTTATTTCCTCAAAGGAAGCTAGATCATGTGCACTATATGGATCCTGTCTCGATGGAGATACCTATGAAAACCTATAGTATAATCTCCATCCTCTCCTCACTGGAATGTGTGGTGGGTACCCCCATCCATCCCAACCATCTCTATCTCACCTATACATCCCCTAGAGGGCTGTGTGGTGGACTCGGTGCATTTCGAGGTCATAAAGGCACCTATAATGGAGCATGTCCCTATGGACCCTTTACCTGGGGGAAAGCCTACTTTATGGGCTGTTATAGGGGAAGAACCTAAAGTGGTACCCATGGAGCACCGTACTATGGTACCTGTATCAGGGTACCCAATTTTTTGTTACCCCATGCCTTTAGATCTGCCTCTTCCCTTTTTTGTGCCTACACTTTAGGAGCCTAACCTTGTAAGCCTTGTGTTATCATTGCAATCCTAGCTTTTATGAATACCTATGGTATGGTGAAGCATCATGGTAATATTGTTGCATACCATACTACATAGCCTTCAGTCTACCTCTGATCCACTATCTTTGGCTACGGAACCTAAGGCTATGAAACTACCTGTAGGGAAATATCACGAGCTCATCAAGGTCTGATATATGGGCCAATGTCAAAGGTATCCCTCGACATGCGTCCATACCACATCTCATCTCCTTGAATCCACTAGATGTGGCCTAATTGTTACTAGATTCTGTTAACTCTATACCACTCAATGATGTAGTCATGGATACAAATGATAAAATGCTCAAACTCTGTTATACTGAGCTCTTCTACATCCTTCGGCCAATATTACAATTTTTATGGGTACTATGTAACCATCCAGAGCTGAATATCATCGAATTATTTTTTGTAGTAAATTATTTCTCTAGAGTGTGCATGAATATCATCACTAAATGACACCTAACCCATAATAGATGGCTCATCCAGAGCCCTGACTCATAGCTCTATTAATGGGCATCCTATGGAATGTGATCCCAACCCCGTATCTGTAATAATGTCATTGGACCCATGGTATTTTTAATGTAGTATGCTATCAAATGTAGATCTGAATACAAGTGGGCTAGGAATAAATGCTCCTAGCAATAAACATCTCCATTGATGGGTACTATGTCAAATTTTCTTGAGATAAAAATAAAAATAGTACAAAACGTTTTTAAAATATCCAGAAAAAACAAAGTAGTAGTTCGCTTACTTTAGATGCTTGGTTATACATAGTTTTGGTTGCATTACTTCTTTATTTTTTGTGATTTAAATGAAATTCATTTTATTTCTTAGATTGAGTGTTACTTTAATATGTTGTGCATTTCATTGAGTTAATTTTATCTTACATACTTGTACATTTTGTTGTCATCTCATCATTAAATCATTTATCTTCACATATATACATCATATATCAATAAATGCTAAGCTACATCATCATGAAACTAAAAATTAAACATGTATACTAAGCTAACCTCATATGATACCAATAAGAGGGGTAAGAGGAATCACCTTATATCCCCCCTCAAACATAGACCAATATAAAAATGTGGACTAAACATGTTATCTCATACACAAAATGCGATAAGTAAAAACAGTCCAACACCATCATATATCCATCTAAAATACAAATTTACATGTAAAAAAAATTGTATCTTGATATACATAAAATATAATAAGCCATTATGGGCAATGATCAAAAAATTTCCTTCATCATGAGGCATAATAAAAAATAATACATAAGTACATATGTACAAAAGTGTGCCTTCGTATCGAGGTGTACATAAAATATATACATCAAGTAAAATACAATAAAAAGTCATCCATGACTCTCTGCCATATGGGGACTTCCTGGCTTGCCCCAAAGTGGAGTCATCTACTGAGATGGTCTTTTAGATGGTGTTGCACTATGTTTTACTAATCCTTCATGATGAGAGATGGTTTTTGTACTGATCTAATAGATCGTGATTGCCTCAGTGATCTAGATTTGTACATACTCCCGACTAGTTGATTATAGTCCATGGCCCTACGATCCACTAAAATAGACCCATAGTATAGCATCCTGTAATATATATCCTCACCTATGATAGAAACACATTCAAATACTAATTCCTCTACTCCAAATGTTATCCCTTCTCACTAGAGCGCATCGCGCTCTGCTCTCACACTAGCCAACTCGGATTATAACTGTAGTCTCTCGGAAACTAGCTGGTCCCTCTCAGTAGTGACCTAATCCCTCTCATAAATGACCTAAATATGATGTGCTAATAACTACTGTAGTTATTTCCTCAAAGGAAACTAGATCATGTGCACTTTATGGATCCTGTCTTGATGGAGATACCTATGAAAACCTATAGTATAATCTCCATCCTCTCCTCACTGGACTATGTGGTGGGTACCCCCATCCATCCCAACCATCTCTATCTCACCTTTATCCTCTCTCCCATACATCCCCTAGAGGGATGTGTGGTGGACTTGGTGCATTTGGAGGTCATAAAGGCACCTATAATGGAGCATGTCCCTGTGGACCATTTACCTGGGGGAAAGCCTACTTTATGGGCTGTTATAGGGGAAGAACCTAAAGTGGTACCCATGGAGCACCCTACTATGGTACCTGTATCAGGGTACCCAATTTTTTGTTACCCCATGCCTTCAGATCTGCCTCTTCCCTTTTTTGTGCCTATACTCTAGGAGCCTAACCTTGTAAGCCTTGTGTTATCATTGCAACCCTAGCTTTTATGAATACCTATGGTATGGTGAAGCATCATGGTAATATTGTTGCATACCATACTACATAGCCTTCATTCTACCTATGATCCACTATCTTTGGCTATGGAACCTAAGGCTATGAAACCACCTATAGGGAAATATCACGAGCTCGTCAAGGTTTGATCTGTGGGCCAATGTCAAAGGTATCCCTCGACATGCGCCCATACCACATCTCATCTCCTAGAATCCCCTAGATGTGGCCTAATTGTTACTAGATTCTGTTAACTCTATACCACTCAATGATGTAGTCATGGATACAAATGATAAAATGCTCAAACTCTGTTATACTGAGCTCTGCTGCATCCTTCGGCCAATAATACAATTTGTATGGGTACTATGTAACCATCCAGAGCTGAATATCATCGAATTATTTTTTGTAGTAAATTGTTTCTCTAGAGTGTGCATGAATATCATCACTAAATGACACCTAACCCATAATAGATGGCTCATCCAGAACCCTGACTCATAGCTCTATTAATGGGCATCCTATGGAAATGTTATCCCAACCCCGTATCTATAATAATGTCATTGGACCCATGGTATTTTTAATGTAGTATGCTATCAAATGTAGATCTGAATACAAGTGTTCTAGGAAGAAATGCTCCTAGCAATAAACCTCTCCATTGATGAGACCGTGTATAAATCCAATCAGGCCAAGAGAAAATCATGCACCAGTCTTTTCAAGTAGTAATATGTCAACTAAAAGCATCATCAAGTACACTGGAACTCATGTAATTTGGTGATAAAAAAAAAATCTATGTATGTCTTATAGCATGCCCCAACAAAGTATGTCGTCTACATTTAATATCTCCGCCATAATCTGAAGAATATATCCATTGTCACCATTGTATGTAACTAGATTTCTTTGGATTGTCACTCACAGTATGCACCACACATCCTCTAGGGTGATTCTGATATCACTAGTCTCAAATCTGAAAGTCTGACTCTCACTCTTCCATCTCTCTGCTAAGGTCGTAAGAAGGTTGTGTTCAAGAGTAATCTCTTGCATATGAGCCACATGCAAGAGACATGTGACATCTAAAGTCATCTATAAGAAGATGTGGTCATGATGTGAAAATGTAGGCTCTTAGGATCACATCTGCCCATGTCACACCTGTGTCTTCAATTTGGGTAGGCTAACCTAAAAAATATAGCAAAACACTAGTTAACATCATTTTCTTCTATGGAAAATTATTTAATTTCTTCCAAAAATATCCTAAAAATTATTCTAAGGTCGTACAAAATTTCCCATCTAATCAAAAGCACCCCTTGTGGCATCAGCATGCCCATTTTAGCACCAACATGCCTTGCCTTGGTGCCCCCATTCTCACACCAATGCCTACATTTTCACATAGGCATGCCCCTATTTCTCCCCAAACCTTGTTCAATTCATACGCACCCACCTCCACGCTAGTGCGTCTATTTTGACACTTCCGCACTCGTGCCTACATTTTCATGCATACGTGACTATGTATATATTTCCACATTCCTACACACCCTTTTCCATATTGAATTGGCCATTTATGTGCTTCTTTATGCTTGTGCACCCCTGATGACAACTACGCCCCCCAGAGGTTGCTCTAGCGCTACCGCACATTTTTCAACATGTAATAAATGCTATTAAATGAGTTCAAAAATTAAAAAAAATATTTTGTGTACCTGTAGGCCATCCATGAGAATCATCATATAGTCCCAGATGATGTTTGCATGATCTGTACAGTCCAGAAATCATTTCATTCCTCTCTTATGTTAGAGAAAAATCACTAGTAAAAATAGTAAAGGTAACTAACAAATAACTAGCCACGATGGTTTTTACCCTCTGTGACTTGGTATTTATACCCATTTTGACCCCCCTGTGTCATGTCTCTCACCACCAAAGTTCTCTATGACCTTCGTGATTCTTCCAAATTCTTGTAGCACTCACTGCAATGATTATTTTTAATAAATAATCATTTTCACCCATTTTCCTTACGTCGGAGCATGTTTTTGCTTTCTGGAGACCATTTCTACTACCTGGGGCATATTTTTGCTTACCAAAATTATTTGGTGATGTCCCACAATATTATAATTCTTCTAAATTATTTTCTTCTTGAAAATTTTAAAAATTTAAAAAAATTTAAAAACACCCAAAATATTGTTAATTTTTTTCAAAAATTGTAAAAATTCAATATATTTCAAAAATTGGTAAACAACATACATGCAGTTGAAGCCTGTATCAAATTCATTATCCTTAAACATTAAATTTGTCCTATAAAACATCTTTCTTAGGTTCTCACTTGTTCTTCCACAATGGCTTGCAATTCATTTTTTTTACCTCCATTAACAAAGTTGGTCTGCTTACTATGTCTATACGTCTTTGGCACAATGAGTTGTCGGGTACTATTTCATAGTGCATGAATGCTTTTTCATAGGACTTAAGTGTCCTTGCATGTATCCTTTCTTGGGGAATAATTTTTAACCCTTTACATTAAACATGAACATTTGGGAGCTTAATCTTGATAACAAAAACATTAATGCAACTTTCTTGAATGTTATTTATTTGAGTATGTGTTCTTGTGCTTGTTTCATTGTCAAGTTAGCCAGTTTAATTTTAGGAATAAAAAAAGTTAGTATTATATATTTTCTAATATTTTACACATTTTTTGTATGTGTACATTTTAATAAGAGCAGATGATGTAGATCATATGAGAAAAGTGGTGAAACAAAGTTGTTTATTGCAGGAACTAGATGTAATGGCTATTTCCATATTATTCATTATCATTCTTTCTCACTATAAAATTTTTAACCACACCGATTCTTCTATCCATTTCCTTCCTATTTTTTCCATCATTAATTGATTTCTTCTATCACCCTATCGACACTCGAGGGGGCATCCTACATTCTACTAATTTTTCTTTCCAAAATTTAATATTTATGCTTGTCTACTTTCTTTGTAGTGGCATCACTTACGCCAACCCAAATAGGGGAAAATTTAGACAACTAAAATCCTCTTACATATTTTTAATGCTAAATTGGTACTCATTATCATTTATTTCTTTCATTTTCATTATAATTATTTTTGTCACTAATTAACTAACATTTCCCTCTATTTTTGTCAATTACTGACACTTCATTAATTAACAAACCTTTATCACATCATGGATGTCAATTAATGACACTTTCTTAGTTATAATCATCTTCAAATCAAAAAAATAGCTATTATTAGCCAATTAATCCTATTTACCCTTGTATTTAATCAATAAACCCTTTTATTGGTTAAAAATCCCTCTTCCTACCATTCAAAATCACCCCAATAACTTCAAATAGCCTAAATTTTTTATTTTAGCATATTAATTAGTATTTTTTGATTAATTAATACCATTTCCAACTTCCATGAGGTGCACATCCTTTGTTAATTCTTATTAACATGCTTATCCTTTGTATTTATACTTTGGGCTTTGTCCCACATGTACCAAGTTGCAAGCTTTCACTAAATGGAAAGCTATAAAAAGGAACAAGCTACTACCCTCACACCTTACACCATACTTTTAATAGTATCTCATATAAAACATATGATCAAGATATTTCTCCATTAATTTGGCATAGTTTCTTTACATCAATTCTACCATTGTTTACTAGTAGAATAAGATCCAAATTTGTCCTTATAGCCATTATTTGGTGAGATCTTCTCCCTCTCTTTGGAGAACAACATAATATGATTGCTTATAGATCTAATTAGGTTCATTTTAATTATAAATCATTTAAATTCGTAAGAACACTTATATATTAGATGAGTAATTTCATGTAATTTTCATTATACTTAGCTCTAGACTACTAGGTGTTAGTATTTTGAGTTAGCTATTCAGAAATTTTAGCATGTTCTTAGTACAAATGTAAGACACCTGATAATACTGAGAGGGGGGAAGTAATCATGATACCCCCAAAGTGTATGATGTGAATAAGAATCAAGTAACTCATCTAAGAGATCATCATTTTTATGGTCGAAGACAAATGGAGATGCTCCAAATACTTGGTAAGCAATAGTAGATGATTGATCATATACGGAGTCATTATGACGTAGATTGTACATGCCCATTGCATATTCCTAATCAATGAAATGTGGTAGTGGACAACCACGTGCATACCAACGAGTAAGATTTTTTGTATAGCCGAGAAATGTATCACTAAAAATGGAAACATGACCAAAAGGCATGGAAAATATGATGTTAGTATGTTTAAGATCTATATTGTCTCCAATGTAATTAAGACAAGACTTTCCAAGAGTTAGTGGAGAAGTGTGAGAAGTTCATTCAACAAATACTGATAAATGGAAGACATAGAGGCTGTAAGAAATAGTGATGTGAACATATCCATGAGAGAGATGAGGGAAATGAGGTGGAGGTAGGATATCAACGAGTTTGAATCCAAGCTGATTTAAGCCATCATGTGTACAAACAATGTCAAAGTAAGCGGGATTGAATGGAATATGTGACCAATAAGTATTATTGATGAAAAGATTACATGTGAAAGGAGGAAATGCTATTGTAGAGTGCTCATGTGAAGACGAGGAAGGTGTTATTACATATAATGTATGTACATAACCCTGAAAAAGTACCATAGCCTTAGTATAAGGAGAGGGTGATGGTGATGCGGTTGAGATGGTGTATAATGCACAAATAGTTCCTTCGAGTGGATGCAAGTCAATAATAACACAAAGTTTATTGGGATCTATTTCAATTCCATTTTGGGAAATAATGTACCCAAGGAGCTTACTAGTTATAACTCTAAAAACACACTTCTTTAGATTAAGGTTTACCTTATATTATCATAAATGCTCAAAGAGTGTGTAGAGATCTTGAGCGTGTGTGGAAAGATTTCGTGATTTGGAACTAATATCATCAACATATTCTTCAATTATTTTATGAATATAGTCATCGAAGATATGTGTCATCACTCTCTAATAGGTGTCCCCTAAATTTTTTAAGGCTGAAGGGCATGGCAATGTAACAAAATGTTCCCCATGGTACAGTAAATGCATTTCTTTCCTGATCTGCTTGGTTAATTTTGATTTGATTATAACCAACATGTTATCCCATTTTTTAGTTTATCTAAAAAATGGGATACCCAGTCAAAATTTTCATGATTAACGTGTTTTATAATCCATTCTTAATTTATGAATTACTATTAAAATACCTCACTTGCTTTTTAAATTATTTTCCACGATCATTCTAATCCCAAATCTGCACCCCTCACAAATTTGGATGGATGGAACAAACCATTTTTCTCTACAAAATACGTGGGATAGTAATTCAATTTACTGCGAAGTGCAAGGACATGGTATTCTGTAGGTTATCCTTACCTATGGAAAAAGGAGCATCAATCAAGGAACTAGGTAGAGTTTTGATAAATCCACATAATATTAGAAGTTTGAGCTACACTTATTGAATCCACCAAACATTTGTAAATTCGTGTGAGACTAAGCTAATTCTCTGGAGGGATATATTTAAAATATTATGTGATGTTCATTTGGCCATGAATTTTAATGATCAACTTCAAGAATCAGGCCAAGTGGAGGGATTCTAGATCTCCTCAAAGATTTTTGCTTCTGCAGACCTTAAGCTCGCAGAATAAGCCGCATTCCTTAGTATTTTGGGTATGCAATCAGACAAATTAAGTAAATTCAAGTCAAAGAACATGTGGAGGGTGAAGGCAATGCCATATGGTAGTAGATCAATGGTCACTGCGGGAAATGTGTCACCAATTTGCAACTTCCTCAGGAAGATGCATTTTGGAGACCTCGAGTCCACGGAATAAACAAATTTCAATTATGGATTCGGTTCTAGGAAATTTAGTGAAGAAACAAGGCTACGTGGCAGTAATTTAATAAGGCAAATAAATTTTAAGTCCACCCAAATAAAGTTTACGTTATGAAAGACGACTTTGACAAGTTTGAAAACACGAATTTATGTGGAGCTATTTCATTGGCCTTCCTTTTGTAATATTAAAAATGTAATGGGCTTAGGCAGATATGACAAGTATAACACTACGAAGAGCATTGATATTTCATATTGGCTCGTTCATTTCAATGGTTATTCAAGAGATAAAAAGGGTCTGACATCATGAAAGGCATGGGGTTTCCCCATTTGATAATGTTTCGTATTGGAAGAAGAAGATAAAATAAATATTGACATCACAAAGAGCATGGAGATTTCTCATTGTCTCACACTTTGCAATTTTCAGATGAGACTATCAAAGAGTTTGAAAACCCCAGGAAGTGGGATTTTATCGTTGGCTCACACTTTTCAATCATCAAATGAGACTATTAAAGAGTTTTAAAACCCTGGGAAGTGCGATGTTCTCATTGGCTATAAATTTGCACTTTGTTAGAGGAGGGAAATCAAAGGTCTGACACTGCGAATGAATAGGGTGTTGTTTCATTTGAATAAATTTACAAACCCACATAATGCAAAAGGAAAGAAAGGAAAAGAAAGGAAGTAAATCCTGACCCAACGACCCAATGGTTTACTGACACATGGAAAACTAAAAGAAGTGCACACACAGGTAGAGGTCCATCCCTAAACCAATAAAAAGCTACCACGTGTCACGTTCTTGTACATCCAGGCATACAAATTAAAATGACCATATTTTTTGACTCAGAGCTCCAAATGACACAAAATTTATATCATTTGAAATATCTCCTTTATCCCTTAAATTTGGCATCATAAGAATCATATTTTGGTAGTTTTTAATGGGAGAAAATGAGGAAACAATATTTGATGCATTAATATGCTATTTTGGTAGTGTTTAATGGGAGAAAAGGAGAAATCACCCAAATTGATTAAGTATGGAGATCTTTCCTTCTCTTGAAAGTAATGTAATGTGGGGAAATGGACTTGGTAGGGTGCCTATGATGTTTTTAGAGATTTGATGCATGATTGATGGTGGTTAGACCTTGAAAACCATGTTGTAGGAAAAAATAGAGATTTTCATTAATGACAAGATCAAATCTGATCTCTTTCCCTCTTGAATCCCTCTCCTCTATATCCCTCCTCTCTGAAAATATATAAATGTAAGTTCTTGGGAACATTTAAAGGGTTTGTAGGCTCTTTATATGAATTGGGTCGTGAAGTGCAGAGACAAAGAAAAATTGGTTTCATTCTTATTATCAAAGAACATTAATATATTTGTTACAAACTTTGTGATATCGATTTATCTCTTTCATTTGACGTATTTTTCTTGACTTTAAGGCACCAAATGGTTATTTACTTTAAGATCTAGTTTATTGAATTTATATCTAGTTATTAATTTCTATTCACGCATGATTATATTTTGATCTGCATTCTACTAAAGAGAAAGCATGTTTCCTTTTCATTCTCTTCTTACTCCTGAAATTACTCCTATATTTCTTCTTGTTTTATGTCTCTACAAGCCTTCCTTTCTAACAAGAACACCTACTAGAATGATATCCCAACCATGAATGGTTAGATTAGTGTGGATATTGTAAATATTATTTGGCATGCTAAAAATATTAGTAATAAACAAGGTTCCTACCCTTTATTTGAGGATGGAATTTTTCCCACATGCTATGGTTGAATCTCATATTTTTTCTTTGACAAAAGATCCAAGCAACAATTTTTGGTAAATCTGTTATAGACCGAACAAGTAAGACTACTCTTGTTATATTATTGACCACTATGTATTTTTATTTTTCTATTGTTTATTTCCAAAATCATTCTCACAAGGAGAGTATAAAATTGAGGTAGTTAAGCCAAAGTTGAACTTGATACTTTATTTGACCTTCTACAATAATTTATTATTAATCTTGCACCAAAAAGGAGTGCTTCTGGACGTGCTAGGATCTCTTCACCTATGCGTGGGAATCATGATACCTAAGATTTAACCACATATGCTACTTTAGAGAATTTTTTTGAGTGACACTCACATTCCTACACAAAGAACTTTCATGCTTGCACTAAAAGCACAAGCTCCAGACCCTTGGTGTCCAGTTATCGGTCTTCTTGTATTGGCACAACTTTTGCATGATTTTCCACATGGGTCACATGAGAAATTCAGTAAATTCAATGGTGATGGGAAGAAACACAAAAATGAGCATATATCTATATTTTTCATGGCTTTTGAAGTTATGGGAGTAGCGAGCATGAAGATGTTTTTGTTTGATTGTTCATTGAGACACTTCAAGGTATAAACCGCATAGAATAGTTCTATCATCTTCTACCTGGATATGCATTACCAGACTAGGAGCTAGTATGAGAACATAGTCTCAAAACAAGATTCAAAACCCTGTTAAATATTTACATGCCATGTTAGCAGAGCTCACCTAGATGAATGAAATATCCACATGATCATATGTGTGAGTTCGTGGCCATGTTCAATAAGATGATTCAAAAAATCCCAACACCCCGCACTTCCTAATACTTGACAATACCAAAAGTGATCTCTTTGTTAACGCACAACATTCCTGAAGTAAGTTTTATTGCTGATAAGTATATAACTTATCTTTACTTGGTTGTTGAACATAGTCCATCTACCACAAAAATCGAATGATGATCTTATCATGGATGGAAATATCAAAAGATATTCTTCCAAAGATAAGAATCAAAAACACTTATCAAATCATTGTTGATCTCTATGATCCAAAGAATGGATAATGGATTTGATGAATCTAAAGAATCAAGATGTCTTAGCATGCATCAAGCCACTTCTTATAGTGATATCCCAAGGAGTAACTTTAACAATAACATTGGTATCTCCTACAAGATATAAGAAACCCATTACTAGCCACCCATCCTAGAATTTCCATTGAAGCTCCTCATGTTAATACATTAGTTGAGGTGATCGAGGAAGAAGATGAAGAAGTAACATGATGGAGATAGCTAATGACGACTTTTAGGATTTTTGTTACGATGATGACTCATATGATGAGTCAGACTAGTGAATCCAAAATTGGGTACTATGGAATATGAAAAACATGATTACAAGGGTTAGTGGACAATATTTTGTTGTTTTCACTCGATCCCAAAATCTTGTAATAAAAGAAGTAGAAAAATGTAAATTGAATGAATATTAAGTAATTCTTGATCCAAAAGAGGAAAATCCTTTTCTTGTTCAACCAAAGGATAAACCCTATTGATCAAGTAAGGTTTCCACTGCTATCCAATCCTCCTCCTCTCACTGTTATTCCCAAGACCATTTCTCCTAATGAACAAAAAAGTATAGAAAGGTCTATTCACCTTAAATCTGTTCCCTCATGTGGTACCACATTTTACATCATTTCTCAATGTTAAAAGAAACAAATATTTAAAATGTCAGAAGCTAAATACCTCCAATCCAATCTAGAGTAGTTTGAAAGGCTTGCACCAAATTCATTATAAGAAAAGTTATTATGAACCACATAAAGCTATATCAAAATGATTCCTCTCTAATCCCATGCAATCCCCTCTTCTCAAAATAATATGGCATCAACCTCCTCCTCTGGGAATATTGAACCATTTTATCTTTCCTTTATTATCAATGGTGTTAAACTAAGCAATTTTATTATTGATTTCAGGGCCTCAGATAATGTTATGCCTGACAAATTAGCTCATGCTTTGGGGATCACTCTTACAAATACTTTTAGATGATGTGACTCCATTTAAACCAAGAAGGTCCCATTTTTCAATCAAATCAAGGATGCATAGTTCAAATTTTTTTCATTCCCAGAGGAAAGTGTCTTGATGAATATTCTAGTTTAATATATTCCAGTTGTTGGTACCAAAATTTATTTTCCCTTTGAAGTCGAGAAACATCAACAAGTTGAGAAATATGTTTAGGGACAGATAAATTAGAATTTGAGTCATTTCGTAGATGGGGAGGGATTTGACTGACTTTTTTTCACTCAAGCTTGGAAAAATAGGTAGCATCATGCTAAGGGTTTGACCTACCCTCACTACTTTAGGTTGTTACTTCAACCAGGGTGAGAGGACCATTTTTTGTAACCTGTATTTGTAAGGGATATGAATGAATCAAAAATATTTGAATCTCCTTCTATGATATTGAAAGAAAAATATTTTCATAAAAAAATTACAAATACCATAGTACTACTATGAGGACAAGATCTTGTGTGATTTAGAGGAATTCCTAACATAATATTGTAATAGGAACATGAATAACCACTTAAAACATCTCAAAATGAAAGAAGACACAATGATGCTCATGATTAACACAATTAACTCAAGGTTCATCAAATTTTTCAGCAAGGGAAATTTTTATTTACAGTCTCAAATCTTGTCAATGGTTGGACATTTACAACCATATTGACATGATTAAATTTGAAAAAAAACAGAAATAATAGTTTTCTCATATAAGCTCTTGGAAAAATGGTTTTTTACTCAACTCTCTCTTTTATTTTAATAATTCTCATAAAATTTTAATCCCCTTTACGTGTGATTATCTTTCATGCCTTTAGACCATTAAAATCACTCACTAACCTTCAAATTTTTCCCCCCAAAAGTATTAATATTCTAGGGAATATTTCTCATTACAATACTCATTTCAAAACATGCTATTATTTTGAAAATGCTTCACTTCATACTACCAAGTGTAAAAAATGTGATTCTTTTAGATTGGTTCCATTTGTGATTGATTGGGATACCATGTCATCACTTTTGGCATATTATTTTAATCATTCTTTCCACATATTGATTGGATAATCACTTTTGATGACCTCTGAGAACTTCCAGATGATTCTGATATGGCATATATCCTCATTTACTTCCCAAGAATCCATCTTTGGTGATGGACACTTCATTTTCATGTCTTAGTGGATTAATTACCACACATGGTTCTTGTCAAATCATATTGATTGATCCATTATGCTTATTCCTAATCCCTTCCAACTCTTAAATATTCTTTTTTGAAGCTGAGAAAAATCTTACTTCATCTCATGGGAAAGATTTCTCTTAATCCAACCAATATGCACCCCTTTCACTATAAAAATTGGTTTTGTCCCTTTACCATTACACGTTTATTTTCCTACTCTAACTATAAAGAAAATTTATTAGAAAAACAACGAAGGTACTTGTAGCACAAACTCTGAAAGAAATTTCCTTAGAGGATTTAAACCAGATTTTTGATTTACGTGGTCTAGATGAAGCATTTTTTATAACTTTATTTGATGTGGCATGTCTGAGGGAAACCAAAGTTCCTTTGAATTACTGACAAGTTTTGCTAGCACTCCTTCTAAGGAAGATAAAAATTAGTCTTGTTTTCTCATCTTTTCAATCCATGTATTTTCATCTCTTTCAGTGGGAACACTAGAAGACTCTCGAAAACCTGAAAAAAAATGAATTGAAATGAGGCCTCAAGTGACTAGGAAAACTAATTTTTCAGTGTCCCTTTTTGTGTGATGAAGAATTTGTGTTGAAGGAGATCCATAAGGAATATTACATTATGTAGGATAAGTCTTCTATTGATATAGTGCTCACTATTTCTCATAAAATAATTGAACTAGAACATAGGATTAACTCTCTGGAAAAGGGGCAACCAGAACATGTGCAATCAGAACCACTCACAGATCTAATACCAACTTTAAGGAAGAGAAGGGGTGATTCAAGCTCTCAACCTCCAATTATAATTTCTGTAGTCATTTTTGCACCCCACGAAGAACAAGGGAACCTCATGCATGCTGGCCTATCACCTAGCGGATGCTGGGTGCTCACCCGAGGTGTGCAAGAGGGAGTCGAGTCTCTATTTTATGTGAGTTTAGTGGAAGGCATAATCCATGGTTCTGACTTAGTGATTTAACAGACATGAAAAGCTATAGAGCTCATAACAGATTCTACACCCCTTTAGTCATAACAGAAACAAAGTGTGCAATAGAATTAATTA
Source organism: Taxus chinensis (assembly GCA_019776745.2). Classification (NCBI taxonomy): domain Eukaryota; kingdom Viridiplantae; phylum Streptophyta; class Pinopsida; order Cupressales; family Taxaceae; genus Taxus; species Taxus chinensis. The sequence goes on from CM034154.1 coordinate 475,165,802, forward strand.
AAATGGGGAAGTTGTAAATTCATAATAAGACTTAACATTAAAGTAAGGTTCATGATTATAAAAGATCAAAATCATAGTGGAAACATGCAGATAATACAAGAAGGAGATTTTACATTAAACATAGTGGTAACCTTATCACATTCATTCATAGTATTATTCCAAGACATCATAGAGAGGTAAACTATAGTCATGCGCCATATCTGGATCCATACATGTATGCTCACAAAATAAAATTTGCATTCCCCATTTCCACATTACATCCTTCCTAAAATCATCTACCCATTTATCCCACATTTCTCGCAGTAATTAAGTAGATCTCTGCTACCTCACTTGTGTCCCCCTTATTTTACCAACAGCGTGCATATAAATAGGTCTCTGAGCCCTAACAAACTCTTCTGTAACCTCAGATCTAGCCCCAAGTGTCAAGGTGTGGGTCGCCCCAGGCGCATGCTTCTCCATGTCATGATTAGATATTTGGATCTTCCTATCACAAGGTATATTCCTTCCAAGACACCATGTTGTCAAGCTAGCACCTTATCGACATGGAACATGCTCTTCATGTGTTCTGTCAAAAAGGCTAGAATGGCTAAGTCTCGATTTTATCTTTGTGTGCATGCGTGTCATTGGTTCTACAATAACCCCTTTTGAATTCTACCTTTCACGCCTTTACTTACATGCTCCCTCCGGTTATGCGTGCCTGTGTGCGTTTAAGATTTGGAAGCTATAGAAGGGTCCCAATATTACCCCACACTTCACTTGTTCTCCACCCTTGGGAATCTTTTCAAAGAATGTAGTACAAAAATGCAAGGCCCTGCCTTAGAAAGAATGGAGGGAAAGAATAAAGAATGGGGAGGGAGAGAAAGAATAGAGGGAAAAAATTTCCTAAAGAAGAAGAAAGGGAAAAAATTTCCGCAGGTCGGCCTCTAATGTACTCCAAGTGCTGACTTCATCCTACACTCTGATGGAGATATCACCGACCAAGGTGCTCACCTCATCGAAGGCTCACCCTTCCTTCTTCATGTTAATGGTTTCCACCACAATCTCCAATTCCTTGGCATGATCCTCCAGGGCATCCATCTTCCTCGTGATGACCTTATAGAGATCTTTTAGCCAGGTTTTGATTAAGACTCACCGGTTCTTAATAGCTTCAGAATTCTTCTCCACTTCAGCTAGGATATTCTCTTGCTCAGATCTATTTCCCTTATTCTTTTCCCTGAAGTCCTTCATCTCGGCCTCATCATTTGTAAGCAGCATGCTTCTCACCTTGTCTTAATCTACACAATGGTCGTACATAACCCTCGTAGTTTTTGCATCCATTTTCACGTCAGTGAGCACCTTGTTGTATTCAGCCACAAGCGCAAAAACCTTCAGCTTGTTCTCCTTCTCCAAGCGTGCAACTACCTCCTCAACTGGCTCCAAGACCAAAGGCTACCTTTCCATGGTGAGGATATGAGTCAAGTCCTCTAGACATTCTAGGGAGGATTTATACTTGTGCACGGGAGGGTTAAGGTTCAGGTGCTTCAGGATAATAGCTTTGGAGATGAGCTCCACCTTCTTAGAAACTTTGCGTACCCTAGCCTTTTCCTCCTGAAGCTCCCTCTATAGTTGAGCACTGATTAATTTGTCAAGGCTGAGGTCCTTTGCTAGCTTGACTACTTCATCCTTCCTCTTTTCCAACAGGTCCTCCAAGACTTTAACCCTATCATTCATGCACAAGAGCCTAGCCTCAATTTCTATGGAGACTATTTTGAGCGTGTTACACACTTGCTCATCTGATAGTTGCTGTGTGTTTACAATGGGGTTTTCCCACTTTCCTTCAGAAAACATTAATACTGCTCCTTGGTTAACCTTGAACTGAGGCTCATCAAGGTGGGAGTCGAACACCCATGATAACATCTTCCTCGTGCGTGGGTATCCACCCTCAGGGTCAAAGGATTCCATGGTGGTGAGCTCCTTGGTGGGCATGGTACTCTGGAAACATGTGCACAAAACTTTGTTGGGGTCATCAATGTATCCATTCATTGTTCTTCCCCCTTTAGCACATTTACTTCTTGTGTGCATGCCCTTGGGAATAGTTACTGAAAGAGTTGGGCCTTTTGTGCTACCCAAAATCTTCTCCCTCTGCTCTTCTTTGAACTCACCAAGTACGAGCTTCGTGCAATGCTCCAACTCTTCTTCGACCAAGGTGTTGATTATCTTCTCTGCCTCCTTGGTCACTTTCTCATCTACTTCCTCCTGAGTGAGCTTGGGCATATCAAGCCCCTTAGTACTTACCCCTTCACTCCTTTCCTCACTCCGTGCACCTTCCTCCCCCTAGGAACCCTTCCTCCTTACAAAGATGAAAGCATCATTTGTATCCTCTACTCCTTCTCCCTCTGAATCATGGACATCAATAGGTTCCTGCTTCACCTCCAACTCCTCCCCTTCATCATCATCCTTCTCGCCTATGTAGATGTTTAGGTCATCTATATCTTCAGACCCTTGTTCCTCCGTCCCTTATTCTTCTTCCTTTTCAGAAAACTCCAGATTCGGGGATGTTTTCCTCTCTTCATCTGAGGGTTCTTGAGGGGAATGTGGCTTCATAGGATCCAGGGTCTTCTCCCTTACCACCATTCTCCTCTTCTTCCAAATGTAGGTACTCAGCCCCGCGGTACCTACATTCTCGCTCTCCACTGCACTTTGTTCTTCTTCCTCTTCCCTCTCCTTATGCTTTGGTGTGGGCTTCTTTCTTCCTATGGGGTTGTCCAAGACAGATATCAAATTCTCTACATATGTGCCTTTTTCAAACTTTAGCCTTATGCACAAGTAGATTCTTGTAGCATTTCTCCCAGAAATAGGTAAGGTCAATGGCCTTACAATGTGCACATCCTATGACACATACCTTTCAACCTACGCTCGCTTCTCCAGGTAGACCAGCTTCTTTCTCATCTCCATGTGCTCTCTTCTAAGGGTGGACAACTCCAGGCTCAATTTCTTTGATTCCTTATATATGTTTACCCCTACCTAGAAAAATTGGGTAGTAAACAAGAATGGGAGCTTGCACCATGGGCTCCAACTACCATCCACCAAGATGAACCTTCAATTGTAGAAGTGTTGGTAGACCACAAACTCTTCTTCTCCTTCATTTGTTGTGGGTAGTTGTTCAGGAATCCACCATTCAACCTTGAATGCATTCCTTAGGTGCTTATACCATTTTTCTAAGCACACCTTATGTACCCTTGCCATTGATTCATAGGTGTATTTCTAGAATATTTCTGTGAGTGAAGGGTCTTCAGTGGGGTACTCCAACATGAATTTTTTAGATGCATCCAACACCCTAATTTCTGAGAACACAATTGTTAACAGAATGTTTCCAAAAAATATTTTTCCCCCATTCTCCACACTGCTTATGATTTTTTCTGCTATTTACTGGGAGATGTTGTATACGGTGCCCTCCATGACCTTCCTATAGACATTCAGCTAGGTTTTTCTCACCTGGGTCCACCTTTCTTGTCCATTCAGCTTGGAGACAAGGTGTGCAGCCATCTTCATCACCGGATCACTGATATCTGAGATGTCATAGTATCTTGATACCTTCTTCAATTCCTTGGATGCTATGGTTTCCCTGATTGCCTCCTCATCCTAAAGGTGATCTATGAGTGCATCCCCTACATAGTTTAGGCCTGTGAAGTGTGAAATTAACGGGGGAGTTATGCACATTTTTTTCCTTGCAAAGTAGAAGAAGTCTTCATGTATGCACGTCATCAGCCATTGGAAAAAGTTCTCAGGCTTCCCAAAATATGGCAGCTCGTAAAGTTGGAGAAGCCCTACCTTCTCCATTTTCACCTTGACCACGTCACTGTAGATTGGTAACCCATCAAGTGTTAACTCATTTTTGGGGTGCACCAGCTCCAGTGCCATCTCCTTTACAATTATACTTGACCAGTGATTGTAGTTGATCACAGTCATTTGTCTTATGTGGGACTCCCACTCTTGCCCTAGTAGAAACCCATTCGGGTATTGCATCTTTGAATACCATTATTCATTCGTATCCAAGGGTATTTCCCCTTGTTTCTTCTTCCCTTTTCCGTTACCCTTCTTGGATTGTTCTGCAGGTTCGCCTGCTAGTTTTGTGGCCGTCATTGTACCCCTTACTTTCATTCCAGGTTAACTTGCAAGTTTTTCTGAGAGTTTTCTTCGCACGCCCTATCTCTTAGAACACAAACCCTAATCTCTGATTTTTCCCTCTGATCACGGTGCTTCTCCACAATGTTCCTCACACCCGTGAATCACTTCTTCTCTAGTTTGTAGATCTAATGGACCGAATGCGCATAAGTTTTTAGTATTTTCCTTAGCACGAGTCATTTCTCAAAACCCTATCTCGTGAAATAAAATTTCTCTTCTTGTTTTCATAAAGTAAAATAATGAACTACCCATTGTTGTATTTATAGATTTTCCCACTTTTACGCATTTAAAGTTAGGTTACCTACCACAATACGACCATGTTTAATGTGGTGTTTTCAAACAAAACCTAACTTTAGTGCTTCTCCTCACACGCCTAATCCTTGTGTGAAAGGTGTTTCACCCGTGCTCATTCCTTGTGTGAAACTACTTCCACCCACGCCTAATCCTTGTATAAAAAAAATTTCCAACCTTCTAGCGCGAAAACAATCCATCTTGACAGAAGAATATTGTGAGCACGTTACTAGGGCCAAAGGCATTTCTTCCATCCTCATGATTCTTAAATTCACCTACCTCATGTTTTTGCACTTTTTCTCCTTTTTACGTGGATTTCCAATGTAAATGTATCTTGCCACTTATTTGCCTTCTTTTATCCTAATGCATCTTTTCAATGGGGCTAATTGAAATAGTCTACCAACCCAATCCTCTAGCAGAATAACTCCATGCTTCCCTCACCCCACACTAAACCGATGCAGAGTCCTCTTCTCATTCATAAGTTTTAAAAGTAATAAGGTTATTGGTACCCAAGGCGTAAAAAAAATTACAATGCAAAAGGGAAATACAAGAAATGGAAGCATAAAAGGAAATTCTAAGCTAACTGGTAAAACTACCTTATTTACAGACACCAAGAAGCATTATTTATAGTAGGTCTTCAGCCTACTCCCATTGAAGTGTCTAGGTAATTTTGTTCCATCTAGCACTTGTAACTGGCATGCACCCGAATCTAGGATGTACGAAACTACATAAGGACCCAACTAAGCACCTTCAACTTTCTAGGATGGCCTAGAAATTTAGAATCATATAGTAATACCATCTAGCCAACCTCAAACTATTTTTTCTTAATGTGGTAGTCATGCCATGCCTTTTTCTTAGCTTTTTTAGTTGTTTGGCTCCATGCTAGTGAGAACCTTTCATCCAAATTTATCAATTCATCTATCCTTTCTTCCAGCACTTGTTCATCGTCCAACCCTCCTACGCGCGCTATACACAATGATGGTAGCATAAATGGTGTGGCCTTGTTCAATCTTTTATACATTATTTTGTATGCCCAAAGAACCACTGAAACCTTGTCATCCCAATCCTTCCTAACCACGTCACATATCTTAGTCAATGTGTGACTAAGGATTTTGTTGAATGACTCTGCAGTCCCAGTTACTTGAGGATGATAAGGGGTAGTCTTGTGATGGGATACCATGAATTTTTCCAATAAAATCCTGATAGTTTCATTTAAGAAGTGAGTGCCCCTATCACTTGTTAAACTTAACAGACACCCATACCTGCTGATAATGTTTTCCCACAAAAATCTAGTAGCCGTTTCTACAGTGCAATCCTTAGCGGGCACGGCCTCTACTTACCTTTTCAGATAATTAGTATAGGTAATGATATACCACGAGTTAGTCCTTCATGCAGCTGGTCAGATTGATCTGATAAAATCTATTGCCCATTTTTCAATAGGTTTCACGCTAGTGATGGGGCGCAAGGGTGTCTCATCCCTTATTTCAAGTTTTCCAAGGTGCTGGCAGTGGTCATAGGCCTTGCAAAACTCAATGCAATCCTAGTGAATCATCTCCCACCATAGTCTGGTGACTAGGATATTTCACATAGTTGCATTCCCCACATAGTTTCCTCTAGCAATCCCACCATGGGCTTCTTCTATTATGGCCACGCATTTATGTTCTAATACATATTGGCGTAAAACCTCATTGCGGCCCATTTTATACAAATACCAATTGATCAACATGAAGGGTGCGACACGTATGGCTAACCTTTTTATTTCTAGTGCATTCATCCCTTCGGGTGCCACTCCTTCCTTGAGAAAAACAAAAATTTCTTCTAATTCTGAGGGCGCGAACCACAACCTGAATAGTTTCACATCCAACATAGTTTCCTTGATACTTTGCATGTCCTCTCCCGAATCCATCCTTGGTAAATGATCCGGCCCACAGTTTTTCTTTCCTGGTTTTACCACCACTTTGAATTCAAATTCCTGAAATAAAAGTACCCAACGACATATGTGCCCTTACAACACTGCTTTGTTAACTAGATAATTCAAGGCCATATGGTCAGTGTAGAATGTGAAGGGAGTCACCAGTAGATACTGTCTAAATTTGTGGAGCATGTAGATCATTGAAAATGCCTCACGCTCGATCAATATATAATTCTATTTTGCTGGTGTCAACTTTCTACTTGTAAAACACAAGGTATGATCAACAATCCCCTCTCCTGGTTGAGCAATAATGGCTCCCATTGCTGTACCAGAGGCATCCATGTGGACATGGAAAGGTTTATGCTAAGATGGGAATTATAGAATAGGTGCAGTGATAAGCCTTCCTTTTAGAGTGTCAAATGCCCTTTGTTGTGCCTCTCCCCACTGAAAGGCACTCTTACGTTTGAGAAATATTTCCAAATGCATGGTGATCTTAGTGTATCCCTTAATGAAATTTCTATAGTACCCAGTGTGTCCAAGAAATCCATGCATGACGCTTTGGCTGGTAGGCTCCCCTAACCCCAAAATAACTCCAACTTTCATAGGATCCACCAGTAAGCCCTCTTTGTATATGATATGCCCCAACAACGTTCCAAAAGGGGTTGCAAAGATACATTTCTTGATGTTGAGGGAAATCCTCAACTGCTGACATCTTTCAAACATCAATCTTAAGTTATCATAATGGTCCCTTACCAATCCATACACTGTCCAATCATCCAAATATACTTGAAGGAACTTGTTGATGAAGTCCTTAAATGCTTGTACCACTATGTGCAAAAATACAGTGGGCACATTCTTCAATCCAAAAGGCATGACCGTGTATGCAAAGATTCCCCACTCGGTGGTAAAGGTTGTCTTATCTTGGTCTTCCTTGGAAATTTTTACTTGGTGATATCTTGAGAATCCATCTGTAAAGGAATAGACCTCGTACCCAATAAGTCCTTCCAAAATCTCTTCAGTGAAGGGGGTGGGAAAAAGATGTATGATACAGATAGTGTTCAATTCCCTGTAATCCACACATATCCTAATCCACTCATCCTTCCTTATGTTGATCACCATTGGACTTATCCATTTTTATTCCTCCATAGCCTTAATGATACCAGATGCTATCATTTTTTATAGCTCTTCTTTAACTGTTACGTGCATGTTGGGATTCATCCTATAAGGCCTCTTCCTGACCAGGCGCATACCATCTTTCAAATTTATCTGCATTTCCCCTAATGAATGGTGGATTTTTTTCAACTCATGGTATCCATGCAGGAAAAAATCCTCAAATTCATGCAAGAGATCAATAATATTTGATACTTCCTTGTCTGACCAGTAGTCCCCAATGATAGCTTCCTTGGGCTCCTTCTCTGAGTCGATGTTTACCTTCTTGGTTTTGAGTGGTTCATGACATGCACGTGCACATGCATCCGCACTAACAACTACCTCATGTATCCTAGCTGAATGGTCAACATTCAGGCTCTCCATCTCCTCTCCATCAACAAGGTATACCATCTTTCCTTTCTACTTTTTAGCATATGGACGCTCGAATTGTATGTTTTCTAGTTCCTCCTCTTCAAACCATGCTTCTAAGATAGGTCCACCAAGAAAGTTTAGTAATCTATCTTCCACCATGGTGCAATCCCCTAGAGTGAGGTGCTTGATAGTCTACAACACCTCATCAACCGGTTGCATGGTACTTTGGTATTTGAATGTGTGAACCAAGTCAGCCGCCAATTCTTTCCAATTTCCCATTTGGCGGTGAGTTTCAGAATGGATGTACCAAGCACGTGCACAACCTTGTAGTGTCAAATATAGCTTGTGCACCCAAAGGAAGGGTGGTAATGCTTCCGCGCATGATCCTCAGACCCTCTCACATGCCTGGATATGGGAAGAGGTAGGTCCATTGCCATTATAATCCTTAATAGCGGTGGGTATGTTTCTCTTCGAGAATCAGACAGTGAGCACAATTCTAACTTCATGCCACTCCAACAAGTTTTCACTATACGTGACCCACCACCTCACTGATGTTCATATCAAAACATAACTCAGCATACCTGATCGCCCGTCCTCCCTCCAGTGAGCTTCCATTTCTCTCAAAAATACCTCAGGGTATGCATCTCCAGAATACTTGGTTATTACCTTTCCTTCCAGGCACCAAACTATACCAGCCATGGTTACCTTGGTCACCAATCCTTTCATATGTCACCTAATCAATTCATAAGTCACATGCACCCAATTATCACATGCTATATTGGTAGTACCACTGATAGATTGAGTGTCATCAAACTAGATGACTCATTCTATACGGCGGATGGTCTCTAGATCTCTTATGGAGTGCACATATATTTTTTCAAGGACCTCCTCTCCAAGGGGTTCAGTATAGGGTGCATACTTTCCATCAGCAAGTGGTATAATCACCCTCTCTTCCTTGTTTTAAAAGCTTATGTACCCCTTATTAAACCAGAGATCTACATTATTCTTATAGCACCACGGATGCCCAAGTAAAGGTAGGAAATTATCTACCTCATAAAACACTAAGAATTCAAAATCCCCAGTGAACTTAGTCCTCTGAATGGTAATGGTCGCATCCTTCAAGACACCTATGGGCATTTCCTTTGTCTTGTTTGCCATATATAGAACATTTGAAGATGGATGTAATACATGTCTTCCCATCTGATGCCAACCATCCACAGTGAGAAAATTAACCTTTGTGCCTGTGTTAATGAGGATGTTTCTAAGTAACCATCCATCCACTACTATGTTCAAGGTAATCTCTTTTTCATAATCAAGGCTGTGAGGTGGGAGGTTTGCATGTAGGATCTTCCTTTCGTGTTCTTCCCTGGTGCGTGAAACCTTTTCTCTCAACCATGCTCCAAGCAGGGAAATGATATTCTCTTGCTTCAGTAATTTACACACCTCCTTAACCTCGTCCAAGTCATCCTTTGGTGCTTCTACTGGTTTTCTTTGCTCATCTTTTCTAGTTTTCTCTTTTAAGCATTGGATCTCCCCTTGCAGGCTTCAAATTACATCCATAGTTTCCTGGTAGACTTCTTTCTGGTGATCCAGATGTGGATACTTCCCATGTACTACTTCTTCCCTCGAAACCAGAGGTATCTGCCTAGGCACTTCCCTTACGTGCAGACTCCACCCTTGTTGTTACCATAACAAGCTCTAGTTTGGATTCATGTATTACTCATGGGAGCCATTGCGTGTCAGCCTTCTTAATACTCACCATGGCAGTGCCCTTATCCTTCTGGTACTACTGACTCATATGTTCGTATAACTCTGGTCACTCTTCATACTTATGTTTTTTTCCACACCAGGAGCATTGAGAAGATCTTGACATTCATGCTTATAATCATTTGTGGCTCCACAATTAAAGCACGTTCCACATGGGAGCTCACTTCTTCCCCCACAGTTAGCACAACCACGAACTCCTCCAAAAAACCCTCTTCCACACGCACCTCCATCTTCGTGCTCTTCATACTGATGTTCATCACCTTTGGAACTACTAGAAATTCTAGTCTGGTGCACACCAAGATCGATTTCCTCATGAATCTGATCAATCAATCTAAAATCCTTAGTGTCATGTGTGGCTAAGGTACATATCTTACAATAACAAGATACATTTTTGTAGATCGCGCGCTACAACAGGGGGCACCTACTTGCATTATGATCCCCATGAAATATTTCATAGTTTATCTCTATGGCACGTACTTCCTTCTGAGTACATATCCCACCATTATCCTTTGTGTGCCCTTCTACGTTACAATTTGTTCACCACATCCCACTGTGAGTCTCTGGAACCGTGTTGGTAGATAATTTCTCCAATTGCTTAGCCATGGCAGTGATCTGAGCCTCCAAAAATGGGCTAACAGTAGTGTTAACACTACCAACTACCTCAGCGTAAAAAGTAGCCTCCAACACTTCGCACAGGTCTGTGAATGTTTTATGAGACAAAACCCTCCTAAAGGGAGTGATCAACCCTCTGACAAACCACTGAGCATGTTGTGAAGGGTGGATTTCATAAGAAAATTTAGACAATAGATTTTTAAAGCATGCATCATATTCCCACACACTCTCCATCATTCCCTACTGGATTTCTTTGAGAGAGCTTATGCTCTTCTATTCAAACTCAGGTATGTGGAATTCTGCCAAGAACACTTTTCTCAGCATGGTATAATCCACAATAGTTTGATGAGGGTCATACTTTCTATACCAACTATGTGCGCGTCCTTACAAGGTCATCATAAATTGAATGGCATTTCGATCGTAGGTCATGATCCCCTTTACGCGCCATAGTAGCTCGTACTTATGCACATTCTCTATGGAATCTTCTATCCCACTGTAATCTAGTAAGTGTAGAGACATCTCGAAAAAGACTTTAGGGGGTCGCTGAGGTCCTTGTCCTCCTGATCTAGTCCCTTGGTTTCCTCTAGTGTTTCCTCCTCCACCAGATCCACTAGATCTTGAGCCACCAGCTCCACCACTTCCACCTCCAGATCCTCCTATGTTAAGCACAAGGCCCGTGTTTGTTGTGCCGAATTCTCCCGTTGTTCCATTGAACTATGTGCCAAAATTTTGTTAACTAGTGCCACTCCCAGTCATATTTTCTGCACCACTTCCTAACACGCTTCCAAAACTAGTTGTATATGTGCCTTGTGTAAACATTTCACCAAATACTGGAATAGTGTGTGAAGCCATAGAAGTCCCAAACAAGAAGTTGTACCTTCTGGGTTTTAATTGGTTGCTTCTACTATTATCAAATGGATCAACTATACTTTTCCCTCGTTCAAACAAACCAAGTGCCAAGTTTCGGTCACTAGATGGGGTCAGATGCATGCCAATGACTCTTCTTTCGCTACATGGTGGATTCTCATTAGAAGCCACAAGGTTTTCTCTCCCGCACTTACCAAGATGGGGTATCACAGACTGTTCAAGTTCCACATCCTCTGCATGAACATCAACTACTTTCCACCATGTCTAGCTCCATAACCCACTTGTATTACCACGTTGTCTATCGATCTCCCTTTCAAGTGCTTCATTATACTTGAGTCATCTCTCCTCCCTTTCCTTTTCAGTCATCATGTTAGCCATCTATCCCCAACCTGGATTCCTTGCCAAGTGCTCAAAGTGGTTTAGCCAGCCATAGGAAATGCCTCTAAACCCATGGTTACCATCAAGATTTTGATTGCCAAGGGGATAACATGTAGAAATGATCCTCCGGGCTCTCACAAGAACTCAAACTCAGCAACTTCTGGACAGGAATACGTGGAAATGGCATATTATAGAGTGTATTTAGTCAATACTCCCTTCCACCAATGATCTATAGCATGGGTCCATGTTAAATTAGTATCTTGCAAGTTCTGATATGTTTCTTGGGTCCAAGGGTGTGATTTATAATACCACCCCGATCTATATGTATAAGCTGAGAGCCATTCAAATAACTCTACTGGGAAATAGCAGAAGAAGGTTTCGTACAACTCATGATAAAGAGTGTCCTCCACCCATCTTTGCATGTTAAACCTAGGTCTAGTATTGAATCTCTGAGTGAATTCATCCTCCATGCTTTTAAACCAATCTTCAACACCCTCAAGTGTTAAGCACTCTGCCATCACTTTTTTCACAGATCATGATGTATGCCATGTTCCACTACAACTTTGAAAAGAGGTCTCAAAAATGGAACCAAGATGTAGTAATTTTTACATGCCATGAAGAGAAAGGGAACCTCCCGCGCACCTTAGGTGAGCACCCAGTGCCCGCTGGGTGATATGCTGGTGCGCATGAGGTTCCCTTGTTCTTCGTGGGGTGTAAACATGACTACAACAACTAAACCAAGATGTAGTCATTTTTGCACCCCAAAAAGAACAAGGGAACCTCATGCACGCTGGCCTATCACCCAGCGTTCACTGGGTGCTCACCCAAGGCACGTGAGAGGGAGCCAAGTCTCTCTTTTATGTGAGTTTAGTGGAAGGCATAATCCATGATTTTGACTTAGTGATTTAATAGACATGAAAAGCTATAGAGCTCATAATGGCTTCTACACCCCCTCATTCATAACAAAAACAAAGTGCACAATAGAATTAATTGGAACTGGGAAGTTGTAAATTCATAATAAGACTTAAAATTCAAGTAAGGTTCATGATTATACAAGATAAAAATCATAGTGGAAACATGCAGATAATACATGAAGGAGATCTTAGTGCCCTCCACATGCCTCATCATGAAAAGCTGAGAGCAACTTCCTCTGTTGTTCCTTGTCCACACACTTCAAAAATCTCCCATCCAACCCACACTTGAACAAGGCGTTTTCCCACAATACATATTGCACTGACCTCAATTTAACAGTCCTCTTTTCTTTGGCAATTAAATGAGAGGGGCATTCCCCATAGGTGAGAAAATGGGCGATGTTAGCATACTATTCATCAACTGAGCTAAGGAACAGAACGGTAGGAAGGTCAACTTTCTCCAGTAATTCATGCTTAGCTCCTTCAGTAATGAGCTCACAAAGGCCTTTTCCATGAACCAGTTTGGTCGGTTTGATGTCAATGTCATACTCTTGGACCTTAGCAACCCAGTTCCCTCTCTTGGATCCAAATTCTTGTTGTGTGAGAATTTACTTAACAGTTGTATCTGGAACCAGCACCATGGAGTGAGAGTTGAGGATATAAAAACGAAACTGCTTAATAGCTTTGACCACTGCAAAAGCATGCTTCTCCATCATGGTGTATTTCAACTCATGATCTTTCAGAATATGGCTCATGAACGCAATTGGGAGTTCATGCTCATTAGAGTCTTCTTGAGTTAAGACAGCAGCCAAGGTATTATCTGTAGCATAGCAATAGATGATGAAATCTTTGCTGAAATTAGGACAGGCTAAAACAGGAGTTTTAGCAATAGCTCTCTTGATACCTTCAAAGGATTCCTTTCCTTCAGAAGACCAACCAAATGTTTGCTTCCCTTTCATCATCTAAGAAATATTCAAAGTTAACTCTATAAAATTAGGGATGAATCTTCTCAAGAAATTTATCTTACCAAAGAAGGAGTGCATGCCCTTTTTGCTGGTTGGGAGAGGAATTTGTTGGATAGCTTGAACTCATTCAGGATCAATCTTAATACCATCCTTGGAAATGATGTGCCCTAATAACTTTCCCTCAGTGACACAAAAGACAGATTTTTTAGGGTTCAGAGAGATCCCATGCTCTTTGCATCTCAGCAGAACTATCTCTAGGTGATCAAAATGATCTACTCTTGTCTTGGAAAACAATGTCAGGTCATCAAGATATATGACAATACACTTCCCTTTCAAGCTTCCAAAAGCCAGATCCATGGCTCTCTGAAAAGTGGCACCAGCATTAATGAGCCCAAAAGGCATCCTCTTGTAAGCAAAGGTACCCCAAGGAGTAGTGAAAGTTGTCTTGTGTTGATCTGTAGTATCAACCTCTACCTGATTGTATCCCAAGAATCCATCAAGCATGGATAACATTTCAGACCCTGTAACTGCTTGCAAGACCTGATCCATCATAGGAAAAGGATAATTATCTTTCAAAGACGCCTGATTCAGGTTCCTGAAATCAACACAGATGCGGATCTCACCATTTTTCTTTCTAACAGGAACAATATTTGCAATCCATGTTGAATGGTGAATGGGAAAAATGATTTTAGCCTTCAAAAACTTCTGAATTTCCTGAAAGATGGTGTCGGCTATTTTGGGATTATACTGCCTCTGTTTCTGCTTAAAAGGTTTAATTCCTGGTTTGAGAGGAATCGAGTGCTGCATATCTTTTGGTTTGAAAGATTTCAAATCTTCATAAGAATAAGAAAGAACATCCTTATACCTCCTTAGAAGATCAATTACTTTTCTCCTCTCATCTGTTGTGCAACATTTTCCAATATTCACTAGCTTAGGGTCATTAGAACTCCCAATATTGATTTTGTCATACTCAGCTGATTGCTGAGGTCCAGTAAAAGCTCTAGACTTCACATACCTGTCATGTTTATCAAATAGTTCCTCCAAACTCACCAACCCTTTAGGAATCTTATTCCCCTTGAGTTTAATGCACCGTTCCTGACCTGTTTCTTCCCCTTGGGTGACTTCTTTGTCAAAGGACACACTCTCACGAGGTAGGTTGTCACTTCCCTCAAAATACAGCTGTTCGAAATTACCCTTGAGTTCTAGGAAGGAAAGCAAATGTTGATCATCATTGAAAACCTGCCAGTTATTGGTGTTATCAGGTACACTGGGTCGATGGATCATCTCAATGGTGAACTTGTCTTGAGAGAAATCAGGATGAGGAATCAGTAGCGACCCTGAGACAGCTAGTAAATCAGCCCTGGTGTTCTTTTCCCTAGGTACTGCTTCAATAGAGAAAGCATCAAGGAATTCAATGGAATCCCAAACCTGATTCCGGTAATGTTTCAGCCTTCCATTTTTTACTTGAAAAAGGTTTCTGACCTGCTTTACAATCAATTCTGCATCACCACGAGCTAGAAGATTCTTTACACCTTGTTCTTTGGCCACTTGCAATCTGAGAATGAGAGCCTCGTATTCTGCTGTGTTATTAGTATTCTCAAACTGCAACTTAAATGAAAATGGGTGTAGGCTTCCTTCAGATGACACCAGCAGGACACCGGCTCCGGAACTACCTAAGGAACAACTTCCATCAAACTCTAAAATCCAAACCCCATTAGGATCTTTAGGAGACACTTTTGGGGGTCGGATTTCATCAGGGGACATAATCATGTAGTTACCATGCCCCATATCCTCGTAGAGTATTTGTGCTCTAGGATCATCTGTTTTCTGCACAATATACTCAGACTGCTTCTCAGGCAGCAACTTCTTCATTTGTCCATTGACAGGCACGAGTGCATGTGACCAGTCCATTTGGATTTCCCCACCCACGTCCTTACAGAAGTTCCTACGTAGCAACATCCCGTATGAAGGGGGAATATCTACCACTAAGATGGTAGCCAACACTTTCTTCTCGGGCAAAGCAGCAAAAGATACTTGTGCATCTTTAATTCTCCCGACCAGGGGCACTTCTTTACTCTCCATGGAGTAACAAGATCCATAAATGTGTGTGAGAGTCAGGCCTAAAGCATGAGCTACTTTAGCAGGCATCACATTATCTGAGGCTCCAGAATCTATGACACAATTACTGAGCCTATGACCAGCTATAAGAAGTGTTACATAAAAAGGCTTGATTTTGTCATTAGGTGAGGTGACAACGGCTACCAGACTAGGCTGTGGTGCAGAAGGAGGAGTGAGAAAAAGGCCTTTAGACGTGGTCTTAGAGTGGGAATTGACAAAGTGGATCATTTTGGCAAAAGCTTTGGGATGGGTTTGATAGTACTCAGCTTCTGAGATTTGGACCTTGGTCTTTTTCAGGTGATCAACAATATCAAAGGATCCAGAAGTGGACGGGCCATCATCATTTGGTACTCTAGGCTTATCAACTTTAGGAGAAAAAGAAGAAGCAACTTTGGTAGCAGGATTGATAGGACTCACCTTTGGTGTAGACGAAGTAGGGATAGGAGATCCTCTTTTTGCAATCACGGGAATAGTTATCGACTGCTCCTTAGATTTCTTGATAGGCTGTGTCACTTTCTCCCTCTGACTTGTCTACTCTCGAGTCATGACAGTGAATGATTCACTATTCATGTCCGCTACTACTTCATCATAGTCATCTCCATCATCAATGCCCTCAGTGGTGAAGAAATCTACTCGAGATCCCTCAAGTTCGTCTGCTTCGTCATCAACTTCTCTCGCAAACTCTTCGCAAGATTCGTTATCTTCATCATCATCTGGTTCTTCCACCTCACAGGTCGCATTGACAGGGAATTTAACAGGAGGTCCTTCAAGTGCTAATCTTGTTTGAGAAGAAGGAAAATGATTTCTGGGCTGAAAATTTCTCCTTGGAACGTCTGCATAAGGAGCGTGCTGAGCCAATTGTTTCTTTATAGCAATAAGATCATTTGTAAGTTTCTGAACCAATGGATCAGTATTAGGTCCAGGGGTGGAAGAGGAAGAAGCATCAGACTTAGATTTGGGAGGGTCTCTTCTCAACTTCCCTGACATGATCAAGTCATCCTCGATACTAACAGCGAGAGTTTGATCCTCGACCAATGTTGCGAGATTAGCCCTTCTTAGTGTATAACTAACTTTGGGTGATTGAGCATTTAGGAAGAAACATTTTTGAATTTGATCAACAGGTCGGGTAGGCTGCGGAATTTTATTGATCAATTTGTTGAACCGGGCCAAAAATTCTCTCATGGGCTCTTGTGAATCTTTCTTTATCTAAGAGATTTGGGCTAGCAAGGCATGTACATCTTCTGACGGCTTGAAACGGTTTTCGAACTGAGTTCTCATTGTGTCCTAGTCGGTGATAGCACCAGCCGGAAGGTGGTAGAACCAATCAGCAACATTATCATGTAACGTCTCGATGAACAGCCTTACGGAGACGTCTTCATATTCGACTCCCAGAACTCCACATGCAACAATGAAGGCTGCGATGTGTTCATCAGGATGCACTTTTCCATCGCCTTTGAATTTGGGGAAGTTCTTCCGGTTACCTCTGGGTAACTCATGCAAAGACTGAGTAAGGGCCAGGGGCCCGACACGATGACCCCATGGTAATGGCGCCGCCATTCTTGGAAAAACGGCTTGGAGAGGGACTGCAACACCAGCAAGAATCAAAGCTTGAAGATTAGGGCTAGCTGGCTCTGAAGAAAAACCACCCGTGGGAATTCTGTCTTGAGCAGGTGGAGTGCTTTTCGAACGAGTCCTATTTTTTGAAGGGAAAGGAAAACCCTGCTACTCCAAAAGTTGAAACTGAGAATCTTCAACACCAAGGGCCCTCCTCCCTCGAGTAAAAGGTGAAGTCTCTAGATCAAAGGATGATCGAAAAATTACGGAACTGGAATGTGATTTTCCCCAGCGGAGTCGCCAAAAACTGTTGGTCGTCAAATAGGACTTTTAAGAAGAGCAACAGTCAGGGGACAAGAAGTCCATCCTCTTTAATGGGAGAGGTTCCCTTATTCAGAAATGAACCTATTTACAAATGTACAAGACATGATTTGTTGGTTAAACTTGGATATTACGAAAGTGTTTTCTATGAAGATCATCAATTACAAAAAGGACTGAGGAAATGAGAGTACGGGAAAGAGTAGAAAGGCAACATGCAGAATTATAGATATTAGAGTAATTTTTTATGTATGTGAATTCATAGTGAATTAAAACAAGATCATTTGTATCAGATAAATAAGATGGAATTCAAAGACACAAAGTTCTGTAAATAACATCTGCTAGAACACAAAGTTTCTTAACATAACACAGACTCATTAATCAAGGACACAAAGTTCCTTCTTGGTTATACAAGATCACCGTGCTTGCAAAGTCTAAGAGTATGCAATCGGCAAGACTAATGAACTTGAGATAAATGATCTTCACAAAGAAAATAAATGAAAGCTTAGGAGTAAAAGAGATCAGATAGACAAAGAATGGAAAGTCCTTCTGTATTGATTTCTTTATGATCTATTTACACTTTCAGAAAATATGCCAAATTCTTCCTACTTCAGAATGGCGTAAAGAAGGCCATTATATAGCTTACAAATCAGTTATTCTTCGTAACCGCTTCTTTAACCAAGAACAGTTAAGAACCGCCAATCACAATACTTTAACTTCTTACAAAGAAAACGGAAAAAGAAGGGGAAGAAGAGAAAAGAACAAGGAGAAGAAGACAGATGGCCAGTCACTGAGAGGGACCCACTGACTTCAGAATCCGCTGCCTGAATTTCTTTAACGCCTCAGCTATGTCTCTGCCATGAGGGACTGACGTGTTGGCCGTTGATTGAGTCCAGAATCCAAGACATTTCTTCATCTCTTTATCAAACTCGACATGAGTATGATAATCTTTATTTGCTTCTCCAACGGCAGATTGAAGAGAGCAAATTTCCTTCATTTTCTCTTTAGAGATTGAGCTTTCCTTGAACAGATTATCTTTGACATAAGCTCTGAATTGAGCTTTAATTTTTTGCAAGGAACGGGACACACCAGAAGTTTCATCTTGAAGATGACAATGAATATCCTTGAAAACTAATATAACCAGCATCTTGAAAGCTTCGCCTTTCTGCCAACTGTTCTTTAGTTCTCCCAAAGCCTACTTCAAAACTTTGATCTTCCATATTGATAGCAACTAGGAGGACAAAACCGCAAACCAGCCTCGGAAAGGAATTTTAGAGGGAGGGGACACGCACAGGTTTTCAAATTGTAAGGGTTCGAGCAAGGGTAGCATGGAAACAATGTAAGAATTGCATAGGTGGCTTGCTCGTTACATAGCCGTTGAGGAGAGAGAAGGGTGATCAATGCACATTTAATGCATACCCACCAATTTGAATAAGTAGGATATTCGGGTAGAGTAGCAAAAACTGGTACGAATGACACTTGGTTCACTTGAGACATGTGAGATGCGAATGTGCGGAACACGCAGCTCGGCCGATTCGGGTGAAACAGGGAGAAGACGCACAAATGCATTTTGGGACATTTGGGATGAAAACACGTGAAGTACGTGGTTCGGGTGTTTCGACCAAAAATGGAACAAAAGGCCCGTTTGAACTTGGGACATTTGGGACATGAAAGAGCGAAGTACGCGGTTTAAGTGTTTTGGCCGAAAATGGAACAACTTGCACTTTTTGACTTGGGACATTTGGGACAAAAAGTTCCGAAGTACGTGACTCGGGCGGTTCGGGTGAAAATGGAACAACTCGCATGAAAAGTTTGGGACACTTGGATCATGAAAGAGCGAAGTACGCGGTTTGGGGATTTCGGCTGATCAGGGAACAAAGCACAATTTTGAACTCAGGACAGTTGGGACGAAAAGCTCCGACGGGCCCGAAAATGGAACAACTTTGGGGATTTCAGCCGATTGGGGAACAGAGCACACTTCGGAACTTGGGACACGTGGGACAAAAATGTCCAACAAGCCCGAAATACATACAAAATGACCCAAAACTGCAGACTTTTCTCAATTTCACGACTTCGGTACATTAGAGAAAACACTTAAACTCAAAATTTTGAAAAATTTACTTTCATCAGAGCAGGGAATTTTGAGTGGACAACAGGTTTTCATCTAGATTCCTCCTGATGATTCTTAGAAAATTCTTGTTTGTGGATTCTGCCTACCCATTACCCTATGAGTAATAATTTGAAGAGGTGCTCAAGTAGATTCCATTCTTAACAGCCCATTATGTGATCTTGGAGCCTAGGAATGCCAATGCATTGTCTGATATGATAGTGTCTGGTACTCCAAACCAAGTCACTATTCCTTCATAGAATTCTAGTATGCTACACTTATTTGCTTCTTTGAGTGCTGCTGCCTCAATCCACTTGGTGAAATAGTCTGTTTCTATCAGAATCTACTTGTGGCCTTGGCTTGAATTTGGATTAATGAACCCGATGAAGTCCAATCCCCATTGTATGAATGGATGGTCAACTAAAATTGGGTGCAATGGAAGCGTTGCTAATCTTTCTTTGCCCGTGAAGAAAGAACATTTCTTACGCTTTTTGATCCATGTGTGGCAGCCACTAAACACCGTGGGCCAATAATAACCCACCTTCATTATCTTGAGAGTTGTTACTCATGGGGAAAAATGACCTCTGGCTTCTCCATCATGAAACTCCTGTAACAATCTCTCAATTTTATTTGTTCCAATACACCTCAATAGAACACCATTGATGTCCGTTTTAAACAAAACACCATCAAAAATCACATATGGAATGGCTTGTAATCTGAAGTATCTCCTCTTTGATTTACTCATTTCTAGAGGGCATAGGTCTATTTGTAGGAAGTGTACCATATTTTGAGTCCAACAAGGAGTGGGCACATCATCATTTTTCTACTCTTGAATGTCTTGTAGTACCAAGGAAGCTTCATTTTCATCACCTACTTCAACTTGTTGACTCAAGGCTATTTTTTCACATAATCCCTTCCCACGGACCAACTTAGTGACTTTAATTTCAGTGTCATATTCCATGACATGAGTGATCCATCCTACATGATTTTCATTTAGATCTTTGTATAGAAGGAATTCCTTGAATCCCACATGAGAGAATAGCAATTGGATCTTGTTGTTTAAAACCATGAGTTTAAACTTATTTAAGCTCTTGATCACTGCAAGGAAATTCTTTTCAATGAAGGAGTATCTCACTTCATAGTCCTCCAAAATTTGACTAAAAAAAGCAACTGGATGTTCAGAACCCCCTTTATTTTGTTGCATTAGGATTGCAGAAATTATGTCCCCACCACAAAAGATATAGAGCATTAGTTCCTTAGAGATGTATGGATTCATGAGAGTTGGAGCTTGCGATATGACATATTTGATAGCTTCAAAAATTTATTTACCCTCAGTTGTCCACCTAAATGCCATGCTCTTCTTTAACATCAATGTTATTGGCTTCACAAGAGTGGTAAAGTTTGGCACAAATCTATGGACAAAATTGATTATCCCTAAGAAGCTTTAGAGAGCCTTATTATGACTTGGTAAGGGCAATGCTCAAATATCTTCAATCCTTCCTTTGACACAATATGGCCTAGGAGCTTGCCTTCATGAACCAAGAATATGCGTTTTTTGGGATTCAATTGATACCCCAAATCTCTTACATATTTCAAAATACCTATCTCACATGAAAGAGGTGATCTAATGAATTTTATGAGAATACAGTGATATCGTCAAGATATATTAATACTATTTTGTTGATAAACCCCTTGAATTCTATGTCAATCACCATTTAGAAAGTGGCTCTGGCATTAGACAATCCAAATGAACATTTTCTGTAAGCATAGGTGCCCCACTTGGTGGGTGAAAGCCATTTTGAACTGATCATCTTCTTTTACCATTATCTGATGGATACCCACAAGTAACCATCTAGGAGAGAGGAATATTTCTGATCGGGCTACACACTTGATAAGATTTGTTCCATTGAAGGAAGTGGGTAATGGTCTTTGAGAGATGCCCTATTCAAGTCTCAAAAGTCCATGCACAACTTGATTTCTCCATTCTTCTGCCTTACTGGTAGCAAGTTCACAACCCAGCTTGAATGCTTGATTATAAATATAATGCTTTCCTCTATTATCTTGTTTAGTGCTCTTTTCTTCAGTATAGAGGCTCAATGTGTGGGTTGAATGAAATCTTTTCTTCTTACCTGATGGGCTTAACATCTTGGATCCAGTTCAATTGTATGCTGTGCTAGCTTCAAATTGAATTCTTGTAGGTCCTCATAGCTCCAGGAAGACATCTAGAAATTCTTGGAAAAGTTTTGTGAACTAATATCTTTCTTGTTTAGTAGCCAACCTTTCCGATTTGGAGAATGTTTTTCCTTTCCCAACCGAAAATAGGCTCTGAATCTTCTCCCTTGACCTGTATGTTGGCATTTATACTCTTTACAAAATTGATCATTTGGGTTAAAGATAAGACTCCAACAAACACCAAGCCTTTGGGAAGCTTGTTTTTGTCCGCTAGCTGCACTACTTGATCCCTGTACTGCTGCTCTAATTTGTCTTCATTCCTAGCTGAGAATTCATGCCTCTTCTTGCAAGAAAATTAATGATCTCTTGATCATTCTCAAACACTTTGTTAATCTTGTGATTATTTTCTATAACTGCTGGCCTTACAATCACATGGATATGTGGTTACATTTTGTCTCTCTTGATACTATCCACCATTCATCCAAAAGTTTCTCCAACTACTACGAGCCTATTTAAGCTTCATTTTTCTTCCTAGGTATGGACTTGATGTTGAATGATTCAAATTCATCAATGAGGTCCATATTTATTATTTTTGTAGCTCCTGAGTAGGTCATTCTTTGTTGCATGTTTCCCCCTAACTTTATTGATGATTAGCCCGCTATCCCCCAACACCTATAAGTTCTTTATGACCCTTTTCCTAGCCCAATGAATTCCATGAATCAAAGACTCATATTCAGCTATGTTGTTTGAACATGCAAACTGAAATTTGAAAGTTGAATAATACTTGATGTTTTGTGGTTAAACCAACATTGCACCTCCTCCAACACCTTATTTTCTTCTTGAACCATCAAAAAAGAGTTTCCAAACTTCATTGTCATCCTTATTTTTGTGCTTAGTGACATTAGGAATGAGTGAATTCTCTCCGTGTACACAATACATGCTTAATTCATATTCTTCAATTTCCCTCATATGGGTCTAAATGCATGCCTTTTGTTTTCCCATTCATCTAGAGTTAAACGTGGAATACCCTCGACCTTTGGTACCTGTTTCTAGATCATTTGAACACTCTTCTTGATAAAAGGTTGAGAAATTTGCATTGATAAGACTTGACACATGAGGCTCAATGTGAAAGTTTACAATCAGTTCTGATCTGATGGTCTCCTTGGCTCCATACCTCATCCTAAAAATCATGTGTGACCAATCTGTAGATAGATACCCACCAATTTTTTCTGTGAATTCCATTGATAGACAAAATGAAAAGAGTGGTTAAAGGTAAATTACAGACACATCCTATAAGACTATGTCATTAGGAAAAGAATGTAGTGTGAGACTTAAACCTTTGATGATCCCAACCATTCCCACTAATGTTCCATCTAGTTGCAACACTCCTTTCAGCACTAGTTCATACTTTAGACCCAATTGATCCACTATTTTCTTTGGCATCACTGAGCTACTTACCCCTGAATCGATCATGCATTTGTGTACCAAGTGGTTCCCAATAATCAATGACACATAGAATGGTGGAGGCTTAAGAAATTTCTTGGTTTACCACCACCTTGTTACAATACATTAGTTAGAACTTTCTCCTATCCTTGGTCTGATCTATTCAAGGTAGACCAATTAGCCATTGCAGCTTGCAACAAATCTCATTGTCCTAGGATTTCCAGTGACTCCCACATGGAAATATTCACATGTGTTTTCTTCATTTGATTGATGATGTTGAAAGGGGATGAATTATCATTTTGTTTTGATTTACTTAGCATGACCTTTTCTGGAGCTTGAACAAGCACATGTGTTGTTGTGATGGGTGCCTTAGGTTGATTTGATACATTTAGAGCTGCACTTGATCTACCAACTCCTTATTGTGTAGGGGTGGGATGAGAAATAACTGGATTAGATGGTTGTCCCTCCTCTATGTTCCTCTTCTTTGATCACATATTGGCATATACACCCTGAAAAGGAGGTTGATTAACTCCACATAAGTCTTTTGTGTGCCAATTGACCAACGTGGTTTCTGTTGGGAGGTGCCTCTTGTTGTGTTTCTTGCTATTGATTTCCTTCTTGACTTGGTTCTTGGGACACACCAATGGTCTGTACCATCAATCTTGAGTTTAGTGCACCATTGAAACTAGTTGATTGATTATGAGGTAGACCATAGGGGTAACACCAGTCATACTTGCATGCCATTTTGTTTTGTCTTAGAACCAAGGCTCTCGATGTTGAAACTACATTTGGATCATATGATCGGAATGGCCAAGTAGCTTGAGGTTGTCCCTAGTTTTGGTTTTGAAATCCAACTTGATTTGGTGGTCTATTTTGCTGGTATGGGGGCCTGGCTTGATACTGATTTTGAGGCTGATACGTCCTAGAACTCTGAGCTTGCTATCTCTTAATAGTCACTAGCTCATTTCCTAAGTTTTGTAGTTGTTTCATAACCTCCTGTAATTCTTTTAAATTGCTTGAAGAAGTATAGGTCTCACTATTTATTTGATTTCTAGGGGCCGAAATGGGATTCAATTATGGTGTTTGACTAGTTATAGGAGCTCCCATATCTAGATAGAGAGGCATTAGTGGCCTTAGTGCTAGCTTACCAGCTTGAATCAATCATTTTTCAGCTCTAATAGCAATATTATAGGCTGTGACAAAAGTTATACCTCCCATGGATTGTATCATCATTGCAATATCTGAATTTATAGCCTTCAGGAAGTATAAAAAGGCACCTTCAGCTGCTGGTCTCACTGTAAGCGGAATTCTATCCCATGTCCTTTGGAAATGGAAATTGAAATCTATCATTTTCTCATTAGGAGTGCTCTTGATTGTTGTCAATTGTTCCAATAAAGAAAGATTATCCCCCTTTTCCCCAAATTGATTATGGAGGGCTATGCACAAATGGTCCCAATTCTAGATAGACCCTGTCGTTAGGCTCCTAAACCATCACAAAGCTTTACCCTTAAAATATGAAGCTAACAACTTGACCACAATATATATTTCATTGATTTCATGAATTACATAGACATTTGTAATGTCCTGGATGTGGTCAATCAGAGTTGTCTACTTCTCTCTAGTGAAATAGGGAATATTCTTTAGTGTTGTAATCGGGACCTGATTTTGAGAATTTAGGGAAAGTGGTTGAATTCTTGTGAAGTTGACATAGGGATTAGGTTGTGCCATCCTAATTGGTCAGAGAACTCTTGTTGATTGAAGAAAAGGTCTACCAGTTGGAGGTGTAGACAAAGTCCTGTTTGATGGAGATGGGATACCTTTGTACTCTTCTTCCTCTCCTTCCTCTTCCTGGTGACAACTATAAGTAGACAAAGATATCCCTCTTCTCTTGCTCGAGACCTAGTTTTCACTCTTCTCATGAACTTGATAAACTTGGGTTGCTGAAACCAGTGGTTTTGAAAGATGGAGTTGTCATATGTGTTACTAAAAATCCTCTAGAGGCTAGAAATTCACCAAGAAACACACCCAATCTTGAAAAAAGTGAAAATATTGACTTCTAGTGCCACCAAGGATTCCAAAACTATTGATGCAAAATTACAGCACCCCTGATTTCTCATTATTTGTGTACAAGGGCAACTAGTGCAACCTGCATAACATGGGATTATCCTGTAGTGTGGGACTTTACAGATAGGACAATCCTCCAGTGAAATTTGGCTTCTTCTTCTAACTTAGTGCCAACTTCTCCAAAGTGAAGATAATGGAAAGATAAACTAACCCTATTCTAATGTTTTTCAAGGAGACAGGGATAGAAATATGCATGAAATAAAACTACTCTAAGTGAAGGTGATGCACCAAGAAAGGGTGAGATAATCCTAGTGAGTGAAAAATAGGGAGAAACTGAGAAGGAGAGGGCTGATAGAAACACAACAGTCCAAGACAACAATCAATTCCCCATATTTATGAAGCACAACAAAACTATAGACCCTGTAAAGAGATAGATACATGCACAATATACTCATAAATATAATGGAAGGCAAGAGATGCAACTCATACAAGCTAGGGAAAAAATGGCCACAAAACATGAATTTTATTGCTCAGAGACATGCACAATCCATCACACCATAAGCACAAGACAAAATCCTTTACAATAAGTCCAAATTTGAGGCATTGAGATCATAATATCTCTAGAACAAATTTGATAGAGTTCCTCTGCTTTTTGGAAAAATCCCCTTCAAAATGAGGCAAGTTTTACAATATATGTAAGGAAAATAGAGTCACCAACTAGTAAGATGCATTAAAGAGGTATGGGCAACCATCTATTTTGGTAATTTTCCTACATGGGTGGTCATGGGTGTCATGCCTCATTAATTTTGGTTGTTGGGAAGTCATTCATTCACCTACCCTTGTGAGGCTTGTAAATCATCCATCCATGTCGTCCAACCATGACCCGACCATCATGTGAGTCATGAAAATTCGTTATGAGGTGTGTGATAACCCCTGGGTGTTAAAAAACCCCATGACTATTTAATATGTCAAGTGTGAAAAAAAAAGTTACCTGACCAACCACTGGGCATCTAACCCCCAGCCATATAACCTTGACCCGTCTAACCCCTATGACCCATCCAACATGGCCGTACCGTTTAACCCCTAGCCGACCAACTTCCGGAGGTGATAACCTGAGCTCCCAGATGAGTTTTTCAGGTGAAATTTTATATGATTTCATATGGAAAAAAACCATTGAATATAATGGTTGTGGTCTCAAGGTAAAATTTTTACTTTATCACCTTGAAATGTCTTCTTCTTTCTCGGGATTATCAGTTGTGTGCTAGAAGAATGAACTGCCTTGGGAAGTGTATGATTCATCAAGATGTCTCATATTTTACACCATGAAGGGCATGGAAAATGGATTCCATAGGTACTTTTTTGGACTTATAATTCTTGACATAGCTATTATAATCTTCCATTGAGCCTTAGGTCCTCTTTCACGTTGTAAACTCCTTAAGGCCCAAAAGCCTACTTCTGATGGATGGCCCCAAGACCCCCGAAACATCCCCAAAACATTTGAAATGATCCCCAAACTTAAAACCCAACTATATCATTCCAAATTGATCCATAAATTAATGTCTAGTTCTTAACCCATCCTCCCAAGTTGTCTATTTTACCAGGGGGTAAAAATAGATAACAAGAGTGATGAAGGTGGTTTTGTGTTGGTCTTCTGGAGTGATTAATATTTGATTATAACCTGAGAAACCATCCATGAGTGAGATAATCTCATGGTCAGTGGCGAGATCAACTATTTGGTCAATACTTGGTAGAGAAAAGTTGTCTTTGGGGCAAGCTACATCAAGGTGATAGAAATCCATGCAAATTCGAAGTCCCCCTGTTGCTTTTGTGAGAGGAACAATGTTAGAGATCCATTAGGGATAATCATTAGGAAGGATGAAGGAAACTGAGAGAAGGCATTTAAGTTCTTCTTTGAAAAGAAGAGCAATGTGAGGATGTATTTTCTATAGCTTTTGTTTTATGGGTTTAGCTTCATGAATGGTTATGATATTATGGACCAAAATGTTTGGGTCAATACCAAGCATATCAACATTGGAAAAAGCAAAAGCATTGCTATGGTCCTAAAGGAAAGAAGTAAAAGCTTCCCATTCAATAGCATCTAAAGATTGGCCTATATTTAAGATGTCTGGTTCATCTTGAGTGTTAATATTGATTTTGATGGTTCATTGGTTTAACATGGTTTGTGTCTCAGATGACAATGACCTATGAATATAAGAATATTCCACACTAAGGTAGGTGAGGATTGAATCATCATCTTGACATTGAACGATGTTAATAGAAGGTGTATCATCATCGATCATGTCAGGATATAGGAAGGAAAGAGAAGAGGGAGCCTCATCATCACATTGATAAGTCATAGGTCCCATAGAAATTGTGTTCATGAAAAAAAAAAGTTAGGAGGAATAGATTCAGGATCTATGGACTCTGTGGGTAAAGGCAGTGATGTTGGTGAATGGGGTGGAGAAGGTTTTTTATCCTCAATGAGGTTAATGTGGCCCTTCTTGGAAGATGGTGCATAAAATCCAATGCCACTACGATATTTTTGTTTACAGATGGTACATGGGATAACAATATAATGACCTTGTTCATAAAAACTGAAGCCAAAGCCTTTTTATGCATAGCGGTGAAGGAAAGTGTGGTCGAAGTGGTAGTTAGTGAGAGATTAAAGGTCAAATGAAAATGGTCATGTTTTAGATGGCGGTTTGGGTGAATAGGTGGTAGTACAAGTCCCCCATACATTAAGTTGGTGCGAAGGTGGGGAGGACCATTAGGGAAAATATCTCCTATGTGATATTCATAACGAGGATGTTAGCTTAGGTTGTCATACTACTGTGGAGTGAGGAATGTGTTGATATTGTAGAGGGTGTATTCCCCCAGAGAGAGGCATTAAAAAACACCTTCTAAGGGATTAGTAGTAGATATGTGGGTAGTAGGGATAAATGAATTAATAGGTGATTGGGTAGGAGGGGTATCAGTGGGTTGGGAAGTAGACAGGCCAACTGCAGAGACTTTTGTAGTAGTAGGAATAGAATATTTAGGTGGGGGAGAGGTGGAGGAAGCATTGGTGGATGCGGTTGTGGGTGAAGGAGAAGTGGGGGTAGCAGTAGATGCCTTAACTGGTACAAGGACATCATTAGGTTGGTACAACATGTTACAAGTTTTGAATGGTGATGGGTCAGCTAGGATGGTATAGTTATGCCCTTCATGTTTGAATTTAGCACAGTGGTGTAAATTTGAAGGAACACAACCCATGACCTGAATCCAAGGTTAGCTAAGCAAAAAATTATATTAGAACTCCCCCTCTACGACATAGAACAATTTTGGGACATTACAAGGACCTACGCGAACGTGAAGAATAATGGTGCCAAGGGTGGAAGTGATGGCGTCATTGAAGGAGCACAACATAACTGGGTTATTACGTATGCAATTTAAAGGAATGAACATTTTATCATACGCATGGGAGGAGATGATGTTAATTATAACACTTCCATAGATCATAATGTGTCGCACGTGTATATCATTGATATAAATGGATATAAAAAGAGTAGGATCAGGATCATCCAATTGGAGAGTTATGATCTCCTCATTAGAAAAAATGAGGGAGGATACTTATGAGTAGGCATGGGGGTAGAAGGAGGAGATGATTTGGTAAGTGAGGCCATGTGATGAGGGGTGATAATTGAGGCTACTAGTGTGGGGTCATTAGGTAAAAATTTGATGGATTGCAAAACCTCCATAAGCACTTGTCAATGAGATTAAGAGGTTTGGACGGGATCATAAAAAGAAATTTTTAGAGGGGATAAATGTAATTGTTTTATCCTAGTACGATGGGTGACCCTGTCAGAAATAGGGTATGTGGGTCCTCAAATGGTGATTTTGGGTGTGGGTTCAGGTGGTATATTGGGCACAAGATTGGTTGATGGGCTAGTTTATTTTTATTTTCCCTTGTATTTTTGGGCATGAGTAGAAACCTAAATCATGTTAATCTAAGGAAGTGAGGTAGATGGAGAAGGTATTCCATGACTAGTATAATGGAATGATGGAAAAAACATAAGGGAGGATATGAACCTTGTAAAATGAGTACATCACACTAGAATTTAGGTGGTGGTTTGGCCAACTCTCTAATACGGACCATGTTGATCTCAAATTTTAGAGGTGGATAAAAGGGTTGTGGAGGTGACGATGTAGGTTGTTGAATAAGTAGTGGGCAGGGATCTATGGTGACAGGTGAAGATGTAATAGAGTCCTCATTAATGAGATCATCCTCATCAAAATTTTCTTCAAGAGGACATAATTGAAGAAGAATGGTTTTTAGAGCCTTACAACCTTCTACATCATGTCCTGGTGCACAATGATAGGCACAAATTTTAGTTTCATCAAAACCTTTTGTTTTGGGTTTGAGGGGGTCGTAAGGTCTGACTGGTGGTAATGTGATGACTGAGGTCTCTAATAGGTTGGCTAAAATTTTATCGTAGGACCCTACCAATGGATCATAATGGGAAGTGAGTGTGGGTCTCAGTAAAGGTGCAGATGATTATGGGGGAAGAGGCGCTATAGGAGGGGGAATGGGTTGGACCACTAGTTTGGTAGGTGGTACTATCTTAGGTTTTTATGGTATCTACTTGGGTAAAGGTATGGGAGAAGAACTAGTAATGGTATGTGTTTTTGGTTTAACTATCTTGTTGGAGGGTAGTGGGTTCTTGTCTTTGGATTGCACCTTCTTGGGTAAAGGTGATATGGGAGTACGTGATGCATAAGGGAAATCAGATGATGGAAGAGGACATGTTACCCATGGGGAAAATAAAGCTATGGTGAAAGTGGTTGGTAGAGGTTGGGTGGAAGGCATGGGTTGAATTTGTACAGGAAAATTTGGGGTTATAGTATTTGGTGGAGGTATAGGTGGTAAGAAATGTACAGGTGAGGGAGAGGGTGTTTGTTGTGTAAGTAAATTAGATGTAACAAATTATCGTAATGATGAGGTAGGTTTCTTATCTTTTGATTGGCCTTGGGTAGGTGGTTGTTTGGCCAAGGTTGATGGCTAAGGTCCTAGGATGGATGTGTTGGTCCCATTATTGAGTTTTCATAATGTGCCCTAATTTTTCATGTCCAAATTTTCTCACAAACATTTCATTGGTTGATTTGGTGGTCTTCATTTCTCCCTCCTATTTGAATGCTTCGAAAATTTCCATGATGTTATTATTTTTCCCTAATTTGAATAAAATTCATGTATGCCCCTTTTCGTGCCTTAGTTTTTTCAATTTTTTAGGCTGTGTTGTTTCTCCTTTTCCGAATCATGTAAAAACTCAAAATTGATCAAATCACATTTTTTGCCAGTTTTTCCCCAATCCCAAGATTGAAAGCAATCTCAAAAATGGTTCATTTGATTTAAAATTATAAAAATTTGCCTTCCTTGTCGAAAATTTCGATTTCTAGGGCATCTGGTGATTTTTTGACATTTTGGTGGTCATACGGGCGTATTCTGCCTATGAAATTCATCATCACAATATTATTGCAGCATGGAGGGCTCCTATTAGCTGGGGGTGGTCAGGAATTATTTCTAACTTGTTATTTTTGAAATTTTTTGCTAAGGGAAAATTTTAACCCATGGCTCCACCTGTTTGTAATAAGGTGTCTACGTGGCACATGCTGATTGATGAGGAGGGCATGTAGGTAGCGGAGACATTTGGAAAAATTTGATGTTTTTGGGATCAAGGTGTCAAGGAAAATTTTTGACCCGATGGCCCGTGTCCAGTCACAAGTGGACACGTGTCCAGAGAAATCAATATGAGGGGGTGGAGATTTTTGTGCATTTGAAGTTTTTTAACTTCAAAATTTTAAACTTAAAATTCGAACCAAAGCTCTGCAATGAATAACAAATAGGAAGATGACATGTGGTAAAGAGGGCATGCAGGTAGTGGAGGCATTTGGAAAAATTTGATGTTTTTGGGCTCAAGGTGTTAAGGGAAAGTTTTGACCCGATGACCCATGTCCATTCACAAGTGGACACGTGTCCAGAGAAATCAATATGAGGGGGTGAAGATTTTTGTGCATTTAAATTTTTTTAACTTCAAAATTTAAAATTTAAAATTTGAACCAAAGCTTCGTAACGAATCATGAAGCAACACATGTCCAAGAAGGAAGATGGGTCGGTGGGTTTTGTGATGATTTTGAAATTTTAGCTTCAAATGGTAAAAAATCAAGGTTAAGCCCAAATCGAATGAGGAGAGGATGCGTGCCCACATTTGCAAAAGGTGGAGGGAGGGGCTAAGGAGAATTTTTTAACTTTTGACCTCTGTTCTCTGAAAGGTGAAAATGAAAAATTGGCTTCGCAGCCTATCGGATGAAGACACGTGGCACATTTTATAATGTCAAAGGGTGGCGCAGGTTAGCATTGAATTTTGTGAATGTTTAAAAGGGTTGGAAGGTAGGAATGGATACTTGGACCCATGGATAATTGGAGAATGCCTCATGGCAGGGATGAATTGGGCTTTCGAGCCTGCGGGGGATTTTGTGAAAAAATTTCATAAATTTAAAAAGGTCGCAAATGCATTTCTAAAAGATTAGAACCCGATCCAATTACATTTTGACACGTGTCCCACCCCATTCAAAGGTCAAAAAGGTATCTCTGAGCTTATTTTTAAATGACATTGTCCACGTGGAGGGCTGATTTTGAAAGTTGATCAAAATTGACGAATATTGTGCATTTGTTCGTTTTGGCCGCCATGAGAGCTCTATGAAACTTGGATTCATTGTTTCTTCACCAAATCACATAAAATTTTATATGATTTTTCATCCTCTCAGCATTTTGAGTGTAATGGCACTATTTTCATGACCTAATTTGATGGTCTACAATGTATTTGATATAATTATTTCCTTTTCCTGATAAAAAATGTGAAAAGTGAAAATCAAAGGTTGCAAAGGTAAAAATTGAAAAAGGTAAAAGGTGAAAAATTATTGTTAAAGCATGTTGACATGCTTGAATGACAAAAACATGACCCTGGCATGGATAAGGATCTGAATTGGTGTAATATTTTAAACTTTTTGTGCATCCCTAGTGATATGTGAGTTGTTTTCCAGTTTTATGTCATTTTCATGAAAGGATAAGGGTTTTTTGTAACAAATTTGATCCCTCAAGCATATTCTTTGCTTGGGAGGCAAGAATCCAAGCTGGCATGAGATATAAAATGTAATTTTTGAGTGTGAACAAGGAGGAGAAAAAAGGACGTAGAATTTTGAAGGAGAAAAAAGGATATAGAATTTTGAAGGAAAAGACTGAAAGAAATCCATTTCTCTAGAGAAAACCACCTGAGAGCCATTTTCAATTATATTTTGCATCTAATTTTATCATGTTGAGTTGGTTTCAAGTTTTAAATCCATCAAAAAGCTCTGAGATTGTTCTCATGACTTTCCCCTGCTGATAGATTTGATCATTTTCTACATTATATGGTTTTATCTCTTGGCAAAATTTGTATATGCTTGTGTTTCAGAATGATTTCAATTTGTGTTCCTTGCTCATGTTGTAATCTTGTGTTTAGGATCTCTTTGTTCATACATGGTCTCAATTATTGTTGATGGTTTGATGGCATCTACAATATTTTATCCAGAAGAGCCTTCATCTGATAGAAGATAAATAGATTTAAAATCATTTTATTGTCCTTGAACCTTGAGATTATTTGTAAACCTTTGGGGGTACCTTAGGTCATGATCAAACAGGGATTTATGGATACTTTGTTGATATATTTTCTTCAAGCTTTTGTAGCAGGTTGTCAAAGATTGTGTGGAAGAGTGTAGATCTGGGCCTCCATTTGTGCATATATACTGGTAGAAGGAGCATTTTAAACCTCTTGAAGCATTCTTATTGTGTAAGTGTTACAAATTTGTTGCAAAGGTTCTCAAAGAATTTGGTAATTCCTAGATAGTATTTTCTAAACATCTCCCAACAAAATTTCATTCAAACTAACTCATCCTACCCATACTACCCCCTACATTGCATTGCGTGTCAACAAAATAATATAATCCATTCACAACAATGCACAAAGAATATCAAGATTTTATCATGTCTCTAGTAGCCTTAGCCTTTTCTTGAAAGAATTTCCATAATTTAGTAGTGACAACTCTTTTGAGTTTGAATAATGGATAATTTATCATGTTTTCCCAAGGCCATCTCCATACGATGTGCAAAGCGTAAGGATATATCCACCTCCTTCATCAAACAAAGGCTGCAATATAGGTTCTCTTACCTTGGTTGAAAGGCACAACCTAGAATAGTGAGGATTAGATCAAAATCCTTTAGATGTGCTACCAACTCCTTCAGATCTTGAGTGCTAAAAAGTCAAATAGATGTGCTCCCCAGCTACAAATTACACACAAGTCATTTATCTTCCCTAGAGTTTCTTGTGAGATCCATGATGCTACTTGAGTTGTGAAGGAGATTAAGTTTGGGTACCAACACCAGAGTGGCATCATTTTTGGGGACTTATTGTAATTTCTTGGTGTTTTTATGGTGTTTTGGGGGGTTTTAGCATTTGTATATTCAGTTCATACACTTCTTGTTGCATTATTTTTGGTTGATTCAAGAAGAAGAAGGTCTAATTTATAAGTCTATGCAAAGTTGTCAGTATTAGCAGGCATTTCACATTATTATTTTAGTGCATTCCTACACAACTAAGGTGAAATTCCTTAGTGGCAACTCCATGCTGATTTGATTTTAGAAATACCGATGTCTTGAGCTTTCTGTCATTTATTTTTTGTGTTGTTGATCTCTGTAAAACTGGAGGGAATAATATCTCTCTTCCTTAAATAATCTGCTAATAAATTGTTCTCAGGCTTGAGAAATTCAAATTTGGAAGGGAGACGAGTTTGGAAAGTGGTTAAAGGTCAGACATCAGGAAAAGATACAATCATTGATGAGAGAGATCAGCCTTTGGTAGAAGACTATCACTCTTCTTCAAGTGATTCTGATTCAGGAAATCCTCTCATAAACCTATTTGCCTCAGCTGGTGAAGGTCCTTCTACTGTACCTGGTAAGTTACTTCTCCAATCTACACCTCTATGTTTTAATTAAATCAAACTTTCCAGGAAAATCAGCACTTAGAGGATACCAATTTTGTGAATCACATTCTTGAGCCCCAAGGATATTACACTCCTCATCAGCTTGCCTCACCTCCAAGATCACCCCCACCAAGCAATATGGCTCAGCCTAGACCTCCATTTATTGTTAACACATTTAGTCCTATAAATTTTATAGGAATGGATGGTTACCCAAATGCTGTGCCACAAGATGTTAGAAATAGGTTACCAAAATTCCAACGTAACAATGCCATCACTGGTGATCAGCATATCAAACTTTTTGATAATATGATGGAAGATTTTGAGATAGAGTTTGAATATGTGTATATTAATTTGTTTATTCATACACTATAAGAAGATGCTAGGGCTTGGTACAAATCTCTGCTTGATGATTCTATTGATTCATGGACAGAAAAGAAAAATTCATTTAGGTTGCAATATGGTGATAGGACTAATCCTAGATTTATTTTGTCTGAATTTGAGAATATCAAGAAGAACCTAAATGAAATAGTCCATGACTTCAATACAAGATTTAAAAAAACATTGAGAAGGTTTCCTATCCTTTTGAGGCCTTGTGATGAATCTTGTTTGATCAAATATGTAGATGCATTTGATAAAAAGGCAGCGTATTACTTGAGAGACAAAAATCCTATAAACTTCAGGAAAGCCTTCACCATGGCACTTCAAATTGAAAATAATATTAAAGCTATTGGTAAACCACTTAAGAGGGATGGTGTGAAGTTGATAAACCTTTAGAAGCCTCAAGCTAGCAAGGGTGCTGATTTAGAAGATGTTGTCAAGAATTTGGTAGGGGTTGTCAAAGAAATTTCTTACAAATTAGCCCGAGATGAGAAAGGAATTAGGAAAACTTCACAAGGACATAAAAGAACTCAAAAGGAATTAGGAAAACTTCACAAGGAGATAAAAGAACTCAAAACCATGATAGATTTGGCAATCATCCTAGGGGTGATCAAAGAAAATATGATAGATTTAAATGGCTTGTTGGTGGGGGAAATAAACAACCCCAAGCACGTGAAAATAGAGTGGTGCCTGACCCTCTAACTATAAGAGTTGTTGTTGTTCAAGAAATTGCTGATATGGATTAGTGTGATAGATGTTTTCTTCCTCATCCTCCATGTGAAGTGGACCAGAAAGTTGTTGAAGATGATAATGAAGATGAAATGGATGATGACATTTGTATGATGGGCAGCTCTTCAAGCTCACAAAAAGTAGCAACATCAACAGATGTGATAAGTGCAAGGACTGTCGTAACCTTTTGGGATTGCATAAAGAGGGTACCACTTCTTTCTCTTCCTAGAGGTCATGATGTGGATGTAGTTAAATCCTTTGAAATTCCTAATAATGACTTTGAATATCTAAGGGCCTTGATGATAAAAAAGTATGATGGTGGTATCCCTTCGGATGAAGATAGACAATTGTTAATGAATGTTGTGGTTGGTCAAGAGAAAGAGTATAATACTAGAAGTAAAGTTTTTAGAGGAGCTAGTCCTCAAGCAAAGCCAAAGACACCCTTACTCACAAGCATTCCAAAATACAATCCTATAAAAGAAACACTTGCCAAGAACCCTACTATCCCATGCAAATATATCAGTCCTCTTCATGCCCAGTCTGCCAAGAGTCCATTGCCATTTAATGAATCTACTTGTGTCCCTCCCAATGTTGTCTTACCAAAGAATTTTCCATATGATATTTCCCATGTATTGAGTCAAATCAAAGTGAGTGTTCCCATCATTGAGTTGCTTAGAATTCCTGAGCATAAGAAGAGAGCATTTGAGTATTTGGGATTGAGATAAGAGAAGATTACCCCAAGTAGAAATGTGAATGTTGTTGAGACTCCTCTTCAAATTATTTCTGGCCTTGAAACACTACCAGTAGTGGAAGATCTTGGAGAGGCACTTGAAGTATATTTTGGGACATCCTTGGTTGATTCCCAATTGAATGTTGATCCATTTTTCACAAATTTTCTCATAAAAGATAGGTTGCTTCACAATTGCATGTTTGATTCCAGTGCATCATGTAATGTCATGCCTCTAGAAGTCATGAATGAGTTGGATATAAAATTGATAGTGGCCTATGGGAAGTGTATTGCCATGGATTCAAGGGAAGTGTTGGTTGTTGGTTGTGTGAAGGGTTTAGTAGTGCAACTTGCAGCCTATTTGGGTAAGAATTTAAAACTTGAATTTCTAATTGTTGACTGCCCTGCCAAGTGGGGTATGATTTTTTCAAGAAAATGGGCTGCAAGTGTTGGTTATAGTGTTCAGATGGACATGTCTTTTACCACCATCCCTATTGAGGGCAGCCTTGTCAAACTCTATAGTGAGAAGAAAATGTTGCACTTGATCGAAGATCCCAACAATGCTTCCTATGAAGTGTTATTTGTTGATGTAGATGTTGAAAATTTCATTGGCTTTACTGATGGAAAAGAACACAAGATGGAAAAATAAAAGTGCCTTGATATG
The DNA here is from genome assembly GCA_019776745.2 of Taxus chinensis. Lineage (NCBI taxonomy): Eukaryota > Viridiplantae > Streptophyta > Pinopsida > Cupressales > Taxaceae > Taxus > Taxus chinensis. The sequence continues at coordinate 475,202,515 of CM034154.1, forward strand.
GTAGGTTTTCCTGGGACCTTGCTATTTGATGGAGCTTGCTCCAAATTTGTAAATGGTGTTGGTATAGTTTCTCTTTCTCCTAGTTTGGAAGATTTTCCTTTTTCCTTCAAACTTAATTTTGAATGAACTAACAATATTTCTAAGTATGAGGAATTGTTATTGGGGTTAAGGATTGCATGGAAGTATGAAGTGAAGGATATTTTTTCAAAGGGGCATTTAGAGCTAGTTGTCAAGCAAGTAAGGAAGTTATATGCCACAAAAAATCAGCGTATGAAACACTATAAGCATGCAGTTTGTGATCTAATTGAAATGTTTGATTCCTTTAACATTGTTTACCATGATAGAGGTCTTAATGCTGCTACAAATAAATTTTTAGTGTTGGGTTCTAGATTTGAAAATTGCAATGTTTTACCTTTTTGTGAATATAACATTGAAGTGCTAACAAGGCCAGCTGTCCCGGATAATGTGAAACATTGGCATATTTTTTATGATGATGCACAAATGTTGAGGTTATTACAATGCCAAGGTGAGTTTTCTGGTCATAACATTTATTGGGAGCCAATGGTATGCATGAATGAAGGGAGAGAAACTTTGTTTGACAAGGATATTATACAATTAAAAACAAATACCATTCCTAAAGGTCTTGTTGCACTTGAATCAAATTTTAGCAAAGTTGATTGCATCATTAATAGGAACATGTTTGTTTCAAGGGATGTGGAAGAGCACAACTTGGGAACCAAGGATAAACCAAGGAAGATTTGGTTGGGCAGAAAGCTTAGCAAAGAGAAAAATCAGTCCTATGCCTAAATTTTAAAGAAATATCAAGACTACCTTGCTTGGTCTTATTCAAAGCTAAAGGCATATAGAGAAGATTTGTTCCAACATGAGATTCCTCTTGAGGCCAAGACTAAGCCATTCAGATAGAGACAAAGGCATATTAATCCACTTCTCTCCATGAAAATGTAGAAAGATTTGAAGAAATTGAGAGATGGTGGTATCATTAGGCCCACTAGGTATTCATCTTGGGTCGCAAACCTTGTGCCAGTTAGAAAGAACAATGGAGACATCAGACTTTGTGTGGATTTTAGGAATCTAAAAAAAGCATCCATGAAGGAAAAATAGCCCTTGCTAAACATGGAAAATATGTTGCAAATTGTGACAGGGTAGAAATGCTTTCTACTTTGGATGGTTTCTTCGGAGACAATCAAGTGGTTGTTAAAGAATCAGAAAGACTTAAGACAACCTTCACTACGCCTTGGGGAGCTCATGTTTTTATAAGGATGCCCTTTGGATTGATGAATTTTGGTGCCACTTTTCAAAGGGCAATGGATGTTTCTTTTGCTGGTTACATCAATGAGTTTATTGTAATTTACCAAGATGATGTGACTGTATTTTCAAGACAGCGAGGTGATCATTTGCAGCACTTGGAAAAAATGTTTATCAGATGTAGGGAGTATGACATTTCTCTTAATCCAAAGAAGTGTCATTTTGGAATGCAAAAGGCCAAGCTGCTGGGACATATTGTGTCTAAGAATGGTGTCATGATAGACCCTGAAAGAGTGGAGGCAATCAGAAAAGTACCTATCCTAAGAACCAAGAAAGGCATCCAGTCTTTCTTTGGCCAAATCAATTTTATTAGAAGGTTTGTTTCCAATTTTATTGAGCTAACTCTTCCAATCACAAGCATGTTAAAAAAGGATCAAGTTATCAGATGGGAGGAAGTTTCAATTCAAGCTTTTGAAGGAATAAAGGATGTACTTAAGCATGCACCTATTTTGGTGGCTCCAAACTATAAAAGGCATTTCTAAATCTTTTCTTTTTCCTCTAAATTTACTATTGCTTCAGTTTTGTTACAAAAGGATGAGAATGGAGCTAAGAGTCCTATTGAATTCTTTAGTAAGGTCGTACAAGTAGTTGAGTTAAAGGATACAATCATGGAGAAATAAGCATTTGCCTTGGTGAAAGCAACAAAAGTTTTCAAGCCTTATATATTGATTTCAAAAGTTGTTGCTTATGTTCCCCACACCATGGTGAAAGATATCTTATCAAAAATAGAAATCTCAAGTAAAATATGTAGATGGGTAAACAAACTGTAGGAGTATGATATGGATATCCAAACAACAAAGCTAGTAAGAGGTTTGGGTCTTGCCAAGCTCATGGCTGAGAGCAATTTGTAAAATGTAGAAGTGAATCAGTTAGAGGAAGAAAGGGCAGATATTCTTGAGAAATTGATGAGTTCTGAATGGTACAAGGATGTGATCTTCTACCTCAGGAACCTATGTTGTCTTAGTCACTTGAATAAAAATAAAAAAAGATCCCTCAAGCTGGCTTCTCAAAAATATATCATAACAGACCTTGGGCTAGCTTGGAAGAACCCTGAAGGTGTCCTCTTGAAATGCATAACTAAAGATGAAGCTCCCAAATTGGTTACTAATTTCCATGGGGTAATTTTTGGAGGACACTTTGTTGGGAGGGTGAAAACACATAATATTTTAAGAGCTGATTATTGGTGGCCTACTCTTTTTAAGGATGTAACCCAACTGGTTAGAAAGTGTGATAGTTGTCAACATTTCTTTGGAAGACTAAAAGCTTCATGCTCCCTTCCTTTACAGCCTGTATCAATTGAAGCCCATTTCAAACAATGGGGAATGGACTTCATTGGTGAGATTTCAGATCCTTCTAGTGTTGGTCATAAATGGATCCTTGTAGCAACTGATTATTTTACAAAGTGGGTTGAAGCAATTCCATTTAGAAAGGCAATGCACCAAGTGGTAATGGATTTCTTGTTGAATCATATCGTATGTAGATTTGGAGTTCCAGTTAAGATTGTATCTGATAATTCCATGTGTTTTAGAGCCAAACATTTGATGGCAATGTGTAATAAATATGGAATCAATCTAACTTATTCTTTAAACTACAATCCACAAGGGAATGAACAAGTTGAGTCAAGTAACAAGAACTTTCTCAAGATCATTAGAAAGACCTTGGAAGTCAACAAGAAGAGGTGGGGAGAACAATTGAAATTTGTAGTTTGGGCTGATAGAATATCTCCTAAAAGAGAAACTAGTAAGATCCCATGTGAATTGGTGTATGGAACTCAAGCATTTCTTCCCTTACATCTACAATTATCCTCATTTCAGTTTTCTCAACAGTTAGAAGATCAGGAACATCATCCATATGAATCAAGAATCAATCAGATCATTGAGTTATATGAAGAGAGAAGAGTTTCCCATCAAAGGCATGTCAGATTTAGAGAGAAATTGAAGAGATTGTTTGATAAGAAGGTTAATCCTAGAGCCTTCAATGTTGGAGATTTGGTTTTTCTATGGGATAGTAGGCATGAAGACAAGAGAAAGCATGGCATGTTTGATGCATTATGGATGGACCCTTATGCCATTGACATCAGAATTGCTGAGCACACCTTTTTTCTCAAGGATCTAGATGGGGATTTGCTGGAGCTTCCTATTAATGGTAGACATTTAAAATATTTCTTCAATTAAATCTCCAAGTAAGATATGCATTATTTGCATATTTGTATAGTTTGTTTTCTTGCTTTGTTTCTTTCTATTGGTCAGTGTGTGGTTTGCCCTTTTGTCCTTAGAAACATTTTCTGGGTGGTTTTCTTAGTCCATTTTTTCTTGTAATTCTATTTTTTGGGTTTCCTTTGTGTTTTGACTCCTTTTTCCAATGGTTTTTGGCACTTGGTCTATGTTTTTTCCTTGTGGCACTCACTGGGAGTGCCCATCCCCAAGTAGGAGCCAATGTTGGTCCCATTATTGAGTTTTCATAATGTGCCCTAATTTTTCATGTCCAAATTTGCTCAAAAATGTTTCATTGGTTGATTTGGTGGTCTGGATTTATCCCTCCTATTTGAATTCTTCAAAAATTCCCATGATGTTATTGTTTTTCCCTAATTTGAACAAAATCCATGTATGCCCCTTTTCGTGCCTTAGTTTTTTCAATTTTTTGGGCTATGTTGTTTCTCCTTCGCTGAATCATGTAAAAACTCGAAATTGATCGAATCCATTTTTTGTGCAAGTTTTTCCCCAATCCCAAGCTCGAAAGCAATGTCAAAAATGGTTTAGTTTATTTAAAATTATAAAAATTCACCTTCCTTGTCAAAATTTTTGATTTCTAGGGCATCCGGTGATTTTTTGACGTTTTGATGGTCATACGGGCATATTCTACCCATCAAATTCATCATCACAGTATTATTACAGTGTGGCAGGATCCTACTGGCCAGGGGTGGTCAGGAATTATTTCTAACTTGTTGTTTTTGAAATTTTTGGCTAAGGGAAAATTTTGACCCATGGCTTCACCTTTTTGCAATAAGGTGTGTACATGACACGTGCTGATTGGCTGAAGGATTGGCGGGTGGCGGAGGTTCCTTAGGAATTTTTCTTTCATTTTTCAAAATTCTCAAAGTCAAATTTTTTCCTGAAGTCCCAAAATGAATAGGAAGAGGACACATGGCAAGGAGGGCATGCAAGTAGCAAAGGCATTTGGAAAAATTTGATGTTTTTGGGCTCAAGGTGTCAAGGGAAAGTTTTGACCCGATGGCCCATGTCCAGTCACAAGTGGACACATGTCATGAGAAATCAATATGAGGGGGCTGAGATTTTTATGCATTTGAAGTTTTTTAACTTCAAAATTTTAAAGTTAAGATTTGAACCAAAGTTCCGCAACAAATCATGAAGCAACATGTGTCCAAGAAGGAAGATGGGTCGGCGGGTTTTGTGATGATTTTGAAATTTTAGCTTCAAATGGTAAAAAATAAAGGTTTGGCCTGAAGGCCCACATTGAATAAGGAGAGGACATGTGTCCACATTTGCAAAAGGTGGAGGGAGGGGTCGAGGAGAATTTTTTAAATTTTAACCTTTGTTCTCTGAAAGGTGAAAATGAAAAATTGACTCCATGGCCTATCGGATGAAGACATGTGGCACATTTTACAATGTCAAAGGGTGGCGCGGGTCAACATTGAATTTTTTGAATTTTTAAAAGGGTTAGAAGGTAGGAATGGAGACTTGGATGTGTGGATAATTGGAGAATGCCACATGGTAAGGATGATTCGGGCTTTCAGGCCCGCGGGGGATTTTGTGAAAAAAATTCCAAAATTTAAAAAGGTCACAAATGCATTCCTAAAGGATGGGAACCCGATCCAATTGTGTTTTAAAACATGTCCCACCCCATTAAAAGGTCAAAAAGGTATCTCTGAGCTTATTTTTTAAATGACATTGTCCACGTGGAGGGTTGATATTAAAAGTTGATCAAAATAGATGGATACTGTGCATTTGTTCATTTTGGCCACCATGGGAGCTCCATGAAACTCAGATTCATCGTTTCTTCACCAAATCACATCAAATTTTATATGAATTTGCATCCTCTCAGCCTTCTTAGTGTAATGGAACTATTTTCATGACCTAATTTGATGGTCTATGATGGATTTGATATAATTTTTGCCTTTGCCTGATAAAAAAATGTGAAAAGTGAAAATCAAAGGTTGCAGAGGTAAAAATTGAAAAGGTAAAAGGTGAAAAATTATTGTTAAAGCATGATGGCATGCTTGAATGATAAAAACATTACCCTGGGATAGATAAGGATCTGAATTGGTGTAATATTTTAAACTTTTTTTGCATCCATGGCAATATGCGAGTTGTTTTCCAGTTTTATGTCATTTTCATGAAAGGGTAAGGGTTTTTTGTAACAAATTTGATCCCTCAAGCATATGCTTTGCTTAGGAGGAAATACTCCAAGCTGGCATGAGATATAAAATGTAATTTTTGAGTGTGAACAAGGAGGATAAAAAATTATGTAGAATTTTGAAGGAGAAAAAAGGACTTATAATTTTGAAGGAAAAGACTGAAAGAAATCCATTTCTCTGGAGAAAACCACATGAGATCCATTTCAATTGTTTTTTGCATCTGATTTTATCATGTTGAGTTGGTTTCAAGTTGTAAAGCCATCAAAAAGCTTTGAGATTGTTCTCATGACTTTCCCCTGTTGATAGATTTGATCATTTTCTAGATTATCTAGTTTTATCTCTTGGAAAATTTTGTATATGCTTATGTTTCAGAATGATTTCAATTTGTGTTCCTTGCTCATGTTACAATCTTGTGTTTAGGATATCTTTGTTCATACATGGTCTCATTTCTTGTTGATGGTTTGATGGCATCTGCAATCTTGTATCTAGAAGAGCCTTCATCTGATAGAAGATAAACAGATTTAAAATTATTTTATTGTCCTTGAACCTTGAGATTATTTGTAAACCTTTGGGGGTACCTTAGGTCATGATCAAATAGGGATTTATGGATACTTAGTTGATATATTTTCTTCAAGATTTTGTAGCAGGTTGTCAAAGATTGTGTGGAAGAGTGTAGATTTGGGCCTCCATTTGTGCACACATCCTAGTTGAAGGAGCATTTTAAACCTCTTGAAGCATTCTTATTGTGTATGTGTTACAAATTTCTTGCAAAGGTTCTCAAAGAAGTTGGTAATTCCTTGCTAGTCTTGTCTAAACATCTCCCAAAAAAATTTCATTCGAACTAGCTCATCCTACCCATACTACCCCCTACATTGCATTGTGTTTCAACAAAAGAATACAATCCATTCACAAAATTGCACAAAGCATATCAGGATTTTATCATGTCTCTAACAGCCTTAGCCTTGTCTTTAAATCATTTCCATCATTTATTAGTGACAACTCTTTTGAGTTTGAATAATGGATAATTTATCATGTTTTCCCAAGGCCATCTCCATATGTTGTACACAGCATAAGAATATCTACACCTCCATAAAACAAAGGCTGCAATATAGGTTCTCTTACCTTGGTTGAAAGGAACAACCTAGAATAGTGAGGATTAGATCAAAATCCTTTTGAGGTGCTAACCACTCCTTTAGATCTTGAGTGCTAAAAATTCATATAGATGTGCTCCCTAGCTAAAAATGACACAAAAATCATTTATCTGTCCTAGAGTGTCTTATGAGATCCATGATGCTGCTTGAGTTTTGAAGGAGATTAATTTTGGGTACCAACATGATGGAAGTGGCAAAGGTGAAAAAGGCATGGTAGGTGAGACTAGTGTATGTGGTCTAGAAGGTTGGATTTTCCTTTTAGGAAGAGGAGAAATTTTGGTGTGGGTTTGGGAAGACATGGCTAAATCTAATTTGATGGGTAGATGGGTAAGCTTTGATTTTGGCATGAAACCCAAGGTAGTGATGGGTCTAGATATGGACAAAAATGTTAGTGTGGATAGGTTCTTAGGCACAGGAATGGTTTTAATCATGGGTAAAGGTTTGGATGTAGGTAAAGGTGACAAAATAAAAGTCATTTCAATAGGCATGGTCAAGGTTGATCTAGTTACTGGAAATACATTTGGATAGATCATGGAGGTATGTGTAGGTGACATTTACATTTGAGTTGAAAAGGGAAGTTGGATACGTCCCCAAAGTGTGGAATTATCAACATAATCCAAGAGATCAGCCAGTTGTGAAAATGGGACTGTTGTAAGAGGAGATGCAGTTTGTTTGGTGGTAATCCCCATAAAATATGTCTTTGAGACATGGAATTGGTTAGCCTCGGACTCTGTGGGTAGAAGAGCCGAGACCAGATCAATGGGATCCTATAATGCTAATGGAGAATTGTCCCCAACAGGTAGTGGTGTGTCTAAAGGATCTGCCATGGGTAGGATAGATGGCAGGTGGGGTGAGATATATTTATCTTCTAGTGGAGGAGAAGATGAAGATGATTCTCCTCTGAGAAGGAGAGTTAATAATGTTGATTATTCAGTAGGTTGCGAGGTAGACAGTGAAATGACATCAATAGAAACCATGGACTCCATGAGAGAAGGGGGAGATGAAGGGGACTCCTATAAGGGTGAAGGAGTGGAAGAGGTATGCTCCTCTATGGGTAGAGGATCTCATTTCATAATTTCCTCAATAGATGAAATAGGTGGAAATTGATGAACGATCGGTACGATATCGAAAACAGTGTGGACTTCAAAGACATTATTTTTGTTGGTTGAAGGTTCACCACTTTGTTTAGATGATGGTATATGGTTAGGTAATGGCTTCTTAAATATATGAAAGTTTTGATTTGCTAGTGCATTTAGGTTTCCAAGATGAGATCTCCATTATCTAACATTTCCTAGATAATGTTCTTAAAATTTATGATATTACCGTCATTATGGCATATGACATGATGATAATTACAATAGTCATGTTACTTATACCATGTGAGCATATGACGAGTGGGGTCAAAACCAGTATGAGTTTTTACCAGGGGTAGAGCAATGGCTCAGGCTTTAAGAAGCTTTTCTAAGACTAAAGAATAGGGCTCTCCAATTGAAGTGTACTTTCATTATTCCCACCAGATCTGAAAAGTATGAACAAGGGAAAGATTGGAGGAAGGTTTGGCTTGATTAAATGCATGAGATGGACCAGATTTTAGAACTACCATAATGGTAGATCCTTTAGCTTTTGAATAATTATTTTGGGGTTTTGAAGATGAAGATGAATCATTTGATTTCAATGTGGAATTTTTGTTCTACAATTGGATTTTTTTTTATTCAATGGTGCAAATTTCCAGCTTTCATGATATGTTAAATGATTCGTCAAAGGTACAGAAGGTTTGTACCTATAGAGTTGGTGAGATGTGTCTAGAAAACTCTCTAGTGAACAACTCTACAAGTTTAGCTTGAGGTAACTTTAACGTTAATTGGTTGATAAGACTTTTTCAGTGAGCAATGAAATCTGTGATAAATTTTTCGTCATACTGTCATGTCGAATATAGGTCAGTCATGGTGACCTTTTTGACTGCATTGATTAAGAAGTGGTCTAAGAATTCTTGAGCCACTTGGTTAAAGGAGTAGATGGAATGTCTAGGTAAACTATTATACCAATCTAAGGTGGGTTCTGTCAACTGACAAGGACATGGGGAATGTTCATAGGAGCAAAGCATTGTCATGGGAAATTAGATAGCACCCATGTTTGAATGACCGCAAGTGCTTTTGCGAGTCTTGTTTACTATTGAAATGGTTGAACTTGGGAATTTCCCAATGCATGGGGTATGGTCAATTATAAATATATGGATGAATAGGCTCATTACATATTTCATCATAAGTTAAGGAGATAAGAGAGCCAGAAACTGATGCTTCTAGTGTCTATATATTTTCCATCATCATTCTAATGAGGTCATTGGTGGGTTGTGAGGAATGGGTGCCTCTTGCAGTAAAGGGAAGTTGATGATGGGTGTATGATGTGGATGGCATCCCGATATATGGGGGTTTCGAATATGAAAAATACGAAGGGGGGATAGATACAGGTGGAAGATACCCTGAATAAGTAATAGACAAGATTAGGGGTTGATGTTGATGCATTTAAATAGGTGGGGTAGTCGTAACAAATCTCCTGGTAATCAAGGGTAGAGATTGAGGGATGGAAAGGACTAGGTTTTGAAATGGGGTGTGGGTTGCAAACACCAGGGGTGGTTGTGATGTAACTGGTATATACGAGGAAAAGGGGGTAGATGGGTCCATGCTCAAGGTGGTTGGTGAAGGAATGGTCAACACCATGGGTGCAATAGACATCTTTGGTGTAGTGGCTATAGCAGAGGTGGGACCTAGCTAAGAGAACACAGGGGGTAAAATTGATGAGGGTAGCGCCGAGATAGTGGTAGCTAACACAGATGTGGGGGAAAGGGAAGGAGGGTTAGATACATGCATTCTATATACTATCTGTCCTAAGGAGTCTTAGGTAGATGAGTGGGCAAGATAGTATTGTAGGGTTGCAGGATTCTAGTCAAAGAGTTTTCCAAACTCCTCATCACTGGTAGAAATGGTGATAGGATGAGTTAGATCCATATTTGACAGGATGGAAGGAGGCGATGGGTTAGGTGGTAGTGGCTAATGACTGACATGAAATATAAGGACGTTGGCTTGGCTAAGAGTCAATACCATGTGTATTATCATGTATCAAGTTAACTTTATTCTGTAAATGACACAGAGAATAATAGAAATGGAAAAGAACAGATACTGGTAGGTGGACTTGGTCAGTGTTTTAATTAAAAATTAAAACACAGAAACTGACACCGATTAAGGTGACCAATGATGGTTAAAGGGGACCACTGACAGTTTAAGTAACCGATAACGGTTACTATGGGAAAACACCAGTTTGAGAAAATGAAGCAGAACTGATGAAAATGAAATGGGGAAACTGTACTTAACAGTGATATCAGAATGATGGGAATATGATGATGTCCTGAGAACTAGAAATAAAAAAGAAAAGGTGATGAAAGTTCTTTTGGGTAAAATAACCAAAATAGATAATAATTAACACCAGTCAAGTAAACCAATGATGGTCATTTGGGAACTGATGACAATCGCTAGACTGACGCCGGTTACTGTGAAATATGAATAAGTGAAGAAAAATGGATTTTGTAAGCTAAATCAGATGAAGAAACAATCCAAAAATATGTTAGTGTATGTTATTATTTATCCTTTTATTTATTTATTAGGATAATTCTTACATTTTTTTTAGTCCTACACTTGTTGGGTTAGCTTTATTAGGTGTACTAGTTGTGTGGAGTTAGCTTACTAGTTATGTTGACTTAGCTTCTCAGTTATGTGGAGTTATCTTACTAGTCTTTTGGAGTTAACTACCAATATCAATTAGTGGGAGTTCTTCACCATTGATCTAGGTAGTAGTTGCACTTCCCTCCTCCTATATGTACATATTTATTATTGAGTAATTCAATTCATTGTATTGTAATGTATTAAGAATTATGGATTATGATGGATTTCCATATATGGTATTTTAGCTCTTCTATTTTGAAAATATAATGTGATGTGCTATTATCATCTGAGATCATGACTTGGAACAATCTTCTTATCATTTCTTTCATGGTATCTGGGCTATAGACGATATAGATATCCATGTGTAAGTTTTTCTTTACAAGCAATGGTTTATTATTTTCATGTATTCGGAATTTGTTAGAATTTTTTTGTAGCATGCATTTTTATGCAAAACGGAGTGCATCATTGCATTTGGAAGGTGCCAAAACACTAGAATCGACTGTAAACTTGACCATGTTTTGAGACCATCAAATCTGGACATTTTAAAGGGTTTTTGGAACATTTTTCAAAAAAATCCGTACAATTATGTATAGAAGTTATTTTTGCCTCAAAATTTATATCAAATTTTTGGGTTTTTTGAGAAAATTTCTAGGTTTCTCTCTATTTTTTGTTACAAGTGCCAAAAAAAGAGATATTTGCAGTCAAAGTTTGTATTAAAAATTTTACTTTTTGGGTACATTATTTTATCCATTAGATATAAGCGTGTATCTTCTAGATGCATTGTTTTACCATCTGGATATTTCTATTTTGGATGCATTATTTTTTCCACTTGATGCAGATTTATACCCTCTGGGTGCATTCTTTTATCCATTGGATATAAGAGTGTACCTTCCAGATGCATTCTTTTACCCTATGGATATTTCTATTTTGGATGCAGTCTTTTATCCACTGGATGTAGATCTGTACCGTATGGGTGCATTCTTTTATCCATTGGACATAAGTGTGTACCTTCCAGATGCATTCTTTTACCCTCTGGATATTTCTATTTTGGATGCAGTGTTTTATCCACTAGACCCAGATCTTTACCTTCTGGGTGCATTCTTTTATCTATTGGATATTGACGTGTACCCTCTGAATGCAATGATTTACCCTCTGGAAATTTAGGTTTTGGGTGCAAGATTTTATCCTTTGGTCACAAGCCTGTATCATGTGGATGCACTCTTTTCCTCTTTGAAAATTTCGGTGTCACGTGTACCTTTTAAAAAAAACATCAGCATTAAAATATTTATTTTAATAACATAACCCTCTAGAGCTCATATCTTTTGATCCGTAGCTCAGATTAAGGTGATTTGGTTTTTGAAATTGTGTATTTTTTCAAGATCTATGCATTGGTGACCTTTTATACACATATTTCAAGTGTAAAAGGTATTGTTACTCATTGTAATGTTTACATGAACTCAATTATAAATTGTCAAATTTAGAAGGGTGTTGTAATCACTTGTGGATGCAATTTCACTTGAGCCCGACATCCTAAAATTTTGGGTGTTGCATTCTTGTATCTATGGGTGTATAAATTTATATCTCTCTTATTTGTTGAGATATTTTGGATCTATATTTTCGACACTTTTTTTGGCATGTTGACAGTCTCTCTTATGGGGGAGCTATTCTGGTGAAGCCCAATGTTAGTTTGTCAGTGTTCGAGTAATTGATTTTCGCAACTCATACAGATCTGTGGTATCACTCTACTCATTCAACAGTATGGAAGGATGTGGTGTTGATATTGATTCTTTGGGTTTTGTGTCCTTGCCTTGTTACCTTGGATTTTCTTGGATCATGGCACTCATATTTATTTGGATCTCGTGTCCTTACCTTATTGCCTTGGTTATTGTTCTAGGATCGTGACACACCTATTTGCAGTAGTTGATCTTATTTCTTTGGATTTTATATCATTGCCTTGTTACCTTGGTTTTTCTTGGATCATGGAACTCCTATTTATTTGGATCTCCTGTCCTTGCCTTGTTGCCTTGGTTGTTCTTGGATCGTGGCACACCTATTTGTAGTAGTTGATCAAATTATGTTTAGTTTTTTTTTGCATTTTTGACATCACTCCATTAACAGTCTCCTTGCATGGAGTTATTCTAGTGAAGCCTAGTGTCAGTTTTGTTTTAATTCTATGATCGAGCAGTGGATTCAGACCACCGTGCATACCACACTTCTTCAGCATTGTATGATTTTTTGGAGCCAAGCTTCTGAGGATATCTTGTAGAGGGATTTTCTCTCTCTACTTTTTTATTACTATTTTTGTGTACCTTATGGTGTCTAATTTTAATAGTTATTATATGTGGGTACCTCATCAGGACTTGTTTTCGGGACCCACCTTTTTTTCGCCCACCTAATCTATGCTTATGGGAGGGTATTAGTGTAGGTTATTATTTATCCTTTTATTTATTTATTAGGATAATTCTTACGTTTGTGTTAGCCCTACACTTATTGGGTTAGCTTTCTTAGGTGTACTAGTTGTGTTGAGTTAGCTTCTCAGTTATGTGGAGTTAGTTTACTAGTATTTTGGAGTTAACTACCAATATCAGTTAGTGGGAGTTCTTCACCACTGATTTAGGTAGTATTTGAACTTATCTCCTCCAATATGTACATATTTCTTATTGAGTAATTCAATTCATTGTATTGTAATGTATTGAGCATTATGGATTATGATGGATTTCCATTTATGGTATTTTAGCTCTTCTATTTTGTAAATCTAATGTGGTGTGTTTTTATCATCTGATATCGTGGCTTGGAAAAATATTCTTATCATTCCTTTTAAAATTTGAGAATGATAATATTAGGCCCTAAAACACTCAAAAATAGTCATAATGCTCCAACTATGATGGTGGAGTGTGAAAGGAATAATAAAATGAAGAAATGTAATTCTCACAACTCAAGACGCAATTCAAGAAGAAAGCTAAGAAAAACATGTAATCCTATGAGTGAATTTTATGTTACTTTAGCTTATGCTATTTGAGACTAACTTGTGAATTTAGAACAAAGTCTTTTGGTTGGGAAGGCATCATATGAAGAGGTAAATTATAAATGGGAGGTTTCAGGTTATGTTTTAGTGGGGGAGGTCCTTTCTCTGAGATAATGACTAGATAGAGAAACTAGCTGGGAGCCCACTTTCAATCCTCTGATCGTGTGATCGTTGAAAAATTCTTCCAAGTAAGGTGTTGTTTAAGAAGATGTGTGAATTTTGTATTTGTGTAGTTTGGTAAAGAGAGAGAGAAGAGAAAGTGCTTTCTACGATTCAATTATGTCAACCATCAACTGGGCATGACTTCCAGCGTATAGGTTGCCCTCGGTTTTAAATGTGAGCTAATAATTGAGCATATAAGGATGAAATGCAACAAATTTTATAACCCAAATCAACAATTATATTTGATGTAGCAAATGATGAATATGAGAGAGGATGATTTTCACTGATGTAGAAAGAAAGAAGAACAATTTTTTTAAATACACCAAAAGAAATGTTTCATTTAGAGAAATTCTAAAGAAGGAGCAGATTACTAGAGAAGAAGATTTAGTGAATAACAATTTATAAAGTAAACACACAAGATGTAACCCATATGAATAGAAAGGAACCCACAAATAAGGGTCCTACCGGGAATTCCAAAATGATTTTCTGAATAGTTGCGTACATATGAGAAAAATAGATAAGGTGAAGGTGAGGAGGAATACCTGTGAGATGAAGGTGGAAGGTAGAATGTGCACGCTCTGACTTCTCGATCCAATGCTGATTGCGAGAAATTCATTTTTTCTATGAGGAACTACCTAAAATGCAAAACAAGACCACAAGAAGAATATTAAAAAATATATGTCAGTGGAATTCCTTACGTATGCTATATGTGGGAAGTGTGATACTCCCTAGATGGTTATTAATCCACTATTTAATACAATTTAATCCAAGACATAACATAAAAAATTAATATCCTACTATAGTTGATATGATTTAGTTATCTCATTCAAATAAAATAAGAAAATATAATCTAACATGTAAGGTTATGATCAGATCTGGAGGTTGGGCAGGTGGTCGAGGTGGTTAGAATAGGTTATGATCATATTTTAGGTAGTTTTGGGTTATTTGGGTGAAGGTTATTAGATTGTTGTTACAGGTAGGATTACTAGTTACAGAGACTGACGTCAGTCTGGTATGACTGATACTAGTTGAGAAGGAAACTGATGATGGTTTAGGTTAACTAGCGTCGATAGAGGCGGAATGGTAAAAAAATCAATAAAATTTAGTTTTGGGAGATTCTTTGTGATTGCACAGAGAATGGAAGAATGATGATTAGGTTGTCAAACAAAATATGAGAAATCTCAGAGATGCTTAGGGTTGGATGTAAGGATTTAAAAGGTTATGGGAGATCAAATGGGTGGATGGGCAGGAAGGTGCGGATGGTGAAATGCAAAGGAGAATAGAATATAACAAACAGAGATAAAGAAACTACAATATAAGTAAGTATATAATGATGTAGATCAAGACATTTATTTTTATTCACAGGCCTAGTTTGTGGAGGATAGAAATGGTTGATCTATGAAACTGGTGGTCAGTGTCATAGAAGTGCTTCCCTGAATGTTACTGTGAATGCCATTGCCTTCAGATTAGTCCTACTATTGGCTAGGTTCATTTGAATGCTTGAGAATACTGTGGTTCGTGCTCGCATGCATATATCTCTCCCTCCAAACTCAAATAATTCTTTGAAACTCTAAAACAAGGTTACCAAAGTGAATATATGGTAACCAATGATGGTTCATGTTAACTGAAATCTATTTAGGGTTAATTGATGTCGGTTACGGTGGGAAATCCTGGGTTTTCCAAAATAGCAGATCTTGGCTATCTTTTGACTAGTTATGTTCGTTGGTCTAGGTCTAAAATGGTATTTTCCATGTAAGTAAGTGGGCATGTTGTTATAGAATAATAGGCATCTAGTGTTAGGGTTAACCTAAGTCTCAGTTAGTTATGGTAAGTAGAGATCGAGTCCTAGTTAGAATGAACATGCTAAGAATAGGTCCATGATGAGGTGTTTGGGTGAGGTGGCTAGGTGAGGTGGTCAACTGAGGACATTAATAAAATAAATTAAAGTAATTAATTCAATTAATCATGTGCACTATGGGATATGAATATGTAAGGTATGGTTTATTTAATTAATGGGGCTATAAGGGTGGTACGACCTAATTTTTTGTGTCTACAGTGTCGCATAAGTGAATTGAGAGGTAGGCATAAGAAGTGGTAGAAAGGGAGGGAAAATACCCTAAATATAAAGTGGAGGTGATAGGTGGTCTTTGAGGTAAGGTGTAGGTAGGAGGAACTTATGTAAAGATCCTTTTGGAAACAGGTGGGAGAGTTTGGGGTATAGAAATGACCAAATTTTGAAAGGGGGTATAAGATGTTGATGCAACTCATGACTGCGTAGGAATGGGTATAGAAGATATTTATGATGATATAATAGAGGAAGTGGATGTAGGTACTACATATATCATATGGATAACAGATGTTTATGTGATGGAAAATGCTAAAGGTGTAGAGGTCACTTGTGAAATGGGTAGTTATGAGATGGGGTTGGTTGACTCTAGAGTAGTTTGGTTAGCTACATTAGCATTTTCCAATATGGAAGAGGTGGTAGAAATGGGGGGAATGGAAGTAGGCATTCCATAAAGAGGTCGACCTGATGAGTCATGAGTAGAAGAATTGGCGAGGTAGTGTTGCAAGGCCTTGGTTTTGTGATCAAGGAATTGATTGAATTCCTCATCACCCTCGAGTACAATGACAGGTGCATTTTGGTCCATTAGTGAAGAAATATAAGGTGCCAAGGTGGTAGTAGATAACGGTATAAAACTCACATGAAAATTAAGATTTTGCACTTGTTGGCTAGTCTAAACCATATGAAAGGTCGAAAACAGGTATTTTGGGCTATGTGAAAGTGACAAAAACTTAGAAACAAATTTTGAAATAATTGGGTAGGTGAAAATAGGTTGATGTTTTTGACAAAAATTCAAAAACATAGAGACTGATACCGGTCATTGAACCAGTGCCAGATGGCTTAAATGGTCGATATCGGTTATTAAACTAATGGTGATAGGAAGGTAACTGATGTTGGTTATTGTGAAAATGAAGAAATTTGAAAAATATGAGTTAGATTTGGTCAAAAGAATCCAAGGAAGAGGTTGTGTGTAGTAAATCTAATCTAACACACTTAGAGAAATAGAACTAACTAGTTGTGATAACTGAGCGTGAAAAGGAAATAAAAAAGTGATGAAAATTCTCTCACACCTCAAATATCAAAAATAAATAAATAAAGGTCGTAAATCCATAAGAAAAATATAAAAAATGTTATCCTAGGAGTAATACGTTAGTGTTAGATGGCTTACACCTTAGGACTAACTATGAATTTTTGAGAGAGGAATGGCTATAGGGTACTTAGAAGCCAACTAAGGATGGTTTCAGGAAAGTTTTGGCAAGGAATTCCTTGATATACCTTATGGTACATGAGGTTTGAGCTTTAATATGAAAATCCAACCAAAACACCGGTTGTGGCCCACTATCAACGGGTTTTTAAATCCTTGATAACTTCTTGGAATTTTGGGAATGTTTAAGAATTTTACTATTTGTGTAAGTGGTTTGGAAAAGAAGTGTGTGAAATAGTGAACTACACTTTAATTCCCAATCCTCAAATGGTCATGACCTCCGTTATATTGGATTGTTATTTAAGATATGTGAGCTAAAATTTGAGAATACAAGGATGAAATGCAACATTTTAAAGCCCAAATCAAGAAATGAAGTTGGATGAGAACAATGATGAATAGGAGAAGAATTTGTATTTCGCTAATGCAAGCAAGAGGAAATAAAAAAGGGTTTATTTTAATTTTCAATAAACGAAAGGTGTCTTTTAGAGAAAATAGAAGGAGAATTTACCAAAAGAGAGATTTAGTGAATATTTATAAAGGAAAATAAGAACAAAATTAAATACTATATGAATAAAAGAACCCACAAATAATGAGGGTCCCACCAAGCATGCCAAAAATTTTCACCAATAATTTTGGTACGTATAAGAAAAATAGATAAGGTAAGAGGTTGGGTACATGACGAATACCTAGAGGTGAGAAGAAGGTTGCGTGTGTTTTAGAATATCAAGCCGATTGTGAAGAGGTATTTTTTGTCTAGAAAGGACTGCTTGAAATGAAAACAAGACCACAAGATAGAATTAAAAATATCAGTTGGTGGATTTCTTAGTGAAAGGTAGATCGGGGAAGCAAGGTACTTCCTAGAAGGTTGTCAATCCACATTTGAAAAAAATGTTAGATGCTAAGAAGAACATGAAATAAATATTCCTACCATAGTTGTATAATTTAGGTATCTTACACAAGCACATTAAATCAAATCTAGTCTAAATAATGAATACAAGACTAAATCTAAAGAGGGTGGTTGGTTGTTGAGGTCTGTAGGTTTGGCAGAGGGTGTTATAGATGTCTAGGTAAGGTTATAGGAAGTTTTGAGAGGTTTTGGGTAGGTGAATTAGCTCACTGGTCCAAGGGAAATTACCAGGCACAAAGACTAATGCCATTTGGGGGAACTGATGCCGGTCACTGGGTTAACTGGTATCGATTGGCTAACTGATCATGGTAGGGGAAATTAGGTGCCAAATTAGAAAAGGGCTTGGTTCAGGCTCTTTGTGATTCCAAATAGGGTTGGGGAGGCTTAGGCAAGGTAGTAGGATCTATGTGGAGGCTCAGAAAGGGTAAGAGAGGTGATTAGAGAGGAAAAAGGGTTCAAGTTTGTAGGGTATTGGGTAGATGGGTGATAGATGGTATTCG
The DNA here is from genome assembly GCA_019776745.2 of Taxus chinensis. Classification (NCBI taxonomy): domain Eukaryota; kingdom Viridiplantae; phylum Streptophyta; class Pinopsida; order Cupressales; family Taxaceae; genus Taxus; species Taxus chinensis. The sequence goes on from CM034154.1 coordinate 475,220,946, forward strand.
GGCGAGAAAAAAGCTAGACAACAAAAGAGAATAAGAGATATAAGACTAAAATAAGAACTAACAAACATGGTTAAGATACTAATTTGAAGACTTGTAGATTGGTATATGGTAGTGGTTGATGGGAGTTCATAGGATAAACATGTTTTCATCTAGTCCCATGGCAATGGAGCATGTGTTCTTCCCTATGAATGATCCAAGGATATGGAATAAGAGGTTGGTTGCTGATGAAGAATGTGGGTACTCATGTACTATGTTGGTCATCAAAATCTTGTTTTTAACTCCTGGATGCAAGAGCTAAGAATGTTAGAACTCAAAAGCCAAGATGTAGGAACCAAAACAAAGGGTTGGAATTTATTATCTAAAGAAACCTATGGTGGTTAGGTGACCGGTGCCAACCGAGGAATAACCGATGTCAATTAAGGATAAAAGGTCCTATTTCTCCAAAAATAGACTTTTTTCTCCATTTTTTGCATTGGTCAAGATTTTTTATGGACTAGGAGTCTGGGTTGTCACTAGATGAAGTAGGAAATTGGTAGGAGGGATAATAGATAATGAATGTTAGGGTTATAATGAGTCGTAGTTAGTTAAGGGGAGTGATGACTTTGTCTAGGTTAATAAATAGGATTGAAATGGGTCCATGGTGAGGTGGAGAGTTGAGTTCGAGGGGTGAGGGAATTATTAACTTAATATGGGTTGTTAAATTAATAATAATGTGTGGAGGGGTCATAGTAAGTGGTATGTTAGTAGAAGGGGGCCTAGAAGTTTGCGACACAATTTTGGGTGTCTACAAGTATAAAGAAAATGAATTTTGTAATTACCATAGCATAAAAGGACATAGTGACGTAAATTGCAAAAGCTTTAAAAACATTGTACAAGGAATGTTAGATAGTGGTGATCTTGTACTTGATAACCCTAACATGTCTACTAATGTAAACTTGGAAGTTTTCATAAAACTTTTTCATAACCATGTTCTTTCATCAACTCATAGTGGCAAGCCATCTAAAGAAGAAACCAATGTACATGTGGTTCAGGAAGTCTTCAATACAATGTACGATCCGTATATCCAGTATACTCCTATAGCATATTTTGAGGAAATCCTCACACAAAATCCTCTACCCATAGAATATCCCACCTCACATATTCCTTTACCCATAGAGGAACCCATCTTACATGCTCCTTTACCCATAGACGAACCCACCTTACATGTTCTTTTACCTCTAGAGGATCTCACCTCACCTTTTCCTTTACCCAGAGAGTAACCCACCTTACATGTTCCTTTACCCATGGAGGAACCTACCTTACCTTATCTTTTACCCATAGAGGAACCCACCTTATCTTCCTCTCTACCTATAGATGAGTCTACATTACCTAATTTTCCTTCTCCTCAACCCATAAAGGAGCCAATTTTATCTACTCTTCCTATGGGTGATACCTCTTTAAAGTTCTTAAAATATCACATCACTCGTCTTACCTCACTCTTACCCACCAAGTAAGAGGCTAAGACATTCCCTATCTTGTGAGCCTCAAATATCTTCATGGGATTTAACAACAAGTCATTTTCCTCTTCATCTACTCCAAAACCCTTCTCTTGTTTGGTTGACCACTTGGAGTACATAAACTACACTACCCTCTAGGGATGCCTTAGAATCCTTGTTTCCACACAAATTTAGATTTCCTCCCCTAATACCTTGACCATATATCCAAAGATCTTCAAAGTGACTAAGGCTATTATGCCTAGAACAATGGTATTAGCCCCTTATTCATCATCACCACCTCCACTCAAACCTCCATATTCTAAAAAAACTGTTTCCACATTAGGGTTTTTTCTAGTACCAAGTTTGTTACACCCCCTATGAATCTAGAATTTTCAACTTATTCACCACCAATCACAAAATCTACCCTGGCACCTAAAAGGAAGACCCAACCTCTTAGGGCATGCACCTTAGTATCCCCCACACCTTCTCACTCACCTTCACCTCTTCCGTCGATATTGGGCCCACATCCTTCAACCTTAGTCAACCTACCTCTTTACCAAGGCAACCTTAAAGTGTGACAACCTATACCCTTTCCTTCACCTCTCGTTCTTCCCACACTTTCTTCACTACCTTTACCCTCACTCTTGTCAACACCTACACTTTCTCCTTGACTTACTCAGATACCTACACCTTCTGAGTCTCCTTCACCTTCACACGTTATTCCTCTACCGTTACCAAAGAAGGCATAGCCTAAACCCAAACCTTCACTACCTAATAAAAAATTAGTTATACCAACACCATCTCCCACCTCGCCTCCCTCACAAAGGTCACCTACCCCTTCAACCAAGATAATCTTGACCTCTCGTTGTGATCCTTTAGTACGATCCTACTCTAACATCCTCACTTGATTGTTACAGACATATGCTATATCACTTCCACCTATCAAGCCTTATGATCCTCTCAAACCTAAACCAGTAGGGTTTGTGGCATATGCACAAATATGGGGGGCCAAAAAGCAGACACAAATATGTTTTTTGGCCATAACGCACTCACGTTATGGCTTGGTCAAGTTATAATGTGAAAAGACAAAATATAGGTTACATTATAACATGATTGCATTATAGATCAGGTTTACCAATCCAAAATGTGCTCTGTTATAACGCATTTGCGCTATAACGCACTCAAGTTATGGGTTTCTATGTGTTTATCCACATTATCCCTCCCAATGGACATATTTCTCATTATAAATAGGAATGTGAGTGTGTTATAATGCAAGTGCATTATAACACGAGCACATTATAATGCACACACATTTCATCTTGTTGGGGTTTGGAATACCCAATCCAAATTATTTGATTTCCAAACCAGAGGTTTTGGATTGTGTATTATGTGATTAAAACTATGTTTGACAGAAAAAAATCAAACTTTCACATGTGTACCCCAATATCTCATGCATTGAAACATAATATTCAAAAATAAAATATACTACAATGTCTATCTCATTTTTACCTTGATGACGATATATTTCTTTCTAAAATATGATTATTTTAAGGCTTTCATCCATAATTTATTTTACTAGTGTCTTATTTTATTTTAAAAACCTATGCATACATTTTGGTGTAGAATTTATGGTATTTTCATCCAAATTCAAATAAATAAAATAGAAAATGACTTTTTTCTCAAAGTTATGGGGGTGCACACACAAATATGCACAGTTTGAAAATTAATAAAACATTATCTATTCAAGCAACAGTTATGTAAAATTAGTGGGACCTCATACATGGTCTTAGCTAACTTTATACCAAAGGGATTTGAAAAAAAAATTATACAACTCAAAAAATGGGGGAGCACACACACAATAGGTTCTTGGCCTTTTTACACAAAAATAGAAATACTTTGTGTGCACAAAACATTTGAGCCTTTTAATCTCAACCTCTTTAAAAAAAAATAGTATTTTAGAAACTAGATTCCAAGCTCTACAGTACTTATTCTTATCACTTTGTAAAATTTTGAGCATAGGCATGCCAAATTATTCAATGAAGCTTAGGTTTCATTGATTTCAGGAAAAAGGTGTCCCTTTTTACCCAGTTTTTCCCCCATATTTGTGCACTTACCCTTTGACGACACAAAAAAAAATTCTTATCATCGCTCACCAGGGCATTATGTCAAGATTTGTAAGGATATTAAAACCATTCTCCTTCAGCTTTGTGATTATGATGGTCTCTTTGAAGAAGATGATCTATTAGAGGAGGATTTCATTCTTTCTTCACCTATTGCCACACAATCTAGCCCCAAACCCATTCTAGAACATTTACCTTCACTTCCACCTAGGGATAAAGGTAAGCCTAAACAACCCTATTTTCCTCCTATCTTTGAAATTAACATGGTGCATATAGCCACTCGGTCATAAACACACAAAATACATAGGAAAGGAAAAGTTGGTAACCCTTCTAGTTCACCTTCACCTATCATTACACTTGCACCTCCCCCTAAGATAACCATCCTTGTGCTAGCATACCTACTTCTTATGGAGTTACACATCATTCAATTATCAAACAACTTCACCAGTCCCCACGTATGATGTCTTTATGTGACTTGATTCAAACCTCTTATTCTCATTGTTAGGCCCTCATTGAGGTCCTAGAATCCATCAAGGTTATACCTAATGGCACTTCACCTATCTCCACCCTCATTACCCCTCATCAGATTGCTTCCATTAATTTCTCCAAATCAGATATTTCCCCTTCATAACTTGATGATCTTTATCCTACACTTTTCATCTCCGCTTACATTAATGATATTCATGTTAAACACGTTATGATTGATGGGGGTGCTAGCATCAACATCATCTCTTTGCATGCCTACAAAAAAATAGGCATATTATCTAACTATATGTCTAGCAACCCTGTCATGCTTCGATATTTTAACAATGTGATGACCACTACCCTTGGCACGATTTTCCTCCACATCCATGTGGGTCCCCAAAATATTCCCGAAATCTTCTACGTTATCAAAGGAGAGTTCCAATATAAAATATTGCTAGTCTTCCCTATATTTGTACCATGGATTGTGTACCTTCCACCCTTCACCATTTCCTCAAATTTGAATATGAAGGGGAACCTTACACCATTCAGGTAGATCCCTCCCCCTTCAAAACCCATAATATGACTTACCATCTAAATGATGTCCTAATCTCAATTAAGGCATCTACCACTTTTGTCACTTCACCTACCTCATCTAGCCCACCTACCAACCATCCTATTTCACCCTCTACTGATGCCCCATATTCTCAGGCTTTAGATAGCTCATCTATACCTACTACCCAAGTATCAAACACAGACCCTTTCATAGGTGTTTTTCAATTCCTTTCACTAGAATAATACCACCTCCTCATATTTGACACATTCCTTACTCTTTAGATGGAAAACTACACCAAAACCCACGTTACAATCATCTTATAGGAGAGGTCATACCATATGAACCTCCCCACTTTCTCACCAACCTAACCTATGGGAAGCTTGACACTTCATGTTATTCTATTGATCCTCCCTTCCAAACCATACCTTTTTCATCTAACTTCGTCTACCTCACCAAATGCAGCTTCCTAGTTACTTTTCTTCATTATTGCACCTAGAAAGGCTTCATCTTTGTTCTTTATAAACAATTTCATCACATTTTCATACTGTTCACCATTAGGAAACACAACTACCATTGTGGTCTTGTATTTCCTAAGAAACCTCCTCCTAAGAAGGCCCAAATCACCCTCATAGAAGACAAAAAGCCTTTCCCACTCTCCTCACATATCACGCTGCCTTCTCCCATAGATTCTATGGATCTCAAATCCAATATGTCTAACTTATTTTTCATGAACACCATCTTCTTAGGACCTCTAACCTATAAAAATGATGGTAAGGTTCCATCTTCCCTTCCTCTTCTTTATCCTGACATGTTGGATGATGATACGCCTTCTATAAAAATCATTCAATGTTAGGATGTTGATTTTATTCTGACCATTTTAGGTGAGAGGGATTCTTATATTCAAATTAATTACCCTCTGAAAATAAAACCATGTTGAATGAATCTATGATAGAAATAAACATTCACAGTCAAGACGACCCACGAATTCTCAAGATAGGAAAATCTTTAGACTCCACGGAACAAGAATATTTGTCATCTTTTCTTTGCAATCATAGCAAAACATTTACTTGGTATTATAGTGATATAATAGGTATTGACCCTAATATCATGCTTCACAATATCATAACTAACTCTGATGTAAAAATATTGAAACAGAAGTTACGTAAAATGCATCCTCGCATTGTTCTTCTTGTGAAATAAGAAATTCAATGCCTTCTCTCTATTTACTTCATCCTACCTACTAAGTATCCACAATGGGTCTCAAACATTGTTCCTATTACAAAAGCAATCAGGGACTTTGTATCTACATTGAATTTCATGACCTTAACCTTGCCTGTCCAAAGGATGGCTTTCCTCTACCAAGCATTGACCAACTAGTTGATATTACAGTCGGCCATGAGATGCTATATCTTATGGATGGGTTTCCGAGTTATAATCAGATATTACTCAGTCTGGAAGATCAATAAAAAAATTCCTTCATCACCCCTTAGGGGAAATTATTTTATCACATCATGCATTTTGGCTTGAAAAATGTTGGTGCTACCTATCAACACGCTATGACTTACATCTTTCATGACATCATGCACAACATATTGGAAGAATATGTCGATGACCTTATTGGTAAGTACAAGCATCATGTAAAACACCTGGCCATTCTCAAAGTTATATTTGACCACCTTATCCAGTATTGTATTCACCTTCAACCAAAGAAATGCATTTTTACAGTTCTCTCGGGTAATCTCCTTGGTTTAATCATCTCTTTGTGGGGTATCAAAGTTGATCCTGTTAAGATCAAGAAAATTCTTGACATGCCTCCACCTACTAAACTTCAGTAACTTCGTAGCTTGCAAGTAAAATTACAATCCATTCGATGCTTCATCTCTCAAATTTTAAACTGATGTCAACTATTTCACCACCTCCTTAAAAAGGATGTTTCTTTCCATTGGAATGATGAGAGTCACAAATCCTTTGAAACATTGAAGAACTACCTTATTCAGCCTCATGTGCTCATTCCACCTATAGATGATCAACATTTTTACCTTTACATTTATGCTACTGACCATTCCATGGGGGCCATGCTCAATCATCATGATGAGAAACATAGGGGATAAGTGGTTTATTACATAATTAGTACTCTTCTAGACTACAAAACTCGGTACACTCATGCTCAAAATATTTTCTTAGCCCTAGTCTTTGTGGCCACCAAAATTCTTAACTACCTTCTTAATCACAAATTTTTTTTTGTTACCAACACTAACCCTCTTTATTACATGTATGCCAAACTTACCAACAGTAACACACCACTCGTTGGCTCATGTTTCTTGCAAACTTTGGAGTTGGATTTCATTCATCAAAAGTTTGTCAAAGGAAAAAATGTCGCAAATCAACTTGCAAACGTTCCTCTTCCTGCAATAAATCCTCAAATTTTGATTTTCCTAATGAATATATCACCACCCTTTCCACTGATGATATTTTTATCAAATGACATTATTGTTTGAGGAATCTAAATGTCACTGCAGGGGTCATACTCATTCCTATTAATGGTGAGCCTATGCTACTATCCTTTATACTAGACTTCGAATACATAAATAACATAGATGATTATGAATCTATTGTGTTAGGTATTCAAAGTGTCACTACCCTAGATGTTCAATCCATTCACATATTTGGTGACTCTCAACTAGTTGTGAACCAAATCAATGGTTCATACCAATTTCGTAACAATGAGCTTCAAAAGCATAAACACCATGTTGACTTACTTTTGACCACTTTTGATCACTACATCATTCAAGCCACTTTGCGATCCACTCACAAATTTGAAAATATCACTACTTTTATTACTTCTCAAATACCTACTTCACCTTTAGACTCAAAAATATTTGTCACAATAAAATGGTTGCAGCTGCCTTCTTATATTATCACCTATCTTAATTTGATGGGTAATATCGATATTGACCCACGTGACACATGGTATAATAAGTTTGTTGACTACCTATCACTTTCAATCCTACCTCCAGATCTCACTCACAATGGGAAATGAGCCTTCCTAAAAAGTGTCTCTCATTACATCATTATGGTAGGTCTTCTCTACAAATATGGCTTTGATGGTATCCTCCTGTGGTACCTCACCAATTTTGAAATCTCGTACACCATAAAATAAATTCATGATGGGATTTGTGTGGGACATTTTAGTGGCCTCATTGTTGCAAAGCATATACATTGACTCATCTACTACTAGCCAACCCTTATCCAAGAATGTTGTGACTATGTTAAACATTGTGTGAAGTGTTAGTAGCATGTTAACCTTCATCATACTCCTAGTCACACTTTATAAGTTGCTAGAGACATTTGGCCCTTTTCTCAGTGGGGTTTGGATCTCATTGGGGATCTTAACTGTAATTCCTCATAATGTCATTGGTGGATCATCACGACGACTAAATATTACACTAAATGGGTGGATTCCATCCCTCAAATTTATACCACATCTAAGAAAATAGTTGAACTTATCAACCACCATATCATTTTTCACTTTAGTGTTCCTCGTCACCTCATCATTGACAATGGAAAACAATTAAAAAATAAAACCCTACAGAAAATATGTAACAAATTTGGTATTCAACTCATTTTATCTTCACCATATTACCCACAAGAAAATGGTCATGCTGAATCTTATAAAAGAACTCTAAAAAAAATTCTTATGAAAGTGGTTGACGACTTTGGTAAGGATTGGAACACACACATTCCTTTCACCTTATGGGCTTATCATACCACTATTTTTACCTGTACCACTGCCACACCTTTCTCATTGGTATATGGTACAGAGGTCATCCTACCTCTTGAGGTCCAAATTACATCTCTCTATATATCTCTTGAAGATATCCTCTCTCATGATGATTTTCTCCAAGAATGAATGACACAACTTGAGCTACTAGATGAATGTCATTTAAATGATCTAGACCACATCCAAATATACCAAAAGTGCATTAAGCGTGCCTATGGCAAACACATTTGAGAATGAAAATTCAAGATCGGTGATCTTTTCTTGAAGGAAAATAAACATGTAACAAAAATGGAGAAAAATAAACGAGGCAAGTTTGTTCCTAATTGTCTTAAACATTATATCGTCACCCATACCTATGGATCAGGAACTTATCATTTATCTTCTCTTGAGGGTAAACCCAAACCTGATCCCCTTAATTCCTTGCATCTTTGAGCGTTTGATTATGGAATAAAGTACTACATCACCTTATGTCTCATATATTCTCTTCCCTTGAGTGAGCCTCTCCTTCCACCTACCTCTTTTAAGGATGAATGACTCAAATAGAGTTATGTGATTATACGTCACCATTCAACCTTATGTTGAATATGAGTACCACATCTCTACTCATGGCATGATTCTCATGGATACATTTTTACCTTTTAAGGATGGAATCCCATGGTCATTCATCACTTTAAACCCCTCTTTCATAGCTTACTTTTTTATTGCTATGGTTTTTCCTTCATAAAAGAGGCCTATACTCTATAGTATTTTCCATGACTACAAGTTTAAAATAATACAAAAATGTTGGGATAAAAAAAATTCTACCCCTTGATTCAAACTTCTCATAAATAGATGATTCCCTTAAATGAACATCTATGTCTCTCTATTGTTGTTATATGTAGATTTATCCCTTGAAGGACAACTATAAATAACTATCCACTTCTTGTACTTATTCTATCAAAAAAAGGCTACTAATCTATATTTTTTAAAACAAAAATTATCTTGGAGCTTCTCGCATCGATCAACTTCACGAAGACCTCTAGGAGATACTATTATTCATACCAATATAGGATTCCCAGATCAATCATTCTATGAATGCAAAAATAAAAATGTAAAATAAAAAATCAAGAAAAATAAAAACTTTTGGTCATGGACTTTCCTATGTTGGTTTTGGGTATCTTGCAGATGGGACGTGTTATCCCACAACAAGGGTTATGCTAAAAAAACCACTCCATCCTACCCTCTTTTATTTTCTCCTATCTACTCAAGAGATGTAGTGCTCATGCAACAAATTTTGATCATGTAAATTCTTTCAACCATAGACCTATCAATCATGTAACATATCAAGGGGTTTATGTTCATAAGCGTATTTGGTATGGACATTATGGTCCTTACCAACTATGGATAATTTCACTTCTTTTTGGTTCCCCTCTATCTATTTATTGCTTCTTCAATAGGATGAGACAATTTACACTGGATATCTTGGTTCTATTCTTGTCTCACCCACACCTATACCCATCATCTAGTTCCTATAATACCATCATACATTGGAAATTAAGTCAAATAACATCATACACTGACCAACCACAATCTACCTTACCCAATCTTACCAAACTTACCTTCCCACACTCTATCTTACCCAATCTTACCCAATATATCTTACCATATCTACCTTACCAAATCCTACCCAACTTACCTACCACCATCTTATTCTTTCCTATCTTATGGGAGAACTACATCAACTTGAGGCCCCTTTTGCAATGACTATGTAGGAAACACTCTCAAGGAATGGGGTCTTCAGATGTTAGCTCGACCATTATTTTCCCCTCCTACGTGATCTTTCTGACTTTGCATATGTTACATATCCTCTCTCCCACCCTACATCTAGTTTCCATAATATCAATACATTGGAAATTAAGTCCAAAAAATACCAAACATCATCAACCATGCCTACATCTAATTTCCATAACATCAATTCATTGGAAATTAAACCCAAACCAAACAAAAACCATGCCTACATCTAGTTTCCATAATATCAATACATTGGAAATTAAACCCAAACCAAACCATACATCATCACCATGTCTACACATATAATTTCCATAATATCAATACATTGGAAATTTAACTGAAAGACAACATTATCAATCATACCTACATCTAATTTTCATGATAAAAATACAATGGAAATGAAACCAAACATAACACATATAAATACCATCATCTATATACTAGAAAGTTTGTGTGTCAATACAATGTATACAGAGATATAAATAAGTCTATCAAAAAATCTCATATACAACTCACATCTTCGGCATGTAGGCTAGTATATATAAGTCATAAATAAAAAAATTATCCATCATCTCATCATCCCTGGGAGGGCTAGGTATCTCTACCACTCTCTCTTGTCCCATCACCTAGCATATGTCTATGTGCACTAGTCACCTCCTATTGGCCCTTCCCATGAGTACAGTTTCTCCCTGATCTATAGATGCGATGGGATCCCTATACTAAACTACTAAGATTATGGGTCTGTGAGCTAGACCCTTGACTACATGAATACAAGATTGAATTTTCCTATTGTTCTCTATGGGTAGCATAGCTGATAATAAGGAGATCAATCTCTGTAATCTGATCATTATAATATCTAGCTTCAACCACAACATCTCTGTATTGGTCCATCGATACCACCTGTAGTGGTGTCATCACTCCACTACTAGTCTATTCCTGTCCCTGAGTCTATGGACCATGTCCCTGTCCCTATCCCTATGGTATTTGTCCATTTCCCTATCCCTATGGCTATGGACCCTGTCCTAACACCTATACCTATGATGATGGAACCTACCCTTATATCTATGTCCCATCATGTACCTTCAGAGGTGAAGGAGGATCAACCATGTGTCCCCCGTTGTCAGATTGTGCTTGTGCTATCACTATTGTGTCTGTAATGTGGAAAAATGTGCCTATAAAGTAGTAACCTTGGCCTGAATTCCTATCACTTACCCCCATATCCAATATCTCTCACTAATCACAGAGGCCAAATCAACTTGTCCTGACCTAGTTAGTGTTTCTTGTAACTGTGCTATCCACCACTACCTATACCAAGTTGTGCACCCAGTATCATCTATTGTCTCATCAACTACATGTTCCTCTAGTATTGGTGGTGGTGATGGTTGTGGCAAAGGTAATGGCCTCTCCAAATCATCTCGAAAGTAATTTAGGAATGGATCAAGAACATTTTTTTGTTAAGATGGACTGTCATCTGACCTGGTCTATGAGTATGATCTCATACTCCTCAACCCTGTGCCCTTGGATCCATCTCAAAATATGTAGACCTTCCAGCTCCTCCTTCAAGCTTGTGAACTCTAGGTAAGTGAGGTATGGCCTCCATAGAATCTCTACAGGTGATAGGATATTTAGTACCCATTTATAGTATGTAATATCCCAAAACAACTCATCCAACCTTGCCTTCTCTCCTATCAGTAACCGTCATATATATCTTGTCCTGTAAATACCCATGTGTCACCCATGTCATCGTAGACCTAGCAGAAAAAGGCACATAATGTGTTCATATTCCCAATAGTGTAACAAATAAGTGCAACAGAGACTAAATCACCATATCACCCTATATGCCCAAATCTCCCTATACAGCTGAACCAAATAAGTTGGTACCCATGCAAAATAAAACCTGTCAAAAACCATTTCCTCTAGAACTCCCATCAAGGTTCATAGAAACCTCCCATCCTCTGAGTCTGTAAGGGTGAAACAACTGATGCAAAACATCATCAACATTAAAATATGGGTCTCCTGAGGGTGAACCACATACATCGCTCCATAACTGATACTCACACTATGGTATGTCATCTCTATCATGGCTGACCCAAACACTGTAATCATATGATCTACCACATCTATAGACGACACTTGATAAAGTGACTCACTAATGATCGAAAGCTATAGAATCATGTATACATCCTCTAATGTGACAATCATCTCTTCCATCCACAGATGGAAGGTTTTGGTATCTGGGTCTCATCTATCGATGAGGGCTACCATCATACTATGGTCTCATGTAATCCTCTTGTACCTCCTCACCACGCCTAGCCTAACTACTCACATGTGCTCCCACTCCTCCTTCATAATGGTGGGTATCATTTGTACTAGAAGGGGAAGAATTTGGTCCCTCATATTCATGTAATTCTTAGCCTACATCATCACCACCTACACAAGTTAATCATTTTCCCTTTCAATTTTCTATTCAAAACCTGACCTTGCCTAATATTTACCATGCCTTACCTAGACCGTTTACCCTCACCCAACCTCCTTAACAAAATAATTTTCATCCCTGTCCTATGGGAGAACTACATCAATCTGAGGCCCCTTTTGAAAGGGATATTTAGGCATTACTCAGATGATATGGGGTCTTTGGAGGTTATCTCGGCCCATTCCATTCCAATATTTTCCCCCTTTTCTGATCTTACCTATCTTCCCTCCCACTAGTTCACCTATTGACCTACCCAACTCCATCCCTCCCAAAATCATCTTATCACATCATATTTTCCCCAAACCCTTCCCTAAGAATTCTCTTTTCCACCCTACCCAACCTCACACTCCCTTAGATGGCCTAAAATCAACATTTTCTTACACTTTATTATTTAACTAAGCAACTGTCATCGGTTCCCCTATCGATGTTGGTACACTTCATTGACCATATCTGGTTATTCAACCGACGTCATTCAATAACCAACTGACGTAGGTTACTAGTTCGGCCCCAAGGTCGAACCCTCAAGCCCTCAATTGTAAAAAAATCAAAAAATACACCCAAATCACTATTAGCTGGCACTAAGTTCATTTTCACCCCTAATTAATCTAATTACACCATCCCATTCCCTGATTTCACCCCAATTTCAATAAAATTTCAAAAAACAATACAATTTGCATTTCTAGTACCTATAATTCTACAAAACAAAGCTTAAAGCCCAAATCCTACCTCTACTCACTAGCACCTCTGTGTTGGGATGGTTGTAGCCTAAACTAGAGCACCGCCTAATCCTTCCCCTTACTCTGCCATGCCAAATAGCTCCTAACTCTCCAAACAATTAGATAGTTACACGTGGGTCCATGAAATCATCTCCTCTACTCACTTATCTCTCACCAACTCAGTCTCTTAGCACTATTTGTTATCTTCCTCGTAAAATAACCTCTCATCATTTTGACAACCAATGTTGGTAGGGTCTTTCCCTAGGTGACATACATCGTTCACCCTATCAGCATCAGTTCCCTCTCAAATGGCATCGGTCACCTTACCTATAACACAATATGCTTCATTTGCCTTATTATTTTCTCTCGCTTGCCCTTTTCTAGCTAAAAAATCCCTAAAACATCCCTACAGTCTCACCTAACAACCTCACCACCTCACCAACTCCCTATGGATACTTAGGGGCATGTTTTTCTTCACCTATGCCTTACCCATGACCTTACCTGTATACCTTCACCACCCCGACCTTTCCTATATGACAATAAAATTCACTTACTCACCCTACCATGTGATAATGCTACCCATGTTATTTACCCTACCGACCTTACTTCATTTTAGTCCATGACATTTATCTCGACTAAACCAAACCTTTTGGTGTTTTGGAACACACTTATACTCATTCCTACACCTAGCCTCATTTTGTTTTCAGGATCACATCCTATAATTTGGATACATGGACCACATCATCCTTGTTTGGATAAACTATCAATCATTGATGAATTAGTGTTTGTGTGCTCTTCAACCTTGTGCCTTGTTGCATTCTAAGTGTGTGCGTGTGATTGATTGCCTCCACCTTTCAATCATCCTATCATCATCATTGCCTATACCTTCACATAGTCCCATTTTCATCACCTACCACCTTATCAAAACCATCCCCGATTCTTCCTTCCACTACATCAGTTCCTAGTTTGATGGGGATAACCTCTACCGATATCTGGGGCATTCACTTCTTGTTTTTGTCATTGTCACTTATTATTACAAGATACATAAAAAAATGGGTAAATGTAGACACCTATAATTGGGATGACACCCTCTAGGTCCCCGTTTATTACATACCCCCTTGCCATGACACCTTTCACATATTTTTATTAATCTAATTACCTATATTAGATTAATTATTACCTCACCCCTCCACCTCACGTCTCCACCTCACGTCTCCACCTCACTTTAGACCCATTCCAAGCCCATTTAATAACTTCAACTGAGTCATCACCCCCCTAACCAACTGAGAATTCTTCTAAACCTAATATTAATTGCCAACTACCCCTCCCATAAATTTCTTGTGTGATTTAATGAGAATCAAGACTCCTGGCACATAAACATTCTTGACTTATGCCAAAAAGGGAGATAAAAGGTTATTTTTAGAAAATAAGACTATTTCTCCCTAGCCGACACCAGTTATTCCTCGGTCGGCACCGGTCAAGGAACCACCATCGGTTCCTTTAAATAATCATTTTCAACTCTTTACATAGGTTCTTCTTTTGGTTAGAATTCCTCAATCTCACATCTTTGGCATTTAATCGACACCCTAATGATAGACTCCTAACTAGAGCATCAAACTCTCCACCAGTAACCAATCTATGGATTCATAAGATTGAACCATTCACATGGAGAAGCACTCAACCTTTTTTATTCTAGAAGTGGATCTTGACTCATCTCTCCTACGCACACCCACCAACCACCACCTTCTACCAACCACTGGATATCTTATAAGTATTCTTAACTAGGTTATTTATCTCATTAGATTTTATTTTTAGATCCTTTATCTTTATCTAATTACCTCCTCCCTCTTCTAGATACCTTAAGTAGCCCATTCACTTGACTCCCTACCAAGCGGAATCACTCTTCCCTTTCAACCACCCCTTTTACCAATGTTGAGTCTTCACCTAAATTTCTACACCCTACCTAAGACCTCCCAATACTCTATATAATCACAGAGAGCCCAAATCAACCTTATTTCTACCTTTGAATCCCAATTTACCCTAGCGTGATAGGTTACCTAGCCGATCTCAGCTATAACCAGTGGCCAACATTGGTCTTTGTGTCTGGAATTTTTCCCATAATCCAACAAGCTCATTCTTCCACCCAAAATTCTCCAAAACCTCCCAATACTTCACTCAGACCTTCTTTCTACCCACCGACCATTCTCATAGATTTAATCTTGTATTCGTCTTTTAGATTAGATTTAGACTATTGTGTTGTGTGAGATACCCAAATCATATAACTACCATAGGACTTTCCATTTCATGATATTTATCAACATTAATTTTTATTAAGATGTGGATTGACAACCTTCAAGGAAGTATCTTGCTTGTTGGATCTAGTTTATGATAGGAAATCCACTGACCTATGTTATTTATTTAATTTTGTGGTCTTGATTTTCTTCTGAGGTAGTCCTTCCAAGATAAAACATATTACTCTATAATCAGCTTGGTCTTTAATAATGGTGCATAACCTCTTCACATCCTCCAAGTATTCCTCATGTACCTTACCTTCACCTTTTAAATTGGTTTGTCCTATGGTACTCTTATGTAGTAAAACAAAGATGAAAAACTAAATGAAAGTAAAAATATATAAATAGTAATACGCATGTACTCACACTCTGATATCACTACTACCACAACATCCCCACCGTGGGCATATGCCTACCCTTCTCCTCCTCCTACCGGTGATTATTTAACAACATCTATAACTAATGGGTATAATAACACCCATCGGTGCAATACCCACTATGCATTATACTCCTCACTATAACCCGCGTCATCCACCTATATTTACCCTATGGCTGCATATGATGCCTCTAGCCTAAGGGGTACTAGTTGTTCCCCTTTGGGCCTTGGTCTCACTCCATCCCTCTTTGGTGCCCTCATAGCTCTCACCCATAAATAAAGCTCTAGGGGAACATCCTGATCCATGCCAAACTTGCATGACACGTGCTCTCCTTGAAATATCTCCACACCTATCCTCTAACCACATCATGCGGTGAATGCATCAAAGTTCCACTTCATCCTTGGGTCATTCACCATAGTCATGATATAGCCTCCAGATAATGGCCCCTAACACCATATGATCCAAAATCAAACTATAAGTATCACTATCCATCCTCCTACCTTGCACAACTACCCACCACTCAGAAATATAGTAGTTCTAGCCCATTCTCCGTAACAAATCCTCTTTTTCTAACCATTTTCTATTAATAATAAATTAATTTATATCAGATATGGACTCAAATAGGTCTAAGAGCTGCAACCTCACTCTGATAACAAAATGTAACATCCTCATTTTAAGAATTCAATAACAGGGAAATTTTTTTTACATAATTTTCACTATTCTAAATTCACATAATTTAGAATAAATATTCCTCAGCTAATCCATCATATAACAGTAAACCATATGTAGCAGAAATGACTCGGTATAAAATTGATCTTTCATATTTCATTATATCAATGTGTATACTAATTATACTTTTTATTCCTATTGGTCATTCAAACATGCACATGTGTCTTGGATCTAGAAGATCCAAGCTATTTGAGACCATAATGGAACCATCCCTAAGTTTTGGGACCTTGTATGCTTGGGACAGATCTCCATAGAAGGTTGGTTCCTCTACCTACCTCTAACACTACTGCTACTCCTAATGCTGAAAGAAAATCCTAGACTAAACATGCTAAGGGACCAAGGATAGAAGTATGTACAGAAAGGGGAAATCCTAAGCTAAGGAAGGTGATAGCACAGGAGAGAGGTTCAATCTCTCTCCATGAGTTGCGAAGGAAACATAGAGGGCACAAGAGAAGAGGGCAGACGGGGCACACCACAGATCAACATGTGGGCTTGGCCTTCTAGCATGTGCAACACATGAACATGGGGAATACAAGCACAAGAGTACATACATCATGCTAGAAAATACAACAGAGAGGAAATATGTAATGAAAATGAGAAAGGGAAGACAAGAGTTCCATAAAACATGATTTTATTGATTAAGGGATGCACAATCATTTACATTCACAGGAGGAGGCAAGAATACATTACAGAGACCAACCCAAGGTTTGATACCCATGGGAAGTCAACCTAGCATGGTGTCATTACAACAAAGAGGGATCCTTTTTTACAAAGTAGAACTCTACTATTTATAGAAGAAGAATGAGAGAAGAGAAGGAGAAAGAGAGGGAAACTCGGGTTCAAATCTTCAACCACCACTAACAAGTGATAAATGCCTACAAATCCACCGACAAGGCTATCAGATGTGGTTCCCCATAATTGTCTAGCATGTAGAAGAAGGAAGAAAGAAAGATCTGATTGAAATCTGGTAGTTGGGGTTGATTGGATGTGTGTATTGATGATCAGAAATATGTTTCTCTATTTTCCCCTACCAAATCCTGCTTAAATTTGATTTCTAAAAGTCTAACATGTAGCCGATGTTAGTAGCTTTCAAATGAGACTAGGCACACTAGAATTTTAGAACTGCAATACAAGTTATGTTTGTCAGAATTCTACAGGTCACTATGATATGTAATAACATGTGGCATACGCAGATTGACTAAAGGAAATAATCCAACTATTGATTTTTTTTGTCATTTATACAACGTGTCATGCACTTGTTGGTTATCTAGATTCGGCACCTTGTTGGCACGCTTTGATAAGTTATGTGCATCACACTTAAGTTTGATAGATGACATGGTACAGTGACTTGTGTAGAAGAAGGCGCAAGGTGCAGAAGAAAAAGGCATATGCATGAAAGGAAAACATAGGTAATGTGCACATGGAGGTGCACATGCAGGAGGAATAAGAAAATACTTACACAGGATAATTATGGGGAAGGGGCACGAGAATTCAATTGAAGGAGAGTGCATAGTGGAAGAAATAAAAGTGGTGCGTGAGGGATATTAGTGTATGCAAGCGCACCATAAGAATGCCAATAACTTAGCCATTTTGGAAGGAAAGTTTGCAGAGGTGTGCGCAAGGAGTACATGATAGGATAGGGAAAAAGTAGGTATGTAGAGAGAAATTGTAAAGGGGAAATGGAAGGATATAGCAGAATGCAGAGGGAGAAGTAAGAAGGAGAAGAAAGCACGCGTGGAGGAACTGTAATTGTGCCAAGGTGTCAAAATAACAATCTTGAGTGCATGTAACCTGAAATGTAAAACATAAAATTCAGAATAAAACATAAGTTATCCAAATAACTAGGAGAGTTATTTGGATATAAGTTTTGGTAACTTTCGGGGGCCATCTACCAGTTAGATGAAGAGACTAGTAGCCTTAGAATTCCATTGGTCATAGAGTCAAGTGCTAATCTTGAAGATCTAATCTGTAACTTGAAGAACATCCCTGAAGTAATTTACAGCACCATCTAAACTCTAAACTGAATTTTTCAATAATATGAAGATATTCTGAATTGGATTGATGAGAGTGAAATCTATGCACTAACCTTTGGAACTGCCTCTATCAAATTTAAACTATCATCCCAGGAAGCAACAAAAAGGGGTGCGTGGGTGCAATAGGAAAGGAAAGGTGCATGAAAGGAGTGCACTAAAACATGGAAGGAAATGGGAGGATGGGCATGGAAGGCAGGCAAGGCATGCACATAAGAGGAGTAGAAGCATGTGCATGAGGGGTGATGGAAGAGAAAATAACATGAGGATGGAGGAGGGGAATTTTCAATGGGGGTAGCACAAAGAAAGCTAAGAACAAGCGCAGTGGGCTGAGATGATGTAAGTTAGTGGAAAGGAGTGGGAGGGATGTAATATGGTAGTGTAGGGTTGCCCCATTGACAAGGTTTCTGTGCGCTAGATTTTTGAGCCTCCATTTTTTCTGCCCACTCTGTAATCTAGGGCAGCATCTCAGTGATAAAGTGTAGCTTCTACTAGGTACTAGACCAGCCTGGTAAAGGGCCGACCCATGGACAAGGGACCTTGTAGACAACTTTAGCTACCTTTATGGATAACTTGAATATGAGTTTCATCATTTCCACTCCATCTTTTGCACCTGCCTCTCAAAATCAGCTTCAGCCCTAGAGTTGCCACCATCATCTACATAAACCTATTCTTCATAAACATTTTGGTTAGAAAAAAGTGGGTTGTATGCATTTTCAGGATAATGGGGCTTATTAAACTGATTTGGAGGAGGATTTTGAAACTGTGGTGATGGAGAACAATAGTTTTTCTATTGCAAATGGGAATTCCCTGAAGGGAAATAATTCATGATCACACAACTTCAAAATAGGATGGTGGAGCAATGAAAAAGGAGAAATGAATGGAAGAAATATGAGACTAGTCTACAAATGAAATAATGGTTGCGTTTGTATTAGTGGAGTCACCAGATGTGTTGAAATATGTATCCAAAGGTTGGATCTCAACAATAACACATCAAACTTGCTAAGATGAAGATGTAAAGCTCTTGACTCTTGTCCCATTGGGCATGCCAGAAATTGTTGTTCATTCAAATGTAAACCTTCATCTCAGATATGGAAGAGCTAAGTTGTTTGAGACCACAATGGAACTGTCCGCAAGTTGTGGGACCTTGTGCACTTGGGATGGATCTCTGGAGAAGGATGGTTCATATACCTACCTCTAACTCTACTGCTACTCCTAATGTTGAAAGAAAAACCTTGACTAAACATGCCAAGGGACCAGGGATAGAAGGATGTGTAGAAAGGGGAAATCCTAAGCTAAGGAAGGTGATAGCACCAAGGAAATGGTTGATCTCTATCCACAAGCGGAGAAGGAAACAGAGAGGGCACGGGAGAAGAGGGTGAACGAGGCATGCCACATATCAACACATGGGCTCAACCTTCTAGTACATGTAACATATGATCCCATGGACTATAAGCATAGGAGTATGCATAACATGCCAAAAAATGCAATAGAGAGGTGAGATGTAATGAAAACGAGAAAGGGAAGACAAGAGTTTCACAAAACATGATTTTATTGTTTAAGGGACACACAATCATTTACATTCATGGAAGGAGGTGAGAATACATTACAGAGACCATGCCAAGGTTTGAGACCCATGAGAATTCAACCACCATTTTGGCATGGTTCCGTTACAACAAGGAGGGCTCCTTTTTTACAAATTAGAACTCTGCTATTTATAGAAGAAGGAGAGAAGAAAAGGAGAAAGAGAGAGAAACTCGGGTTCAAATTTTCAACCACCAACAACAAGTGATAAATGCCTATAAATATTCCTATAAGGTTGTCAGATGCACTTCCCCATGTCTATTTGGCTTGTATAAGAAGGAAGAAAGAAAGATCTGATTGAAATTTTGTGGTTGGGGTTGATTGGATTTGTGCATTGATAATCACAAAGATGTTTCCCTATTTTCCACCTACCAAATCCTACACCTAAATCTGATTTTGAAAATTCCAACGTGTAGTTGATGTTAGCAGATTTCAAATGAGATTGGGCATGTGGGAATCTGAGCACTATAGTAGAAGGTATGGATGTCAGAATCCTATAGGTCATTTTGGCACGCAATAACACATGGCACGTGCAAATTGACCGAAGGAAATTGACTAACTGTTGATTTGTTTTTTTTTTCTACCATGTGTCATGCACCAGTTCGTTGTCTAGATTCAGTTCCATGTTGCTAGACTTTGATAGGTTACGTGCATCATAGTAAAGTTTGACAGATGACATGACACGGTTAATTATGTTGAAGAAGGTGCAAGGCACGAAAGAAAAAGGTAGGAACGTGAAAGGGAAACAGAAGTAAGGCACACCTAGAGGTGTCTGCACATTAGGAATAGGAGAATAATTACATGGGACAAGTATGTGGAAGGGGCATAAGCATTAAAATGAAGGAGGGTGCGCAGAGCTAGAAATAAAAGTGGTGTGTGAGGGAGCTTAGTGTATGAAAGCGTGCCAAAGGAATGCCAGGGACTTATCCATTTTTGAAGGCAAGTCTGTAGAGGTGTGTGCAAGGAGTGCGAAAAAGGTTAGGAAATAAAGTAGGTGCATAGAGAGAAGGTACAAAGGGGAAATGGAAGGAGATAACAAAATGTAGAGGGAGAAGCAAGAAATCATAGAAGGCACGTGCAGAGGAACTGTAATTGTGCCAAGGTGTCGAAAGAACAATCTTGAGTGCATGCAACCTGAAATGTGAAACATCAGAGTCAAAATAAAATACAAGTTATCTAAATAACTAGGAGATTTATTTGGATAATAGTTCCCTTATTCCATTAAGGGTCAATAAAGTGTTAATGCCTAAAGATCCTATCTAATTATCTGTTAATGATACTCATCTGACATCACGCATCTTTAGTCCAGGTGAAAACAAGATAATGCAACAAGTAGTTTGCGATACTTTGGCCAAATTTTAAAGACATATGTACCATAGTTTTATTCCTAGATGACATACTCACTGAAAGGAATATGTCTTTCACCCCACTAAAAAATTATTATCTAGATTAGGCTTCCTTGACTTCCATCAACAACTTCCAAGTCCATGTTAGATGTTAAAAAGAGGTAGATCACATGGACTAGTGTTGATAGTCTAATTATAGTGACTAAGGGTAATCAGTCATATTCGATTTGATTCATGTCAGTTTGAATCCCCTTCTTCACCCTTAATCAACATAAGTTAACATCAACCATAGATGAGATGTCTATCACTATTTAGTGTATAATAGTGACCTGAATTCCAATCTTATGAAAGTCACATTTAGAGGAGATGAGTGTATTATCACGCCATAGTGGCTAATCCACATTATACCCCTAATGAATTGCATCATTAATTGAGTACTGTGCACCAACGACTATGTTGTGATAACCCATTGAGTTCCACTAAGAGAAACTTCATATCTTAACAAGTTCATTCATTCTTTTAATTTGCAGCTTGATAATCCACCTATTAATAATCTCATTGGTAGGTGTCGTGTCTATGGATCAATTATGGTTCTATACAATTAATCCATATGTAGGGATCAAAATGTTCTTTCATTTAAGTATTATATTACAGATTTAAGTGTACATTATTCTTAATCAATTAATCATATGTTTCTTATTGATTCAATTAAGTGTCATGCTCCAAATTTAGTTATAGTAAATACAATGTCTCTTTACTTCACACTAATAGAAATATTTCATTTATACATAGCTAATAAGTTAAGGTATGTATCACACTTTTATCAAGTAACATATTTTATCAAAATGATCAAACACTTCAACATAAGCATTCCAATTTTCTTTACTTATAGTTTAATTATATGTATTCATTTGTACATATGTTTATTATGTCATTTATTGTCAACTGCAATAATTACTTAGACAGCAAGTATGCACTTAAGATTCAATACTTAAAGACCATTTCAATCATATAAGTGCATTCCCACAATTTTAGGTTAAATGACATAATATCATATCCATTGGATTATAAAAGTAAATTTGATAATCCATGCAACTAACGGACTTAATCTAATAGTCCTTCACTTAACACATTGAAAAGCTTCATAGACATCATACTATATCCTTTTTATTTCATAAGAGTAAGAAAACACGAATGCATATAGTAATTTAATAAATCATATCTATGTTTAGATGAGAAATATTATGAATACAATTTGCATCAATTTTTAATAAAGGAATCACAACTAATTTCCAACACTAATGTTCATTCATTTCTCTTTGAACAATATGAATCAAGTAAACATATTTGTTTAGTTATACTTAAAATATCCTCAAACACATTTTTGTCTTCAACATCGGTATTTTTCCAAGTAATTACAATAAATGGGCCATAGGCCTTTCATGTTTTCAAAACATAGTTACTTCAAGGAGCTTATACAATAATCATATAACTGAATCAATTAACTTTAATCAATAGATTAAATGCAACTTTTTATAAGTCTTCCTTCTTTCATCTTTCACAAAGTCCATCTATAAGATTGTTAGCATCTATCAGTTCATATGAACTGAGCATGATAGGTACTAAATATTCATAACAACATGATCTACTTAATAATTTCATAAAAGGAACACTAATTTTAAATGAAATTATCCTAAGGTTCAAAATAAAGTAAAATACTCTTTTATCATGCCACAAGAACTTCATAAATAAAACCATCAATGAATACAAGCTAACACATACAATTCTATCAAGTAATTCAAATCAAATAAAATTGAAGTCAATCAAAGGTGATCCGAAACAAATTCAATTGATCCTAATTAATCATATATTTATAAGTACAAGATTAATAATATTTTAGTCAAATAAGCCCATACTTATTTGACAATAATATTATATCTTTTAAATAAGTTTATTCAACTTATCTTAGTCAGACGTTTTTTATACTTAATCCAACAAAGTATAAACAATGTAATAATTTAAAAGCCATTCTTATATAACTTATATATATTAACTCATTACTGCAATCCAATAAATTTCAATCATTTACATCGCAAACTAAGTTTATTTACTTATGAACTCAAGGTATACCATCAAATTCGCGGTAATGGTTAGTTCAAACTGAACTTGATCTAACGAAGTATAAAATTTTACCTCAACATTATCATTGAAATCAAGTAATAACCACTTAACTAAAAACATTGTTGATCAATACATTTCACTACATTATCTACAAAAACATATAGAGCCATTGTAGGGTAGTCTAAGGGACTTAGGACTATATGCTTACAATCACCATTAACAAGTTTTCAAACCCTCTAAGTATGGTTCTATAACAATAAAAGATCATAAATATTTTATCTAAGACCGAGCTTGATATAATATTTACTAGTTTATATCAGATAACAAAGGTAAATGAATATCATTATAGTTACAAACCAATTTAAATTGAACATCTATAACATTCCCATTTTAAAACTTTAGAAATAAGGGAAAACAAATTATATGTAATGTTCTTTGTTCTAAATAACCATAATTTAGAACACACATTCCATGCCAATCAATTTCATAACAGGTAACTGAATGCAACTGTAAATGACTTGGTGAACTACCTATCTCTCATTTCATGACTCGGTTTCTAACCGATCTCTCATGTTAACTTAAGATGTTGTATACTAAGTACACATGGTTCTCTTATCCTATTTTGGGTATTGAGTGTTATGTTTAAGAGACCTATCTGAACATTTGTTTCCAATATTCATCAGAAATCCCATTTCTTAAACTAGGTGACATAGGACAACGCAATCAGTAGCCTCTGTACAATACTTTGGCCAAATATTTCCAACATATTGTTCATGTTACTATTCCTAGATGACATACTCTGTCAAACGCAATACATCCTTCACCCCACTCTTCTATGTTATCTAGATTGGTCTTCACTGACTCCTGTCAGTCCACTTGTTCGAGGTTTGACCATAATCTAGGTTAGCAACATAGTTTGGTATAAGGAACTACTTGCGGTGATTAAGGGTAAAAATACATACTCAATCGACCTAAGTCAATTACATGTGTCTAATTACCCTAATTCACAAGTGAGTTATTCCATATACCAAAACATTTTTTTAACTTGACCTAGAGTAAAAATAATATCAAGTCCAAGTTTATGTAGATCTAGATGATTTAGTTCAGAAGGGTGTTGCAACATGTCAACTGCAACACTGTATCCTCGTGAAGACCCAAGTCTTCATGAAGGTATAGTTCTGTAGTTGGCATGTGCTAACATCTAACAGAATTACCCATCTCGATGTACATACCCAAGCAAGAATTTATTTATCCAAATATATTTCTTAATTAAGATTTAATTACAGCAACCCTGTTGAACCCTAATTCCATTAGCCCTTAAGGTTGACATCCATATTTGAGTTGTTAAAGTAATGCAGAAATTTCATGATTAATTTTTATTCATTAAATTCCTATTTTAGGATTTAGTTAATTAAAACATATCATCAACATCATTGAGATTTACTTAGTATAACTCAACCATTCATAGCCTGTTTAAGTTCCAAAATAGTTTCAATTATAATAGACTTCATTGAGATGAAATCTAATTGATAGATGTTCTTGTTTACCATACATTTGTTTTAAACCTAACAAGGTATTGTTCATGAGGAAGTGCACCTTCATCTTTCTTGTTATGAGTTAGAGTTCATTATACCCTTTTTCATTATGTAAATCATCATAATTAAGTTACACTTTCATTAACATCTTTTAATAAACCATAGAAACATTAGAATATAAAACATCTATGCATGAAAAATTAATAAGTTACATTTCAATTAAGGGATATTGTAATTAATTCCCTTCCATCCAACTTATTTAATGTCAAACTAAAAAGGATCCATTCAGATAAGAATAAGAGAAATTAAAATAAGATTACAAATTTCCTTCACATAATACACAAGGAGAATGACACAACAAGTAATTTATCAACTCATAATATTTTTTCAATTCATCATGGTGAAATACATAGTTTACAAGACCATGCATTTCAGACATATTTCATGTCAAATTACATCAAGATCAGAAATGAATACAACTTTTCCTCTTTCAATACATTTCCATAATGAGTCAAAATTTTCATAAAAGATCCAGTCTTTAAGTACAAATAACATCATAAAATTTATTGCCTTTCTTTATCACTTATGAAGTCCATCTGTAAAAATTTCTAGCACATGTCAGTTCATTGAACTGAGCATGATAAGCACTAAGCATTAAAATGATGTGCTCTCAACTAGTTGTTTCATAAAACCAACTCTGCTTTTATGAAACAATAAATCCAAACAGATAGATACATCATAGAGAAATAACAATCATAAAAGAAAGAACAAGTGATCAACCAAATTAACCTTTAGAAAATATATTGATAAAATCAACACTCTTCAACCATTGTTTACATAAGGAATTATATCAGATAAGTAATAATTCATCCTAATTACTTATCTCCTTCCTACTAGGGGTACTTAAAGTTTATTTCTTACTTCATTCAATCTAAATTACAAATAAAGACACTAACTCCAAGATTTCCTAAAAATAGAGTTACTTTTAAGAAGCAAGAACCATCAAATCTGGCATTAACATGTTCCATCCAAAACATCTACAGCCAAGCTAATTCAACCTTCATGAAAGGTTTTAGGTTAAGACATAAACATCATAAAAAGTAAGATATTGCTATTTCAGATGCTACATCCAGATTTAAAGCCCAAGATATAGCCTAAGTTCTCAAGTTAGGCCACATCAGGTTAGAAATAGGAAAGTATCCATTAGATTACTTGCATTACACATTAATCACACATTACCAAATATTGATTCCAATCAATAAAAGTCAAGGTGAATAAGTCAGAATTATCCCAAATACTTATTTGCAATCCTTTTAAGTAATAAACATTGATCCGATCAATTCCTTAAACAAGAGAACACAAAAGAGGGAAGATCTATGTTACTTTTCACATCTCAGAGAAAAGATAACAACATATAATCTCCTATAGATTTCAAAGAAACATCAATGAAAATGTTAACTTAGAGGAGAAAAGGAGAAGGGAGTCAACATCAAGAATAGAAGAAGATCCCATAATTATTTCCTATGAAAATAATTTCATAGCAGGATAAGACACTGAAACATATCTAAGTAAAATATCCTAGAACTAATAATAAAGATAGAAACATATAAATCCATGATACTGGATAAAATTATGCAACTACAATAAGCAAGTCATATTCCAAAGGTGAATTTATATCATCATAAAAACAAGGACAATAACTGTACTGCATTAGCTATATCTAGAAACAGATGTTTTGAAATAATTCAATTAAGCATCAATACACGAAGTATATCTACCACTGAACATTCCAATTCATCTAGTCACAAATAGCTCAGTCCATAAAACCAAAACTTAGCCATCACTTTCGACAAACGAATACAATATACAAACAAGTTAACACATACTCCCATCTTTACAGGGATAAAAGAAATAGTAATCATATAAGGAGAGAAAGAACCTAACCTGATTCTATCATAATGAGGACGTAATGAAAAAAAGTTGATTCCACTATAGGTGCATGAGTTAGTCTCAGGTGAGGAACAAAAAAATCAAACTTATTTCATTCTATTCCTCAAGACTGATTCAACTAAACTTAATCAATATTTCACCAAGACATTCACACTCTTCAGTATTGTTAACATAACAAGATATATGTGAGGAACTAAGAAAATCCCTTATTATCATACACAGATCATAATGAATGTAAGGAACCAGAAAAACTTTCAAGATGAATCAATTAATTACTTAAACAAAAAATGTCATCACGGAAAAGATGCATGAACATTCGTTAAGTCTTTCACAAGAATCACGACAATATGGTTTTTAACAACTTACTCTCGACAAGTTAAATAAAGAGGTTCACCCAAATCAAGAATAGGTAAGTCATTATCGATCCATATTATATCTTACATGAAAATAAAGACAACAAGGTTGACATCTTAAAATCTCGAGCAAGATCTAACGTGAATAAATCCAACTTCCAACCCAGACAGAACCAACACTTGAAATATCTTCCAGTAAAATAAAAATTCTATTACCCAACTTTAGTTCAGTCTTCCTGAGGTTTAAAAACCCAAAACCACTATAAAGTTTCAGAAATAGAAGAACTTGTTTATTGCTATATTCAAGCAAGATGATTCCAAAAATCTATGTATCCACCTAACTATTTCCTCACAGTTTCCATAGAAGGAACTAGATTCGGAACAACTAAGTTTTAGATGAAAAGAACAAAAGATTTATTTTATTCTTTATTGTTTCAATCAAGTTTGAATCCACAAAAACAATGAATCTAAACAACCATTTCAACACATCTCAACAGAGGTACAAGATTCGAAACAACCGAAGATGCAATAGAGAAGAATACCTTCCGTACCTCCTTCCAACATAGAAAGACAACCAAATCAAAACTTATAGCAAGCAATATTTTCCAAATCAATTTTGAGAAGACAACAGGATTCACACATATTTGACATTATTCCAGTCCCAACAAAATTAAAGTATGATTCACCATCATATTTAACAGGGAATAAACCCTCATTCTGTATTATCTAAAAGAGTTTTATCATCATAAAAATACAAGAAAAAACCAAGGAAGAATTAAAATAACCTTCACAAATATAAAAACCCATTTTTTTCCAAGAGCATAGTTCTTTTAATGAAGATGTTTAGTAAAAAGAAGAACAACTTAATGGGTAGAGCCTATCATGCATGATAGAGCTTCTATCGATTCGTAGAAGATTTCAAGCTGAGCCTCCACAGTTCTTCCTTTTCCAAACAAAGTCAACAACCCAAAACTTCTTCTTCTTATGCCTCTTATACCTCCATTGGATCAAAAATAGTCCAGAGGTGCCAAAAATAGTAATAGATTGAAAACAGAAATGCTGGTTCGAAGAACCCAAAAAATCCATGCAGAGTAAAAATTGACATGATCAAATGACCAAACAACCTCCCAAAGATCCTCTTGTATGTCTTCCAAGGGTTTCTTTGCCAAGTCCAAGACTCATTAACTCAAGGACGGACAACTCTCCCACCTAAATCTCCATGCCACCACCATCCAAAATTGTCAAGCTAAATTTCAACCAATGCATGAATTTTTAATTTTAGTGATGATGTTAGCTAGACATTCCCTCCTTTCTCCATGTATCTACCAAAACTGGCATACCAAGTTAATAAATTCAAAAATAAAATCACTTTAATGCCATAGAAACCTTTGCCACAGCCTCCTAAGTGTTATGCATCCCCTTAGGCTCTGTTTCATCTTAACATTAGTTTAGGTTAGATAGACATTAGCTCAAGATTCAAACATAGCCTAGGTATATAGTATTTACCTTAGGTCATTCAAACTACCATAGTTAAACATGCCATTAAAGATTAGGTCATAACCCATAGTAGTTCAGTATTAGGTAATAGGTCATAGATAGGTCTTTCATTACCTTAGGTTATTTCCAAAACCCCACACCCGTAAAGCATACAAACTTAGGTTAGGGTGCAAACATAAATAGTTTAGAAATAGGTCTAAGGTAGTTCTAATTTACCTTAAGTTAGTATCCAATTAGGATAGATCTTTATAACTTGGACTTAGGTTTTACTTAATAGTCTTGTAGTAGATCCTTATCCCTCTTACACTATTTAGCGTTTTAAAATATTTTAACAAAAAGACACCAGGTCCCAATTTACAGAAAAAATCCAAATTAAGGACTTCAAAAGAAGGATCCATAAAAATTGGAAACATACAAGGAATCCAGTCCCTTATTACCTTCCATTTCAGATTGTCAGTTTATTAAACTGAATAGGTAAGAAAACTGAAGCATACCTTGGATCACTGGAATTGATCCAAGGTTTTTCTATTATAAAAAGGTAAGCATGCAAACTACAATATCGGTTTACAACCTTTCAGAACTCAAGGAAGAATGGATTCATTTCATGCAACAACAACACAAAAAAATGAATCCTTGAATAGAAATAATTTATCCATTGCATGCATGATTTGCAACAGTTAAAAGAATACACCTTCTTAGGAAAAACCATATATCAACGTTTTTTTGGGACTAGAATAGTGTCAAATATGTGTGAATCCTGTTGTCTACTAAAAATGGATTTTGGAAAATATTGTTTGTACTATAAGTTTTGATCTGGGTTTGTCTTTCTATGTTGGAAGGAGGTAAGAAAAGTATTCATCTCTGTTGCATCTTCGGTTGTTTTGAATCTTGTACCTCGGTGAGATATATTGAAATGGTTGTTTGGATTCATTGTTTTGCAGATTCAAACATGATTGAAACAACAGAGAATGAAATACTTCTTCTATTCTTTTCAGTTAATACTTAGTTGTTCTGAATCTAGTCCCTTTTGTGGAAATTATGTGGAAATAGTTACGTGGATACATAGATTTGTTGAATCATCGTGCTTGAATATAGCAATAAACGAGTTATTCTTTTCTAAACTTTATATTTTTTTGGGTTTCTAAACCTCGGGAATACTAAACTAAAGTTGGGTAATAGAAGCTCTATTTTACTGGAAGATATTTCGATTGTTGGTTATGTTTGGGTTGGAATTTGGATTTATTCACGTTACCTCTTGCTCGAGCTTGCAAGATGTCAACCTCATTGTCTTTATTTTCATGTAATATAGAAGATGGATTGATAATGACTTACCTTTTCTTGATCTAGGTGAACCTCTTGATTTAACTTGTCGAGAGTAAGTTTTTAAAACCATATTGTCATGATTCTTGTGAAAGACTTAACAAATGTTCATGCATCTTTTCTATGATAACATTTTGTGTTTAGGTAATTAATTGATTCATCTTGAAGGGTTTTCTAGTTCCTTACATTCATTATGATCTATGTACGATAATGAGGGATTTTCTTAGTTCCTAATAGCTATTTTCTTATGTTAATAATACTGAAGAGTGTGAATGTCTTGGTGAAATATTGATAGTTGAATAGGTCTTGAGGAATAGACTGAAATAACCTTGATTTTTCTGTTCCTCACCTAAGATAGACTCATGCACCTGTAGTGGAATCACCTTATTTTCATTATGTCTTCATTATGATAGAATCAGGTTAGGTTCTTTCTCTCCTTACCTGATTACTATTTCTTTTATCCCTATAAAGATGGGAGTATGTGTTAACTTGTCTGTATATTGTAGTCATTTGTCGAAAGTGATCTCTAAGTTTTGGTTTAATGGACTAAGCTATTTTCAACTAGATGAATTGGAATGTCCAGTGGTAGATGTACTTTATGTATTGATGCTTAATTGAGTTCTTTCAAAGCATTTGTTTCTAGATGTAGCTAATAAACTATTGTTACTATCCTTGTTTTTATGATGATAGAACTTCACCTTTAGAATCTGACTTTCTTATTGTAGTTGCATAATTCAATCAAGTATCATGGATTTCTATGTTTTTATTTTTATCATTAGTTCTAAGATATTTTGATTAGATTTGTTTCAGTCTCTTATCTTGCTATGCACTTCTTTGCTTGGGAAAGAATTATGGGATCTTATTCTATTCTAGTTGTGGACTCCATTCTCCTTTTCTCCTCTGAGTTAAGGTTTTCATTGATGTTTTTTTGAAATCTGTAGGAGATTATATGATGTAATCTCTTCTCTGAGATGTGAAAAGTAACAAAAATATTCCCTCTTATGTGTTCTCTTGTTTAAGGAATTGATCAGATCAATGTTTATTACTTAAAAGGATTGCAAATAAGTAGTTGGGATAATTTTGAATTATTCACCTTGACTTGTATTGATTGTAATCAATATTGGTAATGTGTGATTAATGTGTAATGCAAGTAATCGAATGGATAATTTCCTATTTCTAACCTTATGTGGCCTAACTTGAAAACTTAGGCTATATCTTGGGCTTTAAATCTAGATGTAGCATCTGAAATAGAAATATCTTGTTTTTATGATGTTGATGGCTTAACCTAAAACCTTTCATGAAGGTTGAATTAGCTTGGTTGTATATGTTTTAAATGGAACATGTTAATGTCAGATTTGATGGTACTTTCTTCTTAAAAGTAACTCTTTTTTGGGAAACCTTGGATTTAGTGTCTTTATTGTAATTTAGATCAAATGAAGTAAGAAATAAACTTTAAGTACCCCTAGTAGGAAGGAAATAAGTAATTAGGATGAATTATTACTTATCTGATATAATTTCTTATGTAAATAATGGTTGAAGAGTGCTGATTTTATCAATATCTTTTCTAAAGGTTAATTTGGTTAATCACTTGTTCTTTCTTTTATGATTGTTATTTCTCTATGATGTATCTATCTATTTGCCTTTACTGTTTAATAAAATCAGATTTGGTTTTATGAAACAGTTTGTTGAGAGCACATCATTTTAATGTTTAGCGCTTATCATGCCTAGTTTGATGAACTAACCCATGTTAGAAATTTTAGCATATGGACTTCGTAAGTGATAAACGAAGGAAATAAATTTTATGATGTCATTTATTAATTAACGACTGGATCTTTTATGAAGAAATATGATTCATTATGGAAATGTATTGAAAGAGAAAAATTTGTATTTATTTCTGATCTTGATGTTGTTTGACATGAAATATGTCTGAAATGCATGGTTTTGTAAAATATTTATTTCACCATGATGAATTGAAAAATATTGAGAGTTACCTTTACTTGTTGTGTCATTCTCCTTGTGCATTATGTGAAGGAAATTTGTAATCTTATTTTAATTGCTCTTATTCTTATCCAAATGGATCCTTTTTAGTTTGACATTAAATAAGTTGGATGGAAGGGAATTAATTACAATATCCCTTAATTGAAATGTAACTTATTAAGTTGGCATGCATAGATGTTCTATTATCTAAGTTTTTAAGGTTTATTAAAAGATGTTAATGATGAAAAAGGGTATAATGAACCCTAACTCATAACAAGAAAGAGGAAGGTTCACTTCCTCATGAATAATACGTTGTTAGGTTTTAAAAAAATGTATGGTAAACATGAAAATCTATCAATTAGAATTCATCTCAATGAAGTCTATTATAATTGAAATTTTTTTGGAGCTTAAACATGCTATGAATGGTTAAGTTATACTAAGTAAATATGAAGTTAATGAATAAAAAGCAATCATGAAGTTTCTACATTAATTTAACAACTCAAATATGGATGTCAACCTTAAGGGGTACTGGAGTTAGGGTTTAGCAGGGTTGATGTAATTAAATCTTAATTAAGAAATATATTTTTATAAATAAATTCTTCCTTGGGCATGTACATCGAGATGGTAAGTCCATTGGATGTTGGAACACACCAACTACAAAACTATACCTTTGTGAAAACTTGGGCCATCATAAAAATACAGTGATGTAGTGGACATGTTGCAACACCCTTCAGAACTGAATCATCTATATCTACATAAACTTGAACTTGATCTTAGTTTTACCCTAGGTCAAGTTAGGAACATGTTTTGGTATAGGGGATAACTCACAATGACTTAGGGTAATTAGACACATGCAATCAAAGTAGGTTGATTGAGTATGTATGTGTACCCTTACTCATCCTAAGTAGTTCCTTATACCAAAATATGTTGCTAACCTGGGTTATGGTCAAAACTCGAACAATTGGAATGACAAGAGTTAGTGAAGACCAATCTAGATAACAGAGGTGTTGGGTGAAGGATGTATTCCATTTGACGAGTGTGATTTCTAGGAATAGTAACATGAACATTATGTTGGAAATATTTACCCAAAGTATCACAAGTTACTGGTTGCATTGTCCTATGTCACCTAGTTTAAGAAATGGGATTTTAGATGAATATTGGTAACAAATGTTTGGATGGGTCTCTTAAAAATAACACTCAGTACCCATAATAGGGTAAGAGAACCAAGTATACTTAGTATGCAACATCTTAAGTTAACATGAGATATCGATTAGAAACCAAGTCATGAAATGAGATATCGGTAGTTCACTGAGTCATTTACAGCTGCATTCAGTTACCTGTTATGATATTGACTGGCATGGAATGTGTGTTCTAAATTATGGTTATTTAGAACAGAGAACATTATGTATAAAAAAATTTCCCTTGTTTCTAAAGTCCTAAAATGGGAATGTTACATCTTGGTATCAGAGTGAGGTTGTAGCTCTTAGACCTATTGTGTCCATAATATAATAAAACTGAAATTTTTCTTGTTAACAGAAAATTTTTAGAATAAGAGGAAATGTTGCAAACAACCCACCACTTGGTGGAGAAGCAACAACTGCCCAAAAATTTGATGAGATCCTTGCTTCCCTGTTGGACATAAGAGATCATTTGGCTGTACTTGAACAATAAGTAATCAATAATGGGGAGGAGGAAGAAGATGTTGGTAATAATAATCAGCCACCTCCTGTGGACAATGCCAATTCCAGGAAATTTAGGTGTTGATAACAATAATGCAAACATACTGGATCAGCCTAAAAATAAAAAGGCCAGGATGGAAGCTGAACTCACTAATGATATAAAAAGGATAAGTCCACCTAAGTTTGATGGCAGAAAATTAGGATATGGGGCTGACAATTGGCTCAGTGAAATGGATAATTACTTTGCAATAAGGAATTTCTCAGAGGAAACAAAGGCAATATGGGGAGCATATTAGTTTTCCCATGAAGCATCCTCATGGTGGGACAACCACAAGGCTGAGTTAAACATTGATGAAACAAATATTACTTGCGATCAATTTAAAATTTATTTTAGGTAACAATGGCTACCATAACTTTATTATGATCAGAAGATGTCTGAATTTTAGAACTTATCCCAAGGAAAATTAAATGTAACATAGTACTGGGAGTGGTTCATTAAATTGCTTAAGTATGTACCCCAATATCAAATTGACAAGAAGTTAATGATACACAAATTTATCATGGGATTAAGTCCCATTATAGGAGGGGAGGTGGATGTTCACATCCCAACTACTATGGAAGGAGTTGTTGAAAAACCCATAAGGCAAGAACAAAAATTAAACGTAATTTCTACTCATAAGGAGGAATTCAGAAAGAAAGTTCCAAACTCTTCATTGTCTCTTGAACCTAAGAAAGGACCATGGAAGAAGTTTGGTATGAAAAATAAGTTTGTAATACATAACAACAAGAAAACAACAACAAATAAACTTATTGATAATGTACAAAATAACTTTGTTAAGAACAATAATAACGGATAGAATTCCTACAGGGGCCGAAATGATAACCTTAAAGCTGGAAATAAATTTGAGCCTAAATAGGGACCTACAAGAGGCTGTTATAACTATGGAAAGGATCATTACGTAAATAAATTTCCTTTGAAAAAGGGTGACCATAATCAGTAGCATAAGATACACACTGCAGTAGCTGACAAGCAGGTTGAAAAGCAAGTCACACTCATAGAGGTTCCAGGTAAGTTATTTGGCATACATGTAACTATTATTTTCGATAATGGAGCTATTGAATGTTTTATTTCTAGTAAATTAGAATCAAAATTGAAATAAAGACACTAACTCCAAGGTTTCCCAAAAATAAAGTTACTTTTAAGAAGAAAGAACAATCAAATCGGGCATTAACATGTTCCATCTGAAAACATCTATAGCCAAGCTAATTCAACCTTCATGAAATGTTTTAGGTTAAGCCATCAACATCATAAAAATAAGAGATTACTATTTCAGATGCTACATCTACATTTAAAGCCCAAGATATAGCCTAAGTTCTCAAGTTAGGCAACTGTACGTCGGAAAAGCGACAGGCGAGCGTGAGAATCAACAAGTAACTCTTCCGCGTACCCGACCTCCTGAGGTCGTGCCGAGACAGCCGGTGGGGATGGAATATGCAGACAAACTAGTTAGGTAGTCTAATGTCTTCGACACGCACTAGTGGAATTTGTGAATCTAAGGCAAAGAAGGCCCTTCTAACTTGGACTGGTGTGATAGATCGATCAGTGAGGATGACTACTCGAAGGCTCCAATCAATATCGAGCTCTGGCGTGATTCGATCTATGGGTTGTAGAATACGTGGAAAATGACCTGGGATTGTTTCGTGTATATCTCCCGATAAGGTCATATAGTGGATGATGAATATAATTGGCTCTACGGATGATTTTCTGGCCTAGTCCAGAATTCCCTAGCTTCGCTAGCTGCTATATCTAGTAAGGACAGTTGTTTGATGATGATAGGTGGAAGTGGAGTGGACTGAAATACTAGTGTGTGTAGGCCAGTGTTTATATCTAACTGACTTGTGGATTCGTTGGGCTGTGGGATCTATGGGTCACAACCGTAGACTCTTGGTTGTTACGGTCCTGTTATGGTCATATGCGAGATCAAATTCTAATCCCTAGTATCCAGTAATTGTATGCTTTCTCAGCTTCTATGTTTAGAACCAATAGTTGTGCGATCTTCTAAGAATACCTTACAGACATTCTCGCAACCTGGATTCTTAAGCTAGCATCTATATCTACGAGGGCGTCTCCAGTGTCTGGCTGTGGAACTAGAGGATCGTACCCGAATGTTTGTTCTCTTTCGAGCCCCTCTACAGTCATGTGGATGTTTTCTAGAGTAATCTGTAGTTTGGCTGACTTGACCAAAACGCATGTGCTTGGTCGTCTTCTATGTTTAATCCTCTTAACTGAGAACTGATCAGTTGTAAATCTTTGGTTGCTCGGAATACTTGTATCCTGAGATTTTGGTCTATGTCAACTATTGTTGTGACGAGGTTTGGTTGAGGCACGATTGGCTCAAATATATATTCCCTGGGCTACTGAGGTCTCGTAATTGTCATACGAAACAAAATGCAAATCTAACTATAACGAAACAAATTCTAACTATGTGAAATAAATCTAACATATATATCTTTTATTCTTCTAAGAAATATTCTAACAATTTTAAGGAAAGCAAACTATTTTAAGCGTATCTAGAAATAATAGCTAAACAATAATTTAAAACAGACAAGATAACCGAGTGTGGTTATTTGCCTGTGCGATTTGTAGAATTATTCTAAATAAAATAGTTTGTCTAATCTACCGGCAAGATTCTCGATCCTACCTCAGAAGTGAGGAGTGAATCATAGTTTCTCAGAAACTATCAATCCCCACAGCTTCCCTGGCAATGTCGAGAATAGAATGAAATGAAATAAAGCGATTAACTACTCTATTTGATATGATTCTGACTAGAACTTTGAAATTTAAAACCTGGACTCCGCAGAACAGTGGTGAATCCGATGGTGTATGTGATCTCATCCCCTCAGTATGATCTTCTCGTTCTTTCGTGTTCACTTGCATCCAGAAAAGCGTGTAATGCTAGCACCGATAGGAGTAGATTTTGGGACAAGGACAGCTCAGAATACAGACCGAGAATGCGAGTAGGAGAGGGATAGCGCAAGAGTACAGAGCTTGGCTTATGCGATTCCTAGCGGGATTTTACTGCGAGTCATGCAACATGAAGCGACCAGAACCTACAACTATCCTATACGAAGAGCAAAACCTGCAACTTTAATGGCTTCCCAAGCTATTCTATTTCAAAATAAAGACACTGCTTGCACAAGTTGGATATGTGGCTTACCAACAGCTGGATAAAGCTAACCAGGTATATAATGAATTGAACTAAGAATTCTAAGACACGATGAAGATAAATCTACAGCAAAGAGGAATCAGAGGCAAGCTTCTAACTGGATTGGATGGAACAATAGCACTGCCTGCACAAGATGGGTCTGTGGCTTACCAACAGCTGAGCAATACTAACCAAGTATGAAATAAACTATGCTATCAATCCTAAGCAAGCTGACAGACCAAACCACTGAAAATCAGAAGACTCTAACAAAAAATGGTGGCCAAAAGCTCCAGCTCAAACTCTTCACCAAATTCTTCTACATTCTGCCCATTTGCATGTACACAAACCATGCATTTATAGGAATTCCAACTCTCAAAAACCAAAACCAAATTGAACTCCTAAACAATAAACAAAGAAAAAAACACTGTTCCAGGGGACCAAAAACATTAATGCATGCTCAAGTCGGCAAAGAAAAGCTGGTGAAACGTGATATTTCACGCGAGTCGCGTCAAAAGAGTGTTCTGGAAAATGCGCACAGGACCGCCGCTCTGAGCAGGGCGGCGGTTACAGGACCGCCGCCCTGTTTAGGGCGGCGGTTTCGTCACTGAAGGTCAAGAGGCCAAGGAAAGAGGGAAAAAGGGGAAAACAAAGGGCACGGGGGCTAAGTGGGGCATGCGGGATGTTAACGCATACTCCGAGGGCTTTTCCGGATCCCGAACACCTTGCGAGGAGACCTGTATCATCATCGGGGCACTTGTTACACTGTTCTGGCAGTACTGTACCTTACAATTTTGGGTACGTACATATTGCCCCCTCGGAGAAGCGTTTTAGCCATGAAGAGGCATAAAACGGTGGGTCCGAGTATGGCAGTCCCGAAATGGGGAGTTAGAAGCTATACCTTACTCGTCTGTGTGTTGCGATGATGCCATCGAAATTCCTGCTACCTGCAAAATGAAAAGAGAACTCAAGTGCAGATAGATGCAATAACTTGGAAGATAAACGCTAAAATAATAGGGAAGGAGAACATACCATTCGTGCGGGGATAGAAACTTACCTCCATCAGCGCTCCAAACCTGCGAAAAAGTCATTTTAAAACGAAACAGAACGATATATATATGAAAGTGGGCCCATTTTCCTATTCATTTGCATGAGTCGATTTGATTGATTTTGAGCTCTGGGACCCACGGTGACGGTTTCTCACGTGAATAGAGTCGAAACGTTCGCAGCGAGATCATGATCATGCCTCCATGAGCGGAACATCGACCTCAGTGATCACAAGTTGGTTTTCTTCTATTTTGTGTTTTTCCCTCTTCAAATTTGAAATGGCAAATTCTTTGCAATGGGGGGATTATTTTTGAAAATGTTAGGTTCAAAAGGTCCATCTAGGGGGGGCGCCTACTGGGTAGGCTTTGTTTTTAGTTAAAAAGGTCATTTTTTACTCATTTTGGGCTTTTTGGGGTTAACAACCCGCGCGGGTTTTCGGACCGCGACCGCCGCCCTGGCCAGGGCGGCGGTTACATGACCGCCGCCCTTAAGGCGGTGGTTACAAAACCACCCCCTGCTCAGGGCAGCGGTTTTGCACAGAATGCAAAAGAGCTTAACTTTTGAGATTGCACTTGTATTTTTATCATTTCTATACACTTTTATGACTCTCTCGATATTGATTGGATACTAACTTGCCCTGTTTTGTGTGTTTTTGGGTGCATGCAGGCGAGGGAGGAGTATATCAGATGGAGCCGAGAGAGAGAGTGTGATTGGCTTTCGGGGGTATTGGATGCCCTTTCTCAGGATGAGGAGGATACATTACAGAGGGCCGGCATATTGCGTATATCACGCGTGCCCCATGTCACGCCATCTAGTCACATTCTTTGTGACTTATTCTCATATTGGGATGCAGATCGGAACACTTTCCAATTGCCAGGGGTCCGCGGTGAGTGGACCATCACTTTGGAGGATGTCTACTGTATCCTGGGGGTCCCGATCATCGGGAGGAGACTTACACTGGAGACGGCAGGGTCTCGAGCACAGATTGCACAGTGGGCAGGCTACATGGGAGATGCAGCTATCTCGACGGGGTCAAAGAAGGGAGTGAGAGTTCGATCCATTCCTTCTTTGCCCATCCCCATATTTCGACAGGCTATCATGGGGATCCTTGCCTTGAGGCTGATCGGGGACAAGGGAGGGGATACTTTACTATACTTCTGGGCCCCCATCATTGCACAGATAGAGGGGCATGGCCGGATATATGCCTGGGGCGCAGATATTCTGGGGACCACCTACCATGACTTATACAGGGTGGTCCGTTTGCAGGGACAGTCATTGAGTCACCTGACTCTGGTCATGAGTTGGGTGTACGAGCATTTTATTCCTTATGGCAGAGGGGTAGAGGTGGCAGACCCAGGGGCTGTGAGGGCAGCTAGATGGTCAGATATGTCGGTGCTTAGAGCACCTCACCAGCCAGTTTCCTCCCTTACCACAACAGATATGGAGGTGACGCCGTACCGGCTTATGGCCGGCATATGGGGCGAGGAGACCCTTACATTGATCTCCTGTTCCACCACAGGGCAGCTTATCGACCGCGTGGGATGGGTGGAGGTACACCCTTTTGGCAGAGTTCCTCAGCAGTTTGGCCTTCCATATGCGGGCATGCTTCCCCCAGCGGCACCAGTTTATAGATCAGTCCACGAGGCTAGAGGGGGGCCTAGAGGCCGTGGTTGGACAGTGATCACTCCTGGCACTCCCATTGCAGCCAGGAGGGTAGTTCGGGCTAGAGGGAGAGCCGGTGCGCCCCGGGCACCTTTGCTTCAGATTGCTGTGGGTCCTGCTCACAGCAGCGATGACCCCATAGATATTGACTCTGATTCTGAGGAGTTTACAGAGGGAGGGTCAGAGGAGCAGACAGATGATAGCGATCCTGAGTGGCATGACACTCAGGATATTTTGCAGGAAGAGAGGGCCGAGCAGAGTGCAGAGAGAGAGACTCTAGCTTCAGAGGAGCCACTCTCCCAGGGCCATGGTGGAGAGGATGAGTCAGTTGCGGGGCGTCATGTTGCTCCTACTACAAGAGCAGCCCCTCAGTCGGCAGTGGCATCTGCGGCGGGTGCTGGCCCCAGCGACCCATCTTGGAGGCCCGGTGATCCGAGTAAGTTATCCTCTCATCTTTTCAATGTTTGTTTAATTTAGGATTTTTAATTGCTATCTCTCTGTATGTTTTGATATTGTATCTTTTAGTCTCTTGCCTAGCTTCTAATTCGTTTTTCTTCTTTGTTTTGCAGAGACTGTTGACGAGTGGCGGGATCTAATCCGTAGGGTATGCACTGATTCTCTGATGATCCCTATGGATAAGACCCGTGTGGAGCTATCTGTAGATGTTGGGGAGCCCTCAGCAGCTGGTAGGCATACTGACGTCTTCGCTCCTGTTTGGCACGTGGCTAGGATGGTGTCAACTCTCCATACAGAGTTGGCAGGCTATAGGACAGCCGAGCGTCTTATGAGGAGTCATTCTCGTGGTGAGACCGCGGCTGCTCCTCGAGACCCTGAGCCCTCCGTGCATTCAGAGCGCTGGCGTAGCCGGAGTCCTAGGCAAGGGCGCGCACCCTCGGAGGGGTCGCGTAGGGGTTGAGAGGTGACTTGGCCCTGTATGCTTTGTACTGTAGATTCTTTTGTACATCACGGGCTCTTTGAGCGTTTTGACCATGCCTAGAGCATGATGGCATTGTATATAAACATTGGTTATTTATATATGCATTCGCTTTTGGATCAAAACTTTGTCACTCATATTTTCCCTTTCTGTTTCCAGCTTCCTCGTGTATACTACGATGTATGTTTTATATGCTTTCTAGAATGTATGCAATGGAGAACAGATGATGCAAATGCTTGCTTTCTTTTTGTGTTTCATGATGCTGATATATGATATTGTAGATATATTGTGATCTTAAATCTTAGCTTCTGTGAGAAATTTGGATACCTCATGTTTGTTTTGGCAAAGTGATGAAAATAACCAGTATGATGAACAGATTAACTTGCCCCACTCCTAACTCCACGCAACTAGTAAGATGCGAGGGCTCATCACCAAGAGCCAAGAAGGGTGCAAGTTTATGAAATATGGTGAAACGATAGTGATGAAAGACAGACGAAGCTTTGGTGGAACCAAGTTGAGAACTACAAGCTTACTCTACCTGAATGACTTCATAGTTTTGGGTGCGACTTGCTTTGCGGTTTATCCAGACTTAGACCCGTAGATGGCCACATAGTAGACAAAATCTGGTTTTTAGGATTTTTAACTCTCTTGGAATTTTGAACATCTAATTCATTCATTTTTGACTCAAAGTTTGAATAGTTTGTTTATGACCTTTTAACGTTTGCATTGTCTAGAGGACCCCCTACACCTTGCCCCATGCTACCTGTAAGAAGCATGGGTTTATCGCCGTGGGCAAGGCATAGGCGAGTAAGGGCATTTCCATCCTTTCCCAACCCTACGTCACTAGTAAGAGATGCAAGCTCATCACCGAAGGTTGGTAGGGCAAG
The DNA here is from genome assembly GCA_019776745.2 of Taxus chinensis. NCBI lineage: Eukaryota > Viridiplantae > Streptophyta > Pinopsida > Cupressales > Taxaceae > Taxus > Taxus chinensis. Next base: position 475,262,821 of record CM034154.1, read on the forward strand.
GAAATGTGTAAAAATAAAATTTTCTGTTTAATCACTTTTTGACTTGTCTTTTTGAGTAAAATGTCAGTATATGCTTGTTTCCAAAGAGATGTGTATATGGGATAGATGTGACACCATGAAGCTTCTAGAACAGACCATAGGCAAGACACCAATCCTAAGAAGAAATCAAAGCGAGAACAAACTTGCAGATCTTGGTATGGTTACCATTAAGACTTCGTCATGTTTGATTTTATTTGATAAAAGATTCTGAAGTGATTGATGATATCGTGAAAATGGAGAGATATGATTAGAAAGTTTTGTGCCAACAACATCATGAGTTTGTAATGAATTACTTTGAGAATAGATTCCTTGATCACAATTTGTGTAAGAACAAGTGGAAAAAATGATCTAAATCTATATGAAGATGCAATGTAGATAGTTATATAGGTAGTGCTAGCTGCTTATGCGTAGAAATGCTTGAGGTGCAAGGAATTGACTGTTTCACCAAATTCCTCACCTTCTAGCGTGCATAAGAGGTATGCACCATTTCCATAGTCCTTCATGACTCGGTATGGGCCCAACCATTTGGGCTGGAATTTCCTTCCTTTGCCAGTCTTCTTGTCGATCCGACTGTCTAGTCTTAGAACTAGATCACCTTCGTATATATCACGTTCATAAACCTTCTTGTTATATTGCCCACACATTCGGTCAGCATAAGCTCTATGCCGCTGTTCAGCATCTAACCTAGTTTCATCTAGGATTTCTAGTTGGGAAAGATGTGCTTCTCTGTAAGCGTCTTCATCTAGAATCCCTTGTAGTGAAATGTGGAGACTGGGTATTTTGACCTCAAGCGGGAGAACTGCTTCTGCCCCAAACACTAGAGAGAAAGGAGTTGCTCCTGTTGGTGTTCTTATTGAGGTTCAGTGGGCCCACAAGGCCGGATATAACTTCAAATGCCAATCTCGCTTATTTTCTTTCCCCGTTTTAAGGAGAATGGCTTTCAGCATTTTGTTTGTTGCTTCAGGCTTCCCATTGGCTTGGGGATAATACAAGGAAACTGTATGATGGCTTATTTTAAATTTGTTGCATAGTTCATGAACTTCTTCATTCTTGAAAGAAGTTTCATTATTTGAGATAATGATTTGTGGGATACTGTACCTGTAAATGATTTGATTTAAAATGAACTTAGTGATTACAGAACCAGGTACAGTAGTAAGAGGCATGGCCTCCACCCATTTGGTAAAATATTCAGTGGCCATGATTATAAAATTATGGCCATCTGTGGATGAGGGAGAGAACTTCCCTATCAAGTCCAGGCCCCATGTAGAAAAGGGCCATGGAGTTGTGATTGGTTGTAGAGCTTGTGCTGGCATGTGGATCTCGTGGGAGAATTCCTGGCACTTATGACACCTGCGTGTAAACTCTATCGCGTCATGTTCTAGAGTGTGCCAAAAATAACCCATTTGATGTATTTTTCGAGCAGTGGCATGGCCACCGAAGTGGCCTCCACATATACCGCTGTGGGATTCATGGAGAATCCTCTTGGACTCTTCTGTGTCAACACACCTTAAGAGCATTCCATTGAATGCTTTTCGATAGAGCACCTGCTCTATAATGACATATTTGGCTACGATTATGCATAATCACCTTCTTTGTTGCGGTGTCACTGCATCCGGGTATGTATGTTCCATGATATAATTAATGATATCAATGTACCAAGGGCACTCAGAAATAGCAGGTCGAGTTTCGATGTAGTATACGCATTCATCTGGAAAATCCAAATCTACTAGATTGCCTCCGTCTAATGGGTTGTCAGCTAACCAATCCGCAATGATTTCCCCTTTAACTGACTTCTGATTTACAAATGTTAATTCGAACTCTCCCATTAAGGTTATAAAATGTCCAGCCTTTTTGGATAAGGAACCTTGTGTGAGAAAAGTCTTTAAATGGTCCATCTTTACCATGACCTTTGTTTCTTGATTCAGCATGTAATGTCTTAGACGTTTAGTAGCAAAGACTATGGCAAGACATTCTCGCTCTGCTTGTGTATAGCGTGTTTCATAGTCGAGCAGTGTTCGGATAATGAAATAAATCACACGTTCTCTCTTGTCATCGTCTTCTTGGGCCAACATACAGGCCAGCGAGACATTGGTAGCTCGCGAATATAGGATTAACAGGCGATCCAGCTTAGGTGGCATTAGCATAGGTGGTGACAGCAAGAAATGTTTAACTGCGTTGAAAGCTTCGTTGCAGTCTTTGGTCCAATCAATGCTATAGTCTTTCTTGAGTAAATTTTTGATTGGATGAATAGCGAAGCTTAAGTCTGGGATGAATCTCCAGATTGCACCCAGCTTCTCGAGAAATGATCTGATTCCAGATTCACTCGAAGGTGGGACCATTTCGAGGACAGCCCGAATTTTGGTTGGATCAACATCGATCCCTCGTGACGATATGATGTAACCTAGGAGCTTTCCTCTTGTTACACCAAAGACGCATTTCTCCGGATTTAGCGTAACTCCGTATTCTATTAAACGTGAAAGAATGACGCGGAGTACTTCAGGATGGTCACAACGCTTCTTGGCCTTAGCCAACAAGTCATCTACGTAGGATTCCATGATTTTATGAATTAAATCATGAAATATATAAGTCATAGCCCGCTGGTATGTAGCACCAGCATTTTTGAGACCGAAAGGCATGACAGCATAGCAATAGGTTCCCCAAGGAGTTATGAACGTGGTTTTAGCTTGATCTTGCTCAGATATTCTGATTTGGTTGTATCCCGAGAATCCATCCATGAGAGACAAGAGTTATAAACCAGCTGTTGCATCAACAATAACGTCTATGGATGGTAATGGGAAATCGTCTTTAGGACACGCTTTGTTGATGTCTCAGAAATCTATGCAAATGTGTATCTTTCCGTTCTTCTTGAGAACGGGAACGATATTAGATACCCATTAGGAGTAGTCTATTGGCTTGATGAATCCTACCTGAAGGAGTTTTATTACTTCCTCTTTTACCATGAGAGCTACTTTGGGTTTCATGGGTCTTGATTTTTGTTTAATTGGCTTTGCATCCGATCTAGTGACGAGGTTGTGTACCGCAATGTGGGGTGCGACTCTCGTCATCTCCTTATAATTAAATGCAAATGCCTTCTGATGTTCTTTGAGAACTTGAGTATGTATTTCCACTTCTTCTGGTGTCAACGAAGAACCTAGTTTCAATATTCTTGGTTCATCTTCTGTCCCAATGTTGACATCAATTGTTTCTTCGATTAAAGAGGCGTTACCCTCTTCGAACTTAGGTGGTGCTGGAGGTAAATCTAAATCATCCCCATTTTCTATTGCGTATATGTTAGGTTCCCTTTGTGACGGAAGATCCGTTACGGGATTTCTGAAGTAGGAGGACGAATGTGGGATCAGGGATAAATCTAGCATGTGATAGGAGAGATGTAATGCTGCATAGGCATTTAAATAATCCAAAGTAGCCACATCATTTCCAACATGGTCTAGGACGGTAGATTCACTTCCACTTAAAAGAGGATTTTTCATTATTTTTATTAATGGCTCGTCACGAATGGATACTGTGAAGTGAGTATCTTCTAGCTCATTTCTTGGAGTAAAACGTGATGCTGAGGTTGCTATTGAATCGGCAAGAAGATTTTTCTCTCGCGGGATTGCTTCAATGGATATGAAGTTAAACGCCTTGCTTAAATCTAATACAGCGTTTTTGTAGAGTTGTAAATGTTTGGCTTTAGTTTCATATACTTCAGAAACTTGGTTTGTTACTAATTGCGAGTCTCCCAAGACTCTGATGTTATTAATACCAATTCTTTTGGCTAAGGTGGGGCCAACGAGGAGGGCTTCGTACTCAGTGCCATTGTTTGTGCATTCAAAGTTTAACTTAAATGAGAATGGGAGGACCTTATCCTCGGGCGAAGTAAGAATTATACCTGCCCCTGCTCCATAACGACATTTAGCTCCATCGAAATGGAGAGTCCAATACTTAGCCGAGAGTGTAGATGTTGGGGCATCTGTTGCGTTTGCACACTCTACTTCTATCATACAGAGATCCTCTGCTGGTAAGGAACCAACACCTAGGGAAAATCCTATGCCTGCTGAATCGAATGGTAAGAACATTGGTGAATCTTGTTCTATCAATTCAAAAAATTTCACAGTAGTCCCTAATGATACTGTTTCTTTAGTTTTACCTTTAGGGGTTGGAGTTGTTTTGGCTATGATGGTAGTTTCAAGATCCATTGTAGGTATCAAATTTTCCTCTGGCTTTGGGTCAGAGGGTTTATTAAGTTGGTTTGTTGGCAGCTCAAATTATGAGTGCACCCCTGGTCTTTTCTTTAAATCAGCTAGGTGCAAATCGAAAGGTTTTGGATCGCCTTTGGCTACAAATACCTTTCCCAGATGCAAGAATCTTACTTCTTGAAATAGCTTGGAAGGGATTTCCTTCATTCGATGTATCCAAGGTCGGCCGAGGATCATATTATAGTTAGTTTCCCGATCTATAATATAAAACTCAGTCAAGATGGTTTTGGGCCCTAAGGTGACCGGCAGTATTATAGTTCCTATCAAAGTGGCTTTAAGGCTATCATAGCCTCTCAAGGTATTTCATGTAGTGGAACAGTTTGTTTCTCCATATCCAAGTTTTTGGAGGAAAGAGAAAGGGACTATGTTAACTGCAGCCCCATCGTCAACCATTTCCTGTTTTACATAGTTATTATAAACCCATACTTGCAAGTGTAAGGCTAGGTCACCTCGGCATGCGATCTCAGCATCTGTGGGCATTTTAATTATTTCGAAGATGAATTCGACATCCTTGTCTGGCTGCCCCGAAGGGTGGATATCAAAATCTATGTGATTTACTTGTGTTTCGAGAGGTGGAGTGATGTTAATTAGATGGCCTAGACCTAATGCTTCTAAAAGAGCAGCTATGTGAGGGGGAGAGTTATTTATTAAGTCCAAAAATGAAATGTGTGAAAAGGTCTTTGTTAGGTCACTAATTAAATCATAGGCACCGATGGGTTTTTTAACTATTTGATGACTCTTATCTGTCTTTGGTAGATGACTTGGGCTTGGTTGAGAGAAATACTCTCGTGTTCTCGTTATAGCTTTGATAGGTAGTTCAGCGTCTAATTCTACCAAACTGACTATCTTAGGTCTCGGTTGAGCTCCCAACTGTGGCGCGACTGACGGATTTAATGAAGTCGAGGCTTCATGGTCATTGTTTCCCGTCACTGCACCTTTGTTTGTTCCGATTGGATTCAGCCTATTGCTATCATGATTTGGGAGCGGATCATTAAAGATCTTGAGGGGAGAATTCTGAGGAGAAACTTCCCCTGTGAGAGTATTTGGTGATGATGAGACGGGATCTGCCAAGAACAGGTCTGTGAAGAACTGTCTTTGTTCTTCTGGCAAACGTTGCATAAATTTATTGTAGTCACAGTACGTTCTAGTGTCGTGACCATGAATTTTATGGAAACCACAATAAGAATTGGGATTATAATTCCCGTTTTGTTGGTTTGGTGTGTATTGTGGCCTAAAATTCTGATCAAACTGTTGCCTATTAGGACCAAAGTTTTGGAATTGTTGTTTTTGGTTTTGACTTTGGTTTTGGTAACCAAATGAGTTTTGGTTTGGCCCTTGTATGGGATTTCACCGTTGTTGTGGATGGTTAAAATCCACTGTATTGACCGTTGGGGTAAATTTGTTGTTTCACTGGTTGTTTGTTTATGACAGAGTATTAACGACATTTACCCTCTTGGGCTGGTCAGTTACCCCATCCGTTGTTACCCCACGATTTTTGTTAAGGATTTTGGGTCCTTGATTGACATTTGTGGTAGTTGTAGTATTTTGAGTGGAGGTGATTAACCTCCCATTTGCTCCGTATGTCTTACAACCACTATCTATCGCTGCTTGATCTATTCACAGAGCGCTCTCAAGTACTTCATCATAAGTCCTTAGTGGGAACTTCTGGACTTCTTCTTTCACTTCTCTACTGAGAGAATGAAGGAATAAATTGCATAGTTCCATATGATCCATGTTTGGAGCACTTGCTGAAGAGTAAAGAACTGTACGCCACCTCTGGATGAAATGGGCGACAGATTCATTATGTTCTTGTTTGATGTGCAAGAATTCCCTGATTCCTGTTCTTAGCAGTTTTTTCATGTCGAAGGCTTTGATGAACTCTGACAAGAGTTGTTTAAATGAATGTATGGAAGCCTCAGGTATTCTATAATACCAATCGAGAGCAATTCCCTCCAGTGTTTTGGGGAATATTTTAGCAACAACCCCATCCCAAGGGAGTAATTCTCGTATGGATGTAGCGTAAGATTTGATATGTGCATTTGGATCTCCCTCACCCTTGAACTTAGGCAAATCAGGGAGAGGTCTTGGAAGCATGACGCTTCGTATGGTGAAATCTAAGGGTTCCTTTAGATATTCTGAATACGTCCCTATTGCATAGCTTTCGACCATTGATGGTGTTTGGTGAGGGAGTGGTGGTGGGATAGGTTGTTGATACGGTGTAGCATACGCATTGGCAGGGGCATAGGGAGGTCCCTGCGTTTGAGAAAACATGCCGGGAGAGGAGAACATATCTCCTTGTGGTGATTTAGAGTATATGTTTAAGTAGGACGGGGTATTATCTAGGAACGGACTGTTCGACACTAGACCGGGAGGAATAGTGTTAGAGATGATAGGCCTTGTTGGCATTTGCTGTGGATATTGAGGAGGCATGCCTAACATGCCTACTCCCGTAAGGAGATCTACCTAGCCAGAGTGGTATGGAGGATTGGAACTTCTTGTTTGTATGAACAGAGAATTTTGATTTGCTTGAGCAAGTTCTAACCCTCTCACTCTTTCTACTAATGTTGAAATGACTTCATTTGGTGAAGTCACGGTACTTTACCTAAGCGGCGTTTGTTGTATACCTTGGTGTTGTAAAGGTACATGATATCCTATCATAAACTGATCACTATCTTGCCAAGTTTCTCCCAGAATATTTCCTGTATGCAGTGGCATAGAGGTATTTTCTTGAAAAGAGATTTCGGGTTGAATTTGTAAACCTCCTATAGATGGGTACATTCCCCGGGAGCGTTGTTTACTCCTAGGATAACGTGTTGACTTTCCATCATCTAAGACCAGGTATGGATCTGATTGCCTACCAATTTGTGGTCTGGGTAACATTTGAGGAGATGAGCCAGATTCTCTGGTAAACGTCATATTGTTTGAACTTGAAGGTTCTGTTTGTTGGGTTCGAGGGGGTTGATCTAACTCCTCAGTTTGAAGAGATGAACTATATCTGATTCTTGGGGTTTGTGTTGACAATTGATTATTTGAATAGTTTTCACCCCATACTGAGAGCGAGGGTGATGATTGCCTATTCTGTTGGGCATAGTATGCCTCAAGACCCAGGAGGGGTCTGCCGTATGCATCGAATCCCGACATATGAGGGGGGTATATGAATACCCACATAATAATGGGAAGGAGCGAAGGTGGATGAGAGAAGATTTGAAACTTCTCAAAGAGAAGGTGAAACAGTTGTTTGTTTCACGTCGGGTTCACCAATTTTGTACGTCAGAAAAGTGACAGGCGAGCGTGAGAATCAACAAGTAACACTTCCGCGTACCTGACCTCCCGAGGTCGTGCCGAGACAGCCAGTGGGGATGGAATATGCAGACAAACTAGTTAGGTAGTCTAATGTCTTCGACACGCACTAGTGGAATTTGCGAATCTAAGGCAAAGAAGGCCCTTCTAACTTGGACTGGTGTGATAGATCGATCAACGAGGATGACCGCTCGAAGGCTCCAATCACTATCGAGCTCTGGCGTGATTCGATCTATGGGTTTTGGAATACGTGGAAAATGACCTGGGATTGTTTCGTGTATATCTCCTGATAAGGTCATATAGTGGATGATGAATATAATTGGCTCTACGGATGATTTTCTGGCCTAGTCCAGAATTCCCTAGCTTCACTAGCTGCTATATCTAGTAAGGACAGTTGTTCGATGATGATAGGTGGAAGTGGAGTTGACTGAAATACTAGTGTGTGTAGGCTAGTGTTTATATCTAACTGACTTGTGGATTCGTTGGGCTGTGGGATCTGTGGGTCACAACCGTAGACTCTTGGTTATTGCGGTCTTGTTATGGTCATATGCGAGATCAAATTCTAATCCCTAGTATCCAGTAATTGTATGCTTTCTCAGCTTCTATGTTTAGAACCAATAGTTGTGCGATCTTCTAAGAATACCTTATAGACGTTCTCGCAACCTGGATTCTTAAGCTGGCATCTATATCTATGAGGCTGTCTCCAGCGTCTGGTTGTGGAACTAGAGGATCGCACCCAAATGTTTGTTCTCTTTCGAGCCCCTCTACAGTCATGTGGATGTTTTCTAGAGTAATCTGTAGTTTGGCTGACTTGACCAAAATGCATGTGCTTGGTCATCTTCTATGTTTAATCCTCTTAACTGAGAACTGATCAATTGTAAATCTATGGTTGCTCGGAATACTTGTATCCTGAGATTTTGGTCTATGTCAACTATTGCTGTGACGAGGTTTGGTTGAGGCACGATTGGCTCAAACATATATTCCCTGAGCTCTTGAGGTCCTGTAATTTTCATACGAAACAAAATGCAAATCTAACTATAAAGAAACAAATTCTAACTACGTGAAATAAATCTAACATATATATCTTTTATTCTTCTAAGAAATATTCAACAATTTTAAGGAAAGAAAACTATTTTAAGCGTATCTAGAAATAATAGCTAAACAATAATTTAAAATAGACAAGATAACCGAGTGTGGTTGTTTGCCTGTGCGATTTGTAGAATTATTCTAAATAAATAAAATAGCCTGTCTAATCTACCTACAAGATTCTCGATCCTACCTCATAAGTGAGGAGTGAATCATAGTTTCTCAGAAAATATCAATCCCCACAGCTTCCCTGGCAATGTCGAGAATAGAATGAAATGAAACAAAGCGATTAACTACTCTATTTGATATGATTTTGACTAGAACTTTGAAATTTAAAACCTGGAATCCGCAGAACAGTGGCGAATCCGATGGTGTATGTGATCTCATCCCCTCAGTATGATCTTCTCGTTCTTTCATGTTCACTTGGATCTAGAAAAGCGTGTAATGCTAGCACCGATAGGAGTAGATTTTGGGACAAGGACAGCTCAGAATACAGACCGAGAATGCGAGTAGGAGAGGGATAGCGCAAGAGTACAGAGCTTGGTTTATGCAATTCCTAGTGGGATTTTACTGCGAGTCATGCAACATGAAGCGACCAGAACCTGCAACTATCCTATACGAAGAGAAAAACCTGAAACTTTAATGGCTTCCCAAGCTATTCTATTTCAAAATAAAGACACTGCTTGCACAAGTTGGATATGTGGCTTACCAACAGCTAGATAAAGCTAACCAGGTATATAATGAATTGAACTAAGAATTCTAAGACACGATGAAGATAAATCTACAGCAAAGAGGAATCAGAGGCAAGCTTCTAACTGGATTGGATGGAATAATAGCACTTCCTGCACAAGATGGGTCTGTGGCTTACCAACAGCTGAGCAATACTAACCAAGTATGAAATAAACTATGCTATCAATCCTAAGCAAGCTGACAGACCAAACCACTGAAAATTAGAAGACTCTAACAAAAAATGGTGGCCAAAAGCTCCAGCTCAAACTCTTCACCAAATTCTTCACCAAATTCTTCTACATTCTTCCCATTTGCATGTACACAAACCATGCATTTATAGGAATTCCAACTCTCAAAAACCAAAACCAAATTGAACTCCTAAACAATAAACAAAGAAAAAACACTATTCCAGGGGACCAAAAACATTAATGCATGCTTAAGTCGGAAAAGAAAAGCTGGTGAAACGTGATATTTCACACGGGTCGCATCAAAAGAGCGTTCTGGAAAATGCACACAGGACCGCCGCTCTGAGCAGGGTGGCGGTTACAGGACCGCCGCCTTGTTTAGGGCGGCAATCACAAGACCGCCGCCCTTCAGGGCGGCGGTTTCGTCACTGAAGGTCAAGAGGCCAAGGAAAGAGGTAAAAAGGGGAAAACAAAGGGCGCGGGGGCTAAGCGGGGCATGTGGGATGTTAACGCATACTCTGAGGGATTTTCTGGATCCCGAACACCTTGCGAGGAGACCTGTATCATCATTGGGGAACTTGTTACACTGTTCTGGCAGTACTGTACCTTACAATTTTGGGTACGTACAACAACATCGAGGAAGAAATAGGAAAGTATACATTTGATTACTTGCATTACACATTAATCACACATTACCAATATTGATTCCAATCAATAAAAGTCAAGGTGAATAATTAAAAATTATTGCAACTACTTATTTGCAGTCATTTTAAGGAATAAACACTAATCCAATCAATTCCTTAAACAAGAGAACACAGAAGAGGGAAGATTTGTGTTACTTTTCACATCTTAGAGAAGAGATTACAACATATAATCTCCTACATATTTCAAAGAAATATCAATGAAAACCTTAACTCATAGGAGAAAAGGAGAAGGGAGTCGACAACAAGAATAGAAGGGAGATATGTCACTGTCCCACTACCCTTTGATGAAATCACCCATATGATGGTCCAGTACATATCCTTGGAAGGGAGATATGTCACTGTCCCTACTAAACATTTGGTTTTCCTTAACCATTTCCATAGGAAAATCACTATTTTTTTTCCACATTGTCTCATGAATTCCCTTGAATGCTCCATCTAGGAATTCTAGAAGCATACCCAGGAAACCCCTCTATATCAAGGTCTTATTTTCTTGTTGCACAAGCTTTGTGTCACCAAATACCCTAGTCTCCCATCCTCCCCCAGCATGGCTCCTCTCCTTCCCACCACCACTACCCCCACCCCCATCCCTTCCACCATGATCCACACCTCCATCCCTACCACCACGACCAAGCCTAAAACTAGAAACCAGAAGAGGATCAAACTGGAAGCCCCTATTTCAGGCAGAATCCTTCACAGTGGCAAGGAAATGGAAGTTTTCCAAAACCTACTACACATCAGAAGTACAGGCCATGAAGAGGCCTCCCAAAAAGAAGGAAACAACACTCCCCAAACGATGGATGACTTATAGAAGGAGTTGATGAAATTGAAGGAGGAAGTGTAGAAATTGGCCAACCAAAAAGGTAAAAGGAAGATGGATGAGGATACTGAGATGGATAATAAGGAAGTGGAGGACATCTATAAAAAGTTGAACTCCTTGGACAATCAGATGGGAAGAGATAAGGATCACCATGAACAGAGTATGGTAATTTTTAATGCTATAAGTGATTTTCTGGAGCAGCATGTTAACAACATCTCTGTGTTAAGTGGGATACTGGACACTTTGTGGGGAACGGCCAAGGAGAGCAACCAAACCATGGCTAAGCTGGATGCTAAGGACCCCACCCATATGACAATAGTGGCTCTCTTTACCTCACTACAAACCATTAAATTTAGAATTTCTAGAGAAACCAAAAAGTAAGGAAGGTTTTCGCTGCAGACGTCGGTCTTTATTGTTATTTTTGCTATTCTTTTGTTGTTTTTTGGCTGCATGGTTACAATGTTTGCTCTGTTTTTCCTTTTTTTTTAACTTTTTGGTTACAGTTGGTTTTAAACACCTACTCTGGATGTTGATCCTTTTTCTATGGATGCTATTACTATTATATTTGGCTTCTAGGCCCTTTTTGTAATCAAGTATAGTCCCTTCAAAACTATTTACCATTAATAAAAAAGAATAGAAGAAGAATCCATAATTCTTTCCCAAGCAAAGAAGTGCATAGCAGGATAAGAGACTAAAATATATCTAATCAAAAGATCTTATAACTAATAATAAACATAGAAACATAGAAATCCATGATACTGGATCGAATTATGCAACTACAATAGGCAAGTCAGATTCCAAAGGTGAAGTTCTATCATCATAAAAACAAGGATAGTAATAATAATGTATTAGATACATCTAGAAAATAATGTTTTGAAAGAATTCAATTAAGAATCAATACTCAAAGTATATCTACCACTGGACATTCCAATTCATCTAGTCACAAATAGCTCAGTCCATAAAACCAGAACTTAGCCATCAATTTCGACAAACGAATACAATATACAAACAAGTCAACACATACTCTCATCTTTATAGGGATAAAAGAAATAGTAATCAGGTAAGGAGAGAAATAACCTAACATGATTCTATCTTAATGAATACGTAATGAAAACAAGGTGATTCAACTATAGGTGTATGAGTTAGTCTCAAGTGAGGAACAGAAAAATCAAGCTTATTTCAGTCTATTCTTTAAGACCGATTTAACTAAAATTAATCAATATTTCACCAAGACATTCACACTCTTCATTATTGTTAACATAACAAAATAGACACGAGGAACTAAGAAAATCCCTCATTATCATACAGAGATCATAATGAATGTAAGGAACTAGAAAACCCTTCAAGATGAATCGATTAATTCCCTAAACACCAAATTTCATCATGAAAAAGAAGCATGAACATTCATTAAGTATTTCACAAGAATCATGATAGTATGGTTTTTAACAACTTACTCTCGACAAGTTAAATCAAGAGGTTCACCCAGATCAAGAATAGGTAAGTCATTATTGAGCCATATTTTTATGTTACATGAAAACAAAGACATCGAGGTCAACATCTTGCAAGCTCGAGAAAGAGCTAATGTGAATAAATTCAACTTCTAACCTAGACAAAACCAACACTTGAAATATCTTCTAGTAAAATAGAACTTCTATTACCCAACTTTAGTTCAGTCTTCTAGAGGTTTAAAAACCCCAAAAAATATAATGTTCAGAAAATAAGAACTCGTTTAGTGCTATATTCAAGCAAGATGATTCCACAAAGCTATGTATCCACGTAACTATTTCCACACAGTTTCCATAGAAGGAACTAGATTCAGAACAACTAGGTTTTAACTGAAAAGAACATAAGAATTATTTCATTCTATATTGTTTCAATCAAGTTTTAATCCGTAAAAATAATGAATCTAAACAACCATTTCAACACAGCTCAATAGAGGTACAATATTCAAAATAACTAAAGATGCAACAAAGAAGAATACCTTTCGTACCTCCTTCCAACATAGAAAGACGAACCTAGATCAAAAATTATAGAAAACACTATTTTACAAAATCCATTTTGATCGGACAACATGATTCACACATATTTTACATTATTCCAGTCCCACCAAAATTAATGTATGATTCACCATCATATTTAACAGGGAATAAACCATCATTTCCTATTATCTAACAAAGTTTTATCATCAGAAAAATACAAGAACAAACCAAGCAAGAATTCAAATAACCTTCACAAATATAAAAACCCATTTGTTTCCAAGAGCAGAGTTGTTTTAATGAAGATGTTTAGTAAAAAGTAGAACAACTTAATGGGTAGAGCCTAACATGCCTGATACAGCTTCTATCGATTCATAGAATATTTCCGGCTGAGCCTTCACAATTCCTCCTTTTCAAAATGAAGTCAACAACCTAAAAATTCTTCTTCTTATGCCTCTTATACCTCCATTGGATAAAAAATAGTCTCGAGGTGACAAAAATAGTAATAGATTGAAAACAGAACTACTAGTTTGAAGAACTAGAAAACTCATGCAGAGTAAAAATTGACATGAGTAAATGAGTAAACAATCTCCCAAAGATCCACTTGCATGTCTTCCAAGGTGGTTTCTTTTCCAAGTCTAAGACTCATTAATGCAAGGATGGCCAACTCTCCCACCTAAATCTCCATGCCACTACCATCCAAAATTGGCGAGCTCAATTTTAACCAATGCATGCATTTTTAATTTTAGTAATGATGTTATTTAGACATTCCCTTCTTTCTCCATGTCTTCACCAAAACAGGCATGCCAAGTTCATAAATTCAAAACTCAAATAACTTTAATTCTATAGAAACCTTCGCCACCACCTCCTAAGTGCCATGCAACCCCTTAGGCTCTATTTCATCTTAACATTAGTTAGGTTAGCTAGACATGAGCTTAGGATTCAACCATAGCCTAGGTATATAGTATTTACCTTAGGTCATTCAAACTGCCATAGTTAAACATGCCATTAAAGATTAAGTCATAACCCATAGTAGTTCAGCATTAGGTAATAGGTCATAGATAGGTCTTTCATTACCTTAGGTTATTTCCAAAACCCCAAACTTGTAAAGCATACAAACTTAGGTTAGGGTGCAAACATAAATAGTTTAGAAATAGGTCTAAGGTAGTTCCAATTTACCTTAATTTAGTATCCAATATGGATATATCTTTACAACTTGGAATTTGGTTTTACTTAATAGTCCTATGGTAGATACTTATCCCTCTTATGATATTCAACGTTTCAAAATATATTAACAAAAATATCCAAGCTCCCAATTTACTCAAAAATGTAAAGAAAGGACTTCAAAAGAAGGATCCATAAAAATTGAAAACATACAAGGACTCAGTCCCTTATTAGCTTCCATTTCAGATTGTTAGTTTATCAAATTGAATAGGTAAGAAAACTGATGCATACCTTGGATCAATGGAATTGATACAAGGTTTTTCTATTAGAAAAAGGTAATCATGCAAATTACAATACCGGTTTACAACCTTTCAGAACTAAAGGAAGAATGGATTCATTTCAAGAAACAAAAACACAGTAAAATGAATCCTTGAACATAAATAATTTATCCATTGCAAGAATGATTTCCAACAATTAAAATAATACACCTTCTTAGGAAAAACCATATATCAACATTTTATTAAGACTGGAATAATGCCAAATATGTGTGAATCCTGTTGTCTGCTCAAAATGGATTTTGTAAAATATTGTTTGCTATAAGTTTCGATGTGGGTTTGTATTTCTATGTTGGAAGGAGGTAAGAAAGGTATTATTATCTGTTACACCTTCAGTTGTTTCAAATTTTGTACCTCTATTGAGTTGTGTTGAAATGGTTGTTTGGATTCATTTTTTTTACGGATTAAAACTTGATTGCAACAACAGAGAATGAAATAATTCTTCTATTCTTTTCAGTTAAAACTTAGTTCTTCCGAATATAGTTCCTTCTATGGAAACTATGTGGAAATAGTTAAGTGGATACATAGATTTGTTGAATCATCTTGCTTGAATATAAAAATAAACAAGTTCTTCTTTTCTAAAATTTATTTGTTTTTGGGTTTTTAAACATTTGGAAGACTGAACTAAAGTTGGGTAATATAAGTTCTATTTTACTGGAAGATATTTCGAGTGTTGGTTCTGTCTGGGTTGGAAGTTAGATTTAGTCATATTAGCTCTTGCTCAAGCTTGCAAGATGTCAACCTAGTTGTATATATTTTCATGTAAGATACAAGATTGCTTGATAATGAATTACTTGTTATTGATCTGGGTGAACCTTTTGATTTAATTTGTCGAGAGTAAGTTGTTAAAAACCATACTATCATGATTATTGTGAAATACTTAACGAATGTTCATGCATCTTTTCTGTGATGACATTTTGTGTTTAGGGAATTAATCGATTCATCTTGAAGGGTTTTCTAATTCATTACATTCATTATGAATTGTGTATGATAATGATGGATTTTTTTAGTTCCTTGCATCTATTTTGTTATGTTAACAATACTGAAGAGTTTGAATGTCTTGGTGAAACATTGATTAAGTTCAGTTGAATCGGTCTTGACGAATAGACTGAAATAAGATTATTTTTTTGTTCCTTCAATGAGAATGACTCGTGCACTTGTATTGGAATAACCTTGTTTTAATTATGTCTTCGTTATGATAGAATCAAGTTAGGTTCTTTCTCTCCTTACATGATTATTGTTTCTTTTATCCCTGTAAAGATGGGAGTATGTGTTAACTTGTTTGTATATTATATTCATTTGTCGAAAGTGATGGCTAAGTTCTAGTTTTATGGACTAAGCTATTTGCAACTGGATGAATTGGAATGTCAAGTGGTAGATATACTTCATGTATTTATATTTAATTGAATTCTTTAAAAACATTTGTTTCCAGATGTAGCTAATACACTATTGTTATTGTCCTTGTTTTTATGATTATAGAACTTAACTTTTGGAATCTGAGTTGCTTATTGTAGTTGCATAATTTGATCCAGTATCATGGATTTATATGTTTCTATGTTTATCATTAGTTCTAAGATCTTTTGATTAGATTTGTTTCAGTATCTTATCTTTCCATGCACTTCTTTTCTTGGGAAAGAATTATGGGATCTTCTTCTATTGTTGTTGTCAACTCCCTTCTCTATTTCTCCTCTAAGTTAAGGTTTTCATTGTTGTTTCTTTGAAATATGTAGGAGATTATATGTAGTACTATCTTCTCTGAGATGTGAAATGTAACACAAATCTTACCTCTTTTGTGTTATCTTGTTTAAGGAATTGATCAGATCAGTTTTTATTACTTAAACGGATTGTAAATAAGTAGTTGGGATAATTCTAACTTATTCACCTTGACTTGTATTGATTGGAATCAATATTGGTAATGTGTGATTAATGTGTAATGCAAGTAATCAAATGGATACTTTCCTATTTATAACCTGATGTGGCCTAACTTGAGAACTTAGGCTATATCTTGGGCTTTAAATCTAGATGTAGCATCTGAAATAGGAATCTCTTGTTTTTATGATGTTGATGGCTTAACCGAAAACCTTTCATGAAGGTTGAATTAGCTTGGCTGTAGATGTTTTCAAATGGAACATGTTAATGCCAGATTTGATAGTTATTGTTTCGTAAAAGTAACTCTATTTTTGGGAAACCTTGGAGTTAGTGTCTTTATTGTAATTTAGATTGAATGAAGTAAGAAATAAAATTTAAGTACCCCTAGTAGGAAGGAAATAAGTAATTAGGATGAATTATTACTTATCATATATAATTCCGTATGTAAACAATGGTTGAAGAGGGTTGATTTTTTCAATATCTTTTCTGAAGGTTAATTTGGTTGATAACTTGTTCTTTATTTTATGATTATTATTTTTCTATGATGTATCTATCTGTTTGGCTTTACTATTTCATAAAATCAGAGTTGGTTTTATGAAATAGTTAGTTGAGAGAACATCATTTTAATGCTTAGCTTTTCTCATGCTCAGTTCGATGAACTAAACCATGCTAGAAATTTTTACAGATGGACTTCGTAAGTGATAAAGGAAGGAAATAAATTTTATGATGTTATTTGTTACTTAAAGACTAGATCTTTAATGAAGAAATCTGATTCATTATGGAAATGTATTGAAAGAGGAAAAGTTGTATTCATTTCTGATCTTGATGTTGTTTGACATGAAATATGTCTGAAATGCATGGTCTTATAAAATATGTATTTCACCATGATGAATTGAAAAGATTGCTCTTATTCTTATCTGAATGGATCGTTTTTAGTTTGACATTAAATAAGTTGGATGGAAGGGAATTAATTACAATATCCCTTAATTTAAATGCAACTTATTAAGTTGGCATGCATAGATGTTCTATTATCTAAGTTTCTAATGTTTATTAAAAGATTTAAATGAAAGTGTAACTTAATTATGATGATTTGCATAACGAAAAAGGGTATAATGAACCCTAACTCATAAAAAGAAAGATGAAGGTGCACTTCCTCATGAACAATACCTTATTAGGTTTAAAACAAATGTATGGTAAACATGAACATCTATCAATTAGACTTCATCTCAATGAATTCTATTATATTTGAAAATGTTTTGGAACTCAAAAAGATTATGAATGGTTGAGTTATACTAAGTAAATCTCAATGATGTTGTTGATATATTTTAATGAACTAAATTCTAAAATAGGAAGTTAATGAATAAAAAATAATCATGAAGTTTCTGCATTACTTTAACAACTCAAATACGGATGCCAACATTAAGGGCTAATAGAATTAGGGTTCAACATGGTTGTTGTAATTAAATCTTAATTAAGAAATATATTTGTATAAATAACTTCTATCTTGGGTATGTCCATTGGATGTTGACACACGCCAACTGCAGAACCTTACCTTCATGAAAACTTGGGTCTTCACGAGGATACAGTGTTGCAGTTGACATGTTGGAACAACCTTCAGAATTGAATCATCTGGATCTACATAAACTTGGACTTGATCTTAGTTTTACTCTAGGTCAAGTTAGGAACACGTTTTGGTATAGGGGATAACTCACAATGACTTATGGTAATTAGACACATGCAATTGGCTTAGGTCGATTGAGTATGTCTTTGTACCGTTAGACACCATGAGAAATTTCTTATACCAAACTATGTTGCTAACCTAGGTTATGGTCAAACCTCGAACAAGAGGACTGACAGGAGTCAGTGAATACCAATCTAGATAACAGAGGATTGGGGTGAAGGACGTATTCCGTTTGATGATTGTGCCACCTATGAAACGTGACATTAATAGTATGTTTGCAATCTTTGGCCAAAGTATCGTAAGCTACTGGTTACGTTGTCCTATGTCACCTAGTTTAAGAAATGGTATTTCAGATGAATATTTGTAAAAAAAATGTTCAGATAGGTATCTTAAATAGAACACTCAATACCCAGAATAGGGTAAGGGAACCAAGTATACTTAGTATACAACATCTTAAGTTAACATGAGAGATCGGTTAGAAACCAAGTCATGAAATGAGAGATCGGTATTTCACCGATTCATTAATAGATGCATTCGGTTGCCTGGTATGAGATTTATTAGCATTGAATTTGTGTTCTAAATTATGGTTATTTAGAACAGATAACATTATGTATAAAAAAAATTCCCTTGTTTCTAAAGTCTTAAAATGGAAATGTCACATCTTGGTATCAGAGCGAGGTTAACATCTTGTAAGATCGAGTAAGAGCTAATGTGAATAAATCCAACTTCCAACCCAGACATAACCAACACTCAAAACATCTTCCAGTAAAATAGAACTTCTATTACCCAACTTTATTTTGATCTTCTAGAGGTTTAAAAACACAAAAGCATATAAATTTCATAAAAGAAGAACTTTTTTATTACTATATTAAAGCAATATGATTCCACAAATCTATGCATTCACATAACTATTTCCACACAGTTTCCACATAAGGAACTAGATTCGGAACAACTAAGTTTTAACCAAAAATAACAGAAGAAGTATTTCATTTTCTATTGTTTCAATCAAGTTTGAATCCACAAAAACAATTAATCCAAACAACCATTTCAACATAGCTCAACAAAGGTAAAATATTCAAAACAACCAAAGATGCAACAGAGAAGATTACCTTTCTTACCTCCTTCCAACATAGAAAGACAAACCCAGATCAAAACTTATAGAAAATAATATTTTCCAAAATCCATTTTGAGTAAACAATAGGATTCACACATATTTGACATTATTCCAATCCCAACAAAATTAAAGTATGATTCACCATCATATTTAACAGGGAATAAACCATCATTCCCTATTATCTAACAAAGTTTTATCATCATAAAAATACAAGAAAAAACCAAGCAATAATTCAAATAACCATCAAAAATATAAAAAACCCATCTGTTCCCAAGAGCAGAGTTGTTTTAATGAAGACATTTAGTAAAAAGTAGAATAACTTAATTGGTAGAGCCTATCATGGCTAATAGAGCTTCTATAAATTCATAGAATATTTCCAATTGGGCCTCCATAGTTCTTCCTTTTCAAAAATAATTCAACAACCCAAAACTTCTTCTTCTTATGCCTCATATACCTCAATTAGATAAACAATAGTCACGAGGTGACAAAATAGTAATAGATTGAAAACATAACTGCTGGTTCGAAGAACTTGAAAAATCCATGCAGAGTAACAATCAACATGAGAAAATGACCAACCAACCTTTCAAAGAGCCACTTGCATGTCTTCCAAGGTGGTTTATTTGCCAAGTCCAAGACTCATTAATGCAAGGACGGCCAACTCTCTAGCCTAAATATCCATGCCACCACCATCCAAAATTGGTGAGCTCAATTTCAACCAATGCAAGCATTTTTTTAGTGATGATGTCAAGTAGGCATTCCCTCCTTTCTCCTTGTCTCTTCCAAAAATGGCATGCCAAGTTCATAAATTCAAAACTCAAATAAATTTAATGCCATAGAAACCATTACCAATGCCTCTGAAGTGCCATGTGACCCCTTAGGCTCCCTTTCATCTTAACATTAGTTTAGGTTAGATAGAAATTAGCTTAGGATTCAACAATAGCCTAGGTATTTAGTATTTACCTTAGGTCATTCAAATTTCCATAGTTAAACATGCCATTAAAGATTAGGTCATAACCCATATTAGTTCAGCATTAGGTAATAGGTCATAGATAGGTCTTTCATTACCCTAGGTTATTTCCAAAACCCCGCACCCATAAAGCATACAAAATTAGGTTAGGGTGCAAACACAAATAGTTTAGAAATAGGTCTAAGGTAGTTCCAATTTACCTTAATTTAGTATCCAATATGGATATATCTTTACAACTTGGACTTCAGTTTTACTTAATAGTCCTATTGTAGATACTTATCCCTCTTATGCTATTCAACGTTTTAAAATATATTAACAAAAATATCCAAGCTCCCAATTTACTCAAAAATGTAAAGAAAGGACTTCAAAAGAAGGATCCATAAAAATTGGAAACATACAAGGACTCAGTCCCTTATTACCTTCCATTTCAAATTGTTAGTTTATCAAACTAAATAGGTAAGAAAACTGATGCATACCTTGCATCAATGGAATTGATACAAGGTTTTTCTATTAGAAAAAGGTAATCATGCAAACTACAATACCGGTTTACAACCTTTCAGAACTAAAGGAAGAATGGATTCATTTCAAGAAACAACAACACAGTAAAATGAATCCTTGAACATAAATAATTTATCCATTGCAAGAATGATTTCCAACAATTAAAATAATACACCTTCTTAGGAAAAACCATATATCAACATTTTATTGGGACTGGAATAATGCCAAATATGTGTGAATCCTGTTGTCTTCTCAAAATGGATTTTGTAAAATATTGTTTGCTATAAGTTTCAATGTGGGTTTGTATTTCTATGTTGGAAGGAGGTAAGAAAGGTATTATTATCTGTTGCACCTTCAATTGTTTCAAATTTTGTACCTCTATTGAGCTGTGTTGAAATGGTTGTTTGGATTCATTGTTTTTGCGGATTAAAACTTGATTGAAACAATAGAGAATGAAATACTTCTTCTATTCTTTTTCAGTTAAAACTTAGTTGTTCCGAATCTAGTTCCTTCTATGGAAACTATGTGGAAATAGTTAAGTGGATACATAGATTTGTTGAATCATCTTGCTTGAATATAATAATAAAAAAGTTCTTCTTTTATAAAATTTATTTGTTTTTTGGGTTTTTAAACCTTTGGAAGACTGAACTAAAGTTGGGTAATATAAGTTCTGTTTTACTGGAAGATATTTCGAGTGTTGGTTTTTTCTGGGTTGGAAGTTAGATTTAGTCATGTTAGCTCTTGCTCAAGCTTGCAAGATGTCAACCTTGTTGTATTTATTTTCATGTAAGATAGAAGATGGCTTGACAATGACTTACTTTTTATTGATCTGGGTGAACCTCTTGATTTAATTTTTTGAGAGTAAGTTGTTAAAAACCATACTATCATGATTATTGTGAAATACTTAACGAATGTTCATGCATCTTTTCTGTGATGACATTTTGTGTTTAGGGAATTAATCGATTCATCTTGAAGGGTTTTCTAATTCATTACATTCATTATGAATTGTGTATGATAATGATGGATTTTTTTAGTTCCTTGCATCTATTTTTTTATGTTAACAATACTGAAGAGTTTGAATGTCTTGGTGAAACATTGATTAAGTTCAGTTGAATCAGTCTTGACGAATAGACTGAAATAAGATTATTATTTTTGTCCCTTCAATGAGACTGACTCGTGCACTTGTATTGGAATAACCTTGTTTTAATTATGTCTTCATTATGATAGAATCAAGTTAGGTTCTTTCTCTCCTTACATGATTATTGTTTCTTTTATCCCTGTAAAGATGGGAGTATGTGTTAACTTGTTTGTATATTATATTCATTTGTCGAAAGTGATGGCTAAGTTCTAGTTTTATGGACTAAGCTATTTACAACTGGATGAATTGGAACATCAAGTGGTAGATATACTTCATGTATTTATTCTTAATTGAATTCTTTAAAAACATTTGTTTCTAGATGTAGCTAATACACTACTGTTATTGTCCTTGTTTTTATGATGATAGAACTTAACCTTTGGAATCTGACATGCTTATTGTAGTTGCATAATTTGATCCAGTATCATGGATTTATATGTTTCTATGTTTATCATTAGTTCTAAGATCTTTTGATTAGATTTGTTTCAGTATCTTATCTTTCTATGCACTTCTTTGCTTGGGAAAGAATTATGGGATCTTCTTCTATTGTTGTTGTTGACTCCCTTCTCTATTTCTCCTCTAAGTTAAGGTTTTCATTGTTTTTTCTTTGAAATATGTAGGAGATTATGTGTTGTACTATCTTCTCTGAGATGTGAAATGTAACACAGATCTTACCTCTTTTGTGTTATCTTGTTTAAGGAATTGATCAAATCAGTTTTTATTACTTAAAAGGATTGTAAATAAGTAGTTGGGATAATTCTAACTTATTCACCTTGACTTGTATTGATTGGAATCAATATTGGTAATGTGTGATTAATGTGTAATGCAAGTAATCAAATGGATACTTTCCTATTTATAACCTGATGTGGCCTAACTTGAGAACTTAGGCTATATCTTGGGCTTTAAATCTAGATGTAGCATCTGAAATAAGAATCTCTTGTTTTTATGATGTTGATGGCTTAACCTAAAACCTTTCATGAAGGTTGAATTAGCTTGGTTGTAGATGTTTTCAGATGGAACATGTTAATGCCAGATTTGATGGTTATTGCTTCATAAAAGTAACTCTATTTTTGGGAAACCTTGGAGTTAGCGTTTTTATTGTAATTTATATTGAATGAAGTAAGAAATAAAATTTAAGTACCCCTAGTAGGAAGGAAATAAGTAACTAGGATGAATTATTACTTATCATATATAATTCCTTACGTAAACAATGGTTGAAGAGTGTTGGCTTTTTCAATATCTTTTATGAAGGTTAATTTGGTTGATAACTTGTTCTTTATTTTATGATTATTATTTTTCTATGATGTATCTATCTGTTTGGCTTTACTATTTCATAAAAGCGGATTTGGTTTTATGAAATAGTTAGTTGAGAGAACATCATTTTAATGCTTAGCTTTTCTCATGCTCAGTTCGATGAACTAAACCATGCTAGAAATTTTTACAGATGGACTTCGTAAGTGATAAAGGAAGGAAATAAATTTTATGATGTTATTTGTTACTTAAATACTAGATCTTTAATGAAGAAATTTGATTCATTATGGAAATGTATTGAAAGAGGAAAAGTTGTATTCATTTCTGATCTTGATGTTGTTTGACATGAAATATGTCTGAAATGCATGGTCTTATAAAATATGCATTTCACCATGATGAATTGAAAAGATTTCTCTTATTCTTATCTGAATGGATCCTTTTTAGTTTGACATTAAATAAGTTGGATGGAAGGGAATTAATTACAATATCCCTTAATTTAAATGCAACTTATTATGTTGGCATGCATAGATGTTCTATTATCTAAGTTTCTAATGTTTATTAAAAGATTTAAATGAAAGTGTAGCTTAATTATGATGATTTGCATAAAGAAAAATGGTATAATGAACCCTAATTCATAAAAAGAAAGATGAAGGTGCACTTCCTCATGAACAATACCTTATTAGGTTTAAAAAAAATGTATGGTAAACATGAACATCTATCAATTAGACTTCATCTCAATGAATTCTATTATATTTGAAAATGTTTTGGAACTTAAACGGATTATGAATGGTTGAGTTATACTAAGTAAATCTCAATGATGTTGTTGATCTATTTTAATGAACTAAATTCTAAAATAGGAAGTTAATGAATAAAAAACAATCATGAAGTTTCTGCATTACTTTAACAACTCAAATATGGATGTCAACATTAAGGGCTAATAGAATTAGGGTTCAGCATGGTTGTTCTAATTAAATCTTAATTAAGAAATATATTTGTATAAATAACTTCTTTCTTGGGTATGTACATCGACATGGGTAATTCCATTGGATGTTGACACACGCCAACTACAGAACCTTACCTTCATGAAAACTTTGGTCTTCACAACGATACAGTGTTGCAGTTGACATGTTGCAACATCCTTCAAAATTGAATCATATGAATCTACATAAACTTGGACTTGGTCTTAGGTTTACTCTAGGTCAAGTTAGGAACATGTTTTGGTATAGGGTATAACTCACAATGACTTATGGTAATTAGACACATGTAATTGGCTTAGGTTGATTGAGTATGTCTTTATACCCTTAGACACCATGAGCAGTTCCTTATACCAAACTATGTTGCTAACCTAGGTTATGGTCAAACCTCGAACAAGAGGACTGACAGGAGTCAGTGAATACCAATTTAGATAACAGAGGATTGGGGTGAAGGACATATTCGGTTTGATGATTGTGCCACCTATGAATAGTAACATTAATAGTATGTTTGCAATCTTTGGCCAAAGTATCACAAGCTACTAGTTACGTTGTCCTATGTCACCTAGTTTAAGAAATGGTATTTCAGATGAATATTGGTAAAAAAAAGTTCAGATAAGTATCTTTAACAGAACACTCAATATCTAGAATAGGGTAATAGAACCAAGTATACTTAGTATACAACATCTTAAGTTAACATGAGAGATCGGTTAGAAACCAAGTCATGAAATGAGATATCGGTATTTCACCAAGTCATTAATAGATGCATTCAGTTACCTGGTATGAGATGTATTGGCATTGAATCTGTGTTCTAAATTATGGTTATTTAGAACAGAGAACATTATGTATTAAAAAATCTCCCTTGTTTCTAAAGTCTTAAAATGGGAATGTCACATCTTGGTATCAGAGCGAGGTTGACATCTTGTAAGATCGAGCAAGAGCTAACGTGAATAAATCCAACTTCCAACCCAGACATAACCAAGACTCAAAATATCTTCCATTAAAATAGAACTTCTATTACCCAACTTTATTTTGATCTTCCAGAGGTTTAAAAACACAAAAGCATATAAATTTCATAAAAGAAGAACTTGTTTATTGCTATATTCAAGCAAGATGATTCCACAGATCTATGTATCCACATAACTATTTCCACACATTTTCCACAAAAGGAACTAGATTCGGAAAAACTAAGTTTTAACCAAAAATAACAGAAGAATTATTTCATTTTCTATTGTTTCAATCAATTTTGAATCCACAAAAACAATTAATCCAAAAAACCATTTCAACATAGCTCAACAGAGGTACAATATTCAAAACAACCAAAGATGCAACAGAGAAGAATACCTTTCTTACCTCCTTCCAACATAAAAAGACAAACCCAGATCAAAACTTATAGAAAAAAATATTTTCCAAAATCCATTTTGAGCAGACAATAGGATTCACACATATTTGACATTATTCCAGTCCCAAAAAAATTAAAGTACGATTCACCATCATATTTAACAGGGAATAAACCATCGTTCCCTTTTATCTAACAAAGTTTTATCATCATAAAAATACAAGAAAAAACCAAGCAATAATTCAAATAACCTTCACAAATATAAAAAACCCATCTGTTCCCAAGAGCAAAGTTGTTTTAATGAAGACATTTAGTAAAAAGTAGAATAACTTAATGGGTAGAGCCTATCATGGCTGATAGAGATTCTATAAATTCATAGAATATTTCCAGTTGGGCCTCTTTCTTCCTCCCTTTCAAAAATAATTCAACAACCCAAAAATTCTTCTTCATATGCCTCTTATACCTCAATTGGATAAACAATAGTCATGAGGTGACAAAATAGTAATAGATTGAAAACATAACTGCTGGTTCGAAGAACCTAAAAAATCCATGCAGAGTAACAATAAACATGAGAAAATGACCAACCAACCTTTCTAAGAGCCACTTGCATGTCTTCCAAGGTGGTTTCTTTGCCAAGTCCAAGACTCATTAATGCAAGGACGGCCAACTCTCTAGCCTAAATCTCCATGCCACCACCATCAAAAATTGGTGAGCTCAATTCCAACCAATGCAAGCATTTTTTTAGTGATGATGTCAGGTAGACATTCCCTCCTTTCTCCATGTCTCTGCCATAAATGGCATGCCAAGTTCATAAATTTAAAAATCAAATCACTTTAATGCCATAGAAACCATTACCAATACCTCTGAAGTGCCATGTGACCCCTTAGGCTCCCTTTCATCTTAACATTAGTTTAGGTTAGATAGACATTAGCTTAGGATTCGACAATAGCCTAGGTATTTAGTATTTACCTTAGGTCATTCAAATTGCCATAGTTAAACATGCCATTAAAGATTAGGTCATAACCCATATTAGTTCAGCATTAGGTAATAGGTCATAGATAGGTCTTTCATTACCCTAGGTTATTTCCAAAACCCTGCACCCATAAAGCATACAAAATTAGGTTAGGGTTCAAACATAAATAGTTTAGAAATAGGTCTAAGGTAGTTCTAATTTACCTTAAGTTTGTATCCAATTAGGATAGATCTTTACAACTTGGACTTATGTTGCAATTAATAGTCCCATAGTAGATCCTTATCCCTCTTACGTTTTCACAGTTTTAAAAGATATTAACAAAAATATCCAAGCTCCCAATTTATAGAAAAAATGCAAAGAAAGGACTTCAAAAGAAGGATCCATAAAAATTGGAAACATACAAGGACTCGGTCCCTTATTACCTTCCATTTTAGATTGTTAGTTTATCAAACTGAATACGTAAGAAAACTAAAGCATACCTTGGATCAATGGAATTGATCCAAGGTTTTGATGTTATAAAAATCTAAGCATGAAAAATACAATACCAATTTACAACCTTTTAGAACTCAAGGAAGAATGGCTTCATTTCAAGAAATAGCAACATAGGAAAATTAATCCTTGAACAAAAATAATTTATCCATTGCAAACATGATTTCCAATAGTGAAAAGAATACACCTTCTTAGGAAAAACCATATATCAAATTTTACAGTGTCAAGAGGAAAAGTGAACAATTTTTCAAAGATGTTACAACATCACTTACAAAGTCTAGACACTATTCTACCAGTCTGGGAGTGCGTGTAGTGCCCACATTTTACACACCCAAATACAACAACAGTAAAATACTAGGATAATTTTTTTTTACTTACATTGCTCACTACACACAACATAGTAAGGGCTCCAAGTATGAAACTCAACAACGTATACGACATTTACAAAAGTCATCAAACCACATAGACACATGATAACACCAAATACATGTTGATGCTACACATTTCCCAATGGAAGGTTGCTAGTAGAGACCCAACCACAAGAACCTGACTTCAAGAATGGCGAACCCACAACACATCACTACTTCAAAGGTATTTCAGTTACGATTAGCATCCCAAGAACATGATTATGTAAGCATAATTTTCTCTCTTTTTCCATCTACAAAATTTTAAGTGCATTCCATTTAATTTTCTCTTTACCCTTATGAAAAATCTTCATAACTTACATAAGTATTTTTCCATATTTCAAAATGCCTACCAGATTTTAAATCTCCCATTATTATGCTAAGATTTTGCTTCTCAATTGTTTATTTAATGTATAAAAATTACTCTTGCTACACAAGAAAATATAACGTGATGTCAAGATGAAATCTTGGGATTAAGGAAGACATAGATTCGAGGTAGCCTTTTTCCAAGAACATCCTTCAATCATAGAATAGTTATTTCCCTATCATTATTATTATAGTGCAATAATTTGTTGAATTCCAAATTTGATTTATATATATATACATCCTTTTTTTTCTCGAAGTTTGATCACACCATTTGACAATTCATATTCTTTTTATCACATGAAGTTTCTTAAATTAAGTCACAAGGACTCCCAGTGACATTATTCCCAAGCTCAAATTTTGGTTTTACTCTCATATGATTTACTTTCACGTCACACTAGGATCTCATTATTACTATTGTTTTAAACACAAGAGTTACCAAAGTACTTATCTGACATATTAACGAAGCACATGGTTAAGCTTACTTCCAGTTTCACCCAGGGCTTCAATCTCTATTATAGGTGTGATTAAGGTTAAGATATATTTACCCTATAACATTTCGTGAAAGATCAAGGCTCTAAATTTTCACGAGCCCAAGACAAGACATTTATCTACAAGGGATAAAAGGGTTCATTAACGAGAATGCAAGACATAGAACAATTATATCACGACCTTCATTTAGGTCGTTTGGATCCAACAGAGATTCCACTCACTGATGAAGTTAATTTCTAAATATAATTTCGTAAGGCCCAGAAATCCAATAGGATACAAGGGAGTAATATCTCTACCTACTCCACAGATGGGAAGGTTACTCCTCTTAGTCATTCCTTTTAACAAGGACTCATAAGGTGACTTTCAAGGTGGTCTTCACCACTCAGCCTGGTGTTGGACCTGATGAGAGGACATTCTTCTCACGATTACCAAAACTAGAAGGGAACTGCATACTCTGAATAAAGTTGGACCATGTCATTCCTAAAGTATGGGTTCATGACAATGTCACTAAACCTAATGACTATGACGGTAAACTCTGACTAGGGGTTTTTTTTATTTACCTAACCTAGGAGGTCTCATCGAGGGTAAAGCTTAAGTTCATCCTACGGTCTTAATTTTCTTGTATGGTAAAAAGGATCACACAAGCAGGCGAGTTATGCACGAATATTTTATTAAGGTTGAGGGTTCCCATTAAAACTCTTTATTAAATTTGCAAGGTAAGAAGATAACCTAGTAATTAATTTAATCGTTTATGGAATACTGAGAAGGTACTACAATATCTTAACTTCAATTTCAAATTTACTTTATATAAATCAAACCCTTTTTTTCCATACACAACTAAGAATCAAATTGAACCGATGATTAGATGCAGATTTCCTAAGTTATCCCTAAAACTAGCATATCATGCATATTAACAAATTTTATTTATAACTTTTCGGTGATAAGAGACTACATTAGATAGTTATTCATTTTACAATGACCTATAAAAATGACATAATAATAATTAAATCACACATCGCCCTTTTTCGTTGTCGTTCTTCCATCCTACAAAACCCACGTGAGCATGATATCAGCGATAAATCACTGACATGGCATCCACCCTAAGCAATCATAAGTATCATATTTCATATTCCCATTTACATCTAATAATAATTAAAATTTGCAATCGAAATAAAAAGGTCTAGGAACATGTATCCATTACATTTCATTTTTCTTCATTTTGTAACCCAGGAGAGAGAAACAGAAGGGAAGAGAGAGAAAAAATCATTTTGCCAAAAGTTCTAATACACACAACAAGTTTCATTATAGTGTTTTAAACAATTATTTAGGTGTGTTTAAATGTTTTTAGGATGATTTGGCAACCCTACGAGGTCTCGCATCTTTCTATTCTTACCTTTTCTCACTAGCTACAAAATGTTCAAAATGGGCTTAGAGGCTAGGAAACTACCTCAAAATGTTATCTTTCTATGAGCATGCACTCCATGATTAAATTTTTGTGTCCCCAGATATACCAAGAATTCATAGCAACTGACGGAATTGAAAAAGAGCGAACGGTTTGTGTTTGGCAGTTAGTACTCTGGGGCCACTGGTCGTAGTCCACCCAGTTGTAAAATGCCAAAAGTTAACTCGAGGGCCTAGAAAACCATATCCATAACTGATGTTCGATGGAGAAGAATGCAACGAGACATCTCCTACTAGTTCCCCTATACAAGGAGAGTTCATCAGAGTCGACGGGACAGAGAACTAGTAAACTATTTTCAAATGGTGACAAGTTTTCTGGAACGACAAGGAGAAATTTGATCCAGTTTGACCTCATCAAACTATGATCAGAGGCTTACAAAATGGCTTCACAAAACTATCCCAAAAATTGCTCTTTCCTATGCTGAATGTTCCATGCATTTGTCTAGTATAAACGCTAGAGGTTTGTGAAAACGGAATGTGATTTCTATTTCTAGGTTTCAATTGGTGGTCCAAAACGAAAGCCAACTTTCTAGTTTTAACAACTTTCTACTGTTGTAAATCAGTGTAACGGGGCTCCTAAAAGAGCGTCAAAAGGATGTCATATGATCATTTCGGGTCAAACCAAAAACCTAGACAACTCCTCGTATACCAAGGTACGCGAATGAAACTTCACATCTCGTTTCCAGAGTTGTGAAGGGTACTTAGTAAGTCTCTGAAAAATGCAAAATTTAACTATTTTCAGCAGGAAGCAGATCAACTTAATCAATGGAGAGTCAAATTTGTCTGGTCGTTAAAATGATATTGAAGCGATTAAAAGGGTAACATTTTTCTAGATCATCTCGAAGCGAGGGTGATAGTTAATGTTTTAAAGTAGGTGAGTTATAATGGCTTCGAGAGTTATGACACAACACTTTATTGTTTTACAATGAGTTGAAGAGACATTTAGCTGTATTAAAAAAATCTAATAACTTAATATTCTATTTAGTTGCAAAAGAGAACTAAAACATGAGAATTATGAGAGGTAAGGAAAGAGGAACCATGCCTGGAGAATGAAGTCGGTCGAAGCCACAGGCTTGGGTTCAGTCTCTTTCTTGGGCACTTCATCAATCAGTCCACAAGCGTCCTCAGCTCCACCATTTTACATTACACGTCTACCAAGGAAGTTGCATTGCAAACAAAAACATCTTGTATTCTATGCCTTAATGGTTTTCCATGCTCAATTCTAAAGCTCTTATTTTCACACATGCGGGGAGGATGCTAACAGAGATTGTGGAACCTGGCTTTACATGTACCCATTGCATTTGCTTGAAGGTTTCCAAGGCCTTTTTAAACCAACTCATTTTTATTTTTATTTAACACCTCATGTAATCAATGTTGCCTTAAACCACATTCCTTTCAGGCATTGCCGAACCATTTGCATGCTTCCACATTTTCCCTACATGTCTATCAAGGCATTCACAACTATTATCTCTGAAAAAAACCCACTTTCAAGTGTTTTTTTTTTTATGAATCTCCATTCCTTTTTCCAAACCTCCATTTTGGTACCCCCAGGGAGTATGCTGGAAAAGGTTGTTGAGTTTGGTTTTACCCTACCAATTGCATTTACTTGAAAATCTCCATGGCCCTTTCAAGAAGACCATTTTGTGAGCATCCTGCAATGAATGCATTCCATGAGACCGCATTCCTCTCAGGCATTGTATTGAAAAGGCTGAAAGCCTCATCAAGAAGGCCATTTTGTGCATATCCTACAATCATTGCATTCCAAGAGAATGCATCTCGTTGTATCATTTTTTCAAATAGTTCATGTGCCTTGTGTATGCTTCCACATTTTGCATACGTGCCAAACTGGGCACTAAATACATTTGCTTGGAAGTTTCAAAGGCCTTTCAACAAACACATTTGTGCATATCCTACCCCTCGTGGCATTCCATGAGCCCACATCTATTTGGGGCATTCTATCAAACAATTTACAGCCCTTCTCAACAAATCCATTTTGTGTAAAACAACTAAAAAAACTAGTAACATCCCCATTTTTGGTGCAACTTGGGAGGGGGTAAAAATAACAAAAACTGGTAATAATAAAAAAAACGAAACTCCATTATGCTTACACAGATGACCAAACCTGCATTTGTAACTGTAACATTTGATAAAAACCACTCTATCCTTTTATTCACTGTCCAATGGGCCCATGCAAGTTCTAAAACACGTTTTTTTTGGCACAGGATGGGAGGATATTGGCAAATGTAAACTCGTGGGATTGGAGCCTTGTCTACTGCATAAGCCCCATTCTTTCATTTGGTAAAACACTAGAATAACGTCCCCAATGCCATAGTAACTACCACATCTGTCAAAATCCCTATCTTGATGTGCTGGAAGTATTCCTCGCGAGATTCAAGGGTTTTCCCATTTTTAATGGCCTGGGAGGATGTTGGCGCAGGCAGACAGTTGGGAGGAAGCCGCAGAACCCAAAAAAACATTGTTGATGCCCAGGGATCCATGGAAGGGATAAGTGAAGTGGTGGAAGGGGAGGTGATCTGAACAAGGTCAGTTGGTTATGCAGAAAAAAGACAAAATGGAACACCCTTCTCATGGCGGCGGCACTGCACACTCTCTCTCTACACAACCAAAATGATGGAAGAAACCCAATTTCTGCCCTAATTCACCCTAGAGGAATATCACGGATTTCTTTTATTTTATTTTTAATTTCTTTTATTCTATTTATCTATATTTATTTTATTTTATTTTTTAAAAAAATGGAGGCATTACAGTGCGAAGTCGTGCCATCTCGACTTCTTATCTCCATTACCCTGCAATAATTTAAAAATTATTTTTTATCCATAGATGATTTGGTAACAACCTAAGGGTTAAGGGAATACGATAAAAATAGTTCTAACAGAGTGAGACTAAGGCTCATTAAGGGTTCCAATAAATTAACTAGTTCTCAATTAACATAACAGGGCCAAATGACAAAACACAACTAGAATCCAAATGATTCAAGTCTCCATATAGATTCAATATAAAACAAATCGACAAGTTATTCATTGTCATACATGGATATACCATTTACAAGTTATACATCAACATTCAAAACTGCATATTGAATACACAGGAATAGAAATTTTATCCAGATCATAACCCCACAAACACCCACTTCCAAGTATACATACTAGTTCAAGCTAACTTGCATTACCATACAAAGAAGGGTATCAATAAACAAGTTTCCATGCATTGAAAAAGCATAATAACACAACTCATTTAAAGTATTCATGTTTTCAAAAATAACTCTACACTATATGTGCCTGAAGCCATTAAATCATAGTCAAGAATACATAACCAGAAACCATTATAATCACAATATGACCATATTCATAAAAATATTCGAATATACAAACCAGATAATCAAACAATGAATAAATACACAAAATCTAGAACCAAAGAACACAATTTCATTGCAAGAGCAGAGTTCTTTTCATGAATCCATTAAATAGAGAAAATTATTTAAAGGAGTTAGAGCCTATCATGCCTCGGTAGAGCTCCTGAATTTTTTCCAAGCTCCCAAAGTCTCTCTCCAAGATTTCATGAATGTTTCCACAAAATTTTGAAATAGACTCCACATAAAACCCCATCCTTCTTATTCTCATCATTTTAATAGCCCAAATAATAAATTCTCCTCCACTAATTCCTCCATGTAATGGAGAGATCATAAATAAACCAAAAACAAACTAACAATTTTAAAACCAAAAGATCAAAAATGAAGAGCCAAAGTTCTCGAAATACCAAATGCAAAGTGAAAGCTAACCCGTGTTCTTTTTCCCAAAACCATCATGCCCTTTCAAAGTGAATTTTTCACTTCCTTCAAGATCATTAATTGCCATGGTAGGATGCTAGTTAATTCCTACTATTATGCCAACCGCCAATCACTATTTTAAAAATAGAAACCAACTAATAGTTAATACATGCCACCGCTAAACCTTAGCAGTCCTTGTTTAACATGCATGCCAAGTTAGACTTGGTCACTGCTAAAAGTGGTAGTGTGTACCAATAAAAATCATTAATTCACCAAGTACCAATATGTATTGGCACCAACTTATTAACCATACACTAACCCTTTGAACACAATTCCATCCATGGTAAGGTCCCTAGGTTAGGTCATAGGTTTAGAACTTAGGATCCTTAGATATGTTTAGAATCCCATTAACATAATGTATCAACCTTAGCTTAGGTTGATATTATTTAATAAAATGCAAATAGGATATAGTTAGGTCCTTTAGTATACAGTCATCACCTTAGTATTGGTTAGATTAGGCCTTCTAACAATTGGAATATCATCATTACAATGAATTGACTCAAATCATATTAAGGAAAAGTATGAATGCAATTATAAGGTGATATTAATCAATTTAGGCCAACTTATAGTCAACCAAGTCTGCATATACTTGTAATATCATAAAACATTAGGAAGTCAATTAGACTTATCAATTATGATCACAATAATATATCGATAAAGGAGAATGCCTTGGATCACCCAAATTGATCCAAGGTATTGTCCATATAATATTGATTCAATATTCTTAGGAAGAAAAATTATATCCAAAACTTAGATAACTTACTAGGTTACCTATTTATTTATCCATCCCAAGAATCTAATTTCACTTTCCAGAAGCTGAAATCACTTAGTTTATTTCAAAACAAGTCAAGTAAGTACTCAATGATGAATCAAAATTAGTATAAAAATTCCCTAAGAATGATTAACAATCATATTTCATAGGCAATTGATATTATTCTTGGAAACATGATCAAACAATTCAAAAGAGCACAACTCAGAACACAATCACATGTCAAAGTTTGCTAACTTCACTCTAAGAAGCAAGTACAAATATCAACATAGGGAATTACATACCTCCCCTCTAAAAATCATCATTTTCCTGATGATTAACTTAGTCCAAACAAATTTTAATAACATAGGTAAAATATAACTTATTCAACCGTGTAATTCTCAAATAGTAAACAAATTTTGTAGAAATTCAAGTTTTCAAAGGTTCATTACAACATCAAAATAGTTGTACCAACACTTATTAAAAGTGTTTTGCTCAAAAATGGCATAAAATCAGAGATATTTTTTCAAACTAATTATCTGAATATCACATAAAACTGAATTATTTCTATTCAGAACAGATGAGGAAGGAAATTTTCATGTCCTCAAGATTCTCCCAGGTTGCACTTTCTTCACTAAACTGGTCCCACTGGACCTTGCATTGACTTATTTCTTGGTTACACAAGTGCAACTTGTGAGTTTCCAGCACCCTTACGGGTTCAACCATGATTACCCCTGGGTCTTGGACCTGTAAAGAATTCCAATTCAATACATGTGACAAATATGAAACATATTTATTAAGAAAGGAAATATGAAAAACATCATGCATCCATGCCAATGTGGGAGGCAATGCTAAATGATAGGCTATAGGACTGATCACTTCCACAATTTTGAAAGGTCCCAGCAATTGAGGTGATAACTTAGCTACTTCGCCAAAAGTAATTGATCTCTTTTTAGGCTTGACTTGTAAAAATATTTTTTGACTGAGCTTAAATCTCCTATCAACCCTTTTCAGGTCTACATAGCTTTTCTTCCTATCAACATATTCCTTTAATCATTCACGGATTAATTTTACTTGTTATTCCATTTCAGTAAGCATTTCAAGTCCAATTACCTCTCTATCTTCTATGTTATCCCAGCTAACAGGGGTTTTACACTTTCATCCATATAATGCTTCAAAAGGTTCCATTTTTAGAGAGGAATGATACGTGTTATTGTATGCAAATTCAACCAAAGGAAGGTATTCTTCCCATTTGTACTACTTGTCCATACAGTACATCCTAAGCATGTCTTCCATTACCTGATTAACTCTTTCAGTTTTCCCATTTGTTTCTGGATGGTATGTGGAACTAAAGTTTAATTTCATTCCTAAGGTTGCATTTAGATATTTCCTATAAAGTGATGTCATTCTTGGATCTCTATCATATATAATTAGCTCAGGTACACCATGCAATCTAAAATTTTCATGTATAAATATTTTAGCAAGCACAGGTGAATCATATTGTAGATTTCTAGTAATGAAATGAGCTACTTTTGTTAATTTGTCTACCACAAATAAAATAACATCATGCTTATTTTTAGATATAGGAAGCCCTTGAAAAAAATCCATACTTATTACCTTCCATTTATACTGCAGTATTTTGCACGGGTATAGTAAACCAGCTGGGTGTATATGTTCAACCTTAACATGCTAACATTCAAGGCAATGTGATACATAATCAATTATATCTTTCTTCATCCCTTTCCAAAAATATTGTTTTTTTACATCAGCAAACATTTTTGTCACTCCAGGATGTCCAGAGTAAGGTGAATTATGAAATTCACTCATCAATTTCTTCCTTAACTCATTTTCTAAGGGTACATACACCCTATTTTCATACCTTAGGATTCCTTCGCCATCAATTCGGAAACCTTTGTATCTTACATCATTAGAATTTGTAGCAAGTGTTGTTTTTACTTGCTAATAAAATGAATCAGTTAACATTGATTTCTTTACTTCATCTTTGAACTAAGTTCTCAAGGTTACAAGTGTGGAAATTTGTTTCCTATGACTTAGTGCATCTGCCACTCTATTCTCTTTACCTTTAATGTAACTTATATCAAAATCATACTGAGACAAAAAATCTAACCATCTTGGTTGCCTTACATTAAGATTAGGTTGAGTGAAGATATATTTCAGCCCAAGGTGGTATTTTTTTAATTCAAAGGGCTTTCCTAAGAGATAATGTCTCTAAACTTGCAGTGCATGTACAATGACATCAACCTATAGATCATGGGGAGCATATTGCATCTCCTGTAACTTTATCTTTATGCTTTCATATGCTATAAAATGATCATTTTGCAGTAATATACCCCCTAATCCTTCTCCAGAAGCATCTGTGATAGTTGTAAAGCTTCCATTTGGATCTAAAACAATCAAAATAGGTGTTCTAGTTAGTTATTCTTTTAATGTTTTAAATTTTTCTTCGCATTTATCATTCGAAATAAAAAATTATTTTTCTATGAATTGATTGGGGCAGTAACTTTTGAAAAGTCCTTTCCAAATTTTCTATAGTATTCAACAAGCCCCATGAAGCTTCTAACTTCATGAACATTCTTAGGTTCTAGCCAATCAATTATGGCTGAAATATTTGATGGATCAACCAAGATTCCATCCTTACTTATCACATGCCCTAAGTAATGTACTTTTTTCATAAAAGGAACATTTTGACAATTTTCCAAATAGTTTTATCTTTCTTAAAATCTCAAGTACAATCCTTAAATGTTCATTGTGTTCCTCCACACTTTTTGAATAGATAAGAATATCATCCAAGAATACAAGTACAAACTTGTCCAGGTATTCTTGAAAAATATTTTTCATCAGATTCATGAAAGTTGCAGGCGCATTTGTTAAACTGAAAGGTAAAACAATGAATTCATAGTGCCCATACCATGTTCTAAAGGATTTTTTGTGTATGTATTCTTCTTTTATTTTTAACTGATGATACCCAGATCATAAATCTAATTTTGAATAAACTAATGCACCATGCATCTGATCAAATAGATCATCAATATTGGGAAGATGATATATATTTTTTTATTGTTTCTTTGTTTAACATTTGGTAATCAATACAAAGTCTAAGTGTTCCATATTTCTTTTTAAGAAATATCACTGGTGCTCCCCAAGGTGAGACACTTAGTCTTATTAAACCTTTAGAAAAAAGTTCTTACAACTGTGCCTTTAGTTCAACTAACTCAGTTGTAGTCATGTGGTATGGTGCTTTGGAAATAGGTTTGGTTCCTTGTTTGATTTCAATTATGAAGTCAAACTCTTGTTTTGGTGGAAGACCAGGTAGTTCTTCTAGAAACACATCAATGTACTCTCATAACAACAAATATTTTTCCATAAAATTACTACCTTCATCTATTGGTTCAGATATTTTTACTACATATAACATGCAACCTTTGTTTTTGGCCTTTTTACGCTGCATGCATGATAATTTTCTAACTGAAATGTCTCTTTTTTACACCTTGTATGTTTGGTGTTTTTTGTAGATCATCAAGACATTTTATGTTTTTTTCAAACAAATATGCCTTTTCCTTATGATCAGCAAGCCAATTCACACCAATTATGACATCATAAGACCCTAAAGGTGCAACATACAAGTCTACTTTTTTTAGTAAAGCTTGGTAATTCTAAGGCTATGCCAAAAAGACATTTATCAACTGTGTGGACAACATTGTACCCATAATGGACAGTCCATGATTTTTCCATAATTCCATCTTTTATTTTTAATTTAGAAGATAATTTACTAGAAATAAATCATTTTGTAGCACCAGTATCAAAAAGTATAGTTACAGGTATACCAAACAACTTACCTGGTACTTCTATGGGCGTAGCTTACTTTTCAGCTTGCTTATCAGCTACTGCAGCATGTATCTTGTGCTGTTGGTTGCTGTCATTTTTCCTTAGAGGGATTGATTTGCGTAATGGTATTTTCTGCAATAATAACAACCTCCAATAGGTCCCTTCCTAGGATCAAACTTATTTTCAGCCTTGTAGTTATTTTTTTGTCCATTATTGTTCTTTTGAACATTATTTTTGTTATTTGTAGCAGGTTTATTTGCTGTTGTTTTCTTATTATTTTCAGCCCCAAATCTATTTTTGTTCCAAATTTTTTCCATGCAACCTTTTTAGGTGCTAAAGGTGAAGGAGATTTAGAAACTTTCTTATGTTTCTCTTCTTTATGTGCATAAATTGCCTTCAATTTTTGTTCTTGCCTTATGGATTTTTCTACAACTCCTTCCATAGTGGATGGATTGTGTACATCCACCTCTCCACCTATAATAGGATTCAATCCCATTATAAACTTATGTATTTTGAACTTTTCATCAGTTTGATACTGTGGTATATACTTGAGAAGCTTAGTAAACTTCTCCCAATATTCAATTACAGTCAATTTTCCCTGAAATAAGGTTTGAAATTTTGTCATTTTCTAATCATAATAGAGCTATGGAAACCAACGCTGCCTAAAGTATCCCTTAAACTAATCCCAAGTGATGCTAGCTTCATCAATATTAAGTTCAGCCTTATGGTTGTCCCACTAGGAAGATGCTTCATGGGAAAGCTGGTAAGCTCCCCATACTGCTTTGGTTTCTTCAGAGAAGTTCCTTATTGCAAAGTACTTCTCCATCTTGTTGAGCCAATTCTCAGCCCCATCTCCCAGTGTGGTACCATAAAACTTTGGTGTACTTATTATTTCTATGTTATTTGTAAGTTCAGATGCCAACCTTTCCTTCTTGTTTTTAGGCTGGTTAGGTGCATTTGCATTTCACATTTGCAACATTATTATTGGCATTTGCAACATTATTATTCACTGCATTATTGTTGTTGTCTCCACTGGGATTTCTAGCATTAACATTATTTTCTAGAGGTTGATCATTGTTATCAACAACATTATCCTCCTCTTCGTTTCCCATTACTTGAGTTGTTCAAGTACAACAAGACGATCTCTTATGTCCAGTAGGGCAAAAGGATCTCATCCAATTTTTGTGTTGTATCTTCCTCACAAACTGGAGGCTTGGTTATTTATAGCACGTCCCCTGTTCTAACCATTTTTTGTTAACAAGAAATTAAGTTTTATCAGAGATGGACTCAAATAGGTCCAAGAGCTGCAACCTTCAGCTCTGATACCAAAATGTAACATCCTCATTTTAAGACTTCAATAAACAGGGGAATTTTTTTATCATAATGTTCACTATTCTAAATTCACATAATTTAGAACAAACATTCCTTAGCTAATCCATCACATAACAATAAACCATATGTAACTGTAATGACTCGGTATAAAACCAAACTCTCATTTCATGACTTGATGTTAATCTAATCTCTCATGTTTCATTATATCAATGTGTATACAAAGTATAATTTTGGTTCCCTTACCCATTAAGGTTCAATCAAGTGTTAATGCCTAAAGATCCTATCTGAGTATCTGTTACTGATACTCATCTGATATCATGCATCTTTAGTCCAAGAAACACAAGACAACACAACCAACAATTTGTGATACTTTGACCAAAGTTTAAAGACATGTTTACCATGCATTTATTCCTAGATGACATTCTCATCGAAAGGAATATGTCTTTCACCCCACTTGAAAAACTGTTATCTAGATTAGACTTCCTTGACTTCCATCAACCACTTCCAAGTCCATGTTAGATGCTAAAAAGGAGCAACTCACATGGACTAGTGTTGATGGTCTACTTATGGTGACTAAGGGTAATCAATCGTATTCAAATCAACTCACATCGATTTGAATCCACTTCATCACCCTTAGTCAACATAAGTTGACATCGACCATAGGTCATATGCCTATCATTGTTTAGTGTATAACAGTGCCTTGAATTCCAATCTTATGAAAACTACGTTTAGAGGAGATGAGTGGATTATCACACCATAGTGGTTACTTCACAGTATCCACCTAATGACCTGCATCATTAAGTGGGTACTGTGCAACAACCTATGTTGCGACAACCCATTGAGTTCCTCTAAGAGAAACTTCATATCTTAACAAGTTCATTAATTATTTTAATTCACAGCTTGTTAATCCACCTATTATTATTCCCATCATTAGGTGATATGCCTAAGGATCAATTATGGTTCTATACGATTAATCCTTTAAGTAGGGATCAAAATAATTCTTTCATTTAAGTATTAGATTACAGATTTAAGTCATGCATTAAGCTTAATCAATTAAGCATATGTTTCTATTAATTCATTAAGAGTCATGCTCCTAATTTAGTTATAGTAAATATAGGGCATCATTAATACAATGTCTCTTTATTTCACATTAATATAAATAGTTCATTTATACATAGCTAATAATTTTAGGTATGTATCATACTTTTATCAAGTAACATATTTTATCAAGATAATCAAACACTTCAACATAAGCATACAAATTTTCTTTACTTACAGTTTAATTATAAGTATTCATTTTACATATCTTTATTATGTCATTTATCGTCAAACTGCAATAAGTACTTAGACAACAAGTATGCATTTAAGATTCAATACTTAAAGACCATTTCAATCATATAAGTACATTTCCACAATTCAGGTTAAAGAACATAATATCATATTCATATGATTATAATAGTACATTTCATAATCCATTCAACTAATATAATTTATCTAATAGTCCTTCACTTATCACATTGACATAAGCTTACATAGATAACATCACATACTCTTTTTATTTCATAAAGTAAGCAGTCATGAATGCATATAGTAAATTAATAAATCATTTCTATACTTAGCTTAAAATATTATGAATACAATCTGCATCATTTTTAATAAAGGAATCAAAACTAATTTCGAACACAAACATACATTTCATTCCTCTTCTGAACAATATGAAGCAAGTAATATTTTTATTCATTAAACTTAAATAACATCAAACATAAATTTTGTAAATGAAACATTAGTATGTTTCTAAGTAATTACAATAAATGGGTGATAGGCCTTTCATGTTTGAAACATAAATACTTCAAAGAACTTATACAATAATCATGTAACTGAATCAATTAACTTCAATCAATAGAATAAACATAACTTTTTATATGTCCTTCCTTATTTCATCTTTCATGAAGTCCATTATAGATTGTTAGCATTTTATCAAGTTCATATGAACTGAGCATGATAGGTACTAAATCTTCAAGTAATAACATGCTCTTCTTAATAATTTCATAAAAGGAACACTAATTTTAAATGAAATTATCTAAGGTTCAAATGAAAGTACACTACTCTTTTGATCATGCCACGAGAATTTCATAACTGAATCCACCTAAGAAAACAAGTTAATACATACAATTCTTTCAAGTAATTAAATCAGATAATAATTTTAAGTCACTACAAA
Source organism: Taxus chinensis (assembly GCA_019776745.2). Classification (NCBI taxonomy): domain Eukaryota; kingdom Viridiplantae; phylum Streptophyta; class Pinopsida; order Cupressales; family Taxaceae; genus Taxus; species Taxus chinensis. Next base: position 475,304,410 of record CM034154.1, read on the forward strand.
GGTGATCCAAAACAATGAAATTGATCCTAATCAATCATATTTTTATACAGTAGTATAAGATTAATAAGATTGTAGTCATATAAGCCCATACTTATATGACCTGTAATCTCATATCTTTACTAAATAAATTTACAACTTATCTCAGTCAACTATTTATGTTGTACTTATTCCAGTAATGAATACACAATCTAATAATTCAATAAGAAATCCTTATATAGCTTATATATTTTAGCTCCTTATAACAATGTAGTAAATTTCAATCATTTACACTACAAATGAGTTCCTTTACTTAGAGAACTCAAGTATAACATCAACTTCCAAGTAAAGGTCATTCCTACCGAACTTGATCTATCAATGCTATATACATAATCATTGTAATCAGATAACAAGTAGGTAACTGAAAAACTAATGGTCAAGACACTCTGTTATATTATCTACAGGAATGCTAATAGGACCGAATCATCATCAATTTAGCCCAAATTTAGAATCCATTGTTCTTGTAATAACCACACTAAATTAATTGAAGTAAACAAGTATTTACCTCATTCAAGAAGATGTCTATTGGTTTCTCAATATTTCTAAACTCATCTAACTATACACGGGTATCTATAATCAGTTGAATATCATGAGTAATAAATCCAACACTAAGCTTGTTAAATCAGTTTAAACTATTTAATAATAAGATGAAAAGTCAATATCTGAATATCTTCTAGATACCCAAATTATTTCAAACTGATTTGGTAAATCACTTAAGGTTAAGGAATACGATACAAATGTTCATAAATGAGTGAGCCTAAGGATCATTAGGAGTACCCAATAACATAACTAGTTCCCAGCTCCCCTTTCCAAAATCCTCAAAGGTGATCCAATTAGTCAAACTTAGACCAAAGATAAAATTCGAATTAAATTCTGGAGTCAAAAATCGACCCAGTTGGATATCAATCAATGTTTGAGTCTTAAAAACCAAAGCCAAAAAATATACAGTCAAATTTTCAAAAATTAACAAACCATTTTACAAGGTCTGAAAATTCAAAGAAATACACAAGAAACCATTAACATAACAAGTGCAAATGATAAAACAAAACTAGAATCCAAATGATTTGATTCTCCATATACAATAGATATAAAACAAATTGACAAGTTATTCACTGTCATACATGGATAGACCATTTACAACATTATACCAACATAGAAGCTAGTATATAAATACCTTGAAAAGAAAATTTAACTAGAACATAACCCCACAAACACCCACTTCGAGGTATATATATATATTCAAACCAAACTAGCATTACCTTGCAGAGAATGGTATCAACAACAAAGTTTCACATTCTTCAAAATAACACAACAACACAACTAGTTTAAGGTATTCATGTTTCCAAAAATGACTCTACACTACTATGTGCTTGAAGTCCATGAAATCACAGTCAAGAATACTCAACTAAAATCCACTATAATCAAAATATGACCAGTATTCAAAACAATATTAGAATATACAAACCACATAATCAAACAATAAATCCATAATACACAAATCAAGAACCAGAGAACACAATTTCATTGCAAGAGTAGAGTTCTTTTCATGAAGCCATTAAATAGAGAAAAATATTTCAAGGAGTTATAGCCTATCTTACCTGGTAGAGCTCATGAATTTCCTTTCCAAGCTCCTTAAGTATCTCTCCAAGCTTTCACGAATGTTTCCACAAAAATTCAAAACAAATTCCATAGAAAAACCCCATCCTTCTTCTTCTCTTTATTTTAATAGCCCAAGAAATAAAAAAATTTCCGTTAATTCCTCCAGGAAATGGAGAGATCATAAATCAACCAAAAATGAACTAACTATTTGAAAATGAAAAGATCAACATGCAGAGCTAACATGCTCAAAGTACCAAATGCAAAGTGAAAAATAAACCCTATATTTTCTCCCATAACCATCGTTCCCTTTCCAAGGTGGTTTTCACTTTTCCCCAAGATTTAATTTCCATGGTAGACTACCAGTTACTTCCCTAATGTTCGCCAACCTCCATTGACCATTTTAAAAATAGAAACCAACTAATAGTTATACATGCCACCGCTAAACCATTAGTAGTCCTTGTTTAGCATGCATGGCCAAGTTATACTTGTTTACTGCCAAAGGTGGTGGTGTGTACCATTAAAACCTCACTTTATTCACCAAGTACCAATATGGGTTGGCGTCATCATCTTAACCATACTCTAACCCTTCAACACAATGTCATCCATGGTTAGGTCATAGGTTAGGTCATAGGTTTAGAACTTAGGATCCATAGATAGGTTTATAATCCCATTAACATAATGTATCAACCTTAGCTGAAGTTGATATTATTTAATCCAATGCAAATAGGATATAGTTAGTTCCTTTAGTATATAATCATCACATTAGTATAGGTTAGATTAGTCCTTATAAGAAATAAAAGAATATCATCGTTACAATAATTGAATCAAATAAGATTAAGTAGAAGTATGACTGTAATTATAAGATGATATTAAACAGTTTAGGCTAACTTATAATCAACCAAGTATGCATCTACTTGCAATATCAAAAAACATTAGGAAGTTAATTAGACTTAATAATTATGATTAAAAATAACATATTGATCAAGGAGAATGCCTTGGATCACTAAAATTGATCCAAGGTATTTTCCTTCATCTATATCGATAACATAGTCTAGGAACATATAACTATTACAAAAATTAGATAGCTTACTAAGTTACCCATTTATCTATCTATCCCAAGAATCCAATTTCACTTTCCACAAGCTGAAATCACTTAGTTTATCTCTGTACTCCATCTCTTGTACAATGCAGTGATCATCAACATATTATGGGGAACATCCTTCATCCTCACTATGTTCTGCATGTTAGCATGATCTAGAACATCCCACTCAGCATTTGAAAACCCCAACCCCAACAATGCACTCAAGTTCCCACCATTACAGAACTCTATCAAATGAATATCTCTCTTCACAATGCAAAACAAAAAAAAAACTCAATACATCATATATATGCAATAAAACCTAACAATAACATAAACAAGCATCAATTTTCACAATTACAATACTTTGGGCTTAACCCTAGACTTTTGGGTTACCATCACCGAGAACCAGGACTCAGGCTCACTAGCACCCATTTCTAGGTGCTAGTGTCCCAATGGTCATTAGTTCCTTCTCTGCTCTTGTCCAGGCCAAAAATGCAAATAAAATTAATTTTTTTTGCAAAAATTCACAAAAACATCCCAATTCAACACAATTTTCGAATAAAATCATACTTACTAGCTCAGCTATCGTACGTGACACTATAAATACCACCACCTTCTCAAATTGACTTAATCACGGTGCTCTTACTTGTGCTATCCTCACACACTCAAATCTCAAAATCACACTCATGAACTATTTAAATGAAATACCTATTCACTTTTTCATATTAATATTTATAGTAACTCTCAATTGCCTACCTTGTTATAGTCATTATTTCTACTCATTCTTCCAACTAATACACATCACATGGTTTTTCTCATATCTTGAGCATTACTATTTTGATTCTTGTTCCATTTTTTTTGTCCTCTTTAGAAATATGCCTATTTTTTTATCAAACACATTCCATAGACACTATATCCCCACTCAACACAGATTCAACTCAATATACACTCAATTTTAAGACATCTACTATCACAATTATGTTTACACACATTTAATTTTGGCTCAATAATCATTCTCAAATCATTCTCCCTTTCACCAAAAGGAGGGCATATAATCAGGGTCATCCTATAATTCCCCTCACACCATTACATGACCATTCTACATTTCTAATTCATCATTATCAAACATTTGCTCATACATCACACAATATTTCACACCATTTTATAGCAATTCCCCTTAATGGCCTAATCTGGGGGAAACAAGCATAAAATATCTCCATGCGTAATCAATAAAATACATTTAAATCTAAAAAAACCTTATATTCACATCCATCAATCCATAGAAACATAGTGCACTTCTCCCAAATGACCTAACTTGGGAGTTACATCATCACTTTCTTAGATAACCTAGTATGGAAAGTTATCTCCACATTTTCTATTTCTTCCAGATGACCTAACATGGAATCCATCTCACATATGTTGTGGCACCCTTGGAGTGGGGGAAATGGGACATCATTTCCCTTCTAATGCTGCTCCTATATGGGTTATTCACGTTTGATAGAAAAGTATAAAAATGAACAAATTTGGTCTTTTTCTATCTGTAGTAGCTAAACCTTTTGAGGATATAGTTAAAGTCAGAGGATAAAACTATAAATATCTCCCTACACTCTTCCTGTTCTAGCAGGATGCCCAAACCCTTAGTTCTTTGCACACATAAATATTGGGTTGGGAACTAATCATTCCCTACCCCAAAAAATTTCCATCAGTGACAATATTGAAATCTCCAATCACTTAAAATTGAAATCATCAATCTCACTTAGTGCTCCTCATAACAGTTTTTCATCTCTCTTTACGCCACATGGATCGACATGTCAATCCATGGTTCTCCACACTATATGTTCTTATTGTGCACGTACTTCTATAACATATAAGCATACTTCTATAGTAGAGCTTCTCTAGAATCTTCTCAGGTATGTTCCTTACTTATTTTAAACTACTTTAATTTCATTCAAATAGCATAAATGAGGGGAACATGTAGACAAAAAATCACGCACATACTACTATTTTACTATACCGCGAAGTATGTTGTTTTATATATGGATCTTGTGTAAGGAAAGTATTCACTGATGGATCACTGTCTAGTCTATCTTTTTGTCTTGTTTGTTTCTATTGTTTTATCTTACACACTTTTGGTTCATACACACAATTATGGTCAGGTCATATGGATCCTTGTATCATATTATTTTCACATTTGTCATAGGTTGTCTTTAGACACTAGCACCCAGGAATGGACACTAGCACCCAGGTGCTCTTGTCCATCCTGAGCACCCGTGTCCTCTTTATTTTTGATCTTGTTTTGGACATTTAAGGTCAGTTTTTTCAGTTTTCCCACTCATATCCTGAGGTACTAGTCGGCATGCCAGGTCATTAGTGTTGAAATTCAAGTAAGAGATACCTATATAAATACAACATACATACCATTGTAATGGAGGGTAATTTATATCAAGGGCTATCTATCTACATATCAAAAGGACTACATTTTGGGATCATTACTCTATATACACATTGTATAGGAAAGGAAAGTTCATTTTTCCATCCCACACACTTGCATTCTATCTATATACCACCCACTATCTTTCCGTCATCGTTTCAAGGGAAACCTAGGAGCACTATTGCACACAAAATCACATAGAACTACATTGGTTCTAAGATGTAGTGCAATGTTGAGTCGTAAGTTCACTAGTTGACAACTAAGAACAGTTTGAACCCTCATTTTGCATCTTTCTTTTTTAGGATTTGATGTATTTTTTTAGGGTTTTGCAGGAGGATATTTGTGGTGTACATTTATAGGCACTCCTGCAGTAAAAGTCTGACTTTCAAGAGATTAGTGGTGAACAATTTTGAAACCCTAGTGATAGTGTCATAACTAGATATCAAGATTTTTTATAGGCTACATTGCCCACCAGAGGTCCTAAGCACACGCAAGTACCCTTGGTCTTATTTGGGCACCCATGTCCAGGAGTTTCAAGCACCCATGCATTTTTCTAAGTAGAGTTTTGATGGTCTGTATTTTTTGTTCAATCACATTCTCTAGTATATACATACTTTGGGATAAGTGAAATCAATGTAAGTTCCCTATCTCTTATATTTTCTTTCATAAATAAATCAAATAAATTTCCTAGCACCTATATTTTTTTGTATATCAGTTGTAGCAGTCATTGATTTTAGATGTATATAAAATAAATTCAGATTTTATTGAATCAAATAACTAGGATCTTAATGACATCATAAGATTTATTCCTAACCCACTCCATATAGATATTTCCAAAATCCTTGATATAGAGAGTGTGGTTGATAGAACCATCATAAGTGATATAAGGGTAATGTTAATGATAATCCTTATGGATGAACCATTGGATTTGTAGGAAACCTTAGGTTGGTGAGACATGCACCCTAAGGTGACATCCAGATTTTAAAGAAGCTAGCTCTTCTCTAGTGGTTGGGGTAGGGTTAGAAGAAATCATGTAAATGAATAAAATAAAAATGTGATACGTTTATCTAAGAAAAATGAAAATGACAGAAAACTTGAAATCTTTATCAAGAATATTTGAATGGATGAACAACACAATCCACTACTCTGATAACGTAGAAATATGAGGAATTGAAATGATTGATTTATAGATAATAAACGAAATAGGGAAATTCTAAGGGTATCAAGCACGATGAATTTCCTGACTCATTTAGAACTACTTCTCATAAAAAAAATGAAAGTTTAGAACATGAAAAAATCCAATTACACAGAATAAGAACTCTTTATTCATATAGAGAAAGGGTACATAAGGCCCATGAAAGCACAAATTACACTTCTCTTCTATGATAGAGGCCTACTAAGGCTAGATTTTACAAAGCATACATAACTCTTCACCTTTATCCTCTTTCTTCTTCTGGCCCAGAATTCCCTCTCTTTTAGCCTTCTTCCTTTTATGCCTTTCAAGACCTCCTTTGACTTTCACTCTCAGCTACCACCTTTTTTTCCTTCAATTTTGATAAGGCCCTACACTTATCCTTCTGGATCCTATCCCCAAATATTTTAAATGCAACACTACCAATATTAGTGTTTAAATTCATATTTGGATTAAATATTTCACTCCTTTATATGAGTGCATGAATTTGCCCCCTACTTGGTATTGTCGATGGGTCTCTGATCAGTGAAGCTCCATTTTTTCCATGTGGAGGATTTACACTCATTTAGGGTCCTCTATTCCTAGGATTATATCAAAAATGTGTCGAATATACACATGGAAAGGTTCAGTGAGGTAGACATATCTTTATCTCTTCAATTTGCTTTGGGAGTGACCTTGTCGGAACCTGGACACGTAGAGAATTTTCACTAGTCTGAGAACCTACTTTGAATTTCCATCTTTGGGACCACGATGATGGGACATGTGGAAGAATTCCATGGGCATTTTCATACTAGGTCAATTTTATCCCTCGAGCGAATAAAAGAACCTAGATTCGGGGTAAAAAAAATGCATGATACAAGAGTTTTAACAAAATAATATAATCAGTTTGGTGACTCACTAAGGGATTCCATGTTTCATGGAAGAATCTAACATCTATGACCTATCAAAAATAAAAAATGTGGCTAACAGAGGGAAACTTAGAGCTTCTGCAAAGAAGCCTAGTATCTGAGCCATTCTTACTCTATTGGGTAGGTTCTTCATCATAAAGCTTGAAATTCTTGGTCTATCTCAATTATCTCCTTGTGGGTGAAACCCTGGAGGATTTTCATTACTATATGCAAGTGAAACTCTAAGTGTATGATAGGATTAACGATGGTCTCGACCTCAGTGATACTGGAGTCCTCTTTCAAAGACTAGAAGACCATCTTGTCCTAGCACTTAGCGATCAACTATTAGATTTGGTCCTTTGATAAGACCGTGGATTCATCTGGGAAGGGAGAAGGGAACCTAGTTATACTAATTCATATATATTTTTCTTTTTTTCCTTCATTCCCTAGCAGATTTGTGCCAAGAGATTTTGAAATTTGATAGAAGCTTTGGTACAACTCAAAATATCATTAATTTTTACCGATATCAACTTCCTGTTAGTGATTCCTGCATTTTGAAGGGCAGGGTCTAAGGAATCATAGAGTTTTTGAATCAAAATATTTGACTCCTGGAACTTAGAGGATAAGGCATTTCTGATGGTGGAGAATGTATTTTCTACCTTAGAGCACAACTCTTGTGCATTGGATATAAATCTGAATGTTGGGGCCATATTTACAACAGTGATGGAAATCATGTCACAACAGGAGGCATATAACCCTTACACTAATGATACGATTCCAGCCTTCTTGGATCGTTGCCCCAATTGATTGGTCAAGTCCTTGATCGTTTCATCAGAGGATTTTAACTTGTCCTGAAAGCCACTCTTTTCTTGTGAGAGTGAATTGACTAGGGCCTCAGATGCAGAGAGGTTAGCTACCAGAGATTTTTCCTCTACTTGAGAAGATGTGAGGGATTTCTTGCTCAACATGTCTTTCAACTCCTTCTTGAGTTGATCAACCTCTCTTTCTTTGGCATTAAGCTCAGCCATGCGGCCCACCGTTATAGCCTCTACCTTTTGAAGGCTGGATTGTGCCTTCTTAAGCTAGTTGTTAAGTTTCAAATATTCGATAGTGACTACCACCACCATTTCATTCATTAGCTCGACCTTGTCCTAAGGATGGAATTCAGCAAGGTCTACTATGATAGCACTGATGGAATAGTCATGTTTTTGCATTTTTTCTACGGGCTTGGATACCTAAGGGAAAAGGTGAGTGATGGTCAAAGAGCTCTTCTGATGATCATACATAGATCACATCTTCTTAGTTGATAAAGCTACCATCTCCTTATCTCTCTACTTTAATATCCTCTGACCCCAACCCACCTTAGCGGACTCTACTTGGCTCAAAAATTTGGAAGGAGAAGAGACTATTCCCCCTACAAATGGGAAACCAAGTGGCAGGTTGTATGGGACAGTAACTGGTAATTAAGATATTGTAGATATTAGGGCCAAAGAAGGGGTTGTGATTAGACATGGTGAGAAGCTTGGGATGGTAAGAGGGAACTGTGAAAGTAGAGGAGTGATAGGTGGAGGAAGAGGCTGAGATGGAGTGACAGACCAAAAGGGGATTTCTGAAAGGAAAGGTGGAAGTGGAGGCGTTACCGAGAGAGAAGTCCCAGGTTGTGGTGTAGACATCACATGGACCATGAATGACTTCAAACTTTTGTGGGCCAGGATGGAAAATGAGTCTCCCTCTACTATTGATTTCGAGAGCTTGGGTGATGGAAAAACTGATGGAGGAGTCTGAAGAGGAGTGGTAGATGAAGGTGCTTCCAGTATCCACTATTGTTGGAGCTTAGAAGATTCTTTAGTTGACTTGAGAGATTTCTCATAAGTGAGTACAATTATATCCTCATTGTATGGATCAGATTCATGCTCCATGTCCCATTTATCCTCCCACTTATCATCACTAGGGACCTCCTCGAAGCTCTATGTGGTATGGCCAATTTCCTACCTATACTTCCAAAAGGCCTTAATTCTCCTGGGGCTCCAATTCCTTCTTTTTAAGGACACTCGAAGCCCTTTTCCAATTGTTAGATTAGGGTCAAATACATATTTGACCTGGTGGAATGAATCCTAGTCAGGATTTGGGATGTCCTATAGTTCAACAAAAAATATATGGTGATTTAGCCTGGGGGCTCCACCGTTAATCAAAAAATGGCCTCGACTCATGCTAGTAAGAGCTAGATATTTTATTTTTAGCCAAAGTAACATCAATTTCCCCATTCAGATCATACCTCCATGAATCCTCGATCAAGGTGAAACCATAGGAGGCCAAATTTTGTGATAAATAATGGTCCACTTGTCTTTTGAGTATGGTAATCCCTCCCCTAATAAATGGAAGCTCATAGACTGATTTCTTCTTTTTAATAGAGATGATCTCTAGGTCCAGGAGGATGATATTTCTAGTGAATTTAAGACCCGAAATCCATGATGTGAGAATCCTTGGGAGCATGAAGGATTCACCCCTGAATCTGTGGACCCAAATCATGGAATGAACTCTAGAAAAGAAGTAGTCACATGTGTGCAATGGGTCTAAAAAGGTAGACCACGTAGAGTCATTCATTCTGCTATTTATCCCTTCATAACCAAGCTCTAGAAAAAGAGGCTCCAAAAAAGCATTAAAAAATTCATAGACATTTGAAGAACAAGACAATCCATGGGTCCACATAGATACTGGGATAATATTTTTGGGATTTACTTCCGCATCTCACAAGGTCAGAGTCATAAACTAGCCAAAATATTGAGTATCCTGGTATAGGATGAGATGGAAAAGAAAATGCAAATACCTAAAGGTGGACACCATTGAGAAATGACTAAGATTCACATAAATTAAACCTGCGATGACCTCTATGAAATCAAATTTATATGTCTTCTTCTAGCTGAAAGTCCTTATCCAAAACAGTGCCGCCATCTACCAATCCTCAATGCCTCTGTCAGATTCCTACCTGAAAATAAAAGCCAACATAGAACATGCATCTTGAGTGTCATACATAAGAGATTTTAAGGTAATGGGGAAAACTAGAATCCATGAAGCACTGGTTTCTGACAGCCTCAACTCCTTGGTGAGGAAAGTGGCCTTTATTTGACACTCAGTCCATATGATTCAAATTTCAACTATATTATAGAAATTGGCCTTTTGATCATAGGTTAGGGATAACATGTCCTTGATAGCCTTTGGTGTAATTACTACAGCTATATTTTTTCCCTAGATTATGTGGCTCTCTGAGTTGAAATAGGTTACACATGTCTGTTTGAGCTCTGGGCATGGGTGTGTAAGAGGAACCATTTATTAGGTGAGAGTTGTGCTCTGAGTCCTAGAACCAAATAACTCAGTCTCCCAGAAGGTTGAACCTGGTGAAGGCTTCCTCTCTTAAATCTTTAGGCCTTTTATTGAGACTAGGGTCGAATATATCGTCAGTTGGGTCCATGACCAGCGAAGGGTCATTGTACCAGGACAACGGGTTTGGGTATCTTAACTTAGGTTGATGTGGTCAAGGAGGAATGAGTTTCCCTGCATAGGATTTTATTGCATGAAAAGAACTAGAGGAGACCATGGTATCTCTAAATCTATAATGATTCTGGAGGATTTGGAGACTTTAATATTCATCAATTAACTTAGAAAATTTAAAATGCTTCAGAATGACCTCGCCGAAAATCTTGAGCCACCTTTAATAGCCATTTCTACTTAGGGAGTAAAATCTCACACGTTCTTGGAGTCACTTCTTATAACATTCCTTTTAGGTGAGATACCCGAGGCACCAAACTCAGTGACTTCTGATAGATCTTGCATTAATTTTGGATCTCTTCATTAAGAAAGGGGCCTTACCCTTGATGATGACATCAAAGTGAGAAAAGACAATGGGAGGGTCCTCCTTTAAAAACAAAAGAGACGTAGATAGGGGTGATGGAACACGTGGTAAAATACTCAAAATAATAATGAAGGCACAACACAGAAAAAAGGGAAGAAAATATGTACATATGATACAATTTCCAAGGATCCCTAAACATAGGGTTTAGAGTGAATCCCATTCACTGGGATATCCAAAGGATCTCCCACCATGGTTTCAATTTCAAACAAGTTATGTTGCCTACATGCACTAATCTTGTATGGTCTAGTCCACAAGGGGTCAAACTTCCCATGGTTCCCAGGCTTGGCTTCTCTGGCATCCCACTTTAAGACGGTGGTTCTGACTTATAATTTTGGCTTTGATGTCTTTTGATCGAACTATGTCTTGACTATTTATTGGCGATTGATCATGGTTTCATGGGCAAGTTCATGCCTTTCCTATATTTCAACCAGCTTGAAGAGCCTCACTGGCATCACTCTATTTTCCTCTATCTCAAATCCTTTTAGTATTTGTAATGTGGGAATCTCCAAAGAAATTAGAATCAAAACACTTTTTCCATAGACTATTTCATATGGTGAAACTTTCAGGATCTATTTTGGAGTGATCCAATATGCCCATAAGGTTGTTTTAACATGTTTGTGCCATAACCTTTTGTGCTCATGCCCCATACTATTGATGAGTCTTATCAAATTCTTATTTGTAGACTGTGTCATGTGATTTCCTTAGGGGTAATAGTTGGAGGATGTCTTTAGATATATCCTATGCCTGACTACAAAATCAGACACTTTATCTCCTAGGAAAGCTTTGGCATTTTCATATATAATGGTGTAGGGGTGACAAAAACATGTGGTGATATCTTGCAAGATTCCTAGGATCACATTTTCAGTGGACTCCTTAAGCATAACTACCTCTGTTCACCGGGTGAAATAATCAGTACCCGTGAGAATCCACCGATGTCTGGCACTTGAAGTCAAGTTAACCATTCCAATGAAATCAATACCCCATTATGCAAAAGGTTATTCAATTAGGATGGGGTTGAGGGGAAACATCTTGTTTCTCTAGAAACCTTTGTAAACTTGAAAAACCTTGCATTTGTTTGTTTTCACCTGGCTATCAGTGACTAGGATAGGTTATGAATATCCTACTTGTAAGATATTTATAGTTGTGGTTTGGGCTGAAAAGTGACCACCTGAGTCTTCATGATGTAACTCCCTTAATACTCTCTCGGCCTCCTCATCTTCCAAGCATCTTAACATTAACCAGTTAAAATTCCACTTAAAAAGGAAGTTTTCAATCATAGAAAAATGAGTCCCTTATTTCCTATAATATCTCCTCTTTTTCAAGGGGAGATGGCCTAGGTACTCTCTGGTTTGCATAAAATGGATTTTTTTAGATACCCATCCCTTAGGTTTATCCTCATGTAGGTACATTATTGCTTCTGATTCACCATTAGCTTCGGGGATAGGTTCCTACGTTAAATATTGACACACCCCCTTGCCTCACACAAGCTTTGTGGGTTTTAATTCTATGTCATATTCCAGGATCTTGGTTATCCAATTTACACTTTTTCAGTTATCTCACCTTTGATTATGTATTCTTTCACACTAGGGTGAGCCACCATGACCTGAATCTTATTGTGCTTGACCAAATGTCTTAATTTCTTTATACCTTTGACTATGGCATAGGCCTGCCTTTCCAAAAAATTGTATCTTGTTTCATAGTCATGGAGGGTTTTTGAAAAGAAAGCAATTGGGTGTTCCTCCCCATGTTGTTCTCCTTTCTGAGTTAACATAGATGCTATGCTAATTTCCCCCCATATACATACATAATGAAACTCTTTGAGAAGTTGGGGTTGTGGACTATGGGGGCTAATGTAATAGCCCTTTTTATTGATTCAAAATATTGATGACCCTCTTCAGTCCATTTGAAAACTAGGTCCCTTTTGAGCATAAGGGTGATTGGGTGGATAGTTCCCTCAAAATTTGATATAAACCTGTCGATGAAGTTAATCTTTCCTAAAAAGGATTGAACAACCTGTTGTTGCAAATCAGTAGCACACCTAGATGTTGATCAGGTTTCTAAGTTGATGTTTTAGGCATCTAGTGTGATTGCACAACATTGAAACCTATCTCCAAGTCTGGGACTTGTAAAATGAGAGAGGAATATCCAGATTAGAGGTTGGTTCCTCAAACTCCTCTGATTAGATCTATATTTGCAAAACTGCAGAGGTTCAAATCCTAATTTTATCCTAATTTGCAAGGAGACAGGGATAAGAAATGTAAAAATTGAAACTAAACTGATAAAGGTGATACACCAAAGGAGTGGCGAGCACTTCTTGCTCATGAAAATTGACAAAAATCATAAATTGTAACATAAAACATCATGCACAAGTTGATAATTGTGATCAAGGGTTTGAAATGAAGCAAACAACACATACAAAGGACTGAAAGCATTCACAGAGCCTGCATTGTGATTTTCAACATCAAAATCCTTGTATTCCAACACCAAAGAGGCAGAAAAACCTGTTACAATCCTTGGAAGGTTTGATACTTGCCAAAATCACTTGCTGAAGGTGAAAACAGAAGCTTGCTGTGCAAAAAAGTGTTCAACCATCAAAAAAGAGCAAAATCTGGCTTTTACAGTGCATGGGTCGAGCCCAAGAGAGAGAAAACGTGAAAAAACATGGGAGCCATTCCCCATTGACCAAAATGCATTAAAAAAATCATGGAGGTCCTCACAAACCCATGCCCTAACATTTTTGACCATATTGGAGAAGAATGCGACCCATTTCACATTAAAATTGGTTGTTGAAACATCAGTTCTGTCCATGGGCGCATACCAAAAGATTTTTTTGAATTTATCCCTCCAAACTGAACCAAAATTAAAAATTGACCATGGAATCTTGTAGATAATTTCACTAGATTTCCATTGATATAAAGAATGTGAAAATCTGAGCTTTAGATCGAAAGTTATGGCCATTTGAAGATTTAGGGAAAAAACAGGCCAAAATCGGATCGGCGGGCAAAAAGTTTGAATTTTTACCCATTTGGTATTTGAAACATTTTTCAAATTTTCCCCACGCTCCACCACTCCAGGTGCCACATGGCACATTCTGATTGGGTACGGGACCTTCCTGACCATTTTTTCCTTTGGGTCGCTTGGTGTTTTTTCGCCCTTAAACACGTGGCAACTCCTGATTGGCTGTGGGCCTTCAAGGGAAAATTTCCCACAAAAACTCCACCGAGCCATAACTTGAAAAATACGTGGAGTTGGGAGGAAAAATTTACATTTCTGGAAAGTTGAGAAAGATCTCTATCCAATGGTGTCATTTCCAGAAGGTTTTGAGTGCCTAAAAAGTAAAAATTTATGACTGAGGCACAATAGAAGGAAAGAATGAAAGGGAGTTAGCCACAAAATGAGCAGGGGGCACATTTGGATAACAATTTTGGTGACTCAGAGGGGTCATTTGCCTACTGGATGAATGATCAATAGCCTGAAGCAATCCATTGGGCATGGATTCATGAGTAGTAGCCTGAAAACTGATCTGAACTTTGAGAACTTCCCTCTGAACCACTTGAATCCCACTGGACATGGAGTTGTTCCCACCAAAATGCCATCAAAACAAACTGTGCAAGGGTGAAACCAGCAGCACCAAAACTATGTACAAACTGAAAATCATACATGCTCTAAATGGAACATGTAGAGTGTGCACAAGCACCTCTTCTACTGAAAGCAAACCTACCTACTCTACTCTAACTGGAAGCAAAGGTGAGCTAGACGAACCCTGCAACTGGTTATGCAAAATAGCTTCCTTTCTTCAAAATTGGCAGCCATGCAAATGATTTGGAGCTGAGTATGGCTGATTGGATGAGTGGAATATCAACAAGAAGCTGGTATTCTACCCAAATTAGCAAGGTGTCAACTAAAAACAAATCCAATACCTCTTTTAGTTGCTCTGCATTTGGATTGGAGAGGTATGAAAGCTGATCCTTGGAACTTTGCAGCTCATCCTCATGCTTAGAAGCAAGCATGACTGGTTGTGGCTTCTCCTTTGGCTCCAATGAAGCTAAATACCTTATTGGGAAAGGTCTGATCAGTTGAGTATGCCCATAATTCTGATTTTCAACTCCAAGAATGGAGTTCTGTTGTAGACCTTGAATGGATGGTGTGGAAGCAATGGTAGAACCCTTCTGCCCTTTCTCTTCCTCCAATGAAGGACATGAAAGATTAAAATATTCCACTCTTGGTTCCAAAGAGCTTCTATAAGATGCAGGCTACTACAAATGAATACTCTCCTCCATGACAGCAGGCTCTTGTGTTTGGAAGATGGATGATGAAAGAGAGAATGGTGGAAACTCGACCGATTCTTCTTCATCAAAACAGTCCTCCAAATCAGACAGGTAAACTGCCTCATTGTTATCTTGATGCAAATGTTCAATCTCTCCCATGGCGTTCTCTTGATCTACAACTTGATCACCATGGTTTCTTTCATCCTCCAGCATTGATTTTGAGGGATCAAACTCTTCTTCAGTACTAGAACTTGAGAGAGATGAAGTAGAGAGAAAAACTGAAGGTTCTTCTATAACCTGCTTTGTGCTCAAAGCCTTTGGATCTACACTTTTCTCCCCCATAGCTGGAATTTTCTCCTCTTCTTTTGGATTTGGAGCAGCTTCTCCTTCCTCTTGCTGTCCCTCATGACTGATTTTTGCAATTTGAATTGGATCAGCATTTCCTTCAAATAGGGTGCCAACATGGACACTATATTTTGAACAAATTGATTGCTGATCTGCAACTCCTTTTTGCTCTTCTTCTACTGCAACAAAATCAGTCTTGACCACCATTTTTTCTTTAACTCCAACCTCTTTTGAAGGTTTCATCAGCAAAGGGATCTTCTTCATCCTAAATTTAAGAGCCCAACTCTTCAAAATTTGAATTTCTTCATCCTTGTTTGGCTTCTCTTTTCGCTGCCCTTCATGACTTATTTTTGCAATTTTTTGTGGTGGTGGAGGAGGTAAAACCTCTTGTTTCTTTGGAGGAGAGGGTGTTTCATTTAGCTCTTGTGGAGGGGATGACTGTTTGGAAGGGAAAAGGATAGAAGAATTGAGATGAGGTGGAGGACTAGGGGGTGGAGAAATGGATTCAACACTTGGGACAGTAGATGAAGAGTTTAAAACTTGACACTGCTGAGATAAAACAGATTGGGAAAGAGGAAAAGAAAAGGCATGAGATGGTGTGCTTACCCATTGACAAGGTTGCTGAATACTCCTCTCATACACCTCTATTACTTCAATCCACTTTGCAAGCAATGGCAGCATTGCAATCATGAAGTCAAGCTTCTCTTGAGGGCTGTAATGCCTTGGGAAAGGTCGCACCCATGGATAGGGTGCTCCACAACTGATTCCAAATGCTTTCATTTGTGCTTGAGCCCTAGATTGCACCATGTTTACCTCCATCTTTTGGATTTTCTCCAATAGACCAGCATCTTGCATCTGATTGTCTTCATTGTATGCACACCCTTGCTCTTGGAAAGCTCCATAGCCAAACTAATTTTGGCATTGCTGCTCATATGGGTATGTATGATGATTTTGAATTTGTTCAAAATGCTGATTTGGAGGATTTAAAAAACATGTTGGAGGTGGGAAACATTGCTACTGTTGTAAATGTGAGTTCCATGATGGAAATGAAGTCCTGATTGCACAACTTCATGGAATGGAAAAGAATGAAATATATGGAAAGAATAATGGATGGAAATGGATGAAAAATAGGTCTGCAACTTTAGAAATGGGTTGCTGATCAGATGGAGTCGCCAGATGTGTTTGCAAGTGCCTCCAAAGGATGAAATCTTCATAGGAACACACTAACCTGCAAAAGATGAAGTGGAAGACCTCTAAGGTCCCACTGGGCGTGCCAAAACTATTATTGCAAATCAGCAGCACCCCTGGATGTTGATTAGGTTTCTAAGTTGATGTTTCAGGCATCCAGTGTGATTGCACAACATTAAAACCTCTCTCCAAGTGTGGGACTTGTAAAATGAGAGAGGAATCTCTAGATTAGAGGCTAGTTCCTCAAACTCCTCTGATTAGATCTATATTTGCACAACTGCAGAGGTTCAGATCCTAATTTTATCCTAATTTTCAAGGAGACAGGGATAAGAAATATAAAAATTGAAACTAAACTGATAAAGGTGATACACCAAAGGAGTGGTGAGCACTTCTTGCTCATACAAATTGACACAAATCATAAATTGTAACATAAAACATCATGCACAGGTTGATAACTGTGATCAAGGGTTTGAAATGAAGCAAACAACACATACAAATGACTGAAAGCATTCACAAAGCCTGCATTGTGATTTTCAACATCAAAATCCTTGTATTCCAACACCAAAGAGGCAGAAAAACCTGTTACAATCCCTAGAAGGTCTAATACTTGCCAAAATCACTTGCTGAAGGTGAAAACAGAAGCTTGCTATGCAAAAAAGTGTTCAACCATAAAAAAAAAGAGCCAAATCTGGCTTTTACAGTGCATGGGTCGAGCCCAAGAGAGAGAAAACGTGAAAAAACGTGGGATACATTCCTCATTGACCAAAATGCATTAAAACCAGCATGGAGGTCCTCACAAACCCATGCCCTGACATTTTTTACCATACTGGAGAAGAATGTGACCCATTTCACATTAAAATTGGTTGTTGAAACGTCAGTTCTGTCCATGGGCGCATACTAGAAGAGTTTTTTTATTTTCTCCCTCCAAACTAAACCAAAATTCAAAATTGACCATAAAAAATCTTGTAGATAATTTCATCAATTTTCCATTGATATAAAGAACGTGAAAATCTGAGCTTTAGATCGAAAGTTATGGCGATTTGAAGATTTAGGGAAAAAACAGGCCAAAATCGGATCTGCGGGCAAAAAGTTTGAATTTTTACCCATTTGGTATTTGGAACATTTTTCAAATTTTCCCCACGTTCCACCACTCCAGGTGCCACATGGCACATTCTGATTGGGTGTGGGCCCTTCCTGACCATTTTTTCCTTTGGGTTGCTTGGTGTTTTTTCGCCCTTAAACACGTGGCAGCTCCTGATTGGCTGCGGGCCTTCAAGGGAAAATTTCCCACAAAAACTCCGACGAGCCATAACTTGAAAAATACATGGAGTTAGGAGGAAAACTTTACCTTTCTGGAAATTTGAGAAAGAGTTCTATCCAATGGTGTCATTTCCAGAAGGTTTTGAGTGCCTAAAAAGTAAAAATTTATGACTAAGGCACAATAAAAGGAAAGAATGAAAGGGAGTTAGCCACAAAATGAGCAGGGGGCACATTTGGATAACACAACCTTCTTGTTGACCAGTAGGGGAAGCTCCAAAATTGCCTTGACTCTCTCAGCATTAATGGAAACTCCCTCCTTAGACACCATAGGTCCCAAGAGATTTCCTTGGGGAATTCCAAAGATACATTTCTTCGGATTCAGAGAGATCCCAAACTCTTGACATTTTTTAAACATAACTTCTGAAGCATCAAAATGTTCTTCTTCCATTTTAGTAAACACAGTAAGGTCATCAAGGTATATGAGGATTACCTTGTTTATCAATTCCCCAAACGTGGTGTCCATGGATCTTTAAAAAGTAGCCCCTGCATTAGTGAGCCTAAATGGAATTTTTTGCATAAGAGAAGGGTCCCCATTTGGTCGTGAAGGCCATTTTATGCTGATCCTTTTCCGTAATCCATATTTGGTTATAACCCGAAAAACCATCTAACAAAGAAAACATCTAAGAGCCCACGACTATTTGTAAAAAAATTCCATAGAGCGTAGGGGGTAATGGTATTTTAGGGAGGCCCTGTTTAGATCTCTGAAGTCTACATAGAGTTGTATTTCACCATTCTTCTTCCTTACTGGAACCAGGTTGGAGACCCACGTGGTGTGTTTGATTGGAAAAATGATACAGGCTTCCAATAATTTATTTAGCTCCTCGGCCATGAGGACTTCCACCTTAGGGTTCACGGGCCTCTACTTTTGATGTATGGGCTTATTCCCTTCCTCCGGGTCAATGGTGTGTTGGATAATGTCCTTATCATAACCATGGAGATCATCATATGTCCATGCCATTAATTTATCATACTTGTGACATAAGGCCACAATTTGATCTCTTTCCTTTTGCTTTACTGACTTTCCAACTTTGAGGCATTTTTCCCTAGCTATTTACAGCTCTACATAATATTCTTTTATAGCCTCATACCTTCTCTGATACGTACTAGAATCATCCAAGTCGAAAATATTCTCAAGAGTAATTAATCCTCTAGGGAGCTTGTTCATCTTTAGTTGTATTATCTGTTCCCCTTATGCTTCTTCAATCTTAGGCTAGAGATAATTTGTGAATTGATCAGACTGCTGGAGGAAATGTATGATCTTTTGGTCATTATCAAAAACCTGCCAATGGTGTACATTATTAGGGATAGAGGGGAAAATGATCACCTTTATGGTATATTTATTTTTAAGCAGATCTTGGGTTGGGTAAAATTGAGACCCAATGGTAGCCATCATGTCCGCTTTTGTATTCTGATCATGGGGAACTACCTTAATTTTTAAAGCTTTAAAATCATCTCTTAAATCCCATACCTAGTGCTGGTAGGATCTCATCCTTGGGTTTTTAGTGGCGGTGGTATTCCTTGTGTGACCACCAATTACAAATCACTGAATACTCTTAGCTTCCTGATACCCTCCTTTTGGGTGGTGCATAAACCATGCACCAGGGCCTTGTACTCTACATCGTTAGTGGTGTAGGAGAACTAGAAATGAATTGACTGGAGTATCCTCCTACCGAAAGGAGATTCAAGGAAAACTCCAGCTCCTAAGCCATTTTTTCTTTTAGCCCCATTGAAATATAGGGTCCATATTGGAGGGTCACCAAGTAAGGTGGTCTGTCGTGCATCACCTTCTCCTTTTACTTTTGGTATTGTGGGGTTTTCATCGAAGATGAAGTAAGTTCCTAGGCCAGTTGAATCAAATTTCCCAAAAGGATCTCCCAGGGGGAGATTAGATATATGATTTCCCTCTTGGGGCTCTCCGTCCTCTACATATAGTTATTCTTCTCCAGTGATCATAGCATGGGAGGCCTTGAAATTATAAGGCACTTGGTCTATTATATGCTCTTTAGAGAGTGGTTCTGAAAAGACCTTCATTTTAAACCCGTACTTGGTTCATAGGATTAAATGGGACCAATCCAAAGACATATACCTGTCGATATTAGCCATGAAATCTAGGGAAAGGCAGATCCCAAAGACCGGTGGGACATTAATCACCATTATATCTTGACAAACATTAATATTCGGGTAGGAATAGAGCTATAATGGGAGTCCCTTGATAATCCCTATGGTTAGACCAACTTTCCCATCCAGTTGCATAACTCCTTTCTTCAAGGGTTCATATCAAACTCCTAAAGCATTTGCTATTGCCTGAGGCATGATAGTAATGCTTGCACCAGAATATATCATGGGTTTATGTAATAACTTATTACCTATAATAAGAGTCAAAAAGAAGGGGTTGGGCCTTGGCTTACCTGCCTCTCCTTGTTTATTTAGCAATATAGTTTCTGTAGGCACTTGAATGTATTTGACCCATTTTTTTGAGGGACTTACCTTGATCACATCCCCTTCTAATTTTAGCACTTCTTGGAGCAACTCCTTCTTCTTGGGAATGTTTAGAAGATCCCACAAATATGTGATGGCTGGCACCTTTTTCAGCTATTGGACTACATTGATGGGTCCAACTAGCAATGATTTGAGAGGTGGTTGATGCTTCATTCTTTCCATATCAAGGTGATGGACCTCTTGATCTTGTACAGTTTGTTTTGGAGATTCCTTTATTTTTAGTGACGGTGTGTTCACAATAATTGGAGGTTCTTTGTACACCTTTTCGATTAAGTTCAGAGTCGTTGCATCTTCTTCAATGATCCTTTTCTTGAATCGGGTGTTGTAGTTAAACTGAATAGGCTTCGGAATAGACACCTCATTTATGAAGATGGACTCCTCCACTTCTAACCAAGAGAAAAGGGCATGCTCTTATGTAATCTATGACTCTTTTTCTAGGGACATCCCTTGCATCTGGGTGGTGAAAGTAGCACTTTGGGCTTCCTCAAACTAGCGAGGTACAACTGTACATGCTTCATAACCTTATCTTGATCGTTTCTCAGCTATCCTTAGCTGCAAGTTCCCTTGGGGGAAGTATCTTGGCATATGATAATTATTGCAAGGTAAGCACCAGGCGTTGGGTTCCTTAGCTAGATGGTTTTGTCTGGGGACAAGTTCTCTTCTGCTATTGGGGGGAAGGTTCGAAGAGGCATTGATATGGGGACTATTTGATTCTATGGTTGAGTGGTTGGTGGCCTTTGAGTATTTTGGTATGTAGAGGGGTGAGCAGGTCAGTTACCTTGGAAACTCTGATAATTTTTCCTTGGATAAGCTGCCTAATTCCTTTTAAGGTTCACTATCTCATTAGAAAAACTTCTCAAGATATTCCTCATCTCCTCCATTTTGGGATAGGAAGATGAGGTTGTAGTGGTAGGAGTGGGAACCGTAACCACATTGGGGTGATTATATAAAGATTCAAAGGTTGAGGACAAGCTCGGTGTTTGTAATTGTGGATTGGGGGATATCTCATGATTTATTGGTAAAAGAGTTTTGGGAGGGAGCTTACCAGAATCTATTAGATATATCTCATCTTAGACCGTAATGTTATAGGCCTGTGGCAAAGAATCCCCTCCCAATGATTGAATAATTACTAAAATATCTGAATTTAGGGATTTTAGGTAAAAGACAATAGCCATACCTACAAGTGGTCTCACCAAGGTCGAAATCCTTTGCCAGGTTTTATGGAACCGGGTCTTAAAATTTGTCATCAATTATTATTGACACTTTTTAATACCAATTAGTTGTTGTAGGAGTGATGACCATTCTCCCTTTTTGCTGAACCTTATCATCAACAGCCCCCCTAATTGGTCCCAAGTACCAATAGTGTTAGGGGTTAAAGATTGGTACCATTCCAGGGCCCTTCCCTTAAAAGAGACAACTAGTAGACATAAGGAAACAATTTGTTCCCTTATATAATGTACTACACATATCTCTGCTACACCCTGGAGATGCTCCTCTGGAGTTTTGAAATCCTCACCACTAAATTTGGGTAATGCTTTTAATGCATTGTCTAGAATAGGGTTCCATACCACCGGGGGCGGGCAAGATGAGTGGGCTTCCTTGATCCCATGAAAAAAATGGTGTCAAAGGTGGAGGCTAAAGATGAGCCATAATGATAGGTCTAAGGGTCCTAGTTGACTGTGTAAAATGCCTCCCTAGTGGATGGGTTGAGAGTGTCTGGTCTGGGGGGGACGGGGACCTCTGAACCTATCATCCCCTTCTTTTCCATGGGGGAGATAGCTGCATATAGTCAATCATACCCTCTTCCCTTTCTCTCACCCTCATTTGCATTCATTTTTTCCTTCAAGTTGTAGAGATGGACCTTACTCCAATTGATATATTTTTGATGCTACTCAATCCAAGAATTAATGTCCCACTGAGCGTGCTAGGAAAAATATTGATGATAATCCTTACAGATGAATTATCAGAGTTATAGGAAATCTTAGGTTGGTGAGACATGCACCCTAAGGTGACCTCCATATTTTAAAGAAGTTGGATCTTCTCTAGTGATTAGGGTAGGGTTAGAAGAAATCCTGTAAATGAATAAAATAAAAAGGTGATGCGCCAATCTAAGAGAAATGAAAATAATAGAAAACTTGATATCTTTATAGAGAATAGTTGAAGGGTTGAACAACACGATCCACTACTCTGATAATGCATAAATCTGAGGAACTAAAATGATTGATTTATAGATAATAAATGAAACAGGGAAATTCTAAGGGCATCAAGCATGATGAATTTCCTGACTCATTTAGAACTACTTATAAAAGAAACAAAAGTTTAGAACATGCAAAAATTCAATTGCACAGAATAAGAACTCTTTATTCATATAGAGAAAGGGTACATAAGGCCCATGAAAGCACAAATTACATTTCTCTTCTATGAAAAAGGTCTACTAAGGATAGATTTTGCAAAGTATACATAACTCTTCACTTTTTTCATCTTTTTTCTTCTGGCCTAGAATTCTCTCTCTTTTAGCCTTCTTCCTTTCCTACTTTTAAATACCTCCTTTGACTGTCACTCTCAGCTACCACCTTTTTTGCCTTCAATTTTGATAAGGCCCTACACTTATCCTTCTGGCTCCTGCCCCCAAATATTTTAAATGTAGCACTACCATTGTAAGTGTTTTAATTTGGATCTAGAATAAAGATTTCACTCCTTTATAGGAGTGTGTGCATACGACCCCTACTTGTTATTGATGATGGGTCTCTAATTGGTGAAGCTCCCTTTTTTCCACATGGAGGTTTTGTGCTCATTTAGGGTTCTTTTTTCCCATTCTTATATAAAAAATGCACTGGATAGACACATGGAGAGGTTTCATGAGGCAGTGGTATCTTTGTCTCTTTAACTTTCTTTTGGAGTGACCTCGTCGGAACATAGACATGTGGAGCATTTGCGCTAGTATGATAACCTACTTTGAAGTTCCATATTTGGGACCGCACTAATGGGACATGTGCAAGACTTCCATGGGTCTTTCCATACTTAGTCTATTTTGGCCCCCGTTCGAACAAAAGAACCTAGATTCGGGGAAACAAAAATGCATGATATAAGATTCTTAACAAAAGAATATATCAGGTAGATAACTTCAATGTCCATAACAATGATGTAGGGAGTTAATGGTTCTCTTTGAATAGCTTGAGGAGTCTTGTTATGAATGCAATGTCTAAAAATGGGGATTCCATTACACCCAACTACAAGTAGATGGGGTTGAAATTTATTATCCTTGCCCCAAGAGACCATCTGAGGTTGATTAGAAAATAGTTTTTTTAGCCATATTTTGTTGTTGAATTATATATTTAATGAGTTTCATGATGAGTTGGGTAGAATCTATATTAGGATATGTATTTGTATTGTTAGGTGAAATAGGATTTTCTCAATCTATAGGAGGCTCATAATGGATAATATCAGCATCCAATTTCTATAAAATGTACCCCTTAAGACATTTGTACAAAAATTTAGGAGACTCTCCTACATACTGAGGAAATTGATGCAAAATTTTTTGCATAATGGGGGTATAATCAGATTCATGGAAATCCTCATGTTCCCCATATTCTTCAGGATCAAAGACAGGGTTTCAGTTGCAAGATATAGTTTACATGTTTCTGTGTGGGATCTTGGAATTATTAGTATTGGATCCTATGGAAAGGTAATTAACATAATGTGGAACTATCTTAGGAAGGCCCTAATTCTAAAATTTTCTTTGATGAGATAGAGGTAAAGGAATCACTGATAAAATATTCCATGGAAAAGTAAATATGCTTAGAGGAAGCTTATTAGAGATGATATTTAGATGGTATTGGTTGTGTAGTAAGTTTGCACATGGTTTGATGGTGTCTCAAAAGAAATATGTTATAGAAATGAGAATTTTCAAATGGGGTTGGCCTTGTAGGAAACTTACATAGGGGCCAATGGATTTTGGAAGGAATATTTATACTCAAACCGGATAAATCATGTTGTAGGGTTCTGTACATGGGCTAAAGGTGTTCAGTAAAGTATGAAAAATAAAAATGTGTGAATTTTACCTAATTAGAAGCATAGTAATATTCATTTTGGGTTCATTAGAGTGTATGATGGATAAAATAGAGGTTCTCAGCTATAATCTCAAATATAGGGATCTAATCTAATACCATACACACTGCCAAAATACAAAGGTTCTCAGGGAGCGTTAAATTCATAAATATATAGGATATTATACATATCCCTAGCATAGTAATATGTTTGTAATGCCTATAACTAAGATATATATGGTTATCCTACTAGGATTCTAAAATAAATAGGGAAAAATCCAAGTTGTGGATAAAGCCAAGGGACACAACAATAATAAGAGAATGCAATAAAACAAAGAAAACATATATATACTTTATCATATAACAATGAAGGACCAATAACAAAAAGTATTACATATAAAAGAAGAGACTGAATAGGGATATAAATACTTACATGTGGTATGTGTGTGAAAATTGATGCACAATCCTCCCCAGAGACAACATCACCAAGAGAGAATCATTTTGGGTGGAGAATGGGATAGTTTAACAAGGAGATATCTCATCCTAACTCACTATGGTGACCTAAATGCAAA
The DNA here is from genome assembly GCA_019776745.2 of Taxus chinensis. Lineage (NCBI taxonomy): Eukaryota > Viridiplantae > Streptophyta > Pinopsida > Cupressales > Taxaceae > Taxus > Taxus chinensis. The sequence goes on from CM034154.1 coordinate 475,329,784, forward strand.
AGGGAGAAGCTTTAAGACTCCAAATTCATCTAACACGTGAAAAATAGTGTGATTAAGAGTAGATCATTGGAAATTTATATGTAAGTAAGTAGTTGCAAAGATGTGTTATGGTGGTACTAATAAGAAAACAAATGGGTATATATACCAAATGTCATCACCCATGGGAAATGGCATTGGTCTTGGGGGAAACCCTAAGGTCAAAGGGTTGAAAAAAATGATGAATGGAGGCTAGAAGATAAGTGGGGATAAATAGCGAAGGTCCATAGTGATCGAAAGTGAGGATAATATAGTACAACAAGAAGAAGTGGGTAGGCATAATGGGACAAGTGGACATAATGAGTACAATGTGTAGACAAAGGGAAGAAACGAGAAAAGTATAAGATGACAACAGATAATAACAAAAATCTCAAATTTTTTGGTCTAGCCCGCATGACCAATTCCAATCATACTAAAATCTAGGTAGGATCCTTAATGAATCCAATGAGGAGGACATTTCATCAGAAATCTTGCAAAAAATAAATGGTTAGCAAGTGTTAAAAATATGTTGTATACGCATTGTGTTGTTTTTACAAGTTATACCTAAGAGCATGGCCATATGGTTCTTAGTATTCCATTTTAATAACAAACTCAAAATTTTGTTTGGATGCCCATGTAATATTGAGATATAATATCCCATTTCACCTTATCATATGCTTAAAGTATGTGCATAACAACATGGTGATGACAATTCCTAGTGTTTCTCATGAATACCATACTTGACCTATCACATTAACTACTACTACTTCTGCCCACGTGGTGTCTCATACCAAGGCATGAAATTTTCATCGCATTTATTTTTTGATCATATATTTAAATATATTTTTCACTATATGATGATACATCCTCATTGGGAATGATCTCTGACAACATTTTCCCTAGAGTACACCATATATTACCTATTTGTGCACTAAGCACAATGTTCTTATAGCATCCTTGCGAGCATGAACAATATAGGAAATAATACACTCTCCCAATACACAATGAGATCACTAGGTTCCTATGCATACTCATGAATTATGGATTTCACTTTCACATATAATTTATACGGACATTGTAGAGCAATATGTCACATTTGGCTACACTTTGGACACTAATGATGACTACATTATCAATAAAACTACTTATTTGGATCAAATATATAATGCACCACTTGATATAAGAAATATATATATGATCTATACCATAAATGGGATCATAGGATACAATTCATATAATAGTTTTACTCACATCTATGAGAACAATATCTTGCACATATATTTTTACGCTTACATACTTCTTATAATTTCCTAGCAATGTAATTTCCTCTTATAATTCACTTATGAAGGAATACTCATTATACTAACACCTATTCTATAATCCAATAATAAGGCATATCCAATGATGTAACACAATTTAAGGGTTTTATGTTATTATTGAGGGAATCATCATTAACCTAGACCCCATCCTTTTTTTCTATTATTATAACATATGGCGCAAGGCCCTTAATACATAAAACATTGGAAATTTATTTTTCATATTCTCTCTTATGGAAAAATGAAAAAACAATGTAATATGGAAAATATACAAAACCATGAAATGCATGTGACTTGATAATTCATTACATAGACTTAAATATTATCCTTACACAATTTTATCACTTTACATGTCTTATGTCCTACGTATTTTCTACTTAAAATAAACGTAAGATAGTGTCATATACACATATTCCAATTAAACTAATACGCATATTGAAGCTTCCTAAAATCCCTATAACCTAGAATAAACCCACCACATCGAGGGCATTCTACAATAGATTCACCTTATATACAGATATTATTAAAGTTATATCCATTGGTGATATATCTTACATTACTTATCTTCTATTATCTTATATGTTTTGACATGTTTCATTGGTACTTCATTCACCAATTACATTGTTTACTTATATATTGATTTTATATACTTTTTGTTAAGTTATTGTTGATTGTAATGCATTTACATATTTATTTATTACTTTCTCATTGCATGTTATTATTCATGTTTGACTATTAGTGGACATGGGATATTATTTTACTATTTACTAATTATAAGGTTATTACAATGAAATATTTTGAATAATGATTGACTTAAGATTTGAAAATTTTAAAGTTTTAGTGTAAATGAGGATTGTTTTTCCTTAGCAGTGATGTTTAGAATTGTTTTGATTATTATGTTTTGTATTAATGAGGTAAATCATCGAGATGATGATTCTTTAAGGGGGAAATTATGTCACACCCCATATTTTCATTTTATTATGTTTTCTTAAATAAATTGTGATTTATTAAATGATTGCAAAGGTTGGTTCATCAAGTGTTGTTATGAGGTTGAGTTTACATATATACATATGTATATAAAATTACAAAAAGAGATACATACACGTGTGCATAGATGTACACTCAGCACCATACATGTACTCATTACCTCACATTCGTTAATTTTCTAATGATCGTAACTTGTTTCTTTGATGTACTCGACTTGGATGATTGAACACCAACTTGCTTGTTGTATTTGATGATTTCGTAATTGTTCGATAGATTTGATATATGTCGTTGTACTTCGCATTATTTCATTGCTTTGAAATAATTATTATTTTTATGTTATTAATAACCTCATTGTCATTGCAATATCGGTCATAGACCATGAGGCACTAAAATTGGTCTTCATTACTGCTCATAGAAGGTTCATGATTGTCAACAAGGTAAAAGTTTACTTATTTGATCATCTTGTTTCACAATGAATAATAATGTATAAATGGTCTCAAACCATAATGTAGGTTAATATTTTTTATTGTGTTGACTTTGATCATAGAGAAAAAAGTGTCGATCTTAGACCGTAACACAGAGTTAATTGTTGCAAAGCAATATTGGAAAGTTTAATGTTGTTTTACAAGGTATTTTGTTTAAATTAAATGGTCATTGACCATGGTTGCATTTAAGGAATTATATGGGTATTGGAAGCCATGATTTTATCCATAAGTCTTGGCATGTTATAAGGTGAAATTTCATTGTTTAAATATATGGTCATCAATAATAGCAATCTTTGGCAAGTTAAAATGTTAAATTTAAAATAGTCTTAGACCATAAGAGGAGACATTGAAATGTTTAAGTTATAATGATTATGTTCCTCGACCATATCATTAAGCATTATGAATGTTTGATTATTACTATTGGTCATTGACTAACACCATGTAAAATTGAGAAATTTTATTGTTTCTTTTAATTGTGTCCTTGACCATTCATTCACCATGCAAGTTTGGAGGGAAAAAAGTTGGTGGAGAGTTCATTTATGCCATGAGCTAGCACTGTAAGAAATAAATGGAATTTAATTTGAGCACGATTTTGGGGGAATGGTAGAAACTTCGGATTGTGGAAGCTTCATAGAATGTAAAACCTAAGTCATTTTTATCATTTTTCTTTGTTGTTTTTGTTCTTTTCTCGAGTTGTGCATGAAGGCTATGGACTTGGAATATCTGTTGAGAGTTTTCATGAGCCTGTTTGAGCTAAAAATAGGACATGTTATTATTTTTTGATTCAATGGCATTTGAATCATTTAAACTTGGAGATCCATTTGAGGCAAGTTGTTTGTTTCAAGTTTCTGGATATTTTGGCTATGGAAGTTTTTGGAAAGTTAAAGTATAATTTTTGTAAATTTCAGGTATGGATTTTCTAAATTCATTATTGTTGTTACATTGTGGAATGATGAAATAATATAAGTTTTTCTTATCTAGAATGTTTTCATTCTGAATAAAATATGTCAATTATTATGATTTGGGGAAACATTTGATCAGAATATTTGATGGGGTATTTGAAATAACTAGATGAGTTTTTCTTGTTTATTTCATTCAGGATTTTTCATTAATGTGAAAAAAATTTAGGACGATGCATTCTATTTTTGGTAGGCTGTAATTTTGGGTTACTAGAAATTAATGATAAAAGGTTTATAGGAATGACTACATGCATTTAGATTTTTTGTGTGTGGGAACCATGTAATGGCTACGTACTCGCAAAATTTAGATTCCTAGAAGGAAAGGGTATTTAGTATGAATACTTGTACAAAGTAAATTTTTGCTAAAATGTAAAAGAAAAAGTTGATTCATGTGTCGTCTCTCTAAAACATCTTTGAGTTTTACTTCAAGCTGTCTTTTGGTTAACTGAACATATCATGCTTAACAAATTTCTAATAAAAAGTGACAATAGAAACTTTTCTCTCTTCCTAAAACGTATTCGAGTAAGCAATGTCTTTTCTGGAATCTGGGTTATTATGGAATGCATGATAAAAAGTGGTTTATCATGAAGTTATTAGTTCTCGAATTAGATAAGAAATCTCTATAACTTCGATTTGATGAAATGGGTTTTTTGTATTGAGAACATTTTCCTTTCTCCATATCCGAGTTCGCATTAAACTTGTAGTTGAAATCAGCTCAGTATAGATCTTATTATTGAGTTTGGAAAGATTAATGAACCCTCCCAAAAACATCCATTTATTGACTGTTATGATTATTGAAACATCTTTGTAATTTGATTAGTGGCTTTGAGTCAAGGACATAGACTCTTGCGGAATTTCTGTGCATTTTATGTTTTGGGTTTTGAGTTTTGGTACTAGAAGATTATTTGTTCCTTCCCATTGTAGATGCTTCATTTAAATTTTGGGCTGATAAGCTATTAAGTTTCAGTAACTTCTTTCATAGAATTTTTAATCTTGAGGGAACTCACTAGTTATAGTGCATTGATAATCAGGTTTCAGATTTATGAAAGGGTAATTGATGAAGACTGATGATGATTACCGAAACTATCTTATATTAATGATTGGGAGTGAGTAATATTGACTATGTTTTTGTATTCAAGATTAGGTAATTCGTTCAACTGTACAATGTAATGATTACCATGAAAAAGAAATTTTGATTTTCTTCCTTTCATTTATTCTGTTTGAGTAATAAAAGGATTTGTTAATATCAGACCATATAGAAGTGAATGATTTTGTTAAAGGTCATTACCAGGTTTATTTATCTTTAAGATATGAATTTGATGATTTGATAGGTTGATCAATTTTTTTCAAAGATACTTTTAAATTTGTTTAATAAACTTTAATTACAAGTTTATTTAACAAGATTCATGTATTGATTGAGTAATAAATGCTTCCTGTCTGGACTTTTGAAATAATGATATAGTTACAACATCATTGCGTAAGTTTATGTCTTGTTACCATTAAGTTAACCTTATCATATTCATTTAGTATTGTAATATAAAAATATGAATATGAGTGGGCATGATCCATGCCAATTCAGTAGAACTGACCATGTGTACAATTTTCTCTCTCCTACAGCATGCAGGACGAGAGTAATCATTATGATGTGATATAATGGATTAGATACACATGATTCTTCATGCGATGTTTATTATTAATTTGTTTAAGATATTTTTAATGATTTTAATTGTATTTTAATTTAACACAAAAGTATTATTTCATGGGTTGAATGAAGGAAAATTGGCCTTTTTGTACTTTTCTAAATATGTATTGATAATCATTTCAAAAACATGTATCATCTTTAATAAATGTAAAAATAAAAAATTGTTCTCATTTTCGTGATTGTGAAAGATGAATAAGTTATATTGTTTTTTTACAGTAGAGTATCTTTAATATGTTTGAAGTTGTAATAAGGAATTATATTTGTCTTATAATGTCATTATGATTGAATAATTATGTTAGTAAACAACATAGTTTGACGAAAAACAATATGACAAAATTAAAAAGATACTATCATACTTATGAAATAAAATATATCTTTTATTAATGGCTAAAAACTTATGAAATCATGTATCTATCTTACTAAGCATTTAATTATGTATATTTCATGTGAAACGTGATTAGATAATACCTACTTATTAAACGACAACTATATGTTGCAATAATACAATATAATTTGATCATAAATGATGATGATATCTAATTACAATACTATGATTCATTAATGTGAATGAATGGTGTGTATCGATACGATCGATATCACTAGCATAAGATGAATGTCAATTACTTTACGTAAACAGATAATTAATTTACAAAAGAAACATAGATATGACTAAAATGACATTCACGTCATTTGAATCTTGTCTCTACCAACTTCAAGATGGCTACGAGGGAGGATAATGATCACATAATGATGCAAGTCATTAAGTGGGTGTTACCTTTCCCATAGGGATCCTACGAGGGGACCGACATGATCCTTTCAATCTGAATATCGAAGTCACAATCCCTCACAGCTTCAGAACTGAAAATTTAACTCTAAACAATGTAAATAAAATCTAGATAACTGTGAAGAGATAGTTGTGTGGTGATGGAGATAAGTTTCATTGACTTGTGTGCAGTCACATAGGAGACTGAGCATGCAAATACAATGATTGAAAATTTTGGCCCAAGTAGTGTAACTAGTTGACCACATTGTTTGTTCACCACTTTCCTGGCTTGATGTGTCGGATGCCAGATGGAAATTCAATTTACTTGCTTTTCAGGTTGATACATAGGAATTGCACTTAGTTCTTAGAACCTGTTATAAAATGTTAACCAACTATATACAAGTTATACACACTTGGATAGAGTGAAATAAAGGGGATAAGGTAGATCTAATTGACCCTGTACAACTAGACATGGATATCAATTCTTATTAGATGGATTATGAACTTTATTTTATGTTTGATTATATTTGATGTGAAATGCTGAAATTCAATGAAGGCATGAAAAGTAATTAAGGGGTTTGTTTAAAATAAAATATTCCCTTAATTTGGAGTAATAATAACATGGGTGTTACACCATGGGATATTATTTTACTATAACATATTGTATAATTTATTTATTTCTCTATGCACATTACCTGCTATATTGTTTATGTTGTACACACATATTTTATGATTCATTACTTTCTCTATGCACATTGTATACTACAAGTTTGCTATATTACTTTATCGATTCACATTGTCTAGATTGTTATAGGATTTATACACACATTTTTTTGCCTTAATTATGTTGTACACATGTTTTTTATGCTTACAAATTTACTACACATGGTGTCTGGCACACGCATTCCTTACCACACTAGTGTCCCCGAGATTTCACCCTGAAATATGGGGCTACCCCTTTTAAATATTTCATTATTTTCAAGTAACAGGTCATGTTTTGTGTTTTTTTTGCCTGAAGTTACTTGCATTGCTTTAAGGTATCCCCAGATATTCATAAAATCCAAATTTGACCAATACCCACATGCAAAAACTCACTCTATCCCTTCACCAGGTTTTTTATGAAAACATTTTATATATTTATTTATTAAATAGATAAATTTCTTTATAAAATAGTTTGTGCTGAAGTTAAACCTCATCATGGATCTCCACACTAGTATTGATTTCAAATATAAGTAGATTATTCACACGGGGAATAATTTTTACACATTGGTTAATTGCCAAGTTATTTTCAAGAAATTGTCTGCGACTTCTAGAGTGTTTCTTTCATTTTTTTGTTTATATTTTGTGTTTTTTTTGTTTTTCTCCATAATCTATTTGTAAATTCCCCTTGGTATTTTATTTCATTATGATTAACCAGTTCAATTGATTGGGTTTTTTTGAAGTCACACATGGCCTCAAAAAAAGTGAAATCGATTGCGAAGTGCTAATTTTTAACACAGTAGTTTGGAAGCAAGTCGCACTTTCTAGAAATGGGTGATTTCTCTGTGCAAAGTAGTAAATTCAATTCCTCCATCATCCAAAATTCATGCAGTGATCCAGTGAGGGATTTTTTAGTCCAAGTCGTGGAAGAATTCTTATGTGATTCATGATTCTAAGTTTCTTGTTACCTTGGATTTCCCATGCCAAAATTTGGAAGTCAATTCCAAAGAAAGTTGAATTTTTTGAAGCTACCTACTGGATTAGAGTTTAACATAATGAATTAAGTGGAAAGTGTGAAACTTGGACCTATCAAACAAGGTGAATTTTAACATTTTCTTTTATGTTTCACACAAAAGAAAAATTATTTAATTACCAAACAAGTCGCACTTTTTGCCTTTCTATTGGGTCAACGTTTAACACAAATAACTTAAGTGCAAGGTGTGAAACTCGAAACTTACTGGTAGGGTGGAGTTTAACACAATCACTTAAGTGGAAGGTGTGGAATTAGAAGCTTCCAGGAAAGGTGAATTTTAACACTACTTGTTGCTTGTATGTTTCACATAAAATAAAATTTATTCACCCAAACAAGTCACACTTTTTACCTTCCTAGTGGGTCAGCGTTTAACACAAATCACTTAAGTGGAAAGTGTGAAACTTGTACCTTCCTAATAGGGTGGAATTTCACACTTCCTGTTGCTTGTGTGTTTCACACAATTACTAGCCAAAAATGGTGACTTACTTTGGCATTGTTGCATGCTTTTAAAGGGAGAAATATTTTTTCAAAGTCTTGGTGCCAAAGATAGGGAGAAATTCAAAGCAAGCAAGCATGATAAAAATAATACAAAGAAGCTTGCTAAAAATAGAGGAAATAATTGTAAGGAAAAGCATGCTAAAAAGCAAGATAAATTTGGCAAACTTGGGTGCCCAAATTAAGAGAAAAAGCACATCTTATTTTTGGAAATTGCTAAAAATAAGAAGAATCAGTGGATAAAATTAGCATGCAGTTTCCTATATAAGAAGTGGACACCATAGGTAGAGGGAAATTAATTTTGTTTGTGGAGCTTGCTGCCCTGGAGGATTTTGGTGCTAAAGATTGAAGTTGTGGGCATTAATAAATATTTTTAATTTCCTAGAAGCATCCATTTTTGGTACCTAGGATTGGAAAGGATTTCTTTTAATTATTCTAGTTGTCTGCATGTTGATGTGAGTACACAGGGGAATACAATATTATTTTTAGATTGCTTGGCATGTAAAAAAATTATGAAAATTGAGGGCAATAGGATTTATAATCAGATTTTTGTGAATAAATTGGGCATTCATGTCATGGATTCCATGTTTTTCTTAAATATTTGTAGGAATAATTAACTTGTGCTCATATTGGTGAAAAGAAGGTAAATTCAATGTCAGGTACATTAAATATATCTTCAGAATCAGAGGAAGTAGTTACATCTTTTGTACAAAGAGATCTAGATTTCACAACTGCAAAATCTTCAGGTAGAGGTGGAAAAGGGAAATCTTAGATAGAAGAATATTCAGATAAAATGAAGGGTGATGAAAATTATAATCCAATAGCACCATGCATAGTGTCTAGGCATGTTGAAGTTAATGATATAGATATTGGGCACGTGTCTGTCATCGTATTAATGGACATATCAAGGGCAAGAATGAAGTGTTGTAGCTGGAATAATTTTTTATCCTCTTTCTTCTTCTTTCTCTTATTTTCTCCGAGAACGTAATTGAGTGATAAATTAAATTGTAAAACCTAGGTAATTGGTTTAAAATTAGTTGCTTAAAGTTACTATGAAAATTCAATTACTTGGGAATAGGTGGCAGATATGCAAGGAATTGATTTAGTCTTCAGATGCATGTCATGCAAAGAGGAACTCCAGGGGAAATATTTCTGGTTGTTTCCTTTATAGCTTCCACATGTGTGAGTTCAATTAAAAACTTCCTATTTGTAATTTCCCTCTATGCACTATAAATAGAGGAAGAGCCTACAGGTTGAAAGATCACAATTTTTCTAGATCATTCTTGAGTTTTTAGAATTTTTGTTGCTTGTTCATTTCTGTGAAAGCTGAGGAATTGAATAGAGGTGAATTTCCAGAGAACTTTGTGTCCATGGTGCTTTTCTTCTTACTTTATGTGTGGATTTTTAGATAAAATTTATTTTATCTGAGATTTAGGTTAGAATTTATTCCTTTGCTTTGCTTTTGAATATTGTGAGATATATTTGTTTATTTAATTTGTGTGGATGAGACCAACTCAGAAAACTATTGGTTGAATCACATATCTTTCTTTCTTTTTTCCCAAATTTTATTATTTTTCCCCTTCTTAAAATATTTCAAAAATAGTTGCTTACTTGCTGCAAAATTGCCCAGTTGTGGTTAACGAGCTGTGGGAATTAAAGTAAAACCCCCACAAATAGTTATTAAGTTTCATACTTACCTGATTGATAAACATATTACACGGGATCCTCACAATTAAATGAGGGAGATTTATCTCATAACTGCCTAGGTTTTTAGCTATACAGAAAATATACCCAATAGTTTTTGGTGACTCCACTGGGGAACAATAGAAATTAATAGACCAAATATTTTTCTTTCCAGTTCCCTCCTATATTAAAATCTTAACCTGGCAGAACGTCCATTCACTTGTTCTAGAAGAGCTTAAGGAAGGACTGATCATTTTTATAGATTGCAGGAGAAATTCAATTTCAATCATCCTCCTCAAGTTAGAAGCCATAGATCCATTCTTTCATGAGGAAGAAGAGTGAAAAATCTTCCAGATCTGGATCATGTCTAACACAATCCACCAGCTGGGATTATTCACCAAGTCTATTCTCGAAGAAGACATTCTCCTTTCATGATGCAAAATCAACCACTTGCCCCTGCAACACCTGTTCCATGGGTCGCAACCTTTGGACCTCTGAATTTGACTCCTCCTATGCATGATCTACCTAAATGGAAGAGAAATAATTTTCTAAAATTATTTGGAGATTGAAAGCATAATTCAGATGACCACTTGGCTATGTTATTTATATCCTATGGAGTACTTGCAGTCAAACATGAATATGTATTTATTAGACTCTTCACAGAGAATATGCATGACTTGGATGGATAATGGTTCTATCGGTTAGCTCCTGGTACCATAACCAATTGGGCTACTATGTGAGATGCATTCTTGAAAATATTCAAGTCAGCCAAAGATTCTAGTACATTGATAACTCAACTGACTTAGTTGAAGAAGGAGCCACATGAGCACATGCAAGATTTTATTGCAAGATTCAAAAGATTACTTTACAAAATTATGGCTTCTGCTTCTCTGAATGGAAAGAATCAAAAGGTATTCTTCATCAATTATTTACTTCCTAAAGTAAGCTATCAATTGCAAAGAGCACATCCTGCTGACTTGTTAGCAGCTCAAAACATGGTGGTTGAAATTGAAGATGACCTCATCATGGCTAGAAAGATAAAGATCAACACTTCTAGAGCTTAAATTTCATCTTCTCCTACTAATTATGATTCAGTATTACAAAATTTAGTAAATGAGATGTTTCAGATGAATAAACAAATGGCGTAAATGGCTCAAGGAAACAACACTTCCCCTTCTTAGAATTTCAACAAAAAAAACAACAACCATACTCGCATTGTTGGTTCCCAAAGATTAGCAATTGAATTTACTCCCAGAAAAAATGTTGAGATGAATGAATAAGACCAAGAATTTTTCATTGATCAACTCGAGAATGATGATTTTGTAGGTCCTTCTAGCGACTCCAACATTAATTACCTAAACTACAAATCTGAACATGACTATGAGGAGCTTCTTGAAGATGATCATGGTCATACATATGCAGTATTTACAAGATCACAAACTTTCCAAGACGAGGCATTAGCTGATGAAAAAATAAGGGGAAGCCCTTTACCTTCTTCCTTAGCTCCCAGAGATAAGAATGTGAGTTCTTCATCTCAACCATAGAAAGTAGCTCAGGTATCTAAATCTATTCCTTCTTTTGACATTATTGATCATGTCAAGAAAACCATAATTCAAATGTCAAAAGCTGAATACCTAAGAGCTTTTCCTGAGAAGCTAAATAAGATAGTTAAGTATGTGTAGTCACCAGGATAATCCAATGTGTCAAAGGGCCTTTTTCCTAAGCCCAAGGATACTCCTTCCCAAAACAATGTTGCAGTTGTTAACACCCCAACATCTTCTGAAAGATTAGAACCATTTTATCTTTCCCTATTAATTAATTGTTTCAAGTTAAGCAACTGCATTTTAGATTTAGGTGCTTTTGATAATAGCATGCCCACTAAAGTTTCATATGATCTTGGGATTACCTTTAAAAATACCATAAAAAGGTTTTATTCCATGGAAATACAAGTCCCTTTAATTAGACAAATCAAAGATGCACAAGATGTTCTTGCAGCTTTTCCTCACAAAAGATTAAAGATGACAATCTTAGCTACAGATATTCTTGTCTGCTACAGGATGTTTCTAAGAAGAAAATTTTGTAAAGAGTTGGGAGGAGAAGTAAAGATGGATTGGTCATGTTCCCATATTCCTATCAAGGGAATAAGCCAACAGTTGAAGCCAAAAAATAAGTCCAAGTACACTGTTATAAAATTAGAAGATCCTTAATCTCATATTCATTTTCAGGAATCTGACCACGGTGTATACTTCCTGAAAATGGATAAAGACATTCCAGAGCCATAACTTCAACTAGACCCAGAGCCAGTAGCAGAAGAGGAAAAACAATGGATGTTGGAGTTTAAAGGAATCTATTTTTCTTTTGGACCAAGAGTCGATGTTCTATTAATATCTCCAAATCATGATATATTCCCATACTCCTACAAGTTGATGTTCGAGAACACCAACAACGCATGACGGATTATGAAGCCTTGCTACTAGGAATGGAACATGATATAAAGAAATGAATAAAACTTCTCAAAGCCCAAGGAGAAGCTAAGCTTATAGTAAATAAAATTCAAGGGAAAAATCAAGTCAAAGGAGATAAACTGAATCATTATAAAGATAAAGTTATTTCTGCCACACTCAATTTTTTAGCCTTCTCTATCGACTTCATTCCAACAAATCACAATTCCAAGGAAGACTCTTTGGAAATCACAACTTCACTATTGAATCTGAATAGAACACCTTCTATATTCAGAAAAGGAAAATATAAAGTGGAGATGGTATACTACCCCAAATTCCCTAATAATGTTGAACAGTGGCATAATTTTCAATGACGATGAGAAAACATTTGCATGTCTGGAACAAGACAACTTTGACAAGTTGTATGTTGAAGGGAGTAAATCACCACCACAACAGACAGTCACAGATGAAACTGATCCAGATTATGATGACAGTAGTGGAGTAATCCAACTGAAAGGTAACAAAATACCCAAGGGTTTAGTTTCCTTAGAGGAGACTTTCAACAAGCATGATCAATGCCTGAAGAAGATCAAAGAATATGGTGATAGTTCTTCCTCAGGAATGCAACTGGTTAATCTGGGTACAGAGGAAGTTGATGAAGACTTACCCACCACAGAGAGAAGAAAGGATGAGCCACCACAAGATGAAGTTGATGAGGACTTGCCCAAGGTATTCAACAAGAAGGCCAAGAGAAAGGAAGTTTGATATCGGAGACTGGGTACTCTTATGGGACAAGAGGCAAGAACCGAAGGGCATGCACGGCAAATCAGATTCACTCTGGAAAGGGCCCTTCATGATCAAGAGAATTGCCGGAATGCAAACTACCATCCTTGCCTTCCGGGATGGAATTGAGTAACCGTTTCTTTTCAACGGGCAACATTTGAAGCTTTACCGGAACTAAGAAACAGGGTAAAACTTGTTTGTTTATAAACAAAACTTTTGTTGTTTTCTTTTCTTTTTCTTTTGTTTTTGTTGGTTTTGTGTTTGTTTTTGTTGCCTGAACCCCAATAGACAATACATGAAACCAGATATGTTGGGATCTCATCTTCACTCTTTTCATTTTGACAGAGGTAAATATGTCCACAGACGAAGCCGACTGGTGTCCCGAGATTTCACCCTGAAATATGGGACTACCCCTTTTAATTTTTTTGTTCTTTTCAAGTAACGGGTCGTGTTTTGTGTTTATTTCCCTATAGTTTCTTGAATTTCTGTAAGGTATCCCCAAAGAGTCATAAAAACCAAATTTGACCAATACCCACATGCCAAAACTCACTCTATCCCTTCGTTAGGTTTTGTTTGCAAATGTTTTATTTATTTATTTATTAAATAGATAAAGTTCTCTAAAAAATAGTTTTTGCTAAAGTTAAACCCCATCATGGATCTCCACATTAGTATTACTTTCACATCTAAGTGGAGTATTCATGCGGGGAAGAGTTTTTACACACTGGTTAATTGACAAGTTATTTTCAAGCAATTGTCTGCGACTTCTGGCGTGTTTTTCATTTTTCGTTTTTCTCTATTTCTTTTGTGTTTCTTTTTCGGTTTTTCTCTATAGTCTATCCGGCAATTCCCCTTGGTCTTTTTTTTTTTCTTAACCAATTCAATTGCTTGGGGTTTTTTTGGAAGTCACTCATGGCCTTAGACAAAAGTGAAATCTATTGTGAAGTGCTAATTTTTAACGCAGTAGTTTGGAAGCAAGTCGCACTTTCTAGAAATGGATGATTTCTCTGTGCAAAGCCATAAATTAAATTTCTCCATCATCCAAAATTCATGTAGTGATCTAGTGAGGGAGTTTTTATTCCAAGTCGTGGAAGAAATCTTATACGAGTCATGATTCTAAGCTGCTTACTTCCTTGGATTTCCCACGCCAAAATTTGGAAGTCAATTCCAAAGCAAGTCACATTTTTCTAAAGCTTCCTGCTTGGGTCAGAGTTTAACATGACGACTTAAGTGGAAAGTGTGAAACTTGGAACTGCCTGGTAGGGTGGAATTTCACACTGCCTGCTGCTTGTGTGTTTCACACAAAAAAATTATTTAATTCCAAAACAAGTCACACTTTTTTCCTGCCTGATGGGTCAATGTTTAACACAAATAACTTAAGTGGAAAGTGTGAAACTTGGACCTGCATGGTAGGGTGGATTTTAACACAATCACTTAAGTTGAAGGTGTGGAATTAGAAACTACCAGGTAGGGTGAATTTTAACACTTCCTACTACTTGTATGTTTCACACAAAATTAAATTTATTCACCCAAACAAGTCACACTTTTTTCCTGCCTGTTAGGTTAGTGTTTAACACAAATCACTTAAGTGGAAAGTGTGAAACTTGGACCTACCTGGATAGGGTGAAATTTCACAGTGCATGTTGCTTGTGTGTTTCACACAATTCCTAGCCAAAAATGGTGACTTACTTTGGCATTGCTACATGCTTTAAAAGTGATTTAATTTAATTATATTTGGAAAAGCTTGGTGTCAAAGATAGGGATAAATTCAAAGCAAGCAAGCATGATAAAAAAAATACAAAGAAGCTTGCTAAAAATAGAGGAAATAATTGTAAGGAAAAGCATGCTTAAAAGTAAGCTAAATTTGGCAAACTTGGGTGTCCAAACTAAGAGAAAAAGCACATCTTATTTTTTGAAATTGCTAAAAATAAGAAGAATCAGTGGGTAAAATTAGCATGCAGTTTCCTATATAAGAAGTGGACGCCATAGGTAGAGGGAAATTAATTCTTTTTGTGGAGCTTGCTGCCCTGGAGGATTCTGGCACCAAAGGTTGAAGTTGTGGGCATTAATAAATATTTTTAATTGTCAGGAAGCATCCAGTTTTTGTGCCTAGGGTTGGAAAGGATTTATTTTTATTATTCTAGTTGTTTGCATGTTGATGTGAGGGCACAAGGGAATAAAATAATATTTTTATCTTGCTTGGCATGCAAGAAAATTCATAAAATTGAGGTTAGCAAGCTTTATAATCAGATTTTCGTGAATAAATTGGGCATTCATGTCGTGGATTCCATGTTTGTATATATTATTTGCAAGAATACTTCATTGGTGCTCATATTGGTGAAAGGGCGGAAAATTCAATGTCAAGTAAATTGAATATATTTTCATAATTAAAGGAAGTAGTTGTAGCTTCTACACAAAGAGATCCAGATTTCACAACTGCAAAATCTTCAGGCAAAGGTGGAAAAGGGAAGTCTCAGACAGAAGCAGATTCAGACAGAATGAAGGGTGATGACAAGGGTAATCCAACAGAACCATGCATAATGTCCAGCATGCTGAAGTTAATGATACATACATGGGGCACGTGTCTATCATCATATTAATGGATAGATCAAGGGAAAGAATGAAGTGTTGTAGTTAGAATAATTTCTTCTCCTTTTTCTTATTCTTTCTCTTCTTTTCTCTAAAAAATTAATTGAGTGATCAATTAAATTGTAAAACCTAGGTAATTGGTTTAAAATTTGTTGCTTCAAGTTACTACAAAAACTCAATTACTTGGGAATAGGTGGTAGACATGCAAGGCATTGATTTATTCTTTAGATGCATGTCATGCAAAGAGAAACTCCAGGGGAAATATTTCTGGTTTTTTCCTTTATAGCTTCCACATGTGTGAGTTCAATTAAAATCTTCCTATTTGTAATTTCCCTCTATGCACTATAAATATAGGAAGAGCCTATGGGTTGAAAGATCACAATTTTTCTAGAGCATTCTTGAGTTCCAGACTTACTTTGTAACCATTGATGTCATTTCTATGAAAGCTGAGGAATTGAATAGAGGTGGATTTCTAGAGAACTTTGTGTCCACAGTGCTTTGCTTCTTAATTCTGTGTGGATCTCTAGATAAACTGTGTTATATGAGATTTAGATTAGAAGTTTTTCCTTTTCTTTACTTGTGATATTGTGAGATCTATTTGTTTATTTAATTTGTGTGGATGAGACCAACTCTGAAAACTATTGGTTGAATCACATATCTTCCTTTCTTCTTTCCCAAATTCTATTATTTCCCCCTTCTGCAAATACTTCATAAACTGCTTACTTGCTACAAAATTGCCCAATTGTGGTTAACAAGCTGTGGGAATTAAAGTAAAATCCCTCGAAAATAGTTATTAAGTTTCATACATACCAGATAGATAAACATCTTACATGGGAGACTCACCAATAAATGAGGGAGATTTATCTCATGACTACCTAGGTTTTCAGCTGTGTAGAAAATCTAGCCAACACACACATACTATTTGGGACACATTACATAATACACCTATTATTTGGGATAGATTGATTATAAAACATTACATTATATACCTATTATTTCAGACATATTGCTTTCAAATTATAATTTTTGAGACACATTATAGGACATAAACTATGATAGATTTTTTTTGTTAAAAATATTGTTTAGAACATACTTTTTTAACACATTAGTTTTTTTATACATATTTACATAACATATACAACTTAATAAATTTATTTGATTCACCATGGCCATATTTTTTACGCCTTCCATGTCTTTTATTTTCATGTAATTTTTGGAATCCTAATGTGTCTGTTAGTTTTGAGTTGTGCGTCTAATAACATACTACTATTTCATTCATTGTTACAATCTTACCCGTAAAATTATATGGATTACTAAACTATTTTACAATAGGCTTACCTCTAGGATAACATCTACTACTTGTTCTCTAATGATCATATATCCATTTGAAATTTCTTTTACAACCATGTTTGGTGCATGTTGTCACTTGATGTTGAACCCTTGATTAAGGCCAATCCCAGTGAAACATGGAATGACCTTAAAAGTGTGGGAAAATGGTGCCTTTAAGGTCAACCATCAGAGAAGGTTGATTTCTTATATTTTGGATCACTGCAACTAACCTAAATAGCACTAAAAAACTACTACCAACTAGTTATAACCTAAGTTTTCTAGAGGACCAAGGTTTAGAAGGATAAAATACTAAAATAAATAAAGGGGTGATATACAAAACTATAATAGGGTTTAGTTATGACTATAAGAGACATATATATAGCCTAGAATGTGAAGTTCCAAAATAATGCACATATAAATTCTAAATAAAATGATCATAATAAGACTAAAATATTATAAGAGTACTGATATATTCAAATCAAATATGTATGCATTTAAATGAAAAATATCACACTTGAAAAACCATCAAGAACTTGGTCATTCATAATTCCATAGAGCCAATGTGCATCAAAAATTCAAAAGCAAGTTATAGAGGTCTATGAGCATAAGCTTAGCACTCAAAAGGCCAGAGCTCTAAAACTAGCATTAAATATGCTTAATTTATTCCCTTACATTCATTTATATAGAAAATATAGAAAGAAGGAGAGGATATACGATTACACCCAAAAATAAGGAAAACCAACAACTTCACCAACCACCAAGGGTCAATCAACATTAATTTTTTTAAACTAAGCATGGGAACCTAAGGTTTCTCAAATCACACTCTATTAGACCATCTGGGAATAAGGGTTGCACCATTAAATATTTAATGTTGATTGTTAGGGCGGTTGAACATTCAAACTAAATTGGATGCAAATTTTCTTCATTCAACATATTTTAGATGATTTGTGACCATTCATTTATATTTCCATGAGTTTTAGCAATATTTAGTGGACTTGCAATGATATGAGGATTTTATCCTGGCGTCTTCCTTTGATCCACAAAATTCCTTCTTGTTATACAACTTTTCCTTACTTTATGTGGCTTTCATTTTATTTTATAGAATCCTTTGTTTTTCATGAATTTCACTTTGTGCCGCCAGTACCTTCTCCCATGGGTTTCCCATCTTGCTTTGTTCTATGGATTTCAACCTTGAGAGGATTTAATTTTCCCCGTGGACTTCATTTTGTTTCATAAATTCCATTATTTCTTCTGTGCTTCATCCTTTTCCCTTGCTCTCTAGTCTTGCATGGATTTTATTTATTTTTCACAGCCTATACTCTCCTCAAATTTTCTTCTAATTCGGGGACTTCATAATTTATGTAGTAAATTATCTCTTTGATATGTGGCCTACTATGTTTCTTCCTTCCACAACTCTTTCAACTCACTTTTCTATGGATTTGTACCTAAAGTTGCATAAGTCTAGAATTTGAAGTTGTCCAAATAAGTATGAGTTATTATTCAACAATTTTTTTGGTGAATTCTAGGGGATACCTTACTACTAGATGAACTTATCAGTAGCCTTGTGTATCCATTGGGCATATATTTATCGTATATCTTTTTACTCTATCAGGAACTAACCCTCATAAGCCATAAAATCCTTCCACCTTTGATCTATAGATTTGATGATTTCTATAATACATTGTTCATTTGATATGTGGGATCATTTATTTTCCATGGATTTCATTTATTTTCCATGCACCCTCACTAACCCGTGGGAATTAAAAAAGGGGCCGAGAGTTCACGTCTATCACTCTTGTTCAAACTAGTCTTTCCCACTCGTACAGAATTTAAATTTTCCGCTCCCGTATTAAACATGTTTAGGCATAAAATCATGATGAGAATCCCTTTCTTTCTTTATATTTCCTTGTTGATTTATGTGAGATATTTATAGAAGGGTAATTTGGATACCCCCATCTAGTAAAGCCTCATCCCCCTCCTTTTTCAAAATGGAAAACCTGTTCCGGAAAAACCTGTGGCCCCAATTGAGGAGGATGATGATATTACTTTGGACAAATGTCTCACTAAGATGAAGGAGGGAAATATTTCCCACAACAGAGTTGACTAGATGGATAATGTTAAGGGTATGGTTAATCAAAAGGTTAGGACCTTTAAGGGAAAAAGGAAAATGGTTATGGATGATGAACCGTGTTATGAGTATTTGAGGAAAAGGGTGAAGTATTTAGATATTGTGTTGCAGGTTATGGAGGAGGGAAATACCAATATCAGGATTGGTATGATTGATAGTATTGAGGCCACCAAAAAAATTGCATATCCCAGAAGAATATCAAGGGAGAGATTCATGATCTGGACAATATTTTTTAGGACATGAGGACCAGACTGGAAGCGGCAGAAGAGAAGTTGAAAAAAATAAAATACCACTCCAACAAAAACAACTATGATGAAGAGGATGAGGGAAAATTTGAGACTGAAACATAATCCGAGGATGAGGATGAGGTGGAACAAACCTAGAAGGTGTTGCAGCCGAAACACAACAAGGAGACTATTAACATGAAGGGAAAACCCTCCAAAAACCAAAATAAAAATTAGTGTTTTTTGTAATTTTGTTCGATCTTTTGGTGAACTTGTTATGTTTCCTTTTACTATTTGTTTCTATTTTTCTATAGATGGTTTTGTTAGACCTTCTATCCTTGGAGTTAAGCCTATTTAACTTCCTTGATTCCTATTTCTTCTACTGCATCTTTTTGTAAGATTTCACGATGTAATATTTATTGTATGGCCTCTGGGATCCCATCCTTATTCTTACCTTATCTAATAAAAAATATACAAGAACAAAATGAGAGTTACATATTTCTCTCTTTGGTGTGATTTTTTCAATCCCAAGAGCATTCTTGATCTTTGTATGCCAATATTTCTAGTTCATCTTGATAATCATATTCATTATCCTGATCAAGTTCTTATTGGTTGACTCTGTAAGGCCATTACCTTAGGGCTAGTAATTGGAGGAAGTTTTCATATAGACACCATGTTTGAGATACCAATTAGAGATTTTGAAACCCAAGAAATCCTTGACATTATCAGAAATTATGTTTTGATGAAATCCAAACCTTGTTACAATATCCTCCAAGAAGTCTAAGACAGATGATTTAGTTTCCTCTTTAAAATTTATAGCCTTGGTCCATCTGGTGAAATAATAAATAGTAGTTATGACTCATTTATGAACCATGTCAGATGTGGGATTCACCATTCCAATGAATTCAAGACCCCATTGTGAAAATGGTTGATCTAATTGAATTAGGTGGAGTGGAAGGGATTATAACCTCTTTTTTTCCAACGAAAATGGAGCATTTTTACATTTTCTAATGCATTTATGTGAATCCAAAAACAATGTGGGCCAAAAGTATCTTGATCTTAATATTTTCATAGTTTTAGATCTTGGAGAGAAATGACCACTAGAGAAACCACTATGGAATTCTAGAAGAAATTTGTTCATTTTTTATCCTTCGATACACCTCAACAACACTCCATCCAGATTCTTTATAAAAATAATTTCATCTACTAATAGATAAAGAATGGATTTCAACCTAAAATGTTGTATATTGATTTTTTTAAAACCAAAAGGATACTCACTGATGGATAATAATTTGGCCATGTATGTTTTCGAGCTACTTTTATGAGGTCTACTTGTCTCATGTTCTTCTAATACGCGGGAATATTATTTATCATTTTCATCATCTATAGCAAGTTCACACAATCCCCTACTTATGAAAAAATTATTAGCTTTGATAGTTACATCATACTCCATAATTTTCCCTACCCATATATCTCTCTTCTCACTGGTTTCATCTCCCATTATGAAATATCTAACACTATAATGGGATACTAGTGTATTACCCATGTTATGATTAATCCAAATTAAGGGAAAACATTTAAAATAAATTCCTTAAGTATAATTAATGCCTTCAATGATTCCAGCTTACAGAAATTGAATCCAACATAATTAAATGTTTACAATCCATCTGATAACAAGTGATAACCATGTGCAGGTGTAAGGGTCAACTAGATCTTCTGTTGGGAGATTGATGAGATTATCTAGGTTGATCTTCCCCTTATTATTTTCCTTGGTGATAGTTGCAGGTGTTTGATAGGATCTCATTTGGATGAAATTTTTCTTGTTTGTATTCTTCTCATGAAAAATGGTCACTTGATTTCTTGAAAATTGTAGATATAGATTTTTGAGTCACCATATGTGTTGAAATAATACCTCCAAAGGAAAAATACCATTAAGATATACACCAATACTAGTGAAATATTATCATAAATGATTTATAAGTTACTCAAATAGGTCCCAAAGGGTGTGCCAAAAAATGTTTTCACTTGAAATTGCACCTTCTTCTAGGGTCAAGATCAACACGTCAATGAAACATGGAATGAAATTCAAAGTATCATAAAATATTACCTTTAAGGTCAATCTCTATAGAAGGTTGGTTTCTTCTATTATGTCTCACTGCAACTAACCTAACTAGCTCTACAAACTACTACCAACTAGTTCTAACCTAAGTTTTCTAAGGCAATAGGGTTCAGAAGGATGAAATATTGAAATAAAGAAAGGAGTGATGTACCAAACTAGAATAGGGTTTTGTTCTAGATCTAAAATACACAAATATAACCTAGCATGTGAAGTTCCAAAAGGATGCACATAAAAATTCCAAATAGAGTGATCGAAAAAAGACTGAAATGTTATAATAGGACTGAGATACATGTGGCATTTAAAGTAAAGATATCAAACTAGTAAAACCATAAATAACTTAGTCTTTAAAAATTCCACAAAGCCAATGTGCGTGAAAACTTCACAAAATGCATTACAAAGGTCCATGAGCACAAGATTAACACTCAAAAGGTAATATTTCTAAAACTATCATAAAATACCCTTAGATTGTGCCCTTACATTCATTTATATAGAAAATATAAAAATAAAGAGAGGAGATTAGATTATGCCCAACAATGAAGAAAACCAACCACTTTTCTAACCACCAAGGGCCAATCAACATTCAATTTTATAGACTAATTGTGGGCATTTGAGGTTTCTTAAATCACACTCTATCAGACCATCTGGGAATGAGGGTTACATCATTCAAGATTTAATGTTGGTTGTTTGGGTGGTTGAACATTTAAATGATTCGGTCACTTTTTTTCTTCATTTGGTGGATTTTATATGATCCCCAACCTTGCATTTATCTTTCTATAGATTTAATCATTATTTTACTGACTTGTAATGATCCACAACTTTGATCCTCACCTCTATATTTGATCTAAAAAATTTCTTCTTGTTCCACAACTTCACCTTGATTTTTGTGGATTTCACTTTTTACCACAGCTATCTTCTCCCATGGGTATTTTTTCTTGATTTGTTCCATCAATTTCAACCTTGTGCAGATTTAAATTTCCCCATAGACTTCATTTTGTTTTTGACAATCCTATTTTTCTTTCATGCTTCATCATTTTCCCTTTCTCCATAGTCTTTTGTGGATTTGATTTCTTTTTCGTGACTTATACTCTCCACATATTTTCTTCTTCTTCACGGAATTTATGATTTTTGCGTACACTGTCTCTTTAATCCCATGCCTACTATGTTTATTCCTTCCACAACTATTATTACTCACTTTTCCAAAACTTTGTAACTCAAGCCACAGTAACCAATTTTATCTTTTGATATAATACATAGCAATATATCTCATCTCAAAAGTGATCATATTGTGAGATCTAATTAAGTTCACATATATCATGGAAAAGTGGCACAAGGTAGACTTGGTCATAGTATTACCCACACATCAAATATGGGTATAAAATTAAAATTATAGGTTTAGTTATATTAGTTATCATATTTTCATGGAATTAGTAGAAGTTCATATTAGAGGTTCATATACACTTATGACACTCACTCAACTTAAATAATAATTACATAAGTTTGTGTACTAGTGTTGGTACCAAAATTTGTTCTCCTTTTTAGTCTGAGAAACATCAAAGGTATGGCATGAAGCTTGAAGAAAGATAGATGATGATGTATGTCGTTTTGTAGCCAGGGATGTGATCTAACTGGCACTCAGATTTGTGGAGAGATGGATAGCACTCAAATAGGAATTGATCTTGTCCTAAATGTTTTAGGTTGTGCCTTTCAACCAAGGTAAGAGGACCTATTTTGTAACCCTCTGGTGAAGGAGATGAAGATATCCCTCAATTTTTGCAAATATTATGAAGGGGCCTTGGGAAAATATGATCAACACTCAAGATCTGACTTTCACAAGTTGTTACTTCCAGATTATGGAGATACTTTCAATGTAAGCCAAGGGTTACTGAAGACATTTTGAAATCTTGACATGTTTTACATACTTTAGCAAATGGATTTTGATCTTCTGTGGGTATACAGTTCAAAACAGGGGCAGTATGGGGTAGGATTAGTTGTTTAGAATGATTTTCTGTGGGATATTGATAAGACAAACCTGACTATGCCAAATCTTTGACAACCTCTAAAACATTTGAACAAATATCAGATAAAATGCTTCAAAATAGTTAGGATGTTCTTTCAACTAGAAGAGATACACAAATGGAGGCCCAGGTTTGCACTCTTCACACAATCTTTGAGACCTCAACACAAAAGCTTGAGTTAAAGGACTCAATTAAACATAAAAATATCTGATCAAATCATGCCTAAGGTACCCCCAAAGGCTTACAAGAAATATTTGTCAACAAATGAAGGTGAAGTGATTTTAAACTGCTTATTTTCAATTCCAGATGAAAGCTCTTCTAAAAAATAAAATTGCAAATGCCACGAAACTATCAATAAGGATGAGATCTATGTGATTCCTAAAGATTTCAATGCAAGATTGCAACAAGAATAAGGAAAACTATTTGCAGACATTTGAACATGATAACAAACATCATATTACCCAAAACAACATAGATTAATTCAAAATATTTTTAGATTCATAAGTAGGGGACAGTTTCAGGAGCAATCTCAAAGTTGTGTGATGGCTATACACTTGTAACCAACTCAACATGAATGAGGATCTAACACAGAAGACATTAACCAGGTTTTTTGGAAGGTTTTCTCAGAAGATGAGCTTCTCTCAAAATTTTCTTTCAATTTTCTGACCTTTTGAATTTCCCAAAACTTGTATTATATATCTCTTGTTTACATCCAAGCCTTCTTTCCCAAGAATACAATATGCCAAGCATCAAGTTTGTTACAAAATTCCATCATGATTCGCAGAGTAAGATGTTTAACATATTTGCAACAAAATTTGCCAGGTGTTTCGAAAAAAGGTGAATCATTGCAAAATTCACATCATTATCCATTATAGAGGCATGTTTTTCATCTTCAAAGCATTTAGACCCCCTTCCTTTCATTATTTCATCCTTATCCCTCCAAATTTTGACTCTGCAACTTTTGGATTTGATATTTCACGTTTTTGGATGGGTTAGGGGAAAAATTTATTTCAAATACATCCTTGATCTTCAAATTGATCCTCAAAACTGATTGCATTGGTCCTTATAGGCACAAACGACATAAATTTTCCAAAAAATTGATCAAAATCGATGCAAAAAATGCATTTTGACACTTCGTAGAGCAAAAATGGTGGACAAACTGAAAAATGCACAGTTACCGTTGATCTTCCTTTCTCCCTTCAAAATGGGCCCTCCACATGTCACAATGAAATTGGAAATGGGTTTGGAATCACTTTTTGACATTTTGACACTTTTTGAAAAAATATAAAAATTTGACATTCTTCTCTGCCCCACCGCCCTTGAGATTTGGTGCTGACACGTGGCACAAGGTGGGCCCCATTGGAACCGTGGCTTGATTCTACACATTTCCACATTTTTGGGAAAAAGGAAAAAAATTCAATTTTCCTTCGCCGCTCCACCCTCCCACAAGACACGTGTCCTCATATGATTGGCTGAGGGGAAGCACTTTGACTTCATACTTTAATTCCTTTTCACCAAAGGAAAATTTTCAACATTTCCTCCACACTCCTGCACCTCTGATTATGTCCCTACCATGTGCCTCCCTTTGACTCGTTGCGGAGCCATGCTTCAAATTACCACTTCAACTCATTTTTCTAAAAAGGAAACATTTCCTTTTTTCCTCTAGTGGCCAACACTCCCTTCTACCCCTGATCCTGCCATGTGTCCACTCCTGATTGGCCCAACAAACCCGCGGCCTTTTTCAGAACTTTTGCTCCCTTTTGCCAAAAAGAAAAAAAAAATTAATTCCTTCGCCAGCCTTCTATCTCGCTTTTGATGAAAACATGACACATGTCCACCTTTGATTCGCTGAGGGCCTGCGCTCTGAAGCTGCCATGTGTTCCATTCTATTTCGTTACAGGCCTTAGGCATTTTCTTTGTACTTTAACTCCTTTTTCCAAAATGTCTTAAGGCACAAAAAGACCTGCCCATCCTCCTTCACTCTGCCTGCGACACATGTACCTCCTTTGGGGCCTGCGGAGCTACAGAGGCAACTTGTACTTTTTTCCAAAACACAAAAAATGTTAAGTTTGTCAAGAATACCCACTAAACCTTGTCTAATCACAAACAACCACGTAGGATAAGTTTTTGAGCTAAAATTTGATGGGCAAAGGATGCCCATATGATCATAAAAAAATGTAGAAATTGCCAGTGATGCCCTAGAATGCCAAAGATGAATTTGACGGGAAAATGACACTTGTCTGACCGTCAAAACACAAAAAATGCCAAGGATGCCCAAAACTAATTTTTTATTTGTGGGTGAAGAATTTTTTGATCAAAAGACAAATACAAAGTGTTTTTTAGAAATTTACGACCATGAAAAGGTATTTTTGAGGGAAAATAAGTATAAAATGAACAATTTCAATCTCCAAAGGTTAGGAAAACACGGGAAAAATGGAAGAGGCATTTGAACAAGAAAAATTAGGGCAAGGTAATGAGTTTGCAAACAATCAAATGAACAAAAATGGAGCTACAACTTCACATCATCGATTTCATGAGGAAAAAACATTTCAGAGCACAAAGAACAAAGGGGTAACATGGAAAAATGGTAAAGGATCAAAATGGGCACCAACATCAGCTCCTACTCGGGGATGGGCATTCCCAGTGAGTTCCACAAGAAAAAAAGTAGACCAAGTGCTAAAATAATCCATTGGGTAAATAGAGTCACGAGCCAAAGAAACCAAAAACCAGCTAAGAAACTGACAAAAATGGTTACCACACACCAAGGAAAACGACAAACCAACAAAACACCAAAAGAAGAGCAAAAGCCAAACACTATACACTGTACAAGTGGTGCATACCTCAAATTTGGGGATTAATCCAAGAAATTATTACAATTCCTACCATTAATAGGCAGTTCAAGCAATTCCCCATCCGAGTCCTTGAGAAAAAAGGTATTTTCACCAATTTTGATATCAATGGAGTAAGGGCCCATCCATAATGCATCAAATTTACCATGTTTTCCATTATCTTCATGCCTACTATCCCACAAAAAAACCACATCTCCAACATTAAAATCCCTAGGAGTGACCTTCTTGTCAAACAACCTCTTCAAATTCTCTCTAAATATGACATGCCTTTGGTGTGATGCTCTTCTTTCTTCATCCAAATCTACAATTTGATTAATCCTTGCTTCGTATGGACTGACCTCTTGATCTTCAAGTTTTTGAATAAACTGAAATGAAGATAATTGTAGATGTAAGGGCAGTAGAGCTTGAGTTCCATACACCAACTCAAATGGGCTCTTACCAGTAGCTCTTTTAGCAGTGATTCTATCAGCCCAAACTACAAATTTTAGTTGTTCACCCCATTTTCTCTTATTCAACTCTAAGGTTCTCCTAATGATCTTGAACAAGTTCTTATTGCTAGACTCATCTTGTCCATTTCCTTGAGGGTTATAGTTTGAAGCATAATTTAAATTGGTTCCATACTCCTTGCACATTGCTATCAAGGGCTTAGCTCTGAAACATATGGCATTATCAGCAACAATCTTTACTAGCACACCAAATCTTCATATGATGTGATTCAACAATAAGTCCATAACAACTTGGTGTGTTGCTTTCTTTGTGGGGATTGCTTCTACCCACTTGGTGAAGTAATATGTGGCTACAAGGATCCACTTATGTCTAGCACTAAAAGGGTCTGAAATATCACCAATGAAGTCCATTCCCCATTGTTTGAAAGGAGCTTCAATTGATACAGGCTAAAAAGGAAGGGAGACTGAAGCTTTCATTCTTCTAGAGAAAGATTGGTAGCTTTCACATTTTCTAACCAGCAGGGTTGCATCTTTTAAGAGAGTAGGCCACCAATAACCAGCTCTCAAAACTTTGTGTGTTGTAACCCTTCCAATAAAGTGTCCTCCACAAAATCCCCCATGGAAATAAGCAACTATTTTAGGAGCTTCATCTTCAGTTATACATTTCAAGATGACACCTTCAGGGTTCTTCCAAGCTAGCCCAAAGTTAGTGATGATGTATTTTTGAGAAGCCAACTTGAGGTCTCTTTTCTAATTTTTATTCAAATGATTAGGGCAGCATAGATGTCTGAGGTAAAAGATTAAATCCTTTTACCACTCAGAACTTAACAATTTCTCAATAACATGTGCCCTTTCTTCCTCTACTTCATTCATTTCAATTGTCTGCAAGTTTCTCTCAACCATAAGCTTAGCCAAGCCCAAACCTCTTACCAAATTTGTGGTTTGGATGTCCATGTCATACTCCTACAGGTTTTTCACCCATGTACATCTTTTTCTTGAGATATCCATCTCTGAAAGATGTCTTTTACCATGGTGTGGGGAACATAAGCAACAACTTTTGAACTTAAGATATAAGGCCTAAAAACCATTGTTGCTTTTACCAAGGTAAATGCTTATTTTTCCATGATTGTATATTTTAACTCAACAGCTTGTAAAGCCTTGCTAAAGAAGGCAATAGGCCTCTCAGCCCCATCTTCATCCTTTTGCACCAAAATAGATGCAATGGTATTTTTAGAAGCAAAGGAGAAAATTTGGAAAGGCTTCTTGTAATTCGGAGCTACCAAGATAGGTTCATGTTTAAGTGCTTCTTTGATTCCTTCAAAATCCTAAATAGCAGCCTCCTCCCATTTGATAACTTGGTCTTTCTTTAACATGCATGTAATAGGAAGAGTCAATTCAGAAAAATTAGACACAAACCTTCTAATGAAATTGATCTGACCAAAGAAAGATTGGATGCCCTTCTTTGTTCTTAGAATTGGACCTTGTTGATTACTTCTACCCTCTCAGGGTCAATCATGACACTAGCCTTTAAAACAATATGACCAAGAAGCTTGGACTTTTGCACCCCAAAATGGTACTTCTTTGGATTCAAAGAGATTCCAAATTCTCTACATTTGATCAACATTATTTCCAAGTGTTGCAAGTGATCTTTTCTGCTCCTTGAAAACACAGTCACATCATCCTGATAAACTGCAATTAATTCATTTATGTAACCAGAAAAAGCAACATCCATTGACCTTTGGAAAGTAGTTCCATCATTCATAAGTCCAAAAGGCATTCTTACATAAACATATGTTCCCCAAGGAGTGGTAAAGGTAGTTTTAAACCTTTCTGATTCCTTGACAACAACTTGATTGTAGCCAGAGAAACCATCCAAGGTGGAAAAAAGATTAGATCTAGTCACTAACTACAACATATTTTCCATGTTTGGTAAAGGATAATTGTCTTTCAATGAAGCTCTATTTAGATTTTTGAAGTCTACACAAAGTCTGATATCTCCATTCTTCTTTCTGATTGGCACAAGGTTGGCAACCCAAGACGAATACCTTGTGGGCTGAATGATCCCTCCCTCCTTTATTTTCTTCAATTCATCTTGCATTTTCATGGAGAGGAGTGGATTTGTTGGCCTTTGCTTTTGTCTGAAGGGCCTGACATTTGTTTCAAGAGGAATCTCATGCTGAAACAATTCCTCTTTGTATGCTTTCAACTCTAAATAAGACCAAGCAAGATAGTCATAATATTTCTTCAATAGTTGGACATAGGACTATTTTTCCTCTTTGTTTAGATTTCTTCCCAACCAAACCTTTCTTGTTTTATCAATAGTGCCCAAGTTATGCTCTTCCACATCCCTTGAGGAAGACATGTTTCTATTGATGAAGCAATCCACATTGTTAAAAATTGACTCAAGTGCAACAAGACCTCTAGGAATGGTGTTAGTTTTCAATTTGATAATATCCTTTCCAAACAAAGTCTCTCTTCCTTCAATCACATACACCATTGATTCCCAATCCATATTTTGATCTAAAAACTCACTTTATTTTATAAGAACCTTTTCACTTGAGCATCAGCATTAAACACTTGCCAATGCTTGATGTTGTCAGGGACAGCTGGCCTAGTTAACACTTCAATATTGTACTCACAATAAGGTGAAATGGTGTAATTTCAAAATCTTTACCCCAACACTACCAAATTTTCAGTAGTAGAATTGAAACGTTTGTCATGATGCATAATGTTGAAGGAATCAAACATTTTAATTAGATCCCAAACTGCATGTTTGTACTGTTTCATCCATTGATTTTTGTAGCATGCAATCTTGTTATTTGTTTGACAACTAGCTCTGAATATCCTTTTGCAATAATGTCCCTGACACCATACTTCAGGGTAATTCTCAGACCCAAAAACAAAGCTTCATACTCAGCAATGTTTTTAGTACATTCAAAATTAAGCTTGAAGGAAAAAACAAACTCTTCCAAGCTAGGAGAAATCAAAATTATACCAACACCATTTCCAAATTTGGAGCAAGCTCCATCAAATAGAAAGGTCCAAGGATAACCTACCTATTCAAGGCACTTTGACTTATACATCTTGTTCTCCTTACCATCAGAAAACCCAATAAAATTATCAACATCAACATCAAAAAATAATACTTCATAAGAAGCATTTTTTGGATCCTCAATTACATGTAACATATTATTTTCTCCATAGAGCTTGACAAGGCTTCCTTCAATGGGAATCATGGAAAAATACATATCCATTTGGACACTCCCTCCAACACTTGTAGCCCACTTTCTTGTCAAAATCATACCCCATTTGGCAAAGAAATCAACAATCACAACATCCAATTTTAAATTCCTCCCAAGATAGGATGCAAGTTACACCACCAGACCCTTCACACAACCAACTACCGACACTTCTATTGAGTCCATGGCAGTATAATTTCCATAGGATGATGTCACTTTTATATCCAACTCATTCATTACTTCTAGAGGCATGACATTACATGATGCACCAGAATCAAACATACAATTGTGAAGTAGTCTATCCTTTATGATCAAAGTTTTAAAGAATGGATCAAAATTCAATTGGGATTCAACTAAGGATGTACCCAAGTATACCTTAGGTGTTTCTCCAAGATCCTCTAATTTTGGTGGTGTTTCAAGGTCTGTAATGATCTGAGGAGGAGTTTTAACAGCATTTAGATTTCTTCTTAGGGCACACTTCTCCTCATTCAATCCCAAGTACTCAACTACTCTCTTCTTGTGCTCGGGAATCCTAAGCAACTAAATTATTGGAACACTCATTTTTATTTTGCTCAATACTAAGGCTATATCATAGGGAACAATCTTAGGAAAGGCAACATTGGAAGGGAGACAAATAGATTCATTAGATGACATGGAATTCTTGGTAGCTTGGGCGTGAGGAGGATTGTAATTTTTTCTTGAGACAACAGAGATTTTGGCAGGTGTTTCTCTTCTAGGAGCTTCTTTGGGAATAATTGTAAGCAAGGGTGTTTTAGGTTTGGCTTGAGGCCCAAATCCCTTAACAACATTGCTCCTAGTGTTATACTCTTTCTCTTGAGCCATAACAGCATTCATTAACAATTGTCTATCTTCCTCTAAAGGGATACCACCATCACACTTCTTAATCATCAAATCTCTTAAGTATTCAAAGTCATTGTTAGGAATTTCAAAAGCTTGCACTACATCAACTTCAAGAGTATGAGGGGGAAGAAAGACTTGTACCCATTTGATGCAATCCCAAAAATTTGCAGTTGTCCTTGCACTTATTACCTCAGTTGATGTTGCTCCTTCTTGTGAGCTTGAAGAACAGCCCACCATGCAAATATCATCATCAGTACCATCATCATTATTAACTTCACCATATTTCTAGTCCACTTCACATGGAGGATGGGGCAGAAAACACCTATCACACCAATCAATATCATTAACTTCCTCAATAGCAGTAACCCTAGTAGTTAAGGGATCAGGTAACACTCTTCCTTAACATGCTTGAGGATGTCTATTTGCAAACCCCATGGGTCCTTTCCCTCTATCATCAGATATTTTATCACCCCTAGGATGATTGACAAATTTGTCATGGTTCTGTGCTTTTTACTGACCTTGTGAAGTCTACCCAATTCCCTTCTCATCTCTTGCTAACTTGTACGAAATATCTTTGGCAACCCCTGCCAAATTTTTCACCACTTCCTCCAAGTCAACACTCTTGCTTGCTTGAGCCTTGTCAGGGTTTATCAATTTTACACCATCTCTCTTGAGAGGTTTCCCAACATCGTTAATGTTAATTTCAATTTGCAGTGCCATGGTAAAGGCCTACCTTAAATTGGTAGGGTTCTTGTCTCTTAGGTAATAGGTTTCCTTATTATCATATGCATCTGCATATTTGATCAAGCATGACTGATCACATGGCCTCAAATTAAGTGGCATCCTTCTCAAAGTTTTGTTAAACCTTGTGTTGAAGTCATGAACTGATTCATTGGGGTTCTTCTTGATATTTTCAAATTTAGAAAATAGAAACCTACGATCATTTTTTTCACCATATTACAATCTAAATGCATTGTTCATTTCATTCCATAAATCAATAGAATTATCAGGTAGAGCCTTGTACCAATCCCTTGCATCCTCTTCTAGTGTATGAATGAAAAATTTAATATACACATCTTCATGCTCAATCTCAAATTCCTCCATCATATTAATAAAGAGTTTGAGATGTTGATCACCTGTTATGGCATTATTCCCTTGGAACTTTGGCAATCTACTTCTAACATCTTGTGGGACAACATTTGGGTAACCATCCATTCCTCTAAATTTTATAGGACCAAAGGTGTTAACAACAAATTGAGGTCTAGGTTGAGCCATTCTATTTTGAGGTGGTGATCTTGGAGGAGAAACAAAATGATGAGGAGTGAGAGGTCTTCAGGGCTCAAGAATGTGGTTCACAAGATTGGTATTCTGTAGGTGCTGATTTTCTTGGAAGGTTTTACTAGAATTGAAACACACAGGTGTAGTTTGAAAAAGGAACTCACCCGGTATAGAAAAAGGACCTTCACTGGTTGAAGTAAACAAGTATATGAGAGGATTGTTTGAATCAGAATCACTGGAAGAAGAGTGATAATCCTCTACCAAAGGCTGATCTCTCTCACCAATGGATATTCCTTCTTAATGTCTGACCTTCAATAACCTTCCAAACTTTTATTTCCTCTAAAATTGTCTTTCCCAATTATTGAAATAACTTTCTACTTGGTTCACTCCTAAAGAGAGATCTTCTTCCTTCCAGTTTTGTAGAGATTAGAAAAATAAAAATAAATGACAAAAAATATAAGACACTGGTATTTATCAAGATAAAATTAGCATGGAGTCACTACTAAGGAATTTCACCATAGTTGTGAAAATTGTACAAAAATAATTTGTCAAATACCTATCAGCACTAAAAAATATTGCCAAACTTTATAGATTAAACCTTCCTATTCTTGAATCTATCAACCACCAAATGCAAATGAAGTGCAACTACTACTAGAAACTGATAAAATTGCATAGGTAGAACATATATCTTGTACTTAATCCTTACAAATATGATTATAAAATGATGCTTTAATAATGTATTACATGTAGCATTTATAAGAAACATTACCAGGGTTTGAAATGTATCCAAATATCTCAAATAGTTTCAAAAACTCCCTCGGAAACAGCGCCCACTGCTGTTGGTACCTGAAATTTGTTCTACTTTCCATTCTAAGTGGCATCAAAGCTATGGCATGAAGCTTGAATACAAATAGATAATGATATATGTCATTTTTTAGTTGGGGGTGTGATCTAATTGGCACTCAGATTTGTGGAGATATGGATAGCACTCAAATAGGACTTGATCTTGTCCTAACTGTTTTAGGTTGTGCCTTTCAACTAAGGTAATAGGACCTATATTGTAACCCTCAAATGGTGAAGGAGATGAAGATATCCCTTAATTTGTGCAAATAGTATGAAGGGGCCTTGGGGAAAATATGATCAACACTCTAAATCTAACTTTCACAAGTTGTCACTTCTAGATTATGGAGATACTTTCAATGCAAGGCAAGGGTTATTGAAGACATTTTTGAAATCTTGATCTATGTTCTACATACTTTAGTAAATGGATTTTGATCTTCTGTGGGTATACAGGTCAAAACAGGGGTAGTATGGGGTAGCATTATTTGTTTAGAATGATTTTTGGTGGGATATTGACAAGACAAACTTGAATATGTTAGATCTTTGACAACCTCTACAATTTTTAAACAATTATCAGATAAAATGCTTCAAAATAGTTAGGATGTTCTTTCAACCAGAAGAGATACACAAATGGAGGCCCAGGTTTGCACTCTTCACACAATCTTTGAGACCTCAACACAAAAGTTTGAGCTAAAGGACTCAATTAAACATCAAAATCTCTGATCAAATCACGCCTAAGGTACCCCCAAAGGCTTACAAGTAATATCTGTCAACAAATGAAGGTGAAGTGATTTTAAACTGCTTATTTTTAATGCTAGATGAAAGCTCTTCTGAAAAATAAAATTGTAAATGACACTAAACTATCAATAAGGATGAGATCTGTGTGATTCCTAAAGATTTCAATGCAAGATTGTAACAAGGACAAGGAAAACTATTTTTAGACATTTAAACATGATAACATACATCATATTGCCCAAAATAACATAGATTAATTCAAAAACTTGTTAGATTCATTAGCAAGGGAGAGTTTCAAGAACAATCTCAGAGCTATGTGATGGCTATACACTTGTAACCAACTCAACCTGAATGAAGATCTAACACAAAAGACATTAACCTAGTTTTTTGGAAGGTTTTCTCAAAAGATGAGATTCTCTCAAAATTTTCTCATGATTTTCAATTTCCCAACATTTTGCATGTCTCAAAACATGCATTATATATCTCTTATTTACATCCAAGCCTTCTTTCCCAAGAATAGAATATGATAAGCATCAAGTTTGTTACAAAATTCCATCATGACTCACAGACAGGGACATTTAACATATTTGCAACAAAAGTTGTTAGGTGTTTCAAAAAAAGGTGAATCATTGCAAAATTCACATCATTATCCATTGTGGAGGCACGTTTTTCATCTTCAAAGCATGCAGAATCCCTTCCTTTCATTAATTCATCCTCATCCCTTCAAAATTTGACTCTGTAACTCTTGGATTTGATATTTCACATTTTTGGATGGGTTAGGGAAAGAAATTATCCCAAAAACATCCCTGATCTTCAAATTGATCCTCAAAACCAATTGTATTAGTCCTTATAGGCACAAAAAACATGAATTCGCCAAAAATTCAATTGAAGTTGATGCAAAAATTCATTTCCACACTTCCTACAGCAAAAACGGTGGCCAAACTAAAAAATGCATAGTTACCATTGATCTTCCTTTCTCCCTTCAATTTGGGCCCTCCACGTGTCACAATGTTATTGGAAATGGGTTTAGGATCACTTTATGATAGTTTAACACTTTTTGAAAAAATGTAAAAATTTGACATTTTTCTCCGCCCTTGAGATTTGGTGCTGACACGTGGCACAAGATGGGCCCCATTGGAATCGCGGCTCGATTCTACACATTTCCACATTTTTTGGAAAAAGAAAAACTTTTCGATTTTCCTCTGCTGCTCCACCCTCCCATAAGACACGTGTCCTCATATGATTGGCTGAGGGCAAGCACTCTGACTTCATACTTTAATTCCTTTTCACCAAAGGAATTTTTTCAACATTTCCTCTGCACTTCCACACCTCTGATTTTGTCCCTACCACGTGTCTCCCTTTGACTCATTTTAGAGCCACGCTTCAACTTACCACTTCAACTCATTTTGCCAAAAAGGCAACATTTCCTTTTTTCCTCCATCATCCTACACTCCCTTCTGTCCCTTATCTTGCCATGTGTCATTTCCTGATTGGCCTAACGGACCCACAGCCTTTTTCACAACTTTTTCTCCCTTTCGTCAAAAAGAAAAAAATTTAAGTCATTCACTAGGCTTCCATCCCACTTTTGATGAAAACATGACATGTGTCCACCTCTGATTCACTGAGGGCCTGTGCTTTGAAGCCGCCAAATGTTCCATTTTTATTTCGTTGCGGGCCTTAGGCATTTTATTTGTACTTTAACTCCTTTTTCCAAAATTCCTTAAGGTACAAAAAACCCACATGTCTACCTTCACTTTTCCTGCGACACGTGTACCTCCTTTGGGGCCTGCGGAGCTGCAGGGGCAACTTGCACTTTTTTCCAAAACACAAAAAATGTTAAGTTTTTTTAGGAAACCCGTCGAACCTTGTCTAATCACAAACGGCCACATAGGATAATTTTTTGAGCTAAAATTTGATAGGAAAAGGATGCACATATGACCGTCAAAAAACGTAGAAATTTCCAGTGATGCCCTAGAAGGCCGAAGATGAATTTGACAGGAAAATGATGCCCGTCTAACCATCAAAACACAAAAAATTCCAGGGATGCCCAAAATCAAATTTTTTTCATGGGTGAAGAATTTTTTTATCAAAAGACAAATAGAAAGTGTTTTTAGGAAATTTACGACCATGGCAAGGGATTTTTTAGGGAAAATAAGTATAAAACGAACAATTTTGAGCTCCAAAGGCCAAGAAAACATGGGAAAAATTGCAGAGGCATTTGAATGGGAAAAATCAGGGCAAGG
This sequence comes from Taxus chinensis, assembly GCA_019776745.2. Classification (NCBI taxonomy): domain Eukaryota; kingdom Viridiplantae; phylum Streptophyta; class Pinopsida; order Cupressales; family Taxaceae; genus Taxus; species Taxus chinensis. The sequence continues at coordinate 475,366,037 of CM034154.1, forward strand.
TAATGAGTTTGCAAACAATCCAATGCACAAGAACGGAGCTAAAACTTCATATCATCAATTTCATGAGGAAAAAATATTTTAGAGCATAAAGAGCAAAGGGGAAACATGGAAAAATGGAAAAGGATCAAAATGGGCACCAACATGTGACAATATCATCTTATGTAATTGATGCAGGAGCATCATGTATATACTTCAATTTTTGTTTGGTTAGGTTCTTAGGATTATTTAGGGTCCTACTTAGTCCATATGGACCCTTCATGATGTAATAAGTGGCATTTTGGAGTTTTCCCTCCAAAATCCACATTTGAATATTCAAATTATCCTAGTAGTGTATCCTAGCTATAAGTGTTAGTGAGTTAGTCAGTTATATAGGCTAAATATAATATAATAAGGTGGGTCATGTGGTGAACTCACTTACCTAACCTCACCAAGGTGAAAAATCACTATGGTTAGTTTTTACTAGGGTGAGTTAGATGGTGCAAACCTAACCACATCTCTTTTCTTCATAATCATACTAATGCATTTGAAGGGAAGGAGTTTTTGAGTTTGGTGGAGGGTTTGAAAGGAGGATAACATTACAATAAAGCCTTTAAGGCTCATGGAAGCTTTGTAAAGATGATGAAATATCCAATAAAGGTTTCTTTCTATATGAAACTGTGTATAATGGTACAATTATGATATGAAAACGGTTTATTGAAATTTTATGATTGATTTTTGAATGTATGGTGTGTGTAAATGTGTATACAGGTTAGGAAGGATTGGTATAGGCTCATGGAGGCTTGTAAAGAATCAGGAAATTGATGGATTGCCTACAAAACTATTTAAAACAGAGAGAAGAGAAATTGTGTTGAGAGGTAAGTAGTGAGTTATTGCATTCAATACCAGAGTATGAATGAATATGGCTATCTCAAAAGGTTTCAATTACTATATGGGAATGTATAAAAATTGTAATGACAACTATCTTGAGTTAGTGGTTGAGAATTTGTGTACATAAGGAATAATGTTTTCACAGTCCATAGGACACTGGTAAGAATTGATGAAATCTAAAATTCATAGGTAAAATTAACGAGATGATTGGTTGATTGTAAAATAAAGATCATTTGATATTATATAAAGTGTTTCAAAAATGAAAAAGGGAACAATAATACCAAGAAGTGTTAAATCTGGGAAAAATGTGTCACAGTCCTATCTATTCATTAATGGTTTTTTGAAAGATCATTATTATCTTTCGATGGGTAAGAAGATTTGATAATTATTATTGTTACTTAGATGTTATTATAGAGGTCTTAAAAAGGGTATATTGACCTTTAAGGGCTTGAAGGTTTAAAAATCATAAATAAATCTAAATCTCCTTATTGGTTACCTCTTGAAACCCTGTTTAGGGTTAAGGAAGGAAAAATTGCTAGGACCTCACGTCAAACCATTAGAAAATCATATAACTTAGTGAAAGGAATGTATCAAGGTGGGAATATGTATAGGTTAATTATAAAGATAGGTGGGGCTTGTTAAATAAATTAAAAATACAAAACTCATGTTGATTGTAACTCATACCATGTTTTAGGTTGTAATAAGAGCTAACTTGATCAAAAAGAGGTGATTATAATATTGTTGACCACAAGGTGTCTGCTGAGGATTATAGGAGATATCAAAGGAGTGTTTAAATGGTTAGGAAATCATCATATGGTATTTAATGGATGAAAACTCTAAGATACAATCTAGAAAACTATCTCTTGTAACAAATTTAAGGCATATGGTAGTCAAGTTGTTGAAAACAAGATGGTAAAGAGTTAGTGTAAATAAAGAATTCATTTGGATGGTGGAATTATTATTTTAATATGTGATAAATATATTAATAAGTGAATAATTGTTATTGAACCAAAATTCCTTGGTAATCCTTATTGTATTGATGTAATACAGTGAGTAGAGAAAAAAGGATTCAAGGGATAACTAGTCAATAATCTTAAGAAAATAATTAAATGCATGAAGAATTGATTTATATGATGGGTTAATAAGTTTTATAAGATTGAAATGAGAGTGATTAAATCTTTCAGAGAATAAAAATATGAAATAAAAGGATTAAGGAGAGAGTTTTGTAAGTCAATAACACAAACAAGACTAGATAAGACAGGGAATATGAAAAAGTGATTATATAGAGAGTGGAAAGGATTTTTAAAAAATATTTTGAAGGTATCTAGGGTGAATAATTATATTTCAAAGTGAATTAATTTCAAAACCATAGGGAATTTCGTAAAACCCTAGTATGGACAAGTGAAGACCAAAGCTAAAAAGTTACAAAAATGACATAAATGGAATAAAAAGGTGGATTAGTATGAAAAGTGGAAATGAACATGATGGATTAAGGTGGAGAAATGTGTTTTATGATTTGAATAATTGAATAAGATTCAAAACCCTATAATTTGACTTGGAAACCCTAGCTTAAGCTTACGAAAACAAGTAAAATGGAGGGTTTGATGTTGAAAGAGGAGTATAAGGAGTTAAGTCCTAAAATTTTGTGAAAGGCACAATATTAGAAAATGGTACTAGGAAATGAAAAATATTTTTTATGGGTTGTTATATTGTTAAATACTTGTAGGTTTTCATGATAGTGGGGCTAATTTCCAAAGGCTAGAAAAGGTAAAATGTGAATAAAAGAATATTGGTGTGGAGTTATGGTCTGAAACTTCCTAAGAATGTTAATGAGAATAATGGGTAGTAGAAAATTCTACCATCTAGTTATAAAGTGAATTTGATAACTATATGAATGATGATATGCATTTTATACATTTGAGAAAAATTTGGGATACTAAGCAAGAAGTTGGTTCCTTGAGAAAGGTGAATGTTCAAATTATTTATGATTTTTTTGAGTGATGTGAAGATTAAATGCAGGGATCTGCATCAGTAACACCCATGTTATAATCATCTAAATTAAGGGGATTTTTTTAAAAAAAACATACCCTTAATATACAATTAATTCTATTAATGATTAACATTTTTATTTAGCTTGTTGCTAAATAATCCAACATAAATAAATATTCACAATCCATCTGAGAACATATGATAACCATGTGCATCTGCAAGGGTATATCCAATATCCATGATCCCCCTTAAATAACTTTACCCAAGTGTGTATACTTTGTATGCTTGGTTAAACCTTTTACAGGTTATGAGAACTATTTGCATCTCCTAAGTGCCTACCTGGAATACATTCATGTTGCATTCCATATGGTATCTAACACTAATAAATTAGAGGATTTATGAGCAGACAATGTAGTCATCTAATACATTACTTTGGAAATTTTTTGAAATACTTATTTGCAAGCTTAGTTTTGAGACCACACACAAGCCTATGAAACTCGTCTTCCATCACCACACAAACATCTCAACACATCTATCTCAACACATCTATCTAGATTATTTTTTACTGTTTAGGAAGTTGAATTAGTTGATAAGAATAAAACCCCATGTATGACTCATTTACCTAAATGAAAGGATCTCATTTGTACCATCTTAGGATCCCTATGGGAAAGATAGAGACCTCGTAATGATTATCATAATTACATCCTCATTGCCCTTCATGTAGCCATCCTAAGTTATAATGAAGCAAGATAATAAATAGAATATGAAGGGACATTACACCCACACTTCTTATATTCATAGGTTACATTAGTTAGATAAAGTAAATAAGTCATTCTTAACAACACGTTAAAATATTGTTTCATAATATTTAATAGGTTCTCATAAGAGGTAATACTAACTCATCAAGTTATTATCTATTCTAGTACCTCTTGTTGTATTTTCCTCAACGTAGTAATTGAAGTTAAGTGTAGATTAACTATTTATTTTCCTGTACCGAGTTAGTTAACTCCATTTACTCATCATGAATAGTAAATTATTATTTAAGTAAATCTAGACATATTCCAATGAATTTGGACTCCAGTATTACAAGTTTTGGAAGAAATCTATCTGCATTTTGGCATATATTGGATTCCAATATTGTCATTATTGGACTTATTCGAGTTCCAATTTCACTATTATTGGATTCCAATTTCTCTATTATTGGATTCCAATATCACTATTATTGGATCCCAATTTCACTATTATTGGATCCCAATTTCACTATTATTGTATTCCAATATCACTATAATTGGATTCCAATTTCACTATTTTTATATTTTCATGTTGGAAGTATGTAAGGTTAGCAACCGCTAACTATTATAATGCATGAGCCCATTAGATTAATAAAAATAAAATACTTATAATAAATTCCTGTAAAAGCATGTTCAAAGTACAAGCCTCACAATTTGAAAAAGTGATGCTCACACTTTCCTCGCACTTTTAAAGTGAAAGCCTTGATGTAAGGTTAGTGTTTGCTAACTATTATAAGGCATGATCCCGTTGCATTAAAACTAAATAAACTAACAATAAATTCCTACAAAGCGAGGCTTGTGCTTCCAAATTGTAAGTCTTGTGCTTTCAAAGTGCAAGGAAATTTCTTTCCTCGTACTTTCAAAGTACGAGGACTCACACTTTCAATGTTGGAATCATGTATCCTTGATATTGGCATTGACATTGAATGTTAATGGTGTTATTTTGATTTCTAGTCAAACTTGCAATAAAATTAAGTTCTCACATTTGTTAAGATTCTCTCAAAATATGAACTTTTTTGTTTGATATTATAATAGTGAAAGTATTATTTTGGTAGACATTTAAGTTTTCTTATTTCAGTCATAGCATTAAAACAACTCAACTCTTTTTCTCTTAGATTGTACATGGCCTTAAGTTTACTACTTCTTATTATTGTAAATTATATCTTAGATTTATCATTAAAAGGTGACAACATCATTGGGAGCTATGTATATCACAAATTCAATTACTTTGAAAGAAAGTAGAATTTATGTTTGTAAATTGTTCCATTCTCCATATAAACAATGAGTCACTTACTTCCATTAGGAAGAAAATAAACTAATACTTAACACAATACAAGTAAAATCACAATAAAATGCCCTTAGAGATACATTGAACCAATATTGTATGGTTTACATGAATCAAAAGACACATTATGCCATAATTGTATTCTTTGTGAGTCAATAATTGCCACCACCTTTTTCCCAATGTTGGACACTATGAATGATCCACATTTGCATCACACACCTCATTTTGGAATAGTGCCTTTCTCGTATATTTTTTTCTCAATTCCCCCTCTTGTAGCCCATTCTCTTGGCCTTGTATAAGTTGATCAAATATTCATGGTTTTATTCAATTGATATCTAACTACCAGGCCCTTAATGTTCTTCAAGACTTTGATTGGAATATCATTTTCAAATAATCTGAAATCTAAATCAAAACTATACTTACATAATCCAAATTAATAATGCGTGTTTCACAAAATAGAGTAAAAATGGAAATACTTTATATGGTCAAACCAGAGGTATATATTACACTACTCCCTATCTCATTTCCCTCCACTGAACACATTGGTTTGGAGAATGAATAGCTTCCCATGCTCAAGAACTCAAATTCTATCTCATCATGCTTTGAGTTATGTGATGATAGATGTCACTCATAATAACACAACTAATGTGTCACACACAAGCAGAGGAAATAATTGTAAAAAGTAGGAGAGCATGACTATTGTATAAATGGTGTAGTCATCAGGTACCATATTTATTCACATATTGATGTACCCAATCAAATATGTTTTCTTGGATTACAATGGAGTACCTACACCACCATCAATGAGTGACATCAAACACCATGGAAAAAAAAAATATTCATGTCAAAATCTCATTGAAACATATTATAGGTTGCCTTAATACCATTTTAACCCTTAAAATTTCATCTAATATTCCCAAGTTTTAGATACACTGAGATAAGTTGAAATATTTAATCAAAAATATTGATAAGAAACAAATAATAATACAACAATCTACTTATGTGCATAAACCCAGAATTCAGCCTAAAATAAAGAATATAAAAAACATTGTGAGTCATCTAAGATGAGGATGTTAGTACAATAATCTAGTTATGCACCTAATTCAAAACTTCAGCCTAAAACAAATCTAGTAAGAGGATTACAACAACTCTTAACATGTAGGACATGAAAAATATCAAACTAGAATGAGATACAACCAAATAATAGGAATCATAAATGCAGTCAATATAAACAATTAAGGGGAAAACCAAATCAATTAACATAAAAGAGAGAAACTAGTTTAAATATCCTCTCCTCTATTTTCCAATTTCTATCTCAACCAATTCAACCAAATATAGGTATGTTTTTTACCCTGCCTCCTTTTGGTCCTATTGTCACAAGGCCAAAGTGAGACATGACCATGAAAGACATTGGCGTGTTGATTTTTGTGATGTCATAACACAACACACCCCCTAGCCATAACACACCCCCAGCCACAACACACCCTTTAGCCACAAAGTACGACCATTCACAACGTACCACCCAATAATAATGTACCCCACATTGTATCCACTAACTACATTATAAAACATAGGCCACAATGCACCCCATCCCTGAGATGTATTTAGGGAATCAAGAACAAATATTACAAAGTGTGTTTAAAAATAGTTGTAATCTAATGTGGACTATTAACAAGTTTTTATAGTAAATAGTTTAGACACTTAAGTGGAGAATGTAAGTGAACATGCATTTGAATTTATTGTGTATGGTAAGGTAAAGAGAAAATTAGACAAGATAGGGTAAACATGAGATAGTAACATTACAAATAGCTGTAGTGAAATTGGAATGGTCCCCGGGATTCCGAGTTGACCTTGAAGGGAATTCTACAAAAGTTGGAAGCATCTCATTCCCATTTTCCATTCTCATATTTTTCTATGTGGGTTAGACACCCGACCAAAGAAGTGGGTGAAAGGGTGAGTCACGACCAAAGAAAGCATGGATTTTCCATCAGAAGTAGTGCACGAAGGGGTCTACACAAAAAATAAGGTAAACTTTGTGCCTCATCCCTTCAATCCCCCACATCTTTCTACTAGTTGGGAGAAAATATGTTCAAAAATGTAGGGGAGGATACTGATTTAGGGAATTGGGAACAAATATAGCTAGGTATTCAACCCAACCTCCTTATGGTCCTCATATAAAAGTGATAGACATGGTGACCAAAAAAATTGGTGTGCTAAGTTTAGTGGTGCTACTACAATCAATTCCATGCTACAACGCGCGCCTCATGCCTGAGTTAACATAAAATGACATAAAATTATTGTCTGACACTAAAACGGAATTAAAATACCCAATGGGTTTCATTATTAGACACTTGTTAGGATATCTCTTAAAATATTCTTTCATGCCAAATTCTAAAATATTACATCCAATTAGGTGAGTTTTGAGGAGAAGAAGGGACATAGATTAATAAATGTTAGGCTAGTAATTACCTTTCCTACCAATATAGTGTATGATCAATTGCCAAAGAAGGGATGGGGAAGACTGGAGTAGAACTTGAAATATGAGATGTTTGACATCTTTGTTAACAAGTTTGGTTAGCACTTATAAAAACATAAAATAACAAAAATAGAAGTTGGAAAGGTAGTCTACGGAAGTTGGAAGTGTCGTGTTCCCATTTCTCATTTAATATTTGTCTATGTGGGTCACACACCAGGACAACATCGCATGGTACATGAATCAGGTTAAAGGGAGAGTCATGACCAGAGAAAGCATGTATTTTCCATCATAAGTAGCACACAAAGGGATCTACACAAAAAATAAGGTATATTTAACAACCAAGTGCCTCATCCACTCACTCCCCCACATCTTCTTGCTACTTTAAATCATGTTGTTTTTTATCAAATATGTTGAAAATTACACAGGAGGAAATGGATTTAGGGATTTGGGAACAAATGTAGCTAGGTGTTTGACCAAGCATCCTTTTGGACCTCCTGTCATAAGGAAAAAGTTATACCCATGGCCATGAAAAAAATTAGCATGTTGATTCTGGTGGTACAATGTGTCAGCTCACCCCCAGCCATAGCACACCCCACGTCTGAGAAAAATTTAGGGAATTGGGAACAAATATAGCTATGCATTTGATCTAACCTCTTTCTAGGCCTCCTATCATAAGGCCAAAGTAATAACCATGGCCACAAACAACGTTAGCATGTTGAGTCTTGTGGTACCATGCCACAACGCACCCCCAACGCTGAGTCATATTTAAGGAATTGGGAAAAAATATAGCAATTTGTTTCACAAATCTTCCTTTTTCTCCTCCTATCACAAGGCCAAAGTGATATCCATGGCCATGAATAACATTGATATGGTGATTTTGGTTGTGTTGTTCCATAATGCACCCCAAGCCATAGCATACCTCCCACACCTATGACGGATTGAGGGAATTTGTAATAATTAAAGCTAGGTGTTCAACTCATCCTCCTTCTAGTCCTCTTGTCATAAGGCTAAAGTGATAGACATGGCCATGAAGAAAATTAGCTTGTTGAGTATGACGAAGATATTATGATCAATTTCAATTCCACAATGCACCACCCATGACTGAGTTTACAAAAGATAACATCAATTGATTTTCCTGAAACTAAAATGGATTTTAAGACCCAAAGGATTTAATTTTCATGTGGTGGTTTGGGAATAGCAGTACAAGCCTCATTTGTAATTTTTTTGGAATTCAATGCTGACACAACAAAAATGAAAAAGTGATAAGTATCAAGCTCCTTAGAATTATGGTGGAAAGAGGATTTCTCACTAGCTTGAAGTATTTCAGGAGAACGATTTATTTGGATCTCTATAGTAACAATATTTCAAGAAGTTTTGAGTCGTTCAACATTTAATAAAATGTAGACAACTAGTCACCTCACCATTACGACCATACTCAATCCCCACCTAAGCACGCCTTGAAATTTAAAGATTTTCATATTCCAACACATTATTCTAATCCTATCATTAGCCAAGCTTCATTTTTATTTTATTGTGTTGATGCAACATAATGAACATTTGAGATTAGAAACCACTAGGCTAGTTATTACCTTGTCTATCATTATAATTTTTTATCAATCACCGATAATTTCATGGGAGCATAGAATATTATAAAATGCAGTTAAAATGGCCTACTCGTAAAAGATAGACACAACCTCCCATGACATTGATTCAATGTCATGGATCATGAGACAGGAAAAGGAAATTAAAAGGAGCATCTGAATGTTTGTTGATTCGATAAAAAAATCATAGACGAGAAAGATCAAGGGCACATTGGTTAAGATAAATTTTTGGTATGTAGAAAGTTAATTGTATATAACAACTCTCACCTACATCAATGAATTATACATGTAATATTTAAATGAGGAAATTTATGCCCATCTGTAGCCTAGCCTAGAGTTGTATATTACATATTCTCTATGAGCCTCTGGAATGGATGAATGCTATGCGTGCAAGGGTCACTAGAACAATATGCATGCCATAGTCATTTGAATAATATGTTACTATTAAATGAACTTATTTATTTTGAAAATTTATAGAAAAGAGATTAGTTTGGCAATAAAACTAACAAGCATTGTGGGTTTTATGGGAAAATTCTAAGTCGCTCAAAATTTAATGAAAGGAAGATAACTAGTCACCTCTCCATTACAACCACACTCATTCTGCATGATTTTAATATACAACTCCACGTTACCATTAAAATTTATTTGTATTGCTTTGGAGCATGGAATAATCCACAATATTTTTGGGTGTGTTTCTAATTGAATACTACCATCAACATATGTTAATTTTCCATAGTATTTTATATCTTCAACAATGGACATATCCATAATTTATCATCGAATTATAGAGTATGAAATAGCAGTTACACACATATTTTTCATTGGATTTATAAATCATAATAATATAGTGATCACTAAGCAATTTTTCTACAATTTTCTATTTAATCGATATTTTCAAAATAAGAAACATCAGACCTTAGAGGTAGCTAATCCATTCCTTCGAATAATTAATAGAGTTTAGTGATCATGAAGCCATTACTTATAATCCACAACAAAGTGTTTTATCTTTGGTAGAGGAATGAAGGATATGATTATGATCTGAAGGCTCATTCATTCCCTACCTCATGAAGCAAAGGCTTAAGCGGTCTTGATTTGTCATGATGGGCATGTTCATGAGCACCTAGTATTTGGAAATTCATATTATTTTGGCCACGTTAATGAGCATGCTTAGATTTATGATTGTGTTTATGTTATTAGCATGCTTTGATGTATGATTATGGTTATGGATATGGTTATATGATTATTGTTGGATATGAAATTATTTTAATACATTGGGAAATGCATTAAGTAGGTCTTTGGTACTTCAATGTCCACATCATTCATATATTTAGATCGGCGGTACTTCAATGCACAATGATGTGTTTTTGTATTTCATTATTTTATTTTTGTTTGCGCTAAATGTTATTCACATGGTTTTAATTGTGGAATATCAATCATATTTTCCATGAGGGTATTAATTAATATTAATCATAATGTCCTTAATGGATTGGAAATGGTCACGTACAAAATATTGGATTGGATTGGATTCTATCATTAATATCACTTGTTCTACCATTAAATGATTAAGATTTGTTGTCATGTGTTCTCGAGCATAGGGGGACTTTTTAATGTGCTGGTCGGGATTTCTATTTTCATATTTTTCCTAATTATTTTTTAGGAAATGGATTTGCCCATGCTTCTGCTACTTCTATTTTTCAGTTTAGATTGTGAGATGGCCTTTTATTTTAGTATTTTGAAGCATAGACTAAGTACAATCTTTTCAGTTGATTCCAAAAAATCTATAGTAGAGATTGAAAATATTTTGGGAGAGAAATATATGCAGCTCTCTAATCTTAATCGCATAAATTTGGAAATATCTACTAATTTTATTAAGCATATGCTGATCATTAATCTTGATAAATGTAAATCAGTGGTTATGGGTCGAAATTGGATTCTCCCAAAACACAAAGTGGGTATGGAGACAATTGTTGATAAAGCATGTCTTTCTTCATGGCCCTTGTTCTTGGCTAACTTAGCTCATCAAGTGGACTGGGTGGATAGGTCTAATTTCATGGAATTAGGAAGGAGAGGTAGAAATTCTCAAGTCCTTTGCTGAATCAGTGATTAATTTATATAATCAAAAGGATTTCAATGTCCTTCAACTACCTTTTCCTGAATTAGCGTCCATGTCTTCTCCACTCTCCATGCCTCCATGCTAGTGGGATATTCTGAGTGGATCGATTTCATAAGAATAATATCATCTCTTTTATGAGGTTTGGTGGATCTCCCCAGTAAATTCACCCCATATGTTTGAGGTTGGGTCCGTGTCGATGGAGCTGGTCAAAATCATATACATATCTTCTGAATCTAAAGTTTGATTGGGAGGAGGATGTCTTGATTTTTTTCCTATATACATAGATGTAAATAGTATAAGGATTTAATTTATCATATATCATTAGGAGCATAATGCACTTTTTTATAAGCTTATAACATTTACTTATAAAAAAAATAGCTGATATAAAATTCGTAATCACTATTGAGACATTACATATGTGTGTTTGATTAGTTTTCATTCTTTCATTAAAGTTATATTTAATTGTAATATTCCTTTCTAATTAATTCATCTTTACATAATGTTATTTACTGCAAAATGGAAATTTGCATCTGATTTTACGAGGTCAAGTAACTTCACTATCGTACACTTAAACTATCAAACACTCTGCATAGGTGTCTTAATATTAAGTAACATGCAACAAGTTGACACCCAAGATAAGATTATTTCTTTAAAGTTAAAATTAAAAAACGTGTAGTGATATTAATATGGATTATGTGCATTTGATTAGTTATTTGATATTTATTTTGAAAATTAAAACTTTGTTGAACCTAACAACCGCTAAGCCATTTATTTCAATAAGTAATCTAGCTTAGCGGTTGCTAAGAATTTTCTTTGATACGAACCAATGTGTATTTAAAAGAACAGATGTATAGGTCTAACCGTAGTGGTCGCTAAGTTAAGAAAAGAGTGTTAACAACCACAAAATCCTAACTCGACTTTAATTTTTTCCGATGCATTACAATTCTAGTATACCAAATCCTTCTTTCCTCAGCAACATTTAATTCGACATGTCTCCACATCATGATTTGTATGAGTACCCTACAAATTTTATTACTAATCATCTTTTTTCTCGACTATAGATAACCATCCATAGCCTTCGGGAGTATGAAATATCTTCTACACAAATATTTCTCATAGAAATAAATAAAGGAAAATTCCTAATGAATGTTAATATATACTACTAAATTTTTTTATTTAATCTCTATTTTGAAAATTAAGAATTTGTTGAGCTTAGCAGTCTCTAAGCCATTCCTTTCAATAAGTAATAGATCTTAGTGGTTGCTAAGAATTTACTTTGATGTGCACCAATGTATATATGAATAAAACATGTAAAGTTATTTGATGTAAATAAAAAATTCAATCTCACTCAATATCCAATGTTATAGATAATATAAAACACAACAATGCATTTTGAGGCCTTTTGGACTAATTCTTTCTCAAGGTTCACAATCACCTTCAAACCTGTAATTTCTTTGTTTTCCAACTCAATTAACTAAACCAACCCATTCAATATTTTTTTATACCCTCAACTAAATCAACTTCACCTTTTGAAGTAGATCAAAACAATCAAAAAGGTTAAATGGCTTACCCTTTGTATAATTGTCTATCTAGGCTTCAAATGGCCTTGGAAAATTATTTCTTCCTCTATAAAGTTTTAATCAGGGAGTCCCTTAGCTAAGTAAGTATTATTTCAACTACCCATTAGACTCTATTTTCTGTGTCTAAACTATCAAGACAACTTACTTTAAAAAAAAAATCCCTTAAACTTACCTTCCAACCACCAAAATAAGTCTTTTCATATTGTGTTTTTGATAAAAGCATAATTTTCAAGGATTCTAGCCAATAAATGAACAATTAAGTCCAAGCACATTCAATTTGTTTGAGAGGAGACTATATGCACCCAAATTTTCATGGTGCTACATTTTCAGAATAGTTCATTTCCCCAATGATGATAATTTCATTTCTAGATTAAAATTATGTATCCAAGTTTAACTTTCTCATTTACAACATGTTCTTGTAGCTTTGTTTTCCTTACTTATATTTTTCCTATATTTTCTCACTTTCTTAGTTTCTTTTTCATCCTTTTTCATAACATTCTAACCTTAAGTTATGAAATTGCACTGGTAGTTGTGTAACCTCCATGGTAGTTTCATAACTTCTGATCTACCTCGAGCGGTGGTTATGCACCTGCCATGGAGTTTGTATAACTGTCAGTCTGCATAGACCAATGGTTCTATGCACATTTACCTAAGACTTTTCTAGCATGTTTTGAATGCATGTTGCTTCTTCCTAAGCTGATATCTCACATGTTTATGATTAAATGCTAATATGTAAAATAATATCCTAATCTAATTCAAGTTTGTAGTAAATAAATGAATACTGAAATAATACCCAATCCACTAAGCAAAAAATATATAAAACCCTAATTACAAATAGGTTTAGAAGAGACTTAGTTGATTCGAAGAGGTTTTTGGAATGTGTTGTAGTGGAGACTAATTAAAAATATGGAGGACTATCATACAAAATCATGGAAAAATGTAGATCTAAAAAATTTGATTAGAGAGGGATATGGGTGTTTGTGGGTGTCGTGGTCTTATTTCTAGGTGCCCTTGTCTACATAGATACTCAAAAAACCTCCTCTGATGTGTCGCAAGAGGTTTGCACTTATTCTCATTTTGTCACATGTATATTGTTGTAAGATCACCGAAGTACTTGTAAACTTGCAATGAAGAAAGCACTCGTAAAACCCTCAAATAGACATCAAATACTAAAAAAGAAATATGAAAAATAAGGGGTCAAACTGTCCTCTACTGCCACAATGATGGAATTACTACTGAGCATTTTACTTCATCTTAGACCTAATGTAGTTTTATGTGTGTGTGTAGAATCATGTTGTAGGTTTCTCTTGTGCGTATCACACTTTGTGAGTAGTGAACAAGTAACTAGATGTAGAATGTAAATAATGTGTTGATGGAAACAATAAAATCCCCTCCTATGAAGTGTGATGCAGATGAACCATCCTTTTCCCATTGTGAGAGGAACTATATGGATGTAAATGGAGCTATAGATTCCTTTTATGGATGTGAGATAGTAGACGCTTAGTGCTCGGTCCCTTATTATGATTACATAACTTTATATTTATATGATTCCTTTGCTTCAATTTCATAATTAACCCTAAAATGTATGAATAAGAAAAACATAAGATGCTCAAATGGATAGAAAGGACCCAGAAAGTGTGAGTAAAGTAAAAAGAGGACAAGGGAACCCAGATTAGATGAGGGTACCTAGTGCTGATGTCCTGGTCTGGGTGCTGGTGTCTAAGATGATAAATTTCAAAGACTTAAAATGAAGACCGAGCAAGCAGAGGTGTAAGACCAATAAAAGTGACATAAAAGAATGAAAGGTGTCTAAATACATGTGTTAATAATTAATATCGTTCTTACTTAGAAATCATACAAATAGTAGTATGTGATCAGGACTAGATAATTACCTAAAGTGCGTGATTTTGTGTCTATATTTTCCCCTACTTCATGTTGGTGAGAAGAAATTAGGTAACATAAATTAGATAGAGATGTATACCTAATATCTATGTAGATTGATGTAGAAAGCGTGCCGAGGGATTAGAAAAATCATGAAGTGATAAAAAGATGGAGTGTTGAGACTAAAGATTCAAAAGTGTAAAAGGTGATGAAAATGAATCTAGGGAGGAAACACGTGTTTGAATGTGGATATTGTTGATGTTGATTGCTTGATTCCCATATTGATGGACCTATAAAAGAGAAGACAATGAAGTATTCAAATACATATGTATATATAAAAAGTATGTAAGGAGGTATGTAAAATAAAATGCTAAAAATTGAAAAATGAACATGTGCACTTGATCCGTGATGAGAAAAAGGGTGTAGAAAGGATTTTGTAGATTATTTCGATGCTCGAGAGTTTTTTAGGTGATCTCCTGCCAATGTAATGGAATAAGTGTAGGGAGAACTGTTTGGTGTCACCCTCCAACCTTTAACTGCTTCCCATTGTAGAAAACACCACTATAGATGGTGTGTACAAGTGTTAAAGATTGTCTTCCCTATAAAATCCGTTGTATATGAGTTCTATAGATTGTGATGAACCCAATAATTATGTGATATGCCCCCCAGTCTCAAGTAATCACTTTCCTTTCTAGGTATTGCGCCAAGCATTCATGTTACTCTTAATAGATTTGTAGAATCTGTAATCACAACTAGAAAGGCAAGTGAACGCACATTAGTGTATAATAAAGATAATGAAATACAATATATCTATCTAGCATGTGTAATAAAGTGAACATGTACAAGTAAATGTATGCAAGAGTAAACACAACCAAGATATGTAATATATTGTGAATGGTATGGAATTTATCGATGGAAAGGTGTGCTATGAGGTTCATTTATTTATGCCCCCTCAGTAGTCAAGAATGAACTGTAAAAGAGAGTGTATTATCGAGAATGGTTTGAATGATGTGTTGTGTATAACATGATGTGATGAATGTATAGTGATGAGGTTTGATATAGACATGAAGTGTGAGGATGTGTGATGATTTAACCTAAAGTGTATATCACTAGAGGATGCTAGAGGAATTGATGATGTAGCCTATGGTGTATATCACTAAATGATACAAGTGGAAGTGATTATGTAGCCTATATTGTATATCAATAAATAATGCAACTAAAAGTGATGATGTAGCCTATACCTTATATTACTAATCTAGGAATGTCACATGAGAAAATAAATTATTGATTTTTTGTGTGAGTGTGATGTGGTCCATTTGTGATGTATAACCTCAACAGTCACTATGAACCATGAGACTAGAGTGCGTCATAGGGTATTGAGTATAACACGTATAAGTATACGAGTAGGATGTGTAATATGTGTAGTATATGTGGTGATGATAAATCATCATGTGTGTACTATGTAATGTATGGTGTATAACATGTAATTAAAGATACATAGATAAGGTAAGATGTGTAGATGCATAGTAAATGTAAGACATAATATGTGGGATGTAAGGTGTAGGATGTAAAATGTAAGATGATGTATATGTACAAAAGTGTAAAATTTCTGAAGATGTGTGATCCGTGTGTCTATTTTGCAGTGTGTGAAGTTCAAGTGTATATGACACCCTCAATAGTCAAGTGTGAACTGAAGCACAAGAGTCCATCATTAGGTGATATCAATACTAGGGTGTTTTACAGGATGCGTGTGTTGTGTGTATAGTTCTATATGTGCGGTGATGAGAGTAATATTTTTGTTAATTTTATGAGGGGGATAAGTGTGATGCCCCCAAGTGTGTATGATGTAGAACACAATCATGTAATATCATCTAAGAGGTTGTTATTTTCATGGTCAAAACCAAATGAACAAGAATCTAAGACTTGGTAAGCAATAGTGTCAGGTTGATCACGTAATGATCCATTGAGATGTAATTTGTACATGTGCATGGCATATTCCTCTTCAGTGAAGGGTGGTAATGGACACCCATGTGCATACCAATGAATGAGGTTCTATTTATAGCCAAGAAAGGAACTGTTGCAAATGAATACACATCCAAAGGGCATGGGAAATGATATATCAATGTGATCAGGATCTAACGTGCCCCCAATGTAACCAAGACAAGATTTTCCTAATGTAAGTGGCAAAGAGAGAGTACTCTATGCAAGGAAAACTATGAGATGAAAGACATGTAGACCATAAGCAACAGTAATGCAAATGAATCCATGATAAAGGTGAGAATAATGTGGTGGATGATAGATACCCTCAAAATTGAATCCTAGCCGAGTCAATCCATCATGTGTACATAATGTGTCATCACAAGTAGGATCAAATGGAATATTCTCCCAATAAAAATCATTTATGAAAATTATGCATGTGAAAGGAGGTTGTACTGATGGAGGTGGTACATGAGAAGGTGGAGTAGCTAGAGTGACGTCTGTTGTACAAACATGCCCCGTAATAAAAAATCATAGCAATGGTAAAAGTAAGGGGAGGAATAGATGTATCTGGTAGGGAATATATCATGCAAATGGCACCTTCAAGTGGTGGTAAATGTGGTAGCTTGTCTATAGGTTGTGGGTCATCAGTGGTGTCATCTCTTATAATAGGAAGTGTATTATTTGGATCATGGTTGGAATATTTATATGGATGAAAGTCATGAATAATAGTATACTTGACATCCTCATGTAGAAATTTGACATAATGATGCACTGTAGAGGCTACAACATGCATGACAAGGATTCATGGCCTACCAAGTAAATAGTCAAATGAAACTGGAAAGTCAATGATAAAAAGACAATGTTAAGAGTTTTTGGCCCTACATTGATATGTAAAACAATGTGACCTATGCATAGATGAATAGAGCCATCATATTCATGAAGATAGATACATGATGGACTAACATTAGCATCCGAAAGACTAATATTTTCAAGGAATGACATAGGACAAAGATTAAGTTCAGATCCATTGTCAACTAAAGTACACTTGAAACCCATATTGCGAATGTGAATCATGATGTGAAAAGGTGCATCATTATAAAAAATATAAATATCATCATGAGGATTAGATGGGAAAGCTATATGGTGGAAAAAAACATCAAAAAAATAGTTATATACGGCGTCTGGATGCATATCAATAGGAATGCGAGTAGTAGCAAGGAGATGTTGTACTCTACCAATTAAGTCAGGATTGGAAAACAAGAAATCATTAATTGAGATACTCATGATGACAAGATTTTAGAATGATAAGAAAAGCATGAGGATCCTAAGAGCATCAAGATCGAGTTTTGGTTCACCAAAATTATTAAATGCTAATATGTAAAATAATAGCCTAATCTAATGCATGTTTGCAGTAAATAAATGAATAATTAAATAATTAAATAATACCCAAGCAACTAAATAATAAAAATATGAAACCCTAATTATAAGGAGGGTTAGAAGATCCTTCACTGATTCGAAGAGGTTGTTGGGTTGTGTCGCAATGGAGACCGGATGAATAGAGATGGAGGACCATCACAAATAATCCTAGAAAAATACAAATCTGGTAGATTTGAATATACTGAGGTGCCTAGAGAGGGATAGGGGAACTTGTGAATGCCCTAGTCTTTTTTCTGGGCACCTTGGTCTACTTAGATGCTTAGAAAACCTCCTCTGATGTGTCACAAGAGGTTCGCACTTGTTCAAATTTTGGCGCATGTATGTGTTATCCAAAATAAGCCCCTTGCTTATTTTTGACTAACTTTCTTTCCTTCCTTCCTTCCTTGTGCCTCAGTTGAATTTTTTTTACTTTTTAGGCACTCAAAATTATCTGGAAATGGATTCATCAAATAGAGGATTTTCTCACCTTTCCAGAAATGTCAAATTTTCCTTCTAACTCCTTGTATTTTGCAAGTTATGGCTCGACGAAGTTTTTGAGGGAAATTTTCCCTGGGAAGGTCCACAACCAATAGGAATGTGCCACATGACAATGGAGGTCGGACCGACAGAGGTAAGTTGGAAAAATCACTAGAGAGTGGGCGAGGTGTAAAGGAAAAAATTTTCCCATGGGCCCGTGTAGGAAAATAAATAACTTGAGGCCCGCAACTAATGAGGAGGTGCCACGTGGCGGTGAAGGTCAGACTGGCGAGGGTAAGTCAGAAAAATTTCCAAAAATGATGCAAAGGAAAATTTTTTCCTAGAAGCCCTGAGTTGAATGAGAGTGTGCCATGTGTCCATGAGGGCAGTAGGAGTCGGAGGGGTGGAGTAAATTTTGGCTTTTGCCAAAATAGTAAAGGGCACAAAGGAAAATTTTGGTCCGAAAGCCCACCACAGAGGAAGTAAATTTGCAAGGGCCCGCTTACCAACTAGAGGATGACACGTGTCCAGTTTTGGTAGGAGTTAGAGGCACAGAAGGATTTGGTGTAATTTTCCAAAGTTTTTAAAAAGGTGCAAAGGAAAATTTTTGCCCACAGGCACGCGGAGGAAAGAAAGTTGATTAAGGCCCGCACCAAATCAAAGTGTGCCACATGGCAGTGGAGTGGTGGGGTGCAGAGATTTTTGGGGAATTTTTCCCAAAGTCAAAAAAGGGGAAAAATTTGAGGTTTCGGCCTACCAACCCAATTTTTGCCCCAGTTTTGCCCTAAATCTTCAAATGGACATATCTTTCGATCCAGAGCTTGGTTTTTCTCAATTTTGGTGTCATTGGAAATATATTGAAGTCATCTACATGATGGAATATTTAATTTTGTTTTTTGGTGGAGTTTAGTGAGATAAAAATGAAAAAACACCTTTGGCATGGGGGAAAAGAGCAGAACGGACATTCAACCACCATTTTTACTGCAATATGGCTTCCATTCTTCTCAAGCATGGTCAAAAATCTTGGGGAATGAAATTTTAAGGGTACCCATGCTATTTTGATGGATCTAGTTGGTGGTTGAATCATTTATTTCAATTTTCTCACGTTTCTCCTTCCTGAACTTGGTTTTTCATTTTTAAAAGCCAGATTTGGCTCATTTGTAAAGGGTTGGACATTTTTATGTTCTGCAGGCTCCCTCCTTCACCTTGGAAAGTGAATTTGTGGAATATTAGACCTTTTTTCAGGACTACAACATGTTTTTTACCTCCTTGCTATTATAATGCATTGTATTTAAAAATGGAAACTACAATGCAAGCTCTGTGAATGAATTTCCAATCCTTTCTTGTGTTTTTTTTTCTACCCTGATCCTTCATTACAGTTTTATCAATTTGTGCATGATTTTTGTTGCATTTTTTAAATCTATGTCAATCTACATAAATAAATGTTCACCACTCCTTTTGTGTATCACCTTTCCAATTTAGTTTTATCTTCTTTTCTTTCTATCCTTGTCTCCTTGGTAGAATTAGAGTAGAATTTTGATTTAAACCTCTACAAATTTCATGCATGCATCTGATTAGAGGAGTAGAGGAACCATCCTTCAATCTGGAGATTTTTTTCCCATTTTTCCAAGTCCCACACTTGGGGAAAAGATTCCATGTTGTTCAATCACACTAAATGACCCAATTCTCACTTGAAGATCTAAAGGTCATTTAGGGGGTTCTGCTGATTTTCACTAATAGTTTTGGCATGCCTAGTGGGACCTTAGAGGTATTCATCTTCATTACAATAAATTTGATGTGCATTTGTTGTAAGTTCCTTGCTTAAAAAGAGCCCTAATTTGCACATCTGGCGACTCCAAAGGGATAAAATCAACTGGTTTCAGCAGTCCAAGTCTGAAGATTCATGAGAAGTATCCAAACAAGGTCAAGGGCTAGAGAAGAGGGATTTTCTGAGTATCTACAATTATCCCCAGGAAGAAGAGAGAGGAAGAATAATTCAAAGGTCTCCATCTCCACCAAACAAAACTCTATCAACTCCTCCACCTGGTAGACCTTTCACCCAATCAAAAAGGGTTCTCAGACCAATTAGAATGGCACAACCCAACCCTTATGTTAACTTCACTGGTAGCAACCCACTTTCTTTAAATGCATAAAACCCAGTTCCATTTGTAGCATTGAAGAACATCCCATACTTTACTAGGGATAATCAAACCACTCCTGGTGATCATGTCAAAGACATTGCTAATGTTTGTGCAATCCATGAGATTGTTGAGATGTAAATTACTGTCAAATTGTTGGCATCTTCATTCAAAGGGAAATCCTTGCAATGGTTCAGGAGCCTTAGGGCAGGCTCTATACAAAATTGGAATCAGTTGTGCATTGCACTCCATGATCAGTTTGGAGAAAAGGGAGATAATTTATCTCTATTGGAACAACTGACAACTATCAAGAGAGCTCCCAATGAGTAGCTAACAGACTTCAATTTCAGATTTCAAAGGACATGGGATAGAATCCTAGTGACATTAAGGCCAACAGCTGAAGGTGTTTTCTTATATTATCTCAAAGCTTTAAATTCTGATATTTCTATGTTAATCCAATCCATGGGAGGTGCAAATATACCTACAGCTTATATCATCACCATTAGGGCTAAGAATTGTTTGATCGAAGTTGGTAAACTAGCACCTAGGCCTCCTATTCCCTTATATCCAAACTTGGAAAGCTCAAGCACTAGTCAAGAACCTACTGTAGCTCCTATTCCCACTCCTAGAAATAAAATTTCAAATGAAACTTCTACTTCATCCTCTAGTGCCTCAAATGAACTTCAAGAAGTCATGAAACAATTACAAAATTTAGGCAATGAGCTAGTTACACTCAAGAGGTAGCAAGCCCAAAGTTTTAGACCTTCTTATCAGTCTCAAACTTAGCCTAATAGGTAACCATATCAGCCTAATAGACCACCCAATCCACCTAAAAATCAAAATCAAGTAAGGCCTCCTGCCAACAAACCATTTCTGCCCTATAACCCCAATGTTGCATCTACCTCTAAAGCTTTAGTGCCAGTACAAAACAATATAGCTCAAGAGTATGATTGGTGTTTCCCATGCAATGAACCTCACAACCAGTCTATGTGCTTCAATGGTGCTTTGAACCAAGCTTTGATGGTGATAATAATTGGCATAGAGAGTGAGGTGAATCAAGAAACAAACCAACAATCAGGAACATCTAAGCAAAATACAACTCCAGATGAGACTACACTTGTGAATTGACAGGATGAAGATTTTTGTGGTATGAATCAAACAATTTCTCAGAATGTAGTAGCTAACACATGGTCCAAGAAGAGGAATATTGGTGAAGGGTATTCATTAGCTCCAGTTGATCCACAACCTTCCATCACTCCAAAAATTGTTGGCAAGCAAAATGCAGTTCCAAATGTGCAAGGACAACCCAAACCACCTTCTAGACCAGCTCAAATGCCAGCTGTTGCAGCCCATGTAAAAAAAAAGAATGTGCAGGATAAGGGGCAGAAAAGAGATGTTTCATCCCCATTTAACATCATTTAACAAATGAAGAAGACAAATTTTAGTATATCTATGTGGGAATCACTATCCATCCTAGGCCAAAGGGATCTACTACAAGCTCCCATGAAGAATTGGTCAACTTCAAATCAGTGAGCTCATATGCAAGATAAGGTACTCACAAATGCTACTCAACTTGAGGGGAAGCTTGGAGGATAGTAAGGTAAATTTTTGAAGCCCCCTCCATTCTATGTTTCAGTGATCATTGGGGATAAACTAGTACACAATTGTATGATTGATTCTAGGGCAAGTAGTTCTGTGATGCCCAAGAAAATAGCTGATCAGCTGGGCCTCCAATATGAATTCATATCCAAAGGGGTGGTGCAACTGGATGGGAAATTAGTAACAATAGTAGGGATAATTAAATATTTGAGCCTCACTTTGCATGCATGCCCTAATGTCACTATTTTGCAAGATGTGTCAGTGATAGATTTACCACCACTTTTTGCCCTATGTTTGTCAAGGGATTTCATAGCTAGAATTAGAGGCTATTTATCTACTGATTGGTCACACATGTTGTTTCAGACCAGATATGGAACTAAGGCCACAATCAGGTCTAAACCTATTGGAAACTTTCACATTTAGCCTCATACTCCAAGCCAAATCAATGTCAATTGTTTAGCATTTGATCAAGAGGATTATCCAGGCATAGATGAAACTGACAATAAAGTTGGAAGCATCCCATATTTGAATCTTGATGAATGGGAAAGAAAGGTACATGGTTTTGATCCCTACAAGGAAATAGAGGAATTTGAACTGGGATTTTATTACATGCATGAAGAAAATCAGCCTATTCTTTGCATCACCAAGCTAGACCAAAAAGATGACAATGAGGTATGACAGCTGTTCTTTGATGGATCAAGAAGTAGACAAGGTGCATGGGGGGAGCTATGCTTATTTCACCTCAAGGCATTAAGTATTATTTAACTTTTAGATTTCATTTTGCATGTTCTAACAACACTACTGAATATGAAGCTTTGATACACAGATTGCATTGGTCAAGAAAGAGAGGTATCAAAAACTTACAAGTCTTTGGTGATAGTGAGCTAATTGTTAATCAAGTTAAAGGGAAACATGTTTCCAATAATGATCTATTCAAAAGTTATAAGAATAGGGTGTTGGACCTCATTGAGGATTTTGAAGGCTTTGGCATCAACTGCATCCCTAGGAAAGAAAACCAAGATGCTGATAGGCTTGCAATAGTTGGAGCATCCTTTGATGTTGTGGAGAGCATCAAGGAAGATAAAATGTAGCCAAACATTCATGTGATTGTAAGGCCATTAGTACCAGACAATAATGTAAGTTGGCAAGTGTTTGAAAGTGACCAAAAATTCATCAATTTCTTAAAAGAAGAAGTTGAGGTCTCAGCCAAAAATCAAGAAAAGTTAGAACAACAGTATGGTGATAAATTGATACATCTGGGAACCAACAAAATACCAAAAGGACTTGTGACTTTGGAGTCCATATTTAATCCTAATGATCAATTTAGGAAGGAGAAAGGAAACATCCAAGTCAAGGGAGAAGATTCAGTGCCCATCTCGGTGGGAGAAGGAAAATCACTTCAAATTGGTAAAGTGACAACCAAGCAAGAAAGGTATGAGTTCATGAAACTTTTCCAAGAGTTCCCAGATATATTTACTTGGAGCTATGAAGACTTGAGAGGTTTCAATCCCAAGCTAGCTCAACACACAATTGAATTAGATCCAAGTGCTAAACCCATCAGGCAAAAACAAATACCGGTCAATTCACACATGGAGCCTCTCATGAAGAAGGAATTGAGTAAGTTAATAGAGGAAAGTATCATATTTCCCATCAAGCATTGAAGCTGGGTTGCAAACTTTGTTCCAGTTAGAAAGAAGAGTGGAGAAATCAGATTGTGTGTAGACTTTAGATATCAGAATAGAGCATCCCTCAAGGATCATTACCCACTTCCTTCTATGGAGCAAATTTTGCAAGTTGTTTTCTCTGAGAGGTTTTCATTGCTAGATGGTTATTCAGGGTATAATCAAATCATGGTGAAGGAGGATGATCAGTTCAAAACAGCCTTCACCACCAAATGGGGAACCTATGCATATAGGAAAATTCCATTTGGGTTTTCTAACGCCGGAGCTACCTTCTAAAGGGAGATGGATATGGCGTTCAAGGGATTGATCAAAAAAATAGTGTTGATATACCTCTATGATATTACTGTATTTTGTAAAAGTGTAGCAGATCATCTCTTTCATTTGAGACAAGTGTTCCAAAGATGTAGAAGATTTGGGGTATCCTTGAATCCTAAAAAATGTATTTTCCTAGCTCATGAAGGAAAGCTCCTAGGCCACATTGTTTCCAAAGAGGGATTATCAATTGATCTAGAGAAGGTTGAAGCAATAAAATAACTACCATTACCAAGTCACAAGAAGGCCCTTCAAAGTTTCTTGGGAAGAATCAATTTTGTTTGAAGGTTTGTTTTAGACTTTGCAACCCTTGTCAAGCCAATAACTATGATTATGAAAAAAAGTATGGCTTTCAAATGGACAGGTGAAGGTAAGGAACATTTTGAGGAAATCAAAGAGGATATCTCACAAGCTCCAACTCTCGTTAACCTATATTTCTCCAAATATTTTATCCTTTATGCATTTGGCGGTGATGATACAATTTCTGCAATTTTAGTACAGCAGAAAAAAGAAAATGCAGAGCAGCCAATTGCCTTCTTTAGCCAAATATTAGAGGACTAGGAGGTGAGGTATTCCTTCATTGAAAAGCATGTTCTTGCAGTGATTAAGAGCTTGAAGAAATTTAAGCATCTGGTTTCAAACAACAAGGTTCAACTGTTGGTTTCTCATGTGGGAGTTAAGGACTTCCTCCTCAACAAAGACCTAAATGAAAAATGTGCAAGGTGGATTACTCGTGTCATGGAGTATGACATTGAGATCAAAGTCACCAAGCTGGTCCGAGAAAAGGGATTATGTGAGCAGTTGGTCTTGAGCAAATCAATGGAAGAAAGTAATAGGAAGGATGTTGTTTTGGCGTTACAAGACAACCAAGAACAAAGAGGTGTTCAAGAAGATAATGGTGGTATTATCACTCCTTGTTGGACCCAAGACATAATACACTTCTTACAAATAGGCCTATGCCCTCCACAAATGAACAAAACCAAGATAAGACACTTCATATTGCAGGCTATTTCATATGCACTTGTTGATGGTGTCTTGTTCAAAAAGGATATAAATGGAGTGTTGTTGAGATACATTGGGACAAATCAAATTAAGAGAATGTTAGAAGAGTTCCATGGTGGATCAATTGGGGGTCATTTTTCTCTAAGAGTGATAACCCTCAAGGTTATGAAGGTTGGCTATTATTGGTCCAAGGTGTTTAGTGATTGTTATGCATGGATCAAGAGGTACAAAAATTGTTCATTCTTCATAGGCAAGGAAAGATTAGCAACCCTTCCATTGCACTCAATTTTAGTTGACCATCCATTCATGCAATGGGGTTTGGACTTCATTGGAGTCATTAACCCAAACTCAATCCAAGGACACAAGTGAATTCTAATAGCAACAAACTACTTCACCAAATGGACTGAGGCGGTGACACTCAAAGAGGCAAATGAATCTAGAATTCTAGAATTCTATGAGGGGATAGTAACCAGATTTGGTATACCTACCACTATAATATCATATAATGCATTGGCATTCATAGGATCAAAGGTAACTGAATGGGCTGTTAAGAATGGGATCTATCTAAGCACTTCATCAAATTATTACCCTCAAGGTAATGGCCAAGTTGAGTCTACCAACAAAAACCTATTGAAAATCATCAAGAGGACTCTTGATGAAAATTAGAGGACTTGGAACACTAAACTTAAATCATCCTTATGGGCTGATAGGATAACTCCTAAGAGATCCACCAGTAACTCTCTATTCAGACTTGTTCATGGAAGAGAGGCAATCTTGCCTATGTCACTTGATTTGCCAACATTGGAACTCATGAAGCGATTGGAATTGTTGGATTTTGAACCCACGGAGGTTAGATATGCAAAATTTATGGAACTCCAAGAAATCAGAGAGCAAGCAGCCCAAACAATGTACAAGGACCAAGCCTTGATCAAGAGAACCTTTGATAGGAAAGCTAAGGCTAAAACCTTCCAAGTTAGAGATTTAGTGTTGAAATGGGATGCAGACCAAGTAAAGCCAAGAAGGAATTCAAATTTTAATGTCATTTGGAGTGGCCCCTACATGGTCACAAAATGTAAGAACAAAAATGCCTTCCAATTGTCTACATTGGATGGTGAAGAACTGCAGATTCCAGTTAATGGAATCCATCTAAAGCATTGCTACTAGAGAGGAAACTCCTCACCTTGTACATTTTAGCTTAGATTTTCATTCCTCTAAGTTCTTGTGCACATTGTTTTGTTTTAGCTTAGTTTTACATTTCCCTAAGTGTTTTGGCACAAGATTTGTTGTCCCAAGGATGCATCTTTGCAGGCCATGTTCCAGATCAAGTAATGTTCTACTCTCATAATCTTCTTTCTAGAAATTTTCTAATGAGTTGATAGTACCAAGTAGTTAAGTTGATGACTCCATTGCCCAATGGATTTCTTCCGGTAGCTAGTCACTTCATCCAGCAGGAAGATGACCCCTCTGAGTCACCAAAATTATTATCCAAAATAATCCCCTTGCTTATTTTTGACTAAATTTATTTCATTCCTTCCTTCCTTGTGCCTCAATCAATTGTTTTTACTTTTCAGGAACTCAAAATTATCTGGAAATGACT
Organism: Taxus chinensis; assembly: GCA_019776745.2. Taxonomy (NCBI): domain Eukaryota; kingdom Viridiplantae; phylum Streptophyta; class Pinopsida; order Cupressales; family Taxaceae; genus Taxus; species Taxus chinensis. The sequence continues at coordinate 475,392,823 of CM034154.1, forward strand.
TCATCAGATAGAGGATTTTCTCACCTTTCTAGAAAGGTAAAATTTTCCTTCTAACTCCTTGTATTTTACAAGTTATGGATCGGCGGAGTTTTTGAGGGAAATTTTCCTTGGGAAGGTCCACAACCAATAGGAATGTGGCACATGGCGGTGGAGGTCAGACCGGTAGAGGTAAGTAGGAAAAATCACCAAAGATTGGGTGGGTTGCAAAGGAAAAAATTTTCCCATGGGCTCGCGAAGGAAAAGAAATGGCTTGAGGCCCACACCTAATGAGGAGGTGCCGCGTGGCAGCAGAGGTCAGACCAGCGGGGGTAAGTCGGAAAAATTTCCAAAAATGGTGCAAAGGAAAGTTTTTGCCCAGAAGCCCCAAGTTGAATGAGAGTGTACCATGTGTCTATGAGGGCGTTGGGAGTCAGAGGGGTGGAGTAAATTTTGGATTTTTCCAAAATAGTAAAGGTCGGAAAGGAAAATTTTGGCCCGAAAGCCCACTATGGAAAAAAAGAAATTTACAAGGGCTCACTTACCAACTAGAGGATGACATGTGTCCAGTCATGGTGGGAGTCAGAGGAGTGGAAGGATTTGGCACAATTTTCCAAAGTGTTCAAAAGGGCGCAAAGGAAAAAAATTTCCAATGGGCCCGTGGAGGAAATAAAGTTGATTAAGGCCCGTGCCAAATCAAAGTGTGCCACGTGGCAGCGAAGCGGCGGGGCGCGGAGAAATTTTGGAATTTTTTCAAAAATTCAAAAAGGGTAAAATGGCCATTTCAACCCATGGATGAATTAAGAAGTGCCACATGGTAGCGGAACGATATGGCACGGAGCTTTTTGGGGAATTTTTCCCAAATTCAAAAAAGGGGAAAAAATTTAGGTTTCAACCCGCCGACCCAATTTTTGCCCCAGTTTTTCCCTAAATCTTCAAAGGGGCATATATTTTGATCTAGAGCTCAAGTATTCTTGATTTTGGTGTCACTGGAAATCTATCAAAGTCCTCTACATGATGGAATCTTCAATTTTGTTTTTTCGTGGAGTTTAGTAAGAGAAAAATGAAAAAACACCTTTGGCATGGGGGAAAAGAACAGAACCAACATTCAACCACCATTTTTAATGCAGTATGGCTTTCATTCTTCTCCAACATGGTCAAAAATCTTAGGGAATTAACTTTTAAGGGTATCCATCCTATTTTGATGGATCTGGTCAGTGGTTGAATCATTCATTTCAATTTTCCCATGTTTCTCCTTCCTGAACTCAGTTTTTCATTATTAAAAGCTAGATTTGGCTCATTTATAAAGGGTTGGACATTTTTTATGTTCTACAGGCTCCCTCCTTCACCCTGGAAAGTGAATTTGTGGAATATCAGACCTTTTTTTAGGACTGCAACATGTTTTTTACCTCCTTGCTGTTGTAATGCATTGTATTTAAAAATGGAAATGACAATGCAAGCTTTGTGAATGAATTTTCAATCCTTTCTTGTGATGTTTTCTCTATCTTGATCCTTCATTACAATTTTAGCAATTTGTACATGATTTGTGTTGCATTTTTTATAATATGTGTCAATCTGCATAAATAGATGTTCACCACTCCTTTGGTGTATCACCTTGCCAATTTAGTTTTATCTTCTTTTCTTTCTATCCTTGTCTCCTTGGCAGAATAAGAGTAGAATTTTGATTTAAACCTATGCAAATTTCATGCATGCATCTGAGCAGAGGAGTAAAGGAACCAACCTTCAATCTGGAGATTTTTTTCCCATTTTTGAAAGTCCCACACTTGGGGAAAAGATTCCATGTTGTGCAATCACACTAAATGACCCAATTCTCACTTGAAGATTTGAAGGTCATTTAGGGGGTGCTGCTGATTTGCACTAACAGTATGTCAGTGTAATATTTCTAAGTTACCTGTAAACTTGCAATGAATAATGCACCTACAAAACCCTCAAATAGACACCAAATCCTAAAAAAGAAATATGCAAAATGAGGGGTCAAAATGTCTTCATCTTCCACAATGATGGACTTACTACTAAGTGTTTCACTACATATCAGACCCAATGTAGTTCTCTGTGTGTGTGTGTGTGGAATCATGCCATGGGTTTCTCTTGTTCCTATTACACTTTGTGAGTAGAAAGTAAGTAACTAGATGTATAATATAAATAATATGTGCATGGAAACAATAGACTCTCATCCTATGAAATGTGATGCAGATGAACCAACCATTGTCCCTTTTGATGGAGATAGATGGATGCAAATGGAGCTATAGACGCCTTTGATGGATACAATCTTAGGTGGAGATAGTAGATATTTAGTGCTCGATCCCTTATTATGATCACATAATTTTATATTTATATGATTCCTTAACTTGAATTTAATAACTAAGCCTAAAACGGCTAACTACCAAAAATATAAAATGTTCAAACGGCTAGAAAGGTGTCAAGATGAGGGGTGAAAAGGTACATTCACCAAATTAATTAACTTTATTAAATGTTAGGTTAACATACATTAATAAATGGAAATATAAATGTGCACACCATAGTGAAATTAAATAACAACATAAAATAAAATACGCAGTGACACTGTATGTAACATGGAAAACCCCTAAATGGGTAAAAAAACATGGAAGAATAATCCACTATAGAGAAATATTTTACAACACCAGTCTAGTAACTCCCTCCTCACTTCTACTCCATGTATTTACCTAGAATCCATTGATTCATGTGATTTTGAATATGACCTAAAACCATATTTAAATAACCCAAAGGGTTATGACCAAATTAAGTGATGGGGAACACCCAGATTTAATAAATAATTAGTTAATTAATAACTAAAATACCTAATATTAATTTAATATTTAAATAATAAGAATATAATCTATTCTATATTATTTAACTATAAACTAAATATTATGATGCACTTAATATTATAGTTCTAACACTCCCCCTTAATATTAAGTGGGGATGCCAACATTACCTGTTTGTAAAAAAATATTTACAAATCCATAAAACCTAAAGATTTAGGCTAGCACATGTACTTTTGAAGGATTTATAACACCTTCATCATGATCAACTTACCTTTTGGTACAAAAGGATTTGCAATCCATAAATTAGGCATATGGTTTAGGTTAAGCATGATTTGTGAGACTACATCTCACTGTTTCTCGTGGAAATATTCTTATACCACATATCTAGGAGCATTTTATAACACAAGGACCTCCTTCAAACACATATGCACATTGGACTATATTTTTCATGTAAACTCTATCAATTTAATTTAGATCATACAAGATATTTTAAAATTCTTTTAAACCAGAGTAGAAGTATAGAGGACAAGGAGTCAACAACCGACTGACCATTAGGAGGTGACATTGCATGCACAATCCCCCTCACTGGAAACTATGAAAGGCCAAGAATTGCACACACTTGCAATATTTTGCAACACACAATGGATCATAGACATATATGCAATATAATATTCATTCTGGAAGAACTGGAGATCTCATCACTGCAGAGAACCATCTCTTGGATAAAACGCATATGAACTTTAATATGCTTCATTCTATGATGTTGAACTCAATTATTTATCAAGATTAATACCACTCTAACCACCACATAGAATAGGAATAATTCATTCAACTTCCATGTGTATCTCTTCCAATAACCACTTTAACCATATAGCCTCTTTGTTGTTTCCATTGTACTTCTTTGCCTTAATAAAAGAAATGGATATTGTTGGTTTCTTTTGTTGTTCCAAGTAATGGTTCTTACACCAGAAAAACTTGAACACATATCCAATATATAGCTAACATAACATCAACATGGTTAGAGTCACAATATCCATATAAACATCATAATAAGCATATAAATCTAAATCATTATTGATTTCATTTTTAACCATCTATAAAAGTTAAATACTAGCTGTATAACAACTAACATAACAATATACTTAACAACTAACCATGTTATAATATGTTGAACAAAATTCAACATATTATTTCTTGTAAAATATATATTAAATGCAATCAGTATTAGATGTCTCCAATACAAACACAAGGGCATCCCCAAGTGTCATTTGATATGCATATAATAACATTTTAGTTTCACATAATAAGAAATGTTTTATAAAAAACATATATATTTTCATTATCTTATTCCAAGCCATTACAAATTAGATAATACTTGATAAATAACATATCTAAATAGGTAATCAAATCATTCAAGAATAATCACAGTATTCACTAAAAATATAATCCACTAATTGTGGACACTTCTTATGGAGTTTGCTTCAAAAGATGACATGTAAGCACCATGCAATAAATTCCATAGGTGGTAAATTTAAATTTATACATGTCATATATGATCATTTTTTCATGCCAAAATATAAACAATAGTTTTATTTTTGAATAAACTATCAAAAAACGAAGAAAAATTTTAAAGCATATATAAGCCATTTTTTTTGTTTGTTTTCAGTTGTAGTTACTTCTAGTTCATTTTTTTTATTAGAGGTAAAAAATGGTTGAGGGGACCATACCCCATACAAAATGTTACCAGTTCCTTACAAAGAGGCCAATGGAAACCATTGAAGTCCAGCCACAAAACTAAAGAAGCACAAGATATACAACCATAAAGGAAAGTATCCAAACAGAAGGTAAACAAAGAAATAACTAACAATATCAATACCAAGAAACTAACAGCAGAACAACATAGAACTAACAATAGTAAACCAATATCCCATTTTCTTTTTCACTCTTTTATCATGTCCCCCACTGAGTTCATACAATTGTTCCATTCTTTGACAAGGGAATCGATGGTAGCTTTCCAATACCTATGGTTTGGCTAAGGGATCTCCACTTTGGGGACTTTTCCTTCTTTTTCTCTTTCCTTATCTAGTTCCATGGAATGAATCATCTCAGCTAATAGCTTGAGATGGTGGATGGTTCTCTTAACATTGAGGAGATGGACATCATGAATCTAGAACACAACTTCTTTCATCTTTAGCATATCCTTGGCCATCTCCAGGATTCTTTCATTGGCATTCTTGATCTGTTCACTAAGGAACAAAGAAGATAAATTTTCCACTTTATCAGTCAGATCCTTCAGGTCCATAGAGACCATACTAATTCTATGTCTGTTAATATCAGTATCAAGCCTACAATGCTCAAATTCTCGCATGAAAGTATGAGACTTGACAGCAGCGTCCTAGGCAGTAAATAATTTAGTTTGGGAAGTTTTAAGAGCATGTAGTCTCTCAACGGCATCCTACGAGTTCTTGGAGTGCTTATCATCTATAGAATCTAGAGATTTCTCACTCCCTACCTCATCACTGCTATCCCCTTTAGTAGATTCCTTATCCTTACTGGAAACTGATAAGTCTGGATTTCCATCTTGGTTTTCACCCACATCTAAAATCTCCACTTCCTCAACTAGTTTAAGAGCCTCCTCAGCCCTTCTACATTTTTTGACGACACCATGAATCAGGTTGGATTTGGTTTGGTTAGCCATTGATTTTCAAAATAGATCTTCACTAAGACTTTCCACCTTAGGCGCTGAACATTCAATGACAGAATCCCCAAATTTTTCATTTTTCCCCAAAAGGGGTGTTCCTAACCTAAGAAGGGATTTAATGAGGCCCTGGTGCAAAGGAAGGGGGAAGGTACCTTTCTCGACAATTCCAATAGATTTCTTAAGGGAAGTATACATGAAGAAAGGTAAATTATAGGGCTTAGCATTATAGACATGGTTCAGCATGGGGAAGTGGTAACCATATATCACTTTATACAATCCTTTTAAGGTAATGTATGACATAAACAACTGAGAAATTTCATCAAAAGGATGGGGTGAATTTCCCCGAGCATAACCATTATGAAGAGAGACAAGTGCCCCCTTACCTTGCATGAAGCATTCAATCTCTAGGATGTAGTCTGACTTATATTTGTAGATGCATCTACCTTCCAGAGCTAAACCAGAGACTTTGGCAATAAGCTTAGGGGAAATGGTGAAGGAGAAATTGTTGACCCAAACATGGCCTTCATTCCATGTTTTCACCACAAATTCACTCATCTTTTCATCGTAGCCATCAAAAATGTTGAAAAAGGGTAACATACCCACTTTTTCGAGTAGTGTCTCAACTTCTATAGACATCTCTTGCCTCTTGCTAGGTTTAGTTCTTACTAAGTCACCCCCCATGATTCTGACCATGTTCTTCTTTCTGTTCTGAAAATAGTTACCTTCCCCAATCCAATCTTCCCACTTCCAGAAAACAAATATATCTAGCCTGTCCTTTCGAGGATTAGAAAGGATATTTTGCACAAGTTCAGTAATTATGAAAAGGAGATGTCACGAGTCTGAAAAATTAATGCCTCCTCATTTGTAGGAGTATTATAAGTTATACCTTCCTTTTTCATGATTTCAATAAATTTGGCTTGCATCAATTTAGGATCCTCGACCACCTTAATACCCTTAGCATTCACCCCCAAATTGACCATAAAATCCGCTAGAGAGATTCCTTCACGATACACATGCTGAAAGGATATGGCCTCAAAAGAGGATGCTAAAATTTTAGTTTTATTAATGAAGTCCTCAACAAAAATAGAAGGTTGAGATTTTCCTTTCAAACATGAAATGATATATAAAGAGTCCCCTTCCACTTCTAGTTCATTTTTACTAACCCATCTGAGTTAATTATAAATGAAAAGAAACTCCTTTTTCAACAATATATAAAATAACATGTATACTTTTCATTTAGAAGTAATTTATAAAGCTATTATATTAGCACTATGATTATTCTCATCATCTTCAATTTGAAAAATTGATTAGACCCTATTTTTGTGTAAATAAAATTAAATAATTAATGAGGATTAAAAAAAGAGTTTAATAGAAACCCCCCTGTCATCGTTTAATCCTCACAATAAAAAAAATGATCAATTTATGCCAAAAAAGGATGTCCTGACAATTTTGATAACCTATACATGAATGTGTTAGTATGATATCGAGAATAATTTGAAAAGTAAGTGAATTTTTTTAGTTTGGCAAAAAAATTACCTACTTGTCGTGTTCTAAATATAACCTCTTATTTCATAAAGAAACTAGAACTCATTAATTATCAAAAGAAATTTTAATTCTAGTAAAATATTAACAATATTAAATTTCTCAAAAGAATATACTATATAAAAAAAATTATGGAGTCTAAGCTCTTATTATGTTCACATTGGCCGAGCTATCCGACGAGTTACTTTATTAACATATGTCAATCATCTTTCACAACACGTTAGAACCAACTAGCTCACCTACCTACATGGCATACCAACTCACTATTCATGTGGGTGGTTACAGGTTCGAGTTTTCCTAATGTTGTTGTTGGAACTTCTCCGTAATTTTGCTCCTATATTTTCTTCTTATAAAAAGGCTTTGTACAAACAAAGAAACTAGACTAGGAAGAACACATTGTCAAGGATTTATTTATAAAGGTGAAACTAATAATAATTTCATGCCTTCCATGCTAAGTGAAATAATTTATTTAAGAATATCGTTAACAATGATTTTCAAAAAAACATTTTTCTAATACTTAGAGGGAAAAAAAAATCTCCTAAATTAATAAAAAATGATATTTATAAGTTTTATGGAAAATTGGTATTTGATAAGAAAGAATTCTTAATTTAACAGATGCATGTGTTTTGAACCTTTGACCTCTTTAAGCCAATGTTATTATAAAAATATGTAAACCATTTGATCTGAACAAATTATACAAATAAAATTAATAATGTATTATGATAAATGTTTACAAAGTTTACATTAATGAAAAATAAAATAAAATAAATATACACCACATAATACACCAATTTACTATATCATGTGTTTAAGGGGTCCATTTCACCTATAACAAGCCACCTTAAGTGCCTATTATAAGGATTTTTTTTTAAATGTTTTATACACCATACACATTTTTATGGGGGTTGTTTAAATATAGTATCTTAAACACATATGCAAGGCTCATGCCTCAATGATATAAGAAGATAGGACTTTATTGTTAAATAAATTTAACTGAGTCTTTATAATCCTTAAACATTTATCCTATGCACTTCCCACATTATACGTGGACTAATATCTTTTTTTTAACCAATTCATATTATGTGTTATCCCCAAGTCATACATAGTCAAATAATGTAAAAGTTAAAGTGGTTATATTTAGTTAATTTTTCATAAACTATAATATCAAGTTTTTATTTATAGTTCAACAAATATTTTAAACTATATAATTTTCAAAGTATAGTTTATAAAATATAAACTATACTATAATGTTTTCTATTATATAATTTTTAAACTTTTTAAAGATATATTTTAGGTTAAATTAAATAAACCAAATATATAGTTTGTAAACTATAAACTATAGTTTTTCTTAAAATTATTTCAAATGTAGTTAATTTAAGAAAGGGTACTGGAGTAGACATACACAATTGTTTTCGATTTTAAAAGGTGAAAAAAATTTTACTAGGGTTTTATCAACTTTACCGGGGAATATTGATAAATGTTAAACCAATAGAAAAAATTCATTTCCTATTATTTTGTAGTTTGTTTCCTTGCTGATTGTAACCTTTCTTTTTACTTAATTTACCCTTGAAAATTTTTATGTGCATACATTTGAAACTATAGAAAAAATAGGAAATATTTAAATAACCCTTACCTTAGTTTCCAAGGCTTCCCAAACTTGAACTTTTCATGTGCAGTTAAACTCTCAAGTGCAACCAACATCCATCAACCATGCATAGAGGAAAGGGGGCATTAAATAACATTCCAAATAATTTGACTACCTAACTTCCCAACTGTTACAACCTTAGGTTATTTAGGATTAATTTAATTTATTAATCTTGCTCGGGTACCATGTCAGGATGAGGGATGAAAAGGTACATTCACCAAATTAATTAACTTTAGTAAATATTAGGTTAACATACATTAATAAATGGAAATATAAATGTGCACACCATAGTAAAATTAAATAACAACATAAAATAAAATACACAGTGACATTGTATGTAACATGGAAAACCCATAAATGGGTAAAAACCCATGGAAGAATAATCCACTATAGAGAAACTTATTACAACACTAGTCGAGTAACTCCTTCCTCACTTCTACTCAATGTGTTTACCCAGAATCCATTGATTCACGTGGTTTTGAATATGACCTAAAGCCATATTTAAATAACCTAAAGGGTTATGGCCATATTAAGTGATGGGGCACACCCTGATTTAATAAATAATTAGTTAATTAATAACTAACAAAGATAATATAAAATTTATATTTAAATAATAAGAATATAATCTATTCTATATTATTTAACTATAAACTAAATATTATGATGCACTTAATAATATAGTTCCAACAAAAGGAACCAAAAATTGCGAGAAAAGTACAAAGAGGATAGGGGCACCCAGATTGAATGAGGACACCTGGTGCTGGCATCCTGGTCTGGGCACTGGTGTCTATGAATATATATGCCAAAGACTAAAAAGGTAGACTGAGAAATAAGAGGTTTAAGACCAAAAAAAGTGGTAGAAAAGAAAGAAAGGTGTCCAAATCCATGGGTTAATAATTAGTACCGTTCTTACTTAGGAATCATGTAAAACGTAGTATGTGATCGGGACTAGATAATTACCCAAAGTGCATGATTTTATGTCTAGAATTTCTTAACTAAATTAGATACCTTTGAAATTGTTAGATGCGTATAGAATTCTCCTTTAATTACTTTTTTTAGTAAGTTAACTTCCCCTTCCCATGGTAATTTGGCACTTCATGGTTGTCAAGTGTGTTGCACCATTTCTCTATCAACTTTATATAAAAACCAAGCTTTTTCTTGAAGAAATGGTTGGAGTATTTTGATTTGGAATTGCACTTTTATCCTTCCTGAATCTTGCCAATAAGAAAACAAGAAAACAAAGATATTTTTCCTTGTTACTCATTTTCTTGCATTACTATCAGACTTCCTACAAACCAGCTAGCTCCAACACTCCTACATCTTCTTCTTGCATACTGTAGAGTTATTTTTTATAAGACTCTTTCATTAATCACCATCTTTTGTTTCCTTGGCCTAGCTTATTTTGTTTTCTTAGATAAAAATCAGCTAAGTATGAAGTTGAATGTGGAAGGTGTCCACGTGTCTCTTCAATGCATGTGGGGCATAAAGAAAAAGAAGAAAGGATCTCAAACTTGTGTTGCATTGTCCACATGTCCCAGGCCAAATAAAGGTTTTCTCGGTGGGTTGAAAATTCAAAAGCATAGTAAGGATGCACAGTACCTCCATGTGTCACCCCAGTGCACTTTCAAATAGAGAAAAAGAGGAATCCTCCCCAAAGTAGCCCGCACCCACCACGTGTCTCTCAGGCGCAGTTCGTGGGATCAAGTTCCAGAAAAGGCCCTCAAACAAGCATCCACTCTCCACATGGTTGAAAAATATCCTCATTGACTCAACGAGGGACAGTTGGGTGAATTAAAATAAAATGTGAATATCTCAACATGTAGTTGAGATATTAATCCCAAAAGAGAGGATCATGCAAGAAAATTGAATGCTAACAGTAGAATCTCTGATTCAAGACATTGAAGTAAGAGCCATGAACATATATAAAAGGACGTCTAATCTAGGAAGGAAGAGAGAGAATCCTTTTAAGAAAATTAGACAAAATTTACAAAATAGATTCAAGGTTTAGTTTTTGTAATACCTATCCTTAGCAAAACTCCATTATAGAAGAAAATTGTAATATGTGCCACTTCGGCCTTATGTATCATTTTCTCCATAAATAAGAGTCCTTTTTCTATGCACTTTGGCTTTCATATTTTGAGTCTTTCTTTTTTTCTAAGTAGTTCTAGATAGTTTAATAAATTTATTGTGATATGCACCCTTTGGTTTTAACTTATCTATTATTTGTGTTTTTCGTGTGTTTCATCTCATCGGATTCTAATAAATCTAAGGTGTTTCTAAAAATAGGTGGATCATGCTTTAATTCTCTTCAAACTATTTTAGATAATATCCTTGGTTATCTCTCTTCATCTTTAGGATCTATTATGGTGCATCACCTTATTTAGTTTTATGTTTCTTTCAAGCTTTATCCTAACCCTATCCCGAACTAGAGAAGAGGCAAATTCTTTAAAATATGGAGGTTACCTTAGGGCACACGTCCTACTAACCTAAGGTATCCAATGAATCTAATGATTCATCTGTAAGGTAATCATCAACAGATTTCATGGCATGCCCAATGGGACTCAAATATCTACACATCTAGATATTTCATCATCAAAAATCTACTGATTCTAGCAGTATTTAGTTGGTCTTCTCTAGAATAAGAATGTAAACGAGGGTGGGAACTAGGGAAGAAGATGTGTTTGACTATTTATAGTTATCCCCACTTTACAAAAAAAGAGGTAGAAATATCCAAAGATATTTTTCTCCTCCAAACTGGACTCTCTCAACACCTCCGTAAGGTAGGCCCTTCATACAGTCAACTAGAACCCTCAAACCTATGTTTATGGCTCACCTTTAAGATTAGCCTCTAAGGCAGTTCATTTCCTAGAACCAAGGGATTCTACTCATTTTTCCCATGCCCCCATAGGTGTGGAATCTTATCCTGGCTAACGCGCTAAAGGCACTACCAAATTTTTTTGGAGAAGATTTCAAAACTCTAGAAGAACATCTCTATGACATAGCAAAAATATGCACAGTACATTATATCAGGGAGAAAGATGTCACCTTACAGTTGTTAGTCACTTCCTTGAAAGGAAAGGCTTTGGATTAGTACTGATGCTTGACCCCTAATACTATCTACACTTGGGACTAGTTAGGAAATGTGTTGGTAGAAAGATTCAGTGAAAAGGAAGATAGATCATCGCTCCTACAACAACTTATCAACATCAAGAAGGGCCCACAAGATATAATGACAGATTTCAACACTAGGTTCCATAAAACTTGACAAAGGATTATGGTCCTAGAAAGGCCACCTATAGGTATGGTTATTGTTTTTAATTTAAAATCTCTAAACTCAGATATTTATGTAATGATTCAATCATTGGGATGATATTCCTTACCATAAGCCTATAATATTATTTTCCAAGATGAGAACACTTTAATAGATGTCAAGATACTTCCCCCCATGACCCTTTTTCCAATGTAACCTAAGATAGCCCCCTTCTAAAAACACATGTACCAATCCCTACTAAATCACCTACATCCTTGTATAACTACCCATCCACTCATTCTTCCCTAACTCGCACTACTGCATAATCATCTTCTTCTCTCGAAATGGAGGAAATGAAAAATATTGTGAGAAACATTTCTAACAAGATAATAAATCTCAAAAGGAATCAAGCCGCTTATCCAAGACAAAATTATAAAAATTATCAAGGTAGTAGGCCCGTCTATTCCCCTCAATACCAGAATACCCAGAGACCACAACCTACATAGCCGTCTAACTAGCTAGTTCTTGTACCAACGTTGCTCCAAACTGTTCCAGCTAATAGTGAAAGAGAGATGGTACCTGACCAAAACCATTTGGCTGAAGACCAAAATGTGTGGTTCTTCCCTTGTAATAATTCCCACATGCCAAGAGACTGCCCCCAAAGGAACTTGGAACAAAATGTGGTCAAACAACAATCAAGAGAAGGCTATGATGTGAATACATCTAGACCTTATCAGTTCGTGGGAGTCCAAAATGCTGCTTTCATCCCATAGATTCAAGAGATATCCCTGGAACATTTCTCACAAATCGATGACATATCATCAAAAGCACTCATATTCTCTCTTATTGTCATTAATTAATTACAATACGCTAATTGATTAAGTCACCTATCCAGCTAACAACCTAATTAATGACCTTCCGTTAATTATTTACCCCTTCTATCTAGACTAATTAATTATTATTAATTAATTAGCCTTCCACTTCATTTAACTAATAAATCAATATTTAATTGATTTAATCCCCTCCTAATAGCCTAAATCGTACTAATATTTCTCTAATTGGCTTCTATAAGCTTACACCTACCTATTAGTTAATCACCTTTGATTAATTAAAACACCCCCCAACTCCCATGACTTGCTAAGCATAAATTAAACCCTTCTAAAGTAAGGTTACCTTTAATAAAGCAACCTTATCCATTCCTAATCATGTTTTACCTTTATCCCACATGCAAAGGGATGAAGTGTTTCCTTTATCCATTGGGCTATATAAGGAGCCCTCCTTCTACCTTTATACCTACACCTAATTCCCTTGAGAAAGCAAAAGAAAGCACATAGTCTTGCACTAAAATCCTTTTGCCATTCTCAAGCCCTTCCATCATCCATCTTGAAGAGCTAAGCCTCACACCCAAGCATCCTTGAAGGATCAAAGCAAGCAATATTGTTGATTGCCATTGGACTACATAGGTCCATTTGATTTAATTAGGCAATTTAGAAGAATAGAGTTCTTGATTTGCATTATGTTTGATTTCACTATTTCAAAGTTATGATGCTAGTGTAGGCCTTGTTCATTTCTTCATCTTGATGGTACTCTTTTCTTGTTTCTAGCTAGGTTAGGGAACTATTTTAGGTGGTAGTTCTTGCTTTCAATCTAACTTAGGAAAAAGAATACTTGTACACATTTGGCACGCCCGGTGGGACACTTAGTCCCATGGCATTTTAGCTTAAGTTTCATTGTTTTGGCTAATTTTTGATATACACATGTAGTAATTAATGTCCATTTTCTTGGAATTTTTTCTAATTTGATATGTGTAACCTCATGTTCATAGCCATAATTTTAATGGGTTATTTCCATTCTTAAGCTAACTTGTCAAAATTTGAGATATTGTGAGTTTTCTTGTGTTTGTTGCCATATTTTGGTTGCAGGTCTGGCACAGGTACATTTTTAGGGGCACAGGCATGGTTTTCGTGGTGCACACACCTCTCTAGTGGCACAGGCACACTGACAAAACCTGTTACTCTATTTTTTGACCCCGTGCATGTGCGCTAACCCCGGCGCACACACCCTAACCAGCGCGCAGATGCACTAACCTGGGTGCAGAAGTCATTTTGTACTGTACCTTCACTACATTTTGAAACCTGTCAGATTGGCGCACATGACCTAACTAGAGTGTGCATGTTGTTTTAGTGGCGCAGACACATTTTTGATGACGCAGATGTTCTATCAGAATCTGTAGCTATTTCAAAAAGTGGTGGCACACACATTTTTCTAGTAGCACTGATGTTATTCCAGTGGCAAACACGTTTTTCCGGTGACGTAGTTGTTCTTTCTATTTTCTTGTCTATTTTTCTTGGGAGTGGTGCATAAGCTATTTTTGTGGCACACACGCCTCTCTGGTGGTGTAGGTGTATGGTAAGTCAAAAAATCCGTAGAGTGGCGCATACACTATTTTCGTGCCACATATGCTATTTTCGTGGCACACACACCTCTCGAGTGGCACAGGTGCACTGTGATCCGAAACAATGTAGAGTGGTGTATACGCCCTAACCCACGCGCAGGTGCTAAAAAAGGGGCACAGGTGTCCTTTTGTATTTTTGAAATTAAGGTGTTGATGTGCTAACATTCTTGCAGGTTTATCTAATCATATATTTGTCTTTGCAGGTTGTTTTTACATGTTTATATTTGATTAGGTAATATTTTGTGTTGTTTACTTATAGGAATAAGATCATGTATGATCTTCCCTCACATCCCTTGGGGTGATCTTGGGAATCAGAAATGATTCTTAAGTCCTTTTGATGCTTTGAGGTTGTTAGGAATATTTGAGTGGGAATTGGCTAACTTGGCATAGTTGAATTAAGAGTGTTTTTCCATTTTGATATCTTTTTGGATTTTTGAAGACAATCACGTATGCTCTTCTCTTGCATCCTTGGATGATCTGGAGAATCAGAAATGATGCCTTCTCTTTTGATGGAAAACTACTAAAAATCATCATACAGGACCAAAACACCATCGCTTGCCAAAGAACGGAGGAATCAAAACAAAAGTCAGAAAACTACTAATACAGTTGTTATACAGGTTGCCAAACGGTGTTCGAGCAAACCACATCTAATTAAAAAAGATAAAATGAACAACATATTCAAAACACTGTATTACAGGTTTTGGAAAAGGGTACGTCCCTCTCCACTCAACTGGAACATAACCCCTTTGGCATAATGCCTTAAGCTACAACAATGGGGGTGGTTCCAGGAACCCCAAAGTAGTCCACGCAAGAGGGAACCTTGTGGACGAAATGGGAAGTGCTCTGCACTACCTATCTGACTAGTAATTCCTTTGTGAGATAGAGTTACAAGTTGTCCCTACGTGACCCTTTTAAGTACACAATTGGATGCATCTGATGCCCACTATGCTTGAAGGGGGAAAAGTCGAGATACTCCCAAACTAGTCAGTGTGACTTTTTGGGTAAATCATCCCGCTCGTGGATAATCTTTGTAGCACCTAGGATGAGAGAACCACCTAGGAAAATATACTTTGGCCAGGAGCCCACTTTGACCATTCTAAAACAGTGTTGAGTTGTGAACCGTATTTTCATTGTGAAACGTGTGACGCATTACTTTCGCCTAGTTTTTACTTGCCTTAGGGTGAGGTGAAACTCTACCAAAGTGAAGCCACCATTTTTCATCCTTTTTTTATTTTCTTCCTTCACATTCTTTTGACACTTTGTTGATCAGAAGAAGGGTGACTACCTTTGTGTTACCAATCGACTGTTTCTGTCACTTTTATGTCCGTTTACGCCCATCCATGTTTGTGGCTGGGTAAGTTAAATGTCTAAAGTGTGTGGAGGTGTATTCACGTCATTGGTAGCCATTGTGATCTTGATACCCATGTCAAGATTGTCATTGTAGTTAGGTGTGGTTCATCACCGCGGACTTCCTTAGAAGAGTTAGCTTGTTTGTATCGTATCACTACAATTTTGATATTTACGTCTTGTTTCTTGTAAACTCGACATAAATATCTATATTGTAAGGTTACGCTGCACACATTTTTAACTATTCCTAGCTATACTTTGAGATTTTTAGTTTGGTTCTATTATTACCTTGATTTCAAAGAGTGCTAGGTGTTACCATTTGTGCGTGTTATATCAATAACACCTTGATATCAATACCTTACTTTCTTGCAAAGTGGGTTAACATATCTTGGTGATATTGTTGTGTCATTCACGAATTGTAATTGGCACTTTTTGAGATATAGGTCTTAATCGAGTTTGAGCTCGCTCATAGTATATCTTGATTAGGAGGTTGCATTGACTTCTTGTATTTACTTACGTTTTGTTCATTCCCTTGAACTTGGCATAAGTGAAAACATCTTGTTAATCATCTTGCGACGCGAAACTACTTTTTGAAATGTAGTCTAGGAGGTACTTCATTTAAACAGGTTTAGATACCAAACACTTGTGTCACTGGTGATTTATCACTCTATCACATTGGTATTCTCACATTGTTGATTTATTCATACTCTTAACAAATACATCTTGCATCTCACTTAGGGGTGGTCACTAAGCTTTGAACACATTTACAACTTACCCTAGTGAAACTATCATGAAAACATGGCTCCTAAAACATGACTAGGATTAAAGAAACAGACATACGAGGAACAACAAGTGCAAGCTTGGGAAACCTCTAATAGACAAGGGTCAAACCCCTTCATTGGACATGATCTAGGACCACTGTTTTCTGCGGAAAAAGAAACAGAAGAGATGGTCGATCATAGTGGAAATGAATTAGAATCCCCACACACAGAATTTGATTTTGACCCCACTTTACTAGATGAGTTTCTTCTCAGAAACAAAGATAGAGTGTTGGCATGGGTCGTAGAATTAGGGGCCAAATTGCCCACCGAAAATGAAACAATACCACCTGCGAATAACGCTACTGAGGAAGAACGTCCCCTTATCAATATGGAAGATATTTTAATGCACGGACATGCTTCTACCTCTTACGCAGGGAATGATAAAGTGGTGGGGCATAGAATACCCTTTATCAAAGTGCCATGAAGAAACAAGATAGAACATGAGATGGGTGAAGAACCTCCACAATACGAGGAGGAGGAACCTTTAGAAGAAGAAGCCACAATCCAACAACAAATTAGTAACCTAAGCTGACAACTAGCTTTGCTTACCTCCCATGTACAGAAGGATGTAAACAAGAACATTCAAAAGTCGAGGCCTAAGGTTAAGATCAATGAACTCCATCGAGAAAACCAAGGAGAAGAAGACACAGGGTATCATCGTGTATACATCCCCGCTTCTCCCACTAGAGAACAATTGCTCACACAAGAGGTGCAGTCTATGAAAGTGACACTCGTGAGCCTACAAGAGAGCAATATAGGGAGCATTAGGAAATATCAATATGAAGAATTATGCCCCTATCCTTTTGACAAGACAATGACCCTTCAACCCTTTCCAAAGAAATTTGATATGCCAAAGTTTGAAAAATATAAAGGGAAAGGAGATCCATGGGATCATGTTAAAGATTTCTACATGGCATGTCAAGAGGTGTCTTATAGTGACAATTATCTCATCAGACTTTTCCCCAAGAGTCTCAGAGGTCAAGCCTTGGAGTGGTTTACATGCTTACCATGAGGATCAATTTTCACCTGGCCAGAATTGGTAGAAAGGTTTGTGCGTCACTTCTCGTATAACATAGAGAGTGATGTCACCATGGCAGACTTATGTGGCACCAAACAACACCCTAATGAGACTTTCACCAGCTTCCTCCAATGGTGGAGAGGGATAGCTAGTTGCTTCCCTTGCGCTTTCCCTGAAAAATAGCTGGTTAGTATTTTCGTTCCCAACCTCAACCCGGATATAGCTTTCCACCTCCAAATGCATTGTGTTCGCACTTTTGAGGAGGTTATCGAGAAAGGGGTTCAGATAGAAAAATATCTCATTGCCAAAGGCACCCTCAAAACCCAATCTAGAGACAACCAAAATGTCAAACCCATCGAAAATTTGAAGATCTTTAACAAAAACAAAAATGTGGTGAGAGACGGAATCACTGATTCCAAACATGTTCAAATGGTCCAAACTATTCAACCTTTTAAACTGACCAAGGGCCCAATTCAACCACCACCAAAGTGAAGAACGTTCACCTCTCTTAATGAACCTTTGTCAGTTATACTAAAGCAATTGGATGTGGCCCACATGATGACCTATCCTACAACGCAACCATTTGATGACAACGCTCCAAAACCTTCATGGTACAAGGAGCATGAATATTGTGAAATGCATCATGTCAAAGGACATAAGACAGACAAATGTCTATGGCTTCATCATTATATTCAGGACCTCATTGACAATGGGGAGATATAGGTGGATAACCCAGGAAAAACACAAACACCTAACGAGAAAATGGGGATATATAAAGAACCATTCCCCAATCATGATAAGTCAGAAAAGTCAAAGCCGGATCGGGGAGAGTCATCCCAAACTTATAAAGCCATGAATTACTTGTACACCAAAAGAGACAACAATCATTATGATTCACTTATTGGATGTATTCGCTCTCCTACTGACCATGTCAATACCATCTGAATCAAGGGAAAGGACTGTGCTGTGGTAACAAGGCATGCCCGCCTCGTGATTCTGGAACCTTCTCCGTCAACCCCACAAACTGGTAAATATAACCTTTTAGAACAACTTGAAAAGATGTCTGCTAAGATTTTGATCTTAGATCTTCTCAAGATATCCAATGTGCATAAAGACATTCTGTACCAAACTCTTCAGGGGTCGGGAGTGCCTTTAGAAGTCGATCCTACACACCTTCAAGCCGCAGTGGCAAACATCATACCAAATGAACATATTGCTTTCAACCATAGGGAGATCCCTACTGAGAATCCAACACATAATCTTCCCTTATACATTGAGGTAGTTGTCACCCGTAGGAAGATCAAACGGGTGCTTGTGGATAACGGATCTGGGTTGAACATTTACACACTCAAGTTGGTTAAACAGTTAGGACATATGGAGGAAGATCTTGAGTCCCATATTATCACTATCACCGCATACGACAACGTGGAAAGGGAGTCAGTAGGCACCATCACGCTGCCCATGGAGGTGGGTCCCACTTGCCATCAGACAAAGTTTCATGTCCTAGACTTGGAACTTCCATATAACATGCTTCTAGGCTGACCATGGATTCATGCCATGCAGGTCGTGCCATCAACATTTCATCAATGCATTAAGTTGAAGCATGAGGGACATACCATTACAATACAAGGAGATTCAGAGCCCTTTGCTCATTGTAGAGCTCTCAATAGCTTTGCACGAAAGGGTACATATGCATGTCCCTCCACAGATATAGTTGTCCCTCTCCAGTCTGAGGCCATGGAATCCTGGGTGGATTCAGATTCTCTTAGTTCTTGCACTCATGGTGCATCTACTTCAACATCTCCATTTGATTCATGGGAGATGAAAATCCTTGAATATGGCTGTGGGGAGTATAATGTACAACAAGTGCTCTTGGTTTCAGACCTCTCATTGTCACCCAAGACTAGAGGTCGACCCAACTACCACTTTAGAAGACCTAGAAAGGAACACACTATTGGGTCATTCTTACCTGGAGGCTTGTTAGCTGAGGAAAAATTGCTTGATCCACCTACAACTTGGGTCCCTGAGGATACTCAACCATCCTATTATCGAACCCCAGAATATGAAAAATCTAGTAAAATGATGTACTCCATGGGCTACAAAGGCCTAGGATGTGGGAGAAATGAACAAGGACAAAGAGAACCAGTCCCTCTTCCACATTTCAAAACAGAAAGATTAGGCATCAGGATTCACCCTTATGGAGCACACCCCAATGACCATGATGCTACTTGTTCTAAATGTGAGGATAGCTCTGACTATCTAGATAGTGATACGGATTCCCATTGTAGCCAATATGAGGATCTGGCCTCCACAAACCTTTTCATGAACAACGTTGTCCTAACCATAACCCCCACGGAACCAACCCTTGACCTTGTATACCCTTCCCTTGTTGAATGGGACCAACAATGTCACATGTCGCTAGATTTATTCGAGAATGATGAAGCTATCGCAGAGTTCATGGGCATAAGGGATACAATTCCCATTGGAGATCACAAGAAAGGTTTCTTTATCGACTTAGATACCTGTGCCTACTTCGGCGAGGAGGCTGAACTTCATGGTCAGCAAAACTTAAAGAAAAGCGAGGGAAAAAGTTCCAAAGTAAAGCCTCGGCAAAAATCAAAGTCCAAGTCACACAGTGAAAACCTCTTTGAGGCACTGGCTGACAAACAAATAAAAAAATCAAAGGACAAACAAAGTGACCACGCCAAGGATGAAAATCTCGTGGAGACATCCTTGGATGAAGATCTCAACCTTCCTCCTGATCCTACGCATATGGAGGACTTATCAAAATTACTAGTCGAAGAAACCATTGATGTCAATATTGGTACAGAAGAGGATCCCAAGATAGTAAAATTGGGAGCATCACTCTCGGCTAGAGAACAAAAGACATTCACTATGCTACTACGAGAGTTTATAGATGTGTTCGCATGGTCTTACAAAGACATGCCCGGCTTAGATCCAACTTTGGTTCATGCACAACCTCGTTGTGCATGCAGATGCTAAGCTGATCAAACAGAAACTCTGAAAGATGCACCTAAGAGTGGCCTTATTGGTTAAAGAAGAGTTGGAAAGATTGCTTGCAGTAGGATTCATCAGGCCAATTGATTATTCTGAATGGATATCAAACATTGTTCCTATCCAGAAAAATCCTATCGGTATCTGAATCTACACAGATTTTAGGGACATCAATAAAGCTTTCCCTAAAGATGATTTTCCACTGCCAAATATTGACATGATTGTTGACTCAACAGTAGGGTATGAGATGCTATCACTCATGGATGGCTTTTTGGGATATAATCAAATCAAGATAGCTGAAGAAGACCAGCACAAAACAACTTTTACGACTCCTTGGGGCACCTTCTGTTATCAGGTAATGCCATTTGGCCTCAAAAATGTAGGAGCTACTTATCAGTGGGAAATGACAGTAATTTTTCATGATATGATTCATGATATCATGGAGGACTACGTGGATGACATCCTGGGAAAGTCTAAAACAAGAGAGGATCACCCTGTCATTTTGCGGCATATCTTTGAATGCCTATGTGAATACAAAGTCAGGTTGAATCCAAAGAAGTGTGTCTTCGGTGTGCTATCAGGGAAACTGTTGGGCTTCATTGTATCAAGATGAGGTATTGAGGTAGACCCTGCTAAAGTGTCTGCTATTACTGAAATGCCTCCACCTAAGAATATCAAGCAACTGCGTAGCTTACAGGGGAAAATTCAAGCCATTCACCACTTCATCTCCCAGCT
The DNA here is from genome assembly GCA_019776745.2 of Taxus chinensis. Taxonomy (NCBI): domain Eukaryota; kingdom Viridiplantae; phylum Streptophyta; class Pinopsida; order Cupressales; family Taxaceae; genus Taxus; species Taxus chinensis. The sequence goes on from CM034154.1 coordinate 475,414,135, forward strand.
TGCAGATAAGTGTCACTCATTCACCCACTTTCTTAAAAAAGATGTCACTTTCATCTGGGGACCTGAGCAACAACAAGCCTTTGCTTTTCTTAAACAATACTTGGCTAATCCACCTATCCTCATGCCTCCCACTCCTGGAGAGCCACTCTTGCTCTATATTTCCACTACGTAATTTGCTATTGGTGTGCTGCTCACCCAATACGACCTTGGTCATAAGGAGAAAGTGGTGTATTATCTGAGTCGCACCCTCATTGCCTATGAGCTCAATTATCCTCAAATTGAAAAGGCTTGCTTGGCTGTTGTTTTTACTTTTCAAAAACTTCACCATTACCTATTGAATACTAAAACCAAGCTAATATCCAAGGTTGACCCACTCAAGTATTTATTGTCTAAACCCACCCTCACAGGTAGAATGGCTAATTGGATCATTCTACTCAGTGAGTTTGACATAGAATTTGTACATCAAAAATTGGTTAAAGGACAAGTACTTGCAGACCAGCTAGCGGAAGCACCTTTGCAAGGCACGAAACCTTTGAATCTGGATCTGCCAGATGCCTCCTTGCTCTACATTGAAGAATCTGTCATGTGGCAGATACATTTTGATGGATCCTTTACGTTTCATGGTTCAGGTGCAGGAGTGGTCCTTATTACTCCTTCTGGCGATCCTATACCGTAGGATTTTCACCTGGGCTTCCCTTGCACAAACAACATTACAGAATATGAGGCACTTATTGTAGGAATGAAGCTAGCCATCAAGTGGAATGTTCATCATGTCAAGGTTGTGGGTGATTCACAGTTAATTATCAAACAGGTTAATGATGAATACAAGGTTAAGGATGACAAGCTCATACCTTACAAAAAGTTAGTAAAAACTCTAAAGGAGTACTTTGTGTGCATTACCTTTGAAAAAATCCCAAGAGCACAGAACAGATCGGCAGATGCCATGGAAACAGTGGGTTCTATGCTTCGTATTCCACCAGGGAATAATGACATGCCATTCTTTGTAGAAAATCTATGCCAGCCCGCGTATGACATGCCAGAATCTTGCCTGGCTTGTGATGTTGTTGGTCCCAATTCCCCGTGGTATGAACCCATCTTTACCTATCTTAAGGACAACACATTCCCTCCCGATATCTCCCATTCTGAAAAGCAAAGCCTGATTCACCAAATAGCCCATTACACCCTTTTGGGAGGTACACTTTATCATCGTGGCTATGATGGGAATCTGTTACGTTGTCTGGATGTGATAGAGTCAATCCAAGCAATCAAAGAAGTGCACGAAGGGGTGTGTGGAGCACATACAAATGGAATGGTCTTAGCTAAGAAATTGTTAAGAGTAGGCTATTATTGGCCTACCATGGAAACTGATTGTTGCAATTATGTCAGGAAATGTGTACTTTGCCAAAAGTATGGAAACTTCATTCATGCTCCATCGCAACCATTGCAACCTATCACTACCCCATGGCCATTCTCCAAGTGGGGACTTGACTTAATAGGAAAACTTACTCCTACCTCATCTGATGGTCATACACATATCATCATGGCTACAAAATACTTTACAAAATGGGTGGAGGTTGTCCCTTTAACCTATGTCACAGGAGCCCAGATTTCTAAATTTATCATGAATCACATCATTTGTCGATATGGTATTCCCACAGCCATCGTTACAGATAATGGGAAGTCATTTAAGAACAAAATTGTGAAAGGTCTTTGTCAACGGTTCCAAATCAGGTTAAAATGGTCCACGCCATATTACCCTCAAGGTAATGGACAAGCTGAGGCCACAAACAAGACTTTGGTAAGGATAATGGAGAAGATGGTCAGCAAAACAGGTCGTAACTGGCACCTACAAATCCATCCAGCCCTTTGGGCTTATAGAACATCCATTCACACTCCTACGGGTGTGACACCATATTCCCTAGTGTTTGGGATAGAATCTATCATCCCTTTAGAGATCGAACTTCTGTCCCTGAGAATTTCTCTTCGGGACTATCTGGATAAGGATGAGGATTATCGAGTGGCAAGACTGGCTGAATTAGAGCTCCTAGATGAGAGGCACATTCACGCTCTTAATCACCTGAAAGTGTATCAACACAGAGTCTCCAGAAACTACAACAAGAGAATCATCCCTCGTCAGTTTGAGGTTGGTGATTTAGTCATGAAGGAGAACCAGTTCAACACCAGAGCAGAACGAGAAAAGAAAGGGAAGTTCGAACCACATTGGTTGGGACCCTATGTTATAGTCACCAAGTACGACACAGGGGCATACAAACTGGCTCACCCCAATGGTGATGAGCTCTGGGAGCCCATGAACGCCATGCATCTTAAGCGGTTCTATGCTTAAACATGGCGCAAGGAGGTTAAATAGTGAGAAAATAAAATAAAAAATGGTAAAATGATCAAAAATACAAAAAAATAAAAAAAATAGAAAAAGAAAAAGAGAAAACAGGTCATCCACTAGTGAAAACCATGCAATTGTGGCACTTTGGACAAGTCCTTGGGTGAAAACCAGTTTCCGGCGCCTCGGGAGGATTCGTTGTTCACAAGCATCCTACATCTGGAGGGTAGTTTTCCTTGGCCTAGCCCTAGTTCTACCTTCAAGATTCCCTGTGAGCCCCATCCTATCGGGCCTTGATCTGGTTTTGTCTTCTTTTATTCATCTGTGTGGGGTATGGTCTTTCACTATTTCCCATCTTACGCTGGGGGAAAATTCAATGACTTCACCTTCTTGTTCATAAACGTGTGGCTTCTGCCCTTGTATATTCCCCATCTAACGCTGGGGGCATCCACACTTTCTTGGTTACCTACACATAGCTCTGGAAAACCGTTAGAAAACACCAAAAACAATAGAAAATTGTTTCTAAAAAAAACCTAAACAATAGAAAATTGTTTTAAACAATAGAAAATTGTTTCAAAAACCCAAAAACAATAGAAAATTGTTTCACAAAAACCTAAACAATAGAAAATTGTTTCAAAAACCCAAAAACAATAGAAAATTGTTTCACAAAAACCTAAACAATAGAAAATTGTTTCACAAAAACCAAAAACAATAGAAAATTGCATAGAAAAAACACAATCTTACATGAAAACAAATCTCACAAAAACATTTACTTGCATTGTCTTGTTTCTTGCTTTGCTTGTTGCTTGTTTGTCTGTTTTATGTTTTTGCTTTTGGGTTGTTTGTTGCTTGGGCATACTTTGTTAGGATTCATCTTTTCTTGCTTAGATTAGATTTATTCTTGCTTGTGCATATTGCGGTATGTTTTTGCATGCTAGTGAATCTTAGGAAATCATGATGTAATGTGTTAATTCATTGTGTTCTTTCTTAGCATTTGATTGTGTTTATTACATGTAGTGAATCATGGTGTATTGTATTATTTCCTGGTGATTCTTTGTTAAGCATTTGGTTGTGTTTATTAGCATGTGCATTGTTTTGTTATCATTAACATAACATTACCATCATTATCATCACATCTAACATCATCTATACATCATATATAAACAAAATGCTAAGTTTTACATCATGCATGTAGGCTAAGCTAATCATCACATATCGTATCATCAATGGGGGCAAGAGGGGTTGCGCATGATAAAAAATCTATCCCCCCCACACCAATATCATCATATCATCCCATCCATATACATCTACAATAACACATGAGAAATGCATTTGATATCATCTAAGGATCTATCATCTAACATCCACAGCACATGTATACATCAAACATCGAAATCAGATACATACAAAGTACAAAATCAGATAACATCATAACGCATCCATAAGTGCTGAATCAAAACATGCAACATGCAATAAGATTCGACATAGAGTAATTTCTGAAAAAGGGTATTTTACATCATAGAATTATGCCCACTCGTGTCACATGCATCAGGACACAAAAACAATAAAGTACATCATCTCATAAACATGTGTATCTGAGCCCAAAAAGTAATCCTCATATATATACATGTGTGTCATATACATCTATATCAACAAAAATGGATACACATCAGTACTCTATATCAAAAATGCCTTCAGCTGAGGCGTACAAAGATGCTACATCAAAAATGTCCACATATCTATACAAGTATACACTGTCCAGATCGGTACTCAAAATGATACATCATCGATACAAAATGCCATAAAAAAGGGGCATGTATCAGAAAGAATCAAGCCTTCATCATGAGGCATCATCAAAATACAAGTATACAAGACTGTACATCAAAATCGGCCTTCATAAGAGGCATACATACAAATAATCTGTACAACAAAAATGTGGATCTCAACCACAGCTCTCGCCCTCGCCGGGGCTCCCAGATCTGTCATCTGGTCGATGGAACACTGGAGGCTGAGATGGCCCTGGTCCAACCAGCTGCTCTGGTATGGGCTGTCTCACTGATCTAGTGGACTGGCCTGATCTCCGTGATCGAGAGCCTGACATGCGCTCGACCCTGACTGTCATGGCAGTGCTACTCGCTACTCTGGAGGAACTACCCTGTAATAGGTAGTCCTGTAAAATAAGGCCTCACCACCAAGCCTGGTGGCATCACGTATCAGGTCGGCATCTCCAGAGGTGAGTGCTACCTGAAGGGCAGCATCTCGCTCACCTGTCACTCGGCCCAAGTCAGCCTCGGCCTATCTAGAGGAGGCAGCCTCTCGGTCTCTCTCTATAGTAGCAGTCTGCAGCTCGGTGCGGGCCTGATCCCTCTATGTAAGGAGTGCCTGTGATCATGCATATACATGATCTCTCTGTGCAACAACCATCCACACCTGTGACTGGGACTGATGAAGAAGGCTCAATATCTGAGCCCCCTGTGCCGCTGTCTCCCGAATCTGGCTCCGCCATGCCACTCTATCATCTCCTGGGCCAGCCTGGGCCCGAGCCTGATCCCGCTCTGAAAGTAAAGTAACAATGTGAGCTCGGGCCTCATCACACTCTATTGTGGCAGTCACACACCAGCCTCGAGCCTCATCTCTCTCTGCTCTGGCCGCGTCTCTCTCGGCTATGACCTACTGTAACTGTAGTTGTACTGTGGCTATCTATGCCACTAGCTGGGAGGCTATCTGTGCCTCAGGGACTGGTCCCTGAGGTGCTCTGGATGACTGTCCCTGCTCTAGGACCCTACCTCTGGATGGCTGCACTACTACCTGTACTGGGCCCTGTGGCCTTGGTCCCTGTGCCTATGAGGCACCCTACCCATCATGTGAAGTGCCATCGAAAGGATCCTCTGGGTCTGGCCCCTATGCCACTACCCTCACCCTGCGCTCTGAACCATGCCATATCTCTATAGGTGGGTGAGTGCCTGCTACCCAAGCCTCCTCTAGAATGGTGAGATGCTGGGGTAACACTGTAGCATACCAAGCTGCATAGTCAGGCTGTGGTCCCTGGATCTCACACCTATCGTACTGGGTCCCATACCTGTGGGACCACCTGCGTGAAACTCACCCTAGCTTGGGCCACTAGTATGTGAGGCCCCATGGTCTACCTCTCTGAATCCCTGTGTGCATGCCAGATATCTAGCTGGGGGACCCCCTGTACCCTGCCAAGCTGCCACTGGCACCTGTCTACTCGATACAACTCAATAATATAACTACGGCTGCCAATGATAAAATGCTCCACCAAGCACATGCTGAGCTCTGTGGCATCCTCTGGCCACTGGAAATGCCTGTATGGCCACCAGATAACATCTATCTCTACTAGCTCATCAAACTCTCACCTATATCTGAATAGGCTGCCAAGATGGCCATGTACATCCCCACCATCTGCTACCCATGCCATGTAGGATGGCTCCTCAGGATCTCAGACACACAAAGTGCCCACGGGGCATCCGATCGCAATATGATCCCATGACCATATCTGTAATAAAGAGGTTGGACCCACGGTCTTCTGACCATGGTATGTGATCAAATGTAAATCCCAGTATAGGTGGGCCAATATGCACTACCCCCAGCAGTATCTCTCACCGCTAAAGATGCCATGAACCAAGGGCAATAGTCCTCTTGGGAATGAGGTCCCTGTCTTATCAGTGAGTAAGAACCCACTGATAAGAGACATGATGTAGAGAGGCCCCCGATGCAATGTGGGGTTGGAGATACACTCGTGCAAAGCTATGGTCATCCCATCATGTGGAATGTCATCAACATCAAAAAGGGCACTGCAAGCTGCTCTAATCAGCCCTGCATCTGTGTTGTACTCGATCAAGGTGCCCATCATCGGCATGTGAAGAATCTGCCATACATCCTCGATGGTCACAGTCATCTCTCCTATCGGCAGTCTGAAGCACTGACTCTCACTATGCCATCACTCGGCTAGCGCAGTCAGTAGGCCATGATCCAGTGTGATGGATGGCATCTGAGACATGGGGCCTAGCCCCACCACCTCGAGAAGTATCGCCATGGCTCACCGGTCACGCCGGCGCATACTACCCTCTAGCTCTGCTATCTGGGTATGTCGCTCCCGCATCTGTAAAACTGGTAATCGTCTCTGCAAAATAACATGGTGCTAGTCAGTTCCTAACATTTCTTCTAAAAATCTATCTCCCCTTTTAGGGTTAACCCAAAAATCCTAAAAATTCTTCTAAGTGTCATGTTTTTGACACTTTCCTATCTTTTCTCCACCTATCTAGGGCACCTGTGTGCCCTTTTGGGCATGTGTGCCTCATTTTTGGCACTTGCGCTTGCGTGCGTGTGTCTTTTGGCACTTGCACCCTCTTTTGGGTGCCTGCGTGCCCTTTTTGGCATGTGCGCCACACCTTTGGTGCTTGCGCTTGTGCACGTATGCTCCCGTGTGTGTGTGTGCCCACTTTTTCATGTCTGCACCATGCTTTTCATGTGTGCACCCCATTTCCCATGTGTGTGCATGTGTGCACATGTGTTTGTGTGTGCATGCATGTGGGTGTGTGCTTTCCATGCCTGTGCATGTGTGTGTGTGTGCTTTGGTGCATGCGCCCCCAAAGGGACACTTGCACCCCCTATCTGACACTTGCACCCCCTATCTGATGCTTGTGCCTATGTGCAGGTGCGCCAACATGACTTCCTATGGCTAAATGCCTCATTTAATGCATTAATGACCAAAATTACTAAGCTAGGGTTTGATACTCACAAAGGGCCATTGTCTACATGCCGCTGGTACCCTCATACTGCATCTGTGTGCCTCAATCGGTCTCATGTGATCACCATGGTTCTCGTCAGTATCAGAGCCTCACGGTAAAATTTCTAAACAACTCGGTTAAAATGAATTGGTCGCGATGTTTTTACCCCCCTGGTGGGGTATATTAACCCATTTTTCACCGTCAGGAGGGCCGGGAGGCCTGTTTCGATTGCCGTTTTCTCCTCTATTCACTGTGGAATAATTATTTTTATTAAATAATTATTTTTCTCTTATTTTTCACCGTATTGGGGCATTTTTTTGCTGTCTGATACCCCTTTCTTCTCCCTCAGACAATTTTATTGCTCCCTGGCAATTTTTATTCTTCTCCACACTCTCGTAAATAATTATTTTTCAAATAATTATTTTTTCTTAATTTTTCCACTAAACAAGGACATTATTTGTCACTTGTTTCTTCTTTCTTCCACCTAGGGCACTTTCTGTTGCCCCTAGGCCCTTCACTTTCTTCTTCTATTTTCTTCTACTGTTCACCACAATTTGGAAAGCAAAAACAATAAAAACAATATATATGTCAAAAATCCAAAAACAGGGCAATTTTTTTCAAAAAATCCTAAAAAGTAAAAAACCCTACAAAAATGGTAACTTGCTTATTACGGCTGAAACTTGTGTCTTGTGCATGGTATTTTCTCCATATCCTATTGGTTTTTCTCACATCTTCCCCAATTAATATGACTCGTGGATCACCGGATTCACAACCATTCACAAAGCTAGCTACTTGCTTCATCTGTACTCTGGGGCACGTTTGTTGCCTGGTGTTGTTTCGTTGCGCACAACACTTTTCTTGGACCCCATGTCCATTGTCATTTCCCCTTGCATGTATCCTTTCTCGGGGCATCATTTTTAACCCTTTTCGTCAATCACAAACTTGTGGATCTCTTCAGCACTGATAACAAAACATTTGTACAACTGTCTTGACCGTTGTTGGGTTGGATATGTGCGTTCGTACTTGTTTTCCCTGTTAAATGAGCTTGTTTCCTTCTCGTATTGCATTGCATTGTTGTATGTTGCATGGAGTTGGTATTTTCAGCAATGGACAATTGTTCGTAGTATGGCTTTTCATGTCATTCTACCTTTGTCGTATGCTTATATTTCTCATAAGGACCGATGACGTAGCTCTTGTGGCAATATGATGACATCAAAATTGTTCCAATAAACAGTGGCTAGAGGCTAAGCTCTTCCCTCCCCTCCTCCATATTTCTTCTACATCACTTCCCTTTCACCCCTAATCTTCTCTCTCATTGGGGCATCCTGCCTCTTCCCCATTCTTCTACCTATCTCTCATCTTTTTCGATCGTCGATCAACTTCTTTCATCACCCCATCGACACTCGAGGGGGCATCTCTCTCTCCTACTAATTTTTCTTCTATCCCTTCAAAATTTTCTTCCGTCTACTATCTTTGAAGTGGCATCACTTACGCCACCCCAAAGAGGGGCAAATGTAGACACCTATAATTACACCCAAGCAATTTAAATACTTAAATTGCGCTAATTATCCCCTTTCTCACAAATCGACGACATATCGTCAAAAGCACTCATATTCCCTCTTATTGTCGTTAATTAATTACAATACGCTAATTGATTAAGTCACCTATCCAACTAACAACCTAATTAACGACCTTCCATTAATTATTTACCCCTTCTATCTAGACTAATTAATTATTATTAATTAATTAGCCTTCCACTTCATTTAATTAATAAATCAATATTTAATTGATTTAATCCCCTCCTAATAGCCTAAATCGTACTAATATTCCTCTAATTGGCTTCTATAAGCTTACATCTACCTATTAGTTAATCACCTTTGATTAATTAAAACACCCCCCAACTCCCATGACTTGCTAAGCATAAATTAAACCCTTCTAAAGTAAGGTTACCTTTAATAAAGCAACCTTATCCATTCCTAATCATGTTTTACCTTTATCCCACATGCAAAGGGATGAAGTGTTTCCTTTATCCATTGGGCTATATAAGGAGCCCTCCTTCTACCTTTATACCTACACCTATTTCCCTTGAGAAAACAAAAGAAAGCACATAGTCTTGCACTAAAAGCCTTTTGCCATTCTCAAGCCCTTCCATCATCCATCTTGAAGAGCTAAGCCTTACACCCAAGCATTCTTGAAGGATCAAAGCAAGCAATATTGTTGATTTCCATTGGACTACATAGGTCCATTTGATTTAATTAGGCAATTTAGAAGAATAGAGTTCTTGATTTGCATTATGTTTGATTTCACTATTTCAAAGTTATGATGCTAGTGTAGGCCTTGTTCATTTCTTCATCTTGATGGTACTCTTTCTTGTTTCTAGCTAGGTTAGGGAACTATTTTAGGTGGTAGTTCTTGCTTTCAATCTAACTTAGGAAAAAGAATACTTGATCATCATAAAATAATATCCAAGAGGAATTGTTCATAACCAAAATGTCCCCCACCCTGCCACTGAGGGAACGAAAGACCAATCATCATCTAAATTATTTCCACCTGGACCAATTAACATGGTCCAACAATTCAAGAAAGCACTAGCTAATGCATCATTATGGGATGTTTTGAGCATCCCAAAGTAGAAGGAATTACTCCAAGAAGTTCTCAAACCAAATGATGATCCAACCACCTTTTGGAAGGAGAAGGAATGGGTAAAATCCATCTGAGTCTCAATTGAGGTAGTACTATTGAATCAAAAGGTAGAGGTGAGTAAACCAAGGCCCAACCCCTTCTTTATGACTCTTATCATAGGAAAAATATTACTACATAATTCTATGATAGACTTTGGTGCTAACACTACAGTCATGCCCAAAGCAATTACATACACCTTGGGCATTAAATATGAACCCTTGAAGAGGGGAGTCATACAACTAGATGGGAAGTTTGTCCAAACCATTGGAGATATCAAGGAACTCCCATTATAGATTTATTCCTACCTGAATATAACCATCATGCAAGATATCATGGTAATCAACGTCCCACCAATCTTTGGTCTTTGCCTCTCTTGTGATTTTATAGCTAAGATTGGAGGCTATATGTCTCTAGATTGGTCTCATCTAATTCTACAAACCAAATACGGGCCTAAAATGAAGGTCTTGTCAAAACCCATCGCTAAGGAGAATATAATGGACCAAGAGGATTCAGGCTTCGAATCTTCCCATGCTATGATTACTAGGGAATAGGAATCATGCACGTAATATGCATACCCTCTGGGCTATGGTCATTTAGACAACCTTCTTCTGGGTGATCCTTTTGCTAACTTTGACTCCACCGCTTTGGACACTTATATCATTTTCAACGAGGACTCTGTGATCCCTAAGGTCGAAAAATGATATGATAAAAAGAAAGGGAATCCCTCTAAAGATTCCCATATATATACCCTACATTTCGACGAGGCCAAAAACAAGAATGACTTAGGAACTAGAGTGTGTTTACTTTCCCCAAGTGGAAGAAAGATACTTCATTAATTTTGTTACCACTTATCCTATACTAGTAATACTTATCCTATACCAGTAATGAGGAAGAATATGAGGCCTTGGTGCATGGTTTGACTATGGCCCAAAAAGAAGGCATCAATCAATTCAAAGTCTTTAGTGACTCAGAACTGGTAATAACATAAGTAAGAAATACTTCCTATATAAATAATCCTATGATGAGATCCTATCGGCATTAGGTGTGGGATATCATTGATGATTTTGAATCCTTCAATATCAAAGTGATTCCCTAAAACCAAAATATGGGAGGCTGATAGGATGGCCTTGATCGGGTCACAGTTTGACCCAATTCAAGATTTGATAGCAAATGATAACACCATAAAACTAATCATCCATCCTTTTATCCCTGACAACTTTGATCATTGGAAAGTCTTTAATAGTGACTAAAAAATTATACACTTTTTTCAATAGTCTAATCAATTTGTGAACCAAATTCAATCCAAGATCGAGGAAGCATATGGAGATTAGATCATCTAACTCAAGACGAGTAAACTTCCAAAAGGGTTGATAACCCTAGAGAGTATTTTTTTATGCAAATGATGTTAGTTACGATTGAAGGAAGTTTGTAACAATAAAAAAGGACTATATCGAATTGGAAGTAACTAAGGAGATAAGACTAAAAGTTAGGAAATCGGTGACTCAAAAGGAGAGAGAGACTCATGGCCTTATGTCATAAGTATGATAAGGTGATGGCTTTGAATTTTGATAAGGTGATGGTTTGGATGTATGATGATTTGCATGGTTACAACAAAGACATCATTCAGCACACCATCGACCTCAATGAAGGGAATAATCATGTACATCAAAAATAGAGGCCCATGAATCTAAATATAGAATCCCTCATGGATGAGGAGTTGAGGAAACTACTAGTGGCTCACATAATCTTTCCTATCAAGCACACAACATGGGTCTCCAATTTAGTCCCAGTAAGAAATAAAAATGGTGAGATCAGACTCTACGTGGATTTCAGATATCTTAATAGGGCATCCTTACATGATAACTACCCTTTTCCCTCTATGGAACAAATACTACAGACATTCTACGCTTAGATATTTTTTCTCTACTGGATGTTTTTTCAGGATATAATCAAATATGGCTTGGAGAAAGGGATCAACACAAGATGACGTTCATAACCAAATGGGTAAATTTTTCTTATGAAAATATGTATTTTGAACTCACAAACACTGGGGCTACCTTTCAAAGGGCCATGGATTCCATGGTTGGATCACTGATAAACAAATTGATCCATATATATCTCAACAATCTCATGGTGTTCACCAAAATAGTGGAGGAGCACTTTGACACCTTAGAGGTTGCATTCAAAAAATGTAAAGAATTTGAAATCTCTCTAAACCCAAAGAAATGTGTCTTCAGAGTGCCCTAAGGAAAAATCTTTGGACATATTGTGTCAAAGGAAGGAATATCCATTGATCCCAAGAGAATTAAGGCCATTCTGGAGTTGCCATTTCCAGTCAATAAAAAAGTGGTCCAATCTTTCCTAGGAAAGATCAACTTTGTTAGCAAATTCATTTCATAATTTTCCAAGATGATCCACCTGATCACTCTCATGCTGAAAAATCACCTCAATTTTAAGTGGGCCTATGAAGCTCGCCTCGACTTTAAGGTCATAAAATAGGATGTTTCATCTACCCTGGTGCTGCGTAATCTAGATTTCTCAAAGGATTTCATTATGTATGTATATGGGGGTAAGCATAGCATAGCATCTATACTAACGTAGAAAGGAGAGTCACAAGGAGAGGAACATCTGATTGCCTTATTTTCAAACACCCTCCATGATTATGAAACAAGGTACAATTTGGTAGAAAGATAGACTTATGCCATAGTTAAAGCCCTGAAGAAATTTTGACACCTTGTCACTCAATAGAATCTAGGTCATGGTGGCTCACTCCAGTGTCAAAGAATATATAATGGAGGGTGAGATAACTAATAAAAGATCCAATTGGATTACTAATATCCTTGAGTATGACATTGAGGTAAATCCCCTAAATCTTGTAAGGGGTAGGGGTCTGTGTCAATATTTAACACAAGACTCCATGCCCCTAATTAAAGATGAACATGAGGAGATACTATATCTCTAGGAAAGTGATTCATATAGATGGGTCTCAGACAAGGTCTGTTTTATGCATAATGGGAATTATCTAAGCCATATTCCCTTGAAAAAGAGGATATATTATAGGTAATAAGGGGCCAATTTTACTATGATCAAAAATTTCCTTTTTAAGAGGAATTTTAATGGAATCCTGCTGATATGCCTGGATAATGAAGAAGTTGAAAGAGTCTTATGAGAATTACATCATGGGAGCTCAGGATGAAACTTTTCCACCTAGACTATAGCCATGAAAATCCTCCAAGTAGGATAATTTTGGCCAATCTTGTTCACTGACAGTAAAGTATAGGAAAACATATGCAAGGTTTTCCAAGTTTACACCAGTTTCCAGAGAAACACGACCTTGTCTCTAAACCCCATCCTAGTTGAGTAACCCTTCGCACAATGGGGTCTGGAACTCATTAGAATGGTTAATCCAAATTCAAGCACTGGCCATAAATGTATCCTCATAGCAACTAATTACTTCACCCGATGGGTGGAGGCAGTCCCCCTTAAAGAGGCCACTGATAATGTAATCCTAGGATTCTTATAGGATATAACTACATGCTTCGAACCCCCCACAGTGTCATATCAGATAATTCTAAGGCCTTTGTGGGAGATAAAGTATCTGATTTTTGGTAAAGTGTGGGATCTACCTAAATACGTCCTCCAATTATTACCCATAGGGAAATGGTCTGGAAGAATCTACCAAAAAAACTTAATCAGACTCATAAAGCGAATGGGCTATGCGCATAAGAGATTATGACCTAAACATATTAAAACATCCATGTGGGCTGATTAGATCACCCCAAATAAGATCTTAAAAAACTTCATTGTATGATTTAGTCTATGGGAAAAGTTCTATAATACCTATCTCCCTGGAAATCCTTGCATTACAGTTATTGAAATAGGTTGAGATAGAAGACAATGGGATGATGCAAGTAAGACTCAATCAGCTAGTAGATATCTAGGAGAAATGTGATCCTTCTCATGAGGCCATGATTAGCCTTTAGTAGGTGGTCAAGACTTGGTTTGATCAAAATACGTTGGAACTAAACTTCTAGGTCGGGACTATGGTTTTGAAATGGGACACAAGAGCTTCCAAGCTTGGGAATCATGGAAAGTTCAACCCAATATGGATGGTACTTTTCTGGATCAGTGCATGCAAGAAACACAACGTGTTTGAACTCAAAACTATGGAAGGTGATCCCTTATCGATTCTTCTTAACGGAATTCACTTAAAACCTTTCCTGTAAGTCCCTTCGTAAGGGATTGTACCAAATATATATATTTTTCTTCTCTTTGTTCTTTGTTTTGTTAGTTTTGTCCCTTTTAATAAGTTTCTCAGACACATGTCCTTCACAGATCCCCCTTGCTTCTTTTGAATTTTTGGAGGGAGTGTAACTTCCTATTTTTCCCCGAAATTAATGATTTAACAACTTCCTTGATACTTAAGAGAAAATATTTCGAATTGATACAAAATATCGCAAAGAATGCAGAGTTCGGCTCTCAAGGTCATTAATTAAAAATGGGTCATTGTACGAAGTGACCCTGTTTACATGCAAGCCATTACTCTCTAAGTAAGGTTGGTTATTTAATACATTGGGAGTGTTCAACAAGATCATTACAAACACCAGAGTCTTCCGAATCAGATGTTAAGTGGAAAAACTAAAGGAATCATAGCCTTCTCTAAATTCAAAGAAAACACCATGGCAACCTTGAGCTCTGCACAACCACCAACAAACTCTTACATGAGAAAACACATTCCCCCTCATCTTCTGCAACCAAATTTGAGGTTACCTAATGGAGGGTCTCATATCAGTGACGCTATTGTGATTTTTGACCCCGCTGACAACTTCTTTAACCCAGTCCTCAACAAGAAGCCCAGAGCTTTGAGAGATGAAACCTTCTCCAAGTTTCTTAACCAAGAAAATTATGAATCTTTCAGATTTAGAATCTGGAGTACAATTATTTCCCAATACATGGTTCCTCTCATGCACCCATACCCAAAAATCATATAGATGTGCGAGGACTATTTCAATTCAAAAGCCCATACCATCCAGGGTAGAAAATTAATGGTGGTGATTACACCACAAGCTATCTGGGACATGTTGTCTCTGACTCACGACCCGATGGCCAATTTCTATGATATAACCAAACTCCAAAGTTTCTAGAATCAATCCCAGAATAAAGTTTTTTTCCTTGACAGGGAGCTAAGACAAGCAGATATGAGTGGTTCAAGGACCACGGAATTTCCCATTCCATTGAAATCACTTTTAGCAGATTCTCAAGATTCCTGTTCCATGTTGGCATTCATCTTCGAGAAAGATTGGGGTAGAGGTGTTAAGGATTGGCAGATGACAGCCTTATTTTGAATGAGGTCATTTGCCAAAGAGAATACCTACCACTTTGATTTCACTGAATTCATTGTAAAACATATTTGCAAACAAATCGACCAATTCTTGATGACCTTAACTTTCAAGTATTCATCATATATGTTCCATCTCATTCTCTATTAGAATGCCCAATATTTTAGTCAGTTTATGACTCTGACTCTATGGGACACGAAGGTGGATCCTCAAAAAGTCATTCTAGTGTCCGCATGGACCCATATAATGTCCCTCTCATCAGATGTATATGAATTATTTAATTTTTTTGTAGAGCTGCTCTTGCTCGAGATTGATCCTAAAGGGATCAACAACAGGATGAATGACCCGATACAATATATCCTTGCAGGCCCCTTGCACCTCTACAATTACTTCTTTACCAGAGTAAATTCCATGATTCTCCTGCATGGTTTTAGAAAATAATCCTTTATACTCCACAAGGTCCTCACGGGTTGCATGGTGGGCCTTGAAATAGCTAGGAAGCTAGTGCTCTTGGACGTTGAGTTTGTCTCAGGCCAAAAGAAGAAGGCACTTTTTGATATGTATTTATGCAAGAGAGGAATAATTGTGCTTAAGAGAAAGGTAGAGCATATCCTTACAAATAATTTAGCTTCCTACGGGTTTTCCTTAATTCGAGACTCATGGAGCTATAACCTAGACGGAATAATGGTTGTTACTCTAGTTTGTAACAAGGTATTAGACTCCTCCAAGCATGAGCCAAGGGAAATTTTTAAAGTGAGGTGAAATCCCCAAGCAAAGTCACCTGAAATATTCATCGAGCTCAAAGATATACCAACCCCAGGTTGGGAGACATTCCACCAAGTCAAGTACAAATATGACCCCACTCTCACCATGACTAAGGTACTCCAAGTAGCCCTAAAGAAGAGAGATTAGAGTGCAAAGAAAACTAAAGCCTATTTTAAATATATGCAGGTGATTGGCCATACCACCCTAAATTTTGAGGCCATCTCTAGTGATGATATGTGGGAATATTTTTGGGATTCGGATCATGCTTCTGATGCAGAGAGTGAGGATATGGTCACAATCACTTTGGAACAGTCCACAAAATCAACCGCAAAATCCTCTGGTCCCCAAAAACAGCCATGACCTATTCCACCTCTACCTTCCACTTCTCAATAGGATCTTCTAGTCTAAGCTCCCATGCCACAGCCAACAATCATCCCCTCAAGTGTGAAACCTGTGGAAGAATCAACATCAAGCCTACCATACCAAAAGTTGAAATCATTTGTGGCTCCAACTTCAACTCCCCCTCTCCCTCCTCTAGGGGCTCCATTTCTATCTCGCCCTCTTCCTCCATTTTCTCCTTCTAGTGGTATTCCCTTGTCTATATCTCCATTAAAGACTCTCCCTCCACCTGACGCTCGCTATTTTCTCAACTTCCCTCCACCATCCCAACCTTCTCCCCCCACATGGTGATAAGATCTTCTACAACCCTAGTGGCTTCGATGCCCACACCACAAGTTATAATTCATTATGGCCTGCCACATGGGTTCCCATTCGTGAGAGGAATTGTCCCTTCTTCCTCTGAATTTTTGAGTTAAGATGAGTCTGCCAAGGCCACCTAAGACATCCAAAGGGAAAAACAAAAGAAGAAGGAGATGGTGGCAAGAGTAACGAATCATGTGCGGTAATTATATGACCATCATCAGATCTCCTTAACAAACACTTGAATCATCCCTCAAACATCTAAACCCATGGAATAGATGCAGCCAGATGATTATTCTATTAGTTTTGTAGCAGTTGACATTTCAAAGCTCCAGCCTTAGGATAAGGTTGAATTAATGAATGAGACAGCGGTGGTAGTCACTATAGACTAGTTGAACCTCAGAAATAAGCTGAAGAAGGCATAATCTAGCCTTTAGAGGGTAGAGACCACTATAGCTAACCATGAGGTTGAGATAAAGGCCAAAGGTAGAGAAATTGACCAACTCTGAAAGGAGTTGAAGGGAGCCACATCAAAAGAGGCCCTTGTGGCTTCTCAGGTGGATGCTAAGACTCTAGTAGAAAAAGTCACCACATCTGAGCCCTCAATCCATTTGCTCACATAGGAAAAAGGAGCACTCCAATAGGTGGTTGATTCAAAGGCAAAGGTGGAAAAAATCTAAGCCAAGTTGTGTGTTGTCAAGGCAGAAAAGGGAAGTCTCCAAACAAATCTTAATTCATCTGAGGACATGGTCAAAAAATTGACCCGTAAAATGGGGCAATAATCTCAAAAGGGGGGATTATAACATTAGTACAAGAGCTATATGCTTCCTACTATGACCGAATTTCCACTATGGAAATGGATTTATCCCCCACACTTGGATTTATATCCGATGCTCAGGGATTTTTTTCTAATGTGGAAACCACAGCTTCCACCATCACCAGCACATTGTTCATTAAGGTCCCTGAATCAATACTCTTGATTCAGAAAATTTATGATGCTTCAGACTCTACCCTTCAAGGGGTAGGGATAATTGATAGGAAATTTATTTCTATGAAAATTAATGAGATTCTAAGCTACAACAAGGCCTCTATCAAA
Source organism: Taxus chinensis (assembly GCA_019776745.2). Taxonomy (NCBI): domain Eukaryota; kingdom Viridiplantae; phylum Streptophyta; class Pinopsida; order Cupressales; family Taxaceae; genus Taxus; species Taxus chinensis. The sequence goes on from CM034154.1 coordinate 475,431,805, forward strand.
TGCTATAATTTCTTGGCATAGTTCCACCAGGGAATGAAAGAGAGGAAGTAGAGCATCAATGAACTGGTTCAGTTAGGTTTACCTTCCCCCTTCCCTAATGATTCTATAGGCCTCACAAAGTACCAAACTCAACAACTCCTAGTTTCCAAATGCCAAGATAAGACTGTCTTTCAGTCTGTAAAGAAGATATCTAGTGTTGTTGAGGTGGAAGCCATTAAACACTGAATCATGTAGTTGGAGTTCCTCTTACATGTAGTAGTGCAGAATCTACAAAATTTCTCACATAAGGAGATAATTGAGTTGGATTGAGACTTCTAGGCCTTGTAGAGAAGGGTCTATCTAATAAAAGTGGAATGACTTGGATATCAAGTATCCTTGAAGTAGCTCTGAGTGGCATTTTGAAGCCATATTTTGAAGTTTGAGGCCGATGAGATTGTCAAATTCTTCCATGATGGTCATGAAGTCCCTTGGTGAGTTTTTATAACTATAGAGTTCCTTTTTATAAGACTCTTTCATTAATCACCTCATTTTGTTTCCCCGGCCTAGCTTTTTTTGTTCGCTCAACTCAAAATCAGCTAAGTATGAAGTTTATTGTGGAATGTGTCCACGTGTCTCGTAGGCATAGTCAGGGCATCAAGAAAAAAAATAAAGGCTCTCAAACTTGTGTTGCATTTTCCACATGTCCCAGGCCTGATAAAGGTTACCCTGATGGGTTGAAAATTCAAAATCATAGCAAATATACAATAGGGCCTCCACGTGTCACCCAAGTGCACTTTCAAATAGAGAATAAGAGGAAGCCTCCCCAAACTAGCGCACACCCACCACGTGTGTCTCAGGCACAGTTTAGAGGATCAAGTTCTAGAAAAGGCCCTCAAACAAGTGTCCACTCTCCACGTGATAGAAAAGGATAATCATCGACTCAAGGAGGGACAGTTAGGTGAATTAAAGTAAAACACAAAGATCTCAACATTTAGTTGGGATATTAACCCCAAAAGAGAGGATCATGTAAGAAAAAATGAATGCTTCTAGTAGAAGCTCCGATTCTAGACATTGAAGCAAGAGCCATGAAAATCTATAAAAGGAAGTCTGATCTAGGAAGAAAAACAAGGGGGACGATCCTTTAAAGAAAAGAAAACAAAAGTTTCTAAATAGATTCAAGGTTTAGATTTTATAATAGCTAGCCTTAGGAAAACTCCGTTATAGAAGGAAATTGTAATCTTTTCCACTTCAGCCTTATGTATCATTTTCTCCATAAATAAGACTCCTTGTTATGTAAAATTTTCTTTTCACATTCTGAGTCTTTATTTTCTATTAAGTAGTTCTAGATCATTTAAGAAATCTACTATGTTATGCACTCTTGGGTTTTAACTTATCTATTATCTATGTTATTCATGTGTTTCATCTCCTCAGATTCTGATAAATATAAGGTGTTTCTAAAAATAGGTGGATCATGCTTTAAAGCTCTTCAAACTATTTTAGATAATCTCCCTGGGTATCTCTTTGTCTCTTTATGATCTTTTCTAGTGCATCACCTTAGTTAGTTTTACATTTCTTTTAATCTTTCTCCTAACTCTATCCCACACCAGAGAAGAGCCAACTTCTTTAAAATTGGGATGTTACCTTAGGGTGCACATCCTACTAACCTAAGGTATCCAATGAATTTGACGGTTCATATACAAGGATAATTGTCAACACATACCAAATAGCACAGTTGTCTGGACAACATTGGATTCACCATTGGAAAATAAGCTGAGGGGATTAATAAAAGCACAACCAACTCTGTAAATTATCTTAGTTCTACACTTCTAGGTTGGGGTGTAATTGAATTATTTTGAAGCTTCCTTTGTTTTAGTTTATATTTTAAATCGATAATCAGTTCAAACATTTTTTAAGAGAATTATAATTTCCAGAGTAGTTTTATTTCCTATAACTATATTCTGTTAAAAACTCCTCATCTCATCCCTGTGGATTTTCTTGGGAAGTTTTTAAAGGAAGTTCATGTGCACTGTGATTTTCATTCTTCATTAATTCATTTATAAGCACATGTACCTTTCTTTTGTTTATTAATTAGTTTGTACATGCATACAAGTAATGCTTCTATTGACAAATTCATCCCTTCTTATCCCTGTGGATCTGCAAGGGAAGTAAGTTTGAATAATCTTTTGTTTATTTGCATTTCATTGAAAAATATTTTGTAGGAATTAAGAATATTACCGGGGAAGTCTCATGGAAGAAATTGCTTCTGATAAGCTTTTAAACCTTCCCATTATTCCTAGGTAGAATCAGAAGAAATCATATCCATGATTACAAATTACAAAAATTATTTGTTAATTAGATTAGACTAAATCCATCCTGAAACAGGGAAATAGCCACATCTAGCTATTTCACTGTTTATTTTATTTTATTTTAGAGTATAAGTAGTTCATATTTTGATTAGAATTAATTGTATTGTTTGTGTAGCTTTCATTTATTTAATTCCATAAAACCAAGAAAATCCTCAAAAACATAAATTAGATTAATTAGATTTGTTTATTTGTCTTATTCCCTTTCATTTAAAATCTTGGAATATACAAAAACAAGTAGATTAGATTTAATTCATCGTTTCATTTAATTGGTTTCATTTCTTTTAATTAATTAGTTATGTGTAGATTTAATTATGTTAAAGGAGATTAATTGAATTTTTTTTATTTAAATTTGTTTTCATTCTTTGGTTAATTTAGGAAAATAGATATAATTAGATGGGAATTAAAAAAATATCCCCATGTTACCTTAGAGGCTTAGGTTACCTAAACTTCACCTTAGTTTCCTTTAGTTTCTTTGTGTGCTTTGTTTGTTTCCTAAGATTCTTTGTTTTCATGTCTACATGACCATCTGAGGCCTGAGACAACCTAGACAAAGAGTGTGTGACCCAAGAGTACCACAACCAAACACCATTACATAATTGACCGAAATTGATCAAGGTCTTAGGAAACTCATAATCCAAACATCCCCAATTCTGCCAAGAATAATCTCACAACTGATAGCCTTGAACGATGAAGAAGATAACGCTAACAAGTTCTGGCACAATCATCCTAGTTGAGACTAGATCCTGTAATCCATAGACTCATCTTTCCCACATGTCTCTTCTCACACTTTCATGGCCTTTTATAGAGATTTTTTACATGAGAGACGCAGGACAGTTCCCACATATTCTACATCCCATTTGAGGTATATTTGTTGATTCTGAAATTGACCAAAACCTTTGTGCAACCATTATCCTTGACCGTTTCATTTCACCCAAACAAATTAGACAAGCATTTATTTCCTTAAATGAGAAAATTCCCTTAGTTCCCATAGAAGAAATTCATTTTACTTGATTTACCTTTCAACCATTTTTTCCTATTTTCACATATTCTACCCCTTCACCCTATTTATGTAATCCATAGCCATTTTCCATCTTATTTCGGCTATCCCAGAATGACTGTGAGAGGTCGAGTATGCCTTAGAGTCACTTGTTGATTCTTGGGCATACAAAAATGGTGAACCTAGCTTGAAGCACTAGTTTGTTTTTTGTTTTCTCCTTTCTTTCATCCATCCTTCTCCTCTCCCATTATTTTTAGGGTGTTTTTACACCCACCCCCTAATATGTCGAGTCAGGAATATGATAGGCCCATTCTGATTCTTGAATCTTATTACACCCAGATGAATATGCAGTAGTCACCTTATTTTTTAAGATGGGCTTATAATTATTCAAAAAATCTCTTATCTCGTCACATGCCCCTCATCAAGGTTATAATATCAGTTGATCGATTAGAATTGAGGAGATAGATCAACCCAGCTACAATGCACAATCAGAGTTCTCTAACTCAAATAACATGAAATTTACGAGAGAACAAAGGTTCTATCCTCAGGTCTTATCTAGGCCTCAAATCAGTATGCAAACTGATTCATCCCCTTCCTATCTATTACCAAATGATGAGTTCTTAGCATGGCTCAACTGAAGTGACAAGAGTATCAATGTTATAGATCAATCCTTGGATAGAATACAATGGTATACTGATGTTATGCTCTAGAAAAACTCTAATACCCCTCCTAATACAACAGAAAATACATCTAAAGATGAGTGACCTATGAAGAATAAATTCATAGTAGGACATCACGTGCCTTTTCCTCCTAACAGGGATCAACACGCACCTCAGAAAAATGCAACACCTTTATCGGGTGATGCGATTTCAATGTTGGCGGATAGAATTAGAAAATTAGAGCTTTCCTAACCTTCACACTCTACATCATTCATAGGGAAAGGAAAAATTCCCCACCACGTTCAGAACTATAACTATGTTCCTTCTACACCATCACCTTCTCAGGTCCACATGGGTGTTATTAGCCTTAGATACCTTCTTACTGGATCTAACACATTAGGTATGCCCCCTTATTCTTCATACAGATACCCACCATAAAGGCCAACCGAAAGTACATTCTCAAATGCCATTCTAACTGACAATGTGAATTTCACTGGTTTTGCTCCTACCAATCTGTATGAAAATAATATTCCCCCATATATTCACATGTATTCAAAATCACCACAAGGGGATATGTTTTCTTATCTTGGTCCATACACTTAGAAACAAGGGGGGATTTATGCCCTGGCTAATGCCTATGATGCACCTTATGAAGCTCCTATTCCACCTCCACCTCTCCATCAAGGTTAATCAATGGTTGAGTCATATGCATTAGGCACATATTCTGAGTATCTTAAGGAGCCTCTTGAATTCACCATACGGAGTATAATACTCCCATGACCATTGTAAGATCTTCCAAAAATCAAAGGGGAGGGGGATATGAATGTGCACATCAAAGTGTATGTGACCGCCATTAGGGAGATGCTCCCATAGGATACGGTTGTAGAAAAAATATTCCCTAAGACCCTTTAAGGGATTACTCTTCACTTGTATTATAGCATACTGGAAGCCTCAATTCACTCTTTCAAGAAACACGTATCTAATTTCATTAAGGATTTCTACATGAACAATTTATTAAGAACAAGAATCAGAGAATCCCTTCACATTAAAAAATAAGATAACGAATCTGCTACCCATTTCATCTAAAGGTGGAAAAAATTCCTCTACTCCTCTTTCATTTCTCTAAACATGGATCAAACAGAGAGTTTTTATATATTCATCCACTCCCTCAATCAAGAAACTAAGGAGGAGGTGTAAAAATTTCCTAGGATCTATGAGGAGGTATTAGAGGGTGCTCTCCAAATTGAACAAGTGGCGATCAACAATAGATGAAAGACTTATGGTCCAAATGGTAAATTGGTCACTCCCTCTCAAGTTAATTCAAATTACTCGAAAATAGTTTAAACAATAAAAATCAAGGACCCATTTTCCTCGATACAAGAACCATGGTGCTATAACGCACATGGTGTAACCTAATCAACATAAGAAGTCGAACATTGTTAGCACTTAGCAACACAAATAATGAAAATAACAATGCAAACATGATAATATCCAAAGGAGTAATAACTTTACTCCTTATATTAATGTGGTTGATTTTAGTCAGCCTCCCCTTCCTTATCAACAGGTTCAGGCCCAAGGTCAAAATTCAATACCCAAACCAATGTTCGGAACCAGTTTCCAAACCAGTATCATAACCAAGGGTAGAAGCTTCCAAACCTTAACTATAATAACCAGTAGTAGAATAACAATAGGAACTATGGGCTGTACATGAAAATCAGAACCAAAGTACCTCATGACTATAATCCCAACTTATAATGTGGTTTCTATATGGTTATAGGGCATGATGCTCATACATGTGTCATGATTATAATAAGTTCATACAAAAAAATTCCAGAAGACCAAAGGCAAATCTTCATTGAGATTTTCCTATCACTAATCCCACAGACACTTATGACAAAATAACTCACATGGCTCCTGTTACTCCATAGAATTATTAATCTTGGGATCTATAAAGGCCCGTTCCTCACTTCGTCCTAAAAATGGGAAGCTTAATTCTCATGGTAATAATAAGCGGGCTCCCATAGAAAACAATGATCATAAAGCCTCTACATTTTTGGATCCTCAAGTAGCTCCTCCTTTGGAAAATTGAAATCAAGCCTAATATTATAGGCTTGGTTGAGTTAGAAATCTAAACCAGAATTCCTTCCTGTGAAAATCACACACATTATTATTCTTCACAACCGCTTCCTCATTTATTCCTCAATGTCAAATGATACACGAGTAGCTCCTAAGCTAGTAGGATCCTATGATTTGATCAAAGATATCTGAATAAGAACATTTTGCTATATTTCCTTTTTGTATTTATTAAATAATTACCTTACACATCGATCATTACTATATTAGAAGCACTAGGTCTTGGAAATATAATCCATGTCACCCATCCCACGGAGGCCTAAATTAATCACATATACTTCAATGTCGATCCCCCAAGGTAATCTTGAGAGAGATGTCAGATTTGTTTTTGATATCATCAAGATTCCTACTGATGCTAAGCTAGCATGGAGAGGTGATCCCATGTTATATCTGTAAGATTGGAGTTACAATAATTACATTAAGTGATCTATGATGGATGATGGGACTACTGTTAATATAGTCCCTTTTTTGTTTTTGCAAAAGTTGGGCTATGGAGAAATGAATTGTTCCTCTACCCAAAACACGTTGAGAGGCTATAGTATTATCAAATAAAACTCTATTAGAACCATAGTACTTATAGTTATTCTTAGACCCAAGATTGTGTTGACTGAGTTTTAATATTATAGATCAGAAAATAAATATAATATGATCCTTGGTTGACCCTATATTCATAGAATGAAGTAAATTCCTTCTACATTATTCCAAGAAGTCATATTCTTACTCCTAGGGAAGATATTTATGGCTTAGGGTGACCCAAAGACATTTGATATCCATTTGACCAATTTAAAGAAGAAATTAGGGGTTCATACTGAATTCGAGATCCTGGACAATAATTTAAACAAGCTATAGGTATTAATGTCTACGTATAATATTATTCCTAAAAATTATTTGGAAGCCTCTAAGGAAATCGAAGGGGTGGATGTTAATGAAAACAAAGCCGCTATAGTTGAAACTATTTCAAGGAAAACCATGGCTGAAATTGTTAAGCTTTTGGAGAATTATTTTCCTATTGTTCTCCCATTTGATTATTTGGGCATAGGTCATGATCTTGGAATTTCCTCTCTCACATCAAATTTATTTAATGAATATTTTATTGTTGAGGTATCAGAAGTTAAGGAAGAAGACTCAATGAACAATCAAACTTCTACCTTCCCCAATGATTGTTGGACTTTCAACTAAAATTGTGTAAAGTTCCACTTTGGCATTGGGGCAGGGATGATTCTCATTTCCCATGATGGGAGGTTCATTCCTTTTTCCTTTAAATTGAAATTTAAATGCACAAAAAACTAAGATAAATATGAATCTCTACTTCTTTTTCTGATTGTGGCCAAGAGGATGGGTGTGAACAACATCAAAGTCTTGGGTGATTCTCAACTCATTACTAATCAAATCTCAAAAGTCTATGAGAGCTTTACAAGTCTACAATTTCATCATTCTTGAACTTTGCAAGGTTTTTTACTTTATCTCCATATAATCTACTCCATGAGAAAGAAACCTATTGGATGATTCTATGGCTACTTCCTCTTCACGTTTTATTTCCAAATGAGGATTTAAAGAAAACAAAATTCACCGTTTCAGTCCAAGTTGAGCCTTTGGTTCTAAGGATGCCAACCAATGAAATCTTGGCATACGTTAAGGTTGAGGATGAGCCCGTCACATTGGATTTCATGTAAAATGATGAGGAAATATTAGGGTACATAAATTCTTACACTAACCTCTATCCTACATACCATAAGAATGGATATTCACTCATACCTCACCCTTCCTCTTACTTTGGAGATCATATGATGACATCTTCTTCATCTAAATATTTTGAAATATATGAATTCAAGGAAGAGTTGGAGCTTCCTACATCCCCACTTGAGTTTAAAGATGGTAAATATTCTTTGATCAAAGGAACGATAGACATAAACATAGGGATGGAAGAGGAACCAAAAATCCTGAAACTTGGTTCTTTATTGTCTCCAAAATAAATAGAAGCACACATGAAGGTGCTTAAAGAGATTTAAGATCCTTCACTTTTAGCTATAAGGAAATGATGGGTATCTCTCCTAATGTCATAGAACAAAATCTAGTTACGAAACTTGATACTAAACCCGTGAAGAAAAAATTGAGACCCATGAAGCCAAAAGTGGATTTAATGGTTAAGGAGGAGGTAATGAAACTCTTGCAAATAGGTTTTATCAATTTGATAGATTATTCCATGTGGGTGTCAAACATTATCCCAGTTCTAAAAAAGAATGGGAAGATATACATCTGTATTGATTTCAGGGACATTAACAAGTCTTGTCCTAAAGATGATTTTCCACTACTTTAAATTGATGTCATCATTGATGTAATTACTGGGTATGATATGTCATCTCTTATGGATGGATTTTCTAGTTACAAAAATGACCTTCATGACTCCTTGGATAACCTTTTGTTACACAATCAGGCCTTTTGGCGTGAAGAACACCAGAGCCACTTACCAACGGGAAATGACATAAATTTTTCATGATCTTATTCATAAGATTGTTGAGTCATATATTAATGATCTACTAAGAAAAGAAAAGAAATGTGGCGATCACCTTAAAGTGATGCATGACATTCTCTCTCACCTAATCAAATATGGAGTAACACTAAATCTTGAGAAATGCATGTTTGGAGTAACAAGAGGTAATTTTTTGGATACATCGTTTCGTACTGAGGCATTGATGTTGATCTAATGAAAATTCATGTAGTTTTGAAAATCCCCCCACCCACTGATGAGTTGGGCATTAGATCTTTCCTAGGTAAGATTGGGGAAATTTGCAGGTTCATCTTTGACTTGACTTACGTCGTTCACCTCATCAACAACTTATTGAAGAAATGTTATAGGAAATATTGGAACAACAAATGTCATAAAGCATTTGAGTCAGTAAAGCACTTCCTTATGTCATCACCTATGCTCATGCCACCAAAAGTTGATAGTCCTTTTATTTTATACTCTCAATCCATTGATGTCTCAATTACATGCATGTTGTCACAAGAGGGTGATGATGTTCGTGAGAGGGATATTTATTTAATTATTTGTACTCTTCTTGATTATGAGACATGATACACGCAAGTGGAGAATGAGTTCTTGGCTATAGTTTTTACAACAAAGAGGTTAAGGCACTACATGTTTAACCAAGAGACATGAGTGATAGTTAAATTTAAATAGTTACAAACATTCTTAACTCAATATTCCTTATCCAAGAATATTGTCTATTTCATAACACTAATGGGTGAGTTTGAACTCACCTTTATTAACCAAAAGACTGTGAAAGGACAATTTATCACTGATTTGTTAGCAGAAAATACTATAGACTATGGGGAACTAATAGATCTAGATTTTCCTAATGAATGCATGTTCCTCATAGAAGAAAATCCCTTTGTCATTTCGATTCCATGGTACATTGATATTGTCAATCACATTGTGGACCGAACATATCCCGAGAGAGTAACCTTACAGAAAAGATGAAAGATATGTATAATATCTGCCAAGTACATAATTGTGGAAGAAGTTCTCTATCACAGAGCCTTAGACGGTATGCTTCTAAGATGTGTTGAAAAAGAAGAGTCAGAGAAAATCCTCTTTGAACCCCACAGTGAAGTTTGTGGTGGCCACTTCGGAGGGCATGCAACCACTTGTAAGATTCATTCGCATGGGCTATTTCTAGCCCACTTTAGAAGGACCAAGGTGTCATAATGGCCTGTATATCCTGAGCAATAATATGTATCTCATCCAAAACATATTGGAATTTTTAACATTTTAACCATCTAAGAGTACACACATGGGAAAAATCATGAACGAATCAAATCTTACACAAAATAGTCAAAACAAAAAGAAATGTATATATGTATATATTAATAAAATCAAGTTTCATGTACAATGCGATCACACTCTAACAAGTGTGGTCAAAATGCTCATCTATGAGCCAAAAATCCAAAAAAATTGATATACAATCAAAATTACTTTCAAATCAATAAAGGCATGTAGCTTATCCCTCCCTATGGTATCCCTATGAAGGTGCAAGATGAGGACTCCTGCTATGTATCCTATGGTGAGAGTGAGATCCTTCATGCACTGATCAATGGGACTATCCATGAGATGACCCATGATATGGGGCAGGTGATCTCCAGGTAGTAGTGGCTCAACTGTAATAATTATCTTGCCTCTGTATCCTCTCAGCTAGGTCATGTGCTGCCACGTCAATCCTCAACTGGATCATGGCTTTTGTAGTGTACCATTCTAGCATGAACACATATGTGTGATATCCAACCATCATTGGGCATCCAACATCTGCTATAAATTGCTCTTATGTCTTCCTCGTAAGGAGTGTGAATGTGTCCAAGAGAATATGACAAATAAAATATCACTAACTATCCACGGTAACTATAAAATGTACTTCAAACAATTGCAAGTTATAAATCTTCCAAAAGAAAAAAAATAAAATAATATAGCAGATAGCTCATTGACAGTCTATTTTAGAAGGTAAAGTCAAGAGAAGAGTATTCTACTTACTCGGATCTTCAGGCATCCAATTTGGATCAACTGGTACTGGTGGTGGTGCAGGAGCTAGAATGGGATACTCCTCTACTCTCACCTACTCTCTCATCTACTGAGGATGGACTGACTCCTCTTCTCCACCTATACTCAAAGGCTCCTTTGTGTCTAGTGTCTTTGTCTCTTCCTTTTCCTTATCTCTAGCGACTGCAGAGGCCTCTATAGTGGCCTCCCACTCAGGGTCCCTCTCCTCCTCTATGCCCTCCTCTACCTCTGTCTCAGCCTCCTCCTCCTCCTCTCCATTGTGTGCAGGTCCCACCTCTGTTAAAAGGACTTTTTTGGGCCTAAAAAATCCCCCATTGGCTAGATCTAGAATAGATTTTTGTGTGCCAATCAGATCTTTGGGAGTGATGATGGTCCACTCTAGCTCACCCCTCAGGCCAACTCTCGCCTCTCAGATTCCCTTATATACCACAGGCATTGCTAGGAGGGAATATATGTAAGGGAGCCCAAACTGCTAAGGTACTCTAAGGATGGGATGGGTCTCTACTCTCCCATTCTCATCCACTAATTTTGTCATAAAACTACATGTAGCTAAGGTGACAGTATCCTCACCCTAAATGTCAGCCATGTCATGTTACAACTGTGTTATCATGTCATATGTAGAAAGTGAATAAATTGGCTGATGTGTCCCTCTAAGTGGAGCCATATCGACCCATATCAATTCTCTAACCACCCCAAAATCTACTATCACAATGCCCCTCTGATAGGGAATCATGCACTCATAGACCCATCTCATGACCAAAGTAGAATGACTGAGGGATTTCCCCTTCATTCGAACAACTCTATATAAATCATGGTATGTGGAACCCAGAATGTTGGTACCCCATGTAAAAATTTTGCCATGTTACTCGATACCCTGTATAATAGGTTCCTAGAACTAAAGTAGCTCTTCTCCCCCCTTATATCCCACCAAGTGTAAATCCAAGATACCAATAATATCCTTGCACAATGTGGGGATATGATCAAAGGCAACTAATAGTAATCTCATCCCATATATGGCAACAATGTCATGTTCCTGTGTATCTCCCATATATGTGGCCCAAATTTGAGCTTATGCCACTATACCCACTATGGTAAAAACCAACTTCCTTCTAGTGACAGAAACCCCCAATATCCGGTAGATGTCCTCCAAAATGATCATCCACTCCCCCTAGCTCCACGCATCCAAAAAGTGTTTTGGTCTACATCCCTGTAGAATATTTTTTCGCACAATAAGTGGTTGGTAAGAAAAACCAACCATGTCTGATAAATCCTCCATATCCCATCCCTCTGTAGCAAATCCCTTTCATCCTGAGTCGTTCCATCCAAACTAAGAGATAAAAAACAACACTCATGGGCCTTATTCTACCTAATATAATACCCCTACATTCAAAACAGAAAAAAGAGAGAAAGTTAGAACCATTCAGATGCATAATAAGCTCACTAAAAACATCATAAAAATAATTAAAAACCAATTATTTTCCATACTTGGCCAAATTTAGCAAATTGTCCCAACAATTATGCAACCACCACTCTATGCAGAGTGGAAGTTGAATAACCACCACAACAGTAACACATTTGTTACTTGCTTAGTAACAATCACGCAACGGTTGCGGAGGTTCCACCCACAAATCTCAGGTCATACCCTAAGGTCATAAAAAGTAAAAAATTCACAAAAATAGAATATTTTCTATAAAACAAACTACAAATCCTATGTGGCGCCCCCCTTGTGGTCATTTTAACTACAAAATTATCAAACCCCCCGTACATCGAGTTTTCCAATTTTCTATGTTTTAGGGTGAAAATAAATAAATGTAGATAACTAAACTAATCCTTACCCAATGCTCCTCTCGCTAGTTACACTGCCATCATCTTGAGATCCTCTTCATTTCAACTATACACTTACAAGAAACCATCACAGGTAATCTAGAGCTCAAATTTCTCTAAGTGAGTAGGTGCAAATGATTTTCTATAAAAATAAATTTCAATATGTATAGCATGTTTTAACATTGATTTGAGTGTATGTCTTGTAGGGTGGGAGCGCTAGCGTATGTATATCTCTATCCCCGTAAATATGGCAAGTATTCTTGTCATTTTAGTTTTAATATTTTGTTAATTATACATTATATATGCACTTGATTCTCGTTTTCTTCTTACAGGTAGAGGGAAGTTTGGATTAGCGTGGTATCACCATGCAATCATGTCAATTATAATTTCTAACTTTCCCATTTTAGAGCACCATACTCGGACTTCACATTTTACACATCTTCATGACTAAAATGCTTTGCTGATGGGTAAATATGTACACACCCAAATTTACACAGTGTTACATATTCAGAACAGTTCAAATCCTTAATGATGATAATTTCATTTCTAGATTAAAATGGTGTATCCAAGTCAAAATTTCTCATTTGCAGCATGTTCTTATAGATTAGTTTTCATTACTTATATTTTTTCTATATTTTCTCACTTTCCTAGTTGTTTTTTCAGCCTTTATCCTAGCATTCTAACCTTAATTTATGGAACCACGCAGATGCTTGTATAACCATCACAAAGGTTTTGCAAAACCACTAGTCTACCTTGAGTGGTAGTTACGTAACCATCGTAGTGGTTTTGTAACCACCAGTATGTGTAGACCGCCAGTTCTATGCACATTTACCTAAGACTTTGACAATGTATTCTAAACACGTGCGCAGACCGGTTGTTCCGTGCAAATTTACCTAAGACTTTGACAACATGTTCTAAACGCGTGTTGATTATTCACAAGTTGATATCTCTCATGTTTCTTCACTAAATCAGATGCCTTTGAGATTTTTAGATGCATATAGACTTCTTCTCTATCACTTACTATTATTAGTAAGTTAACTACCCCTTCCCATGGTGATTTGGCACTTTTTGGTTGCCAAGTGTGTTGCACCATTTCCCTGCCAACTTTCTATAAAAACCAAGATTTTTCCTGAAGCATTGGTTAAAGTCTTTTGATTTGGAATTGGACTGTTATGTTGTCAAAATATTACCAATAAGCACACAACCAAACACAAATCTTTTCCTTGTTACTCTCTTGCCTACATTACTACCATGTTTCCTACAAACTAGCTAGCTCCAGCACTCTGATATTTTCTTTTTGTATACAAACCAGAACAATCCCCTAGAGAACATTGGATTCACCATTGGAAAAAACATTGAGGAGATTAACAAAATCACAACCAGCACTAGAAATTATCTCATTTCTACACTTCCACGTTGGGGTATAATTGAATTCTTTTGAAGCTTTATTTGTTATAGATAAGATTTTAAATCAATAATCAGTTCAAAAATTTGTTTTAAGATAAGTCTAATTTACACAATAGTTTCATTTCTTGTAAGTAGATTATATTGAAACTCCTTCTCATCTCATCTTTGTGGATTTTCCTGGGAAGTTTTTTGAGAAATTTCATGTGCACAATGCTTTGCATTTCTTCATTTATTCATTTATAAGAACCTGTAGCTTTTTTGTTTATTAATTATTTTATACGTGCATAAAGGAAAATATTCTCTTGAGAGATTCATCCTTGCTTATCCTTATGGATATGCAAGGGAAGTAATTAAGAAGCTTCTATTTATGTGTATTTCATTGAGTTTCTTCACACAAAGCTTCTGTAGGAATTTAAAATTTTACTAGGGAAATCTCACGGAAGAAATTGCTTCTAAGAATATTTTGAATCTTCCTGTGATTCTAAGGTAGAATCAAAATAAATCATATACATAATTACAAATTATAAAAAATCTTCTGTGTTAATTAGATTAGACTAAATCCTTCCCACAACAGGGAAATAACCACATCCAACTATTTCACTATTTAGTTTATTTTATTTTAGAGTAGAAGTGGCTCATATTTAATTAGAAGAAATTGTATTTTCTATGTAGATTTCATTTTTTAATTCCTGAAAACCAAGAAAATCATCAAAAAGATAGATTAGATGGATTAGATTTGTTTATTTTTCTTATTCCCTTTCATTTTAAATCTTGGCAAATACAAAAACAAGTAGACTAGATTTAATTATTTTTTTCAATTAATTGGTTTCATTTATTTTAATTAATTAGTACCACGTAGATTTAATTAAGTTAAAGGAGAGTAATAAACTTTGTTTGATTTAAATATCTTTGTATTCTTTGTTTAATTTAGGAACATATATGTAATTAAATGGGAATTAACACAAGCTCACCACAGTACCTTAGAGGCTTAGGTTACCTGAACATGACCTTAGTTTTCTTTGGTTTCTTTGCGTGATTTTTTTTTTCCTTAGATTCTTTGTTTACATGTCCACATGACCATCTAAGGCCCTATGCAACCTAAACAAAGAGTTTCTGACCCAAGAGTACCACAACCACACAATGTTACAAAGTTGACTAACATTGATCAGGGTCTTAGGAAACTCATAATCCAAACCACCCCAATTCTTCAAAGCATTATCTCACAATTGATACCCTTGAACAAAGAAGTGGATAATGTTAATGAGTTCTTACATAATCAGCCTAGTTAAGAGTAGATCCCACTATCCGTAGAATCTTCTTTCCCACATGTCTCATCTCACACTTTTGTGACCTTGTCTGGATATTTTTACGTGAGATATGCATGACAGTTCCCACGTACTCCACATCCCATTTGAAGCATATTTTTTTATTATGACATTGATCAAAACCTTTTTGCATCCATTATCCTTGACCATTCCATTTCACCTATACAAGTTAGAGAAGCATTCATTTCCTAAAATGAGAATATTCCCTTAGTGCCCATAGAAGACATTCATTTTCCTTTATTTACTTGTCTACCATTTTTTCCTATTTTTGCATATTCCACCCATTCACCCTATTTATCCATTCCATAGCTATTTTCCATCTCATTTCAGCTGTCCCAACATGAACTCGGGAGATCATGTGTGCCTTAGAGTCACGTGTTGATTCTTAGATGTTCATAGACCTTCTAGATGATAATTACAAAAAATCACTCCTTAACTCCACTCCTTTACCTCTCATTTGTTATTTTAGACATCTCAAATGTTCACTATTTTGAAACAATCTATCTAGTCACCCCATTTCAGTCACAACTCAACAAATGTAATTCCTTATCCCTCAATCCTTCTAAACATGTTGGATATTAAAGCTTTAGATTATTCCTAAAAATATTTAACCTTCATTTTAACCATGAAATCTACTAAGGATTCCTCTACATATTTGTATTTGGATCTCCAACAGACACCTACATGTCTATATCAGTATGTACATGTTTTCCAGCTTAAGGTGAGATGATACTCATGGTTTCCCTTCATAAACCTAACACAAATAGCTTTAATAACCTCTCCTCTACAATCTATTTCTTTCTTTAGTTTTTAAACATCAAATCTTCCTTTTAAAACAAAAATCCCAAGAGAGTTTATGCCCAGGTGCTCGAGAATAGAGCTATGATGATAAAACTTTTTATCCACAATCTTGAAATTCCAATGACTCTCCTCAAATTCAATACTAACATGCAGAACATAGATACTTACCAGTGGTTCTTGTTGATGTTTATATTCCATGACATGATGCATTCCTTCCTTCTTGACTAAGACAACAGATTTTTAGTGAAAATAAGTCACAAAACCAAGTGATAGACTGGATGTACTCGTAATCTTCTAGAGTGGCTTCCCCTAATCTTACCTCAAGTCTCAGATAATCCAAAGTCTCGTTCCTATTTTTTATATTAGGTAAAAGAGGGTTGAGGGGACCCTACCTGCTACATAACAAAACTCCTAAATAGATCAGATATTCAGTACCATCCCATAAAAAATTATATAAAGATCGATACAAAAAGTATCATAATAGACAACCAGTACAGTAAATTAACACCAATAAAAACTTAGAAATAACAACACTAAACAACAACCTAATAGCAACCATTAATTTTTCATTTTCTCTAGATTGGCCAACAGATTGTCCCATTCCTTAGCCAATGCCTCAATGTTTGTACTTAGGGTGGTTAGATTGGTTTTAGATATTTCCATTTTCCTCTTCTTCAAGCACCCTACTCATCACATTGTCTATAGGCATTAGCCAATTTTCCGAGAGTTTGAAGGTGTTGTAAAGTTGATTTGATAGTGAGAATAATCCACTCATTAAAGTTTTGAAGCATATCCTTAAGCTGATCCACATCACTATTTATATTCTTACACTTTTCTTACAAAATCTCTATGCTGCTACCATTTATGACTTGAGCCACATCCTCAACTTTCATCTTCATTGTGTGCTAATCATTGAGGATAAACTGGATAATTATTTTAGTAAGCCTTTTATCACTTTTAACCTCTTTAAGGTCTTCTTCCATTTTAGAAAGATCAACTCCTTGTTCCACACCACCTTTTCCAAGCACTTCCATTTGGTTTTTCTCGTTGGTGTCAATAGAAACCTACCTCCCCCATTAATTAGATTCCCCCTTTTAATTTTCCTTAACATCCATAACCTTCTCCTTGTCTTGTTTTAGGTCTTGTAGGCCCTGAAATGCTTCAACTTCAACCACATTTTGATCATCCCCTTCACTCTCGTCAGGGGATTCGCTAGTCCCTTCCTTCTCATAATTAGTTTCATCTTCCACATCATATTATTCAAAGAATTTTGACAGGATACTCATCCCCAATAATATTTTTATCCATTTATATGGAAGATATATTCATAATGGCCATAATAAAACCTTGAAGTAGTGGGATACTGGTTTTTCCTTTTTTGTATTGATCTAGGGTAACACATAGAGAATAAAGTATATAGTATGGAAAGCTAAAACTATGACCATGTCTAAGAAAATTGAACATTGGAATATGGTAGGAATATATACATTTGTGGCATCCCTCAAGATTGATAAACTAGATTAGGTTAAGGGCCACTTCATTGAATAGGGGAGGTAGGGAACTCCTAAGAAAACTAGCAAAATGAGGGGTGAGTTTTTCCTTACCTCACAGAAATAACTTCATTTCATCTACTGAATCCTTTTTGGGTATATAAACCTCACAAACTTCCATGGACATTCCCATTACATAAACCACCATGTTGATTGATAAATTTATCTTTACTCCCTGCAAAACCACACTGCCTCCGAACCACTTCTTTGCAGGTTCCCATGTCGATCCAAATTCCTTGTTGATTTTCTCATTGTGCCCCCTAAAGAATTTTAAGAAGGGATTCATTCCCATTCGATCAAAAACCTCCATAGCCTCTGGTTTAACATCATTCATGTCCCAAGGTTCATTGTGAACCAAATATCCCCCATATTCCTGATAACAATGAAGCTATCACAAAGAAAAAATCTCTTTTCAATGTTACACAGACCTGAACACATATCATTAATACCAATACACCTAATAGGAAGATAAAATTTAATACCTCATTGGCACGAGTGAAGCCTCAAATTCCCATTATTAGCATAGTTCTACACATTTCACCAAATATCTCATATCTCTTACTCATATAAAACTAATTATTCAGAGTAACCTTCCAATTCATGTCACAATTTTCAAGTAATAATGTGTCTGTCATCTTGTTCCTTTTTTAATTGTGATCTCAACATGGGGTCAATTTCCAACATGATAGAAAACAATTTCATACCATCACTTGATACCCCTTTATTGGAAAAATAATCATCTATGACATTAGCTTCACGGTATACATTTTTGAATTTAATGTCTTAAAAATTAACACCCACCTCCTTTATGTTGTCTATAGAATCTTTAATAGAAATAGAAGTAGTACACTTATTTTAAATTTTAATAATAATTTTTAGTGAGTCACCTTGTGCTTACATCCTTTGAAAAAAAAATTGGTCTGTAATTGTGACTCCCCAAAAAGTAGCAGTAACCTCTACTATGTAGTTCAATTTAAATCCCAAGTTTTAGTGATACCCATGGATTAAATTAGCATTATGGTCTCAAAAAACCCCTCCACAACTGACTTTACCCAGGTTTCCTTTTGATGCCCCATAAAAATTTAATTTGACCCACTCCTTGCTGGGTTTTTTCCATCCTTGCAATCTAGGATTCAATTTAGGAGACTCCTTTCATTTGGATGTGATTCCCCAGTTTCTAGATATTTTAATTTCATCATGTAGGATAGTCTTCTTATTGGTCTAGATTATGGAAAATTTACAATTGATTGAATTGTAACAATGAGCCACATCTCTCTTTTTCTGTTTCCTTATTTCCCTTAAATATTAATTTATTCCGCACCTTTCAGATTTCCCAACATAGGTGCATAAGGCTGATAATCCACAAGTGCTTTAGACCCTAACTTCTAAAGGGACGGTGCCATTGATTCCATAGAAATTTTAAAGAGGATGGGAAAGTCCAATTTATCTCAAAAATATTTAATAAAGTATTTATGACCTTTTCCAAGAAGGAGCATTCAAGGAATAAGTGTGTTGAATTTTCAACTTCCTTTTTACATAGAACACACATGTTAACCATATGAAAGTTTCTTTTATTGAGTTTTGCTACCGTAATAATTTTGTCATGAAGGACCAACCACCAAAACATGTTTACTTTTTGAGTTACTTCCTTAATCCATAAACTTTCACATTTGAAGCTTCATGGTTCTGCCTCATCTTTAAAGAAGGTGTTATAAGCACTCCTCACCGATAATATGTCATTAACCTCCTTTGACCAATATATATTATCCGGCTCATTATTTCTAGTCACAGTAACCCCACACAGATAGATGTTAAGAGATTCAGTATCACTTTTGTTTTGGCCTTCCAACTCTATGTTTTTCCACAATCTATAAGGATCTAATTATCTATAACATCTTTTTGAAGATTGGGGTAGATGTCTTTGAGATTTCTTTCTCCTAACCATTTATATTCCCAAAACTTTACCATACACCCATCACAAATGTTCCATTTGCGTCCTCCTGAAACAATTTCCTTAGCCCAATTTACTGATTTCCAAAAACTATATCCTTCAAAATATGTTGTGTTAAGCACCATTCAATAGCATTATGGTTCCTCTAATATTTATTCCTTACAAATGAGCTCCACCCACTCTCTTCCTTGACAAGTCCCCATATCATTTTATACATGAGTGATTTATTCATCTTTTCCCAATCTCTTATACCAAGGCCCCCCATCTTCTTCAATTTGTAAATATTTTCCTAAGCTATGAGGGGTATTCTAGCTTTGTGTTCTAACCCTCTCCATAAGAACCTCTTTTGGATAATTTTTGACTTATTAGTAATTATTTTAGGTATTCTAAAAATGGACATAGTATACATAGGAAGATTTTGAATGGAACATTTGAGTATGGCCTTACCTACTTGAGGAAGCAGTGATCCTTTCCACCCTTCCAATTTCTTGATAAATTTGTCAATAAGGAAGTTCAAATTAGCCATTTTTGGTCTTTCAGTCCCAATGAACATCCCTAGATACCTTGTGGGGAAGGTTTTTATGTTACAACCTACTATGATATATATCTTTAAGCACCTCTTTTTAAGGGTGTTGACAAAGAAAACTAAACTTTTTCTAAATTTGATGAGCTACTTAGAGACTTCTTCATAATTATGCAACAATTTTATTATTTAACTAGATTTTGGCACTTTTACCTCTCCAACCAGGATGGTATCATCAAAAAAGTGTTGGTGAACCATATTTGCACTATTAATAGTAGAGGATATTCCTTTGATTATTCCTTCCAACTTATCCTACTTTAGTGCTCTGCTTAGAGTTTCCACCATTATGATAAATAGAAAAGGTGATATGGGGTCACCTTGTCTTAATCCTTTTTTGTTATTGAAAAATACACAAGGGGTGTCAGTACGCACCAAAAATTACATGTGCTACATTGTCAGAAAAAGGTTATAAAAGTCTCCAATGATGATTCATATCCTTTTTTTACCATTGTCTTTAAATTATTGGGACGAAACAGATAAGGGTTAAGGGCTAAGGAGGAATACCAGTTGTGTTGGTTTGGAGGTGGATGTGCACATTCTAACTTCTTGATCTGATGCTAACTATGAGAGCTTCCTTTTGGATAGGAGGAACTACCTGAAATAGAAAACAAGACCACCAAAGAAGAGTTAAATAATATATGACAGTGGATTGCCAAGCGTATGCTAGATTTGGGAAGTGTGATACTCCCTAGAAGGTTGTCAATCCACTTTTTTTATAAAACAAAAATAAAATAACTGAAATTCGTTTTAATGAATCTAGTGCTAGTATTATGATTTTGTTACCTTAGATCACTATCATCATCAATCCAATTAAATACTAAAACTATGTGGGTCAAGGTCTTCAGGTTAGGTTGTAGGTTGGTCAAGTGGTTTATTGGTCACAGACAGGGTCTTAGCAGGGTTGGGTGAGGTGTTTGGGTTTTTTTATAAGCAAGTGGTTGTTGGTTTACACAATATTTGCAAACATAGAGACCGACATCGGTCAAGGTATGACCGATCACGGTTAGGAAAAATTGACGATGGTTATGGGTAACTAGCGTCGATAGAGGCGGGCTAATAAGATTCAATAATATTTTCCAATGGTGATCTTAGGAACACTTAGAAATGTGAAGAGGTCTGGTATAGGTGGTTTTATGGCATGGGTGGAAGAAAGGTTGGGCTTACATGAAAGTAAAATGGTAGGGGAATGAGGGTGCAAGTGGAAACTAATAACAATAATAGAAGAACCCAATAGACTGAAGTGGAAATAAAATATGCATGTACAAAGTGTACTTACTGGTGTTGTAGGTCTAATGGCTATGTGGTGGTGATGGAGCTTGGTGCACTAGTGATGCTTCCCAGAATGTCACCTTAAGTACAATATTTTTGGATCTATCTGGGTGTTGGCTATGGATGTCTATAGGTATGAAAAGGCTTTGGTTCTGCTTGCATGTAATTCTCTCCTCATCTCCTTGATCTCATAATGTGCCAACCTATAAACAAGGTTGTAAAGGTGAATAAATGGTAACCGATGACGGTTCTTGGTTGACCAATGTCAGTTTAGGGATGACCGACATCGTTTTAGGGATGATCGGCGTCGGTTAAGGTGGGATTCCCTAGGTTTACTAAAAATGGTAGATCTCACATCATTTGGGTCGGGTTCGTTGATTTATTCATGAATCAGAATGGTTGTTATGTTTTTATGAGTGGGAAGGTGGTTAGAGGAATAATAGGCTTTTGATTTTTAGGGTTGAACTAAGTCCTATTCATTTATGGAAACATGCTTTGAATAGGTCTATGGGGAGGTATCCAAGTGAGGTGTGCATCCATTTAATTAAATTAATAATGGGGTGAGGATGGGTATTAATTTAATTATAATTAATTAAATTAATATTAATGTGGGGTATAAAGGTCATGGTTAGGTGAATGTGTGTAAGTTGGTTATTTGAAAGGGGACCAAGGGGAGTGTGACCCAATTTTAGCATCTACATTTTGCCCATTTTTTTCATGTGGCTTGTATTGGTAAGAGATGATGACAAAAATAGGAAATGGTTGTGTCAAGTGTAAGTGAGGGTGGTGTTTCCCCAAGTGTGGGTGAAGGTAACCCCCCTCAAACTAGGAACCAATGAGGTGAGAGATGGAAGTGGTGAGTGGTTTGATAAAATGAGGATCTAGGAAAATGAAGACCATTAGGTGCATTAGGTAAAGATAAAGGGTCAAATTGAGTAAATAGCTAAATGGACCAAGGTCAAAGGTAGTGGCAGTTAAACATATGCCCACATTGGAAATTACGGCAAGGTACCAGGCTGAGAAGATTTCAAACTCTACGGTGTCTAAGGTCGATAGGTCTATCTAAACAAGGTTGAAGAGATTATGGTATCCAAGGTATAGGATATGGTGTGGAAACACAACAAAGGTCAGGTGCATGAATGTTTAGGTATGTTCCGATACACTAAATTTCAGGTCAGGATAAATAGCATGACAATAGGCAAGGTAAGGTCGGTAGTCCAAACAATATGGGTAACCTTGTCATAAGGTACAGTGAGCACAGAGGGTCAAAGGTCACAAAAAGTGGTTTAGGTCAAGGTATATAGATAATGGCATGAGTAATGCCAAGGTATAAGGAAAATGACAACCCCTAAGACATAGAAAAGGCAAGGTAAGGGTAGGTTAGGTTTGTAGGTATGGTTCAATGGGTGTCCGGAATGATAAAAAGGGACGTGGGAACGAATGGTGGCAAGAAAAATGTAGTGTAGAAATACTAAATAGGTAGAAATGTGGAGAAATTCCAGTTAGAGGGTGAGTAACATCAGTTGGCTAGGGAAAAAAGAGGACCAGTGTCGGTTAGGTTGGGGTGGGTTTATAAAACAAAAATTTTGTATTTTACGGAATCATTGTTGTATTGTACTGTTGGATAAAATGACATATCTATTTGAATTTTTGGCACTTTTGGAGAGGAAAGGATGGAGCATTATACTCGACTGAGGTGGAGAGATCTGGGTGGTAAGAGGAGTGAGGTAGATGGGTCCACGACATTGGGTAGATTGATTTGATTGGTGGAGAGATTCGAGGTAGATTTTGGCATGGAAGAGGTGGGAGAGATTTTGGGTGGACCACCGGTGTAGTGGCCAGATGTGGCCCCATGGAGACAACATCGTGACGAGGTAAGATTCAATCCCATTCCCCATTTGGTAGGTAGATTTTTTTATACAAATCAGGTTAGGGTAAAATAGGTGTTGGGGTGGAATAAATTTTGAATTTGGGAAGAAAATGGGTGAAATATGAATGTAGGAAGGTGTAGTTAGGTGAAGGATGGTGGGGGAGGGGTTGAGGAGGGATTTGGGTAGGAACGGGTGGGTAGTAAGGGAGAAATGGGGAATTTGGAGAGAAATAGGGCAGGTTTTTTTACGGATTTACACCACGAAAGTGACTGACGTTGGTCAAGGGTAGGCCGACATCTATGGGTTTTAGCCAACATCGGTCATGGATTGGGTGACCAATGCCAGTTTTGGGAGACCGGTGTCAGCTAAGATAAACCGATGTTGGTTGGCATTGAGAGAAAAATGGGCTAGGAGATGAGTAAGCGTGGTTGAGTGAGATAAGAAGGTATCGTTAAATGAAAATAGGCAGGGTAATAGTTATAAGTGAGGGGTCAAGGGTGAATGTGGGTATGGTCAAGGTTTAATAATGGGATGGTTTGTTAGATGCAGGAGAGGGACCAGTTATGGCTGCACAATAAGGTATCTCCCATATTAGTAGTAGTACGCGGGAGCATGGAAGCAGAGGAGTGACATCATATGGCCCAGGTAGGCCTGATTGGGGTTAGACACTACTGGAATGTAGTTCAGGAGCCAAGTTTTATGGTCACCCTCATCACCAGATGGGATTCGGAGACCAACACATTTCACTTGCCGACAGGTGATATGACCATCACCTTGGAGAATGTGTATAGGATCCTGTGGCTGCCAATAGTAGGGACATAGGTGTATTCAATTTCTTCATAGGCATCTAAGGAGCTGATGCTGACATTTTTTCGTGAGGGGCTAGTGGAGTTGAGTTTCCATAGCGCCAGTATGAGTTACGGAGATATGTACCAATCCCATTAGGAGGAGATGAGGCTAGTAGTTCTGATGATGGAGGCAGTGTGTTATTTTACACTACCAGATGCAGAGGGTGAGAGATTCCCATGATCATTGATGGGGGTTCTACACAATATTATGGAGGACAGGACCTGGTTTGTATGGGCACTAGCCTTCTTGGTGTAGTTGTACAGAGAGTTGTGGTCTTATGGGTGATTGCGGTGGTTTAGCCTATGTTGCACCTTCCTACTACATTGTTGGGTGTATGAGCACATCATGTGTGTGCATTCAATGGGCATACCCCAAATTGATGCATTCGAGCCAGGTTTTTTGTAGGTGAGCTACAAGTGATCGGTACCTACGATTGGAGAGCATCGAGCTATCAGGGCTACACATGATGTACCCTATTACAGGATTTTACTAGAGGGGTTATCCTGCATGGACAACATTTGGAGGCCATATGTTGGCTTCCCTTCCTATAGGAAGATGGCCATAGAGATGAATGGATTACATCTGGTGAAATAGATAGAGAGACATCATGCTGGTGAGCATGAGATGATCCCCATTGACAAGGTTAGGTGACAGTTGGGATTGCCCCTGGATATACTGCCACCATTTCCACATTACATGAGGGACGATGTGGAAAGGCATGTGCCTCTACATCATCTGAAGGTGTCTACAGGGCAGGAGGAGCAGGTGGTATACTAGTGGATTGATGATGTCGTAGTTACAGACAGGTGTAGATAGTGGTGGGAAGCACAGCTTTTAGTAATACCACTAAGGTTAGGGAAGCTAGACCTAGCTACCATTATAGTTTAAAGACATTCCCTACAAGGGTAGGTGGCGAATCTAGTCACACACTTGGGTATAGTGTAGGAATAGTTGACAGTCAGAGGCATAGGTTTCCACATTACAGGAATAGGTTACAGCCCAACAAGCCTAGGTAGCATAGGGACAAGTACCTACATAGCCACCCACATAGGCTCAAGGAGGGGGTCCTATTTTACATACAGGGGCAGGATAGGGTCCCTCGATAGAGGTACAGGGTCATAGGCTAATGGCACCACCACAGATAGTACCTATGGCCAAGTTTAGGGATGCCTTAGGAGAGGCACGATATTATCAGGATCACTTGATGGCTTCAGGGATAGATGTCCCTTCCTATGTAGAGTACATAGCCTAACAAGACTCAAGTGAGAGGACTAGGTATTGAACACATAGTGTGGAGAGTACAAGGGGTTGGAAAGCCCCATGATAGGGTCACGAAGAGGCTACCAATTCCCGGAGGCTAGCTCCAGGTGAGACACTAGCAAAGGTTAGGCCACGGCCCATGGAGAGCAGCGAGATGCTAGTAGGACACTGCACAAGTGCAGAGGAGGGGGTAGGTGAGACTGGCCCAGAGGATATGAGGTGGGGTGAATTTTATTCACTAGAGATGGGCATTATATTGATTATATATATATATATATATATATAAATATATATATCGACCTGCATTCTGAAGAGAGTGAGGATGTACATGAGATTTTTGATCATATACCAACCTGCATGCCAAAGATGGTGAGGATGTATCTAAGTGACTTGAGATGTTTGTATTTATTTTTATTTGTGTACATATGTATGTATACACAGACTTTATTATTTATATATGATGATATTTATATCATGGATGATGTACTTTTTTTAATTTTCATTGTTATCTGTATGTAGGTAGTAACCAAGTGGATTAGGCATGATGGAGTGAGGTCAAATGGGTGTGATTGAGTCAAGTTTTTTTAGGCATGATTGAGTTAAGATCATGTAGGCATGGTGGAGTCAGGTTGGTTTAGGCATGATTGAGTTAGGTTGATTTAGACATGGAGTCAGGTCAGTTTCGGCATGATTGAGTTAGGTGGATTTAATTCTAATTTAATGTCTGAGTTTTTGGTAGCATAGGATACAAGTGGTGATGTATATGCCTATTATGGCTTTAATTCCCAAGTATTTTCTATATGTGGAAATATGAAATGATAAATTGGTGATTTGGTGATGTGGTAAAAATGTGTATTAGTTCATGCTTGTTTGGTTTAATTTTCAATTATTAATATAAAATGGAAACTAACTAAGGTAGAATATGAATAGGAATGTGGAAAGGGGGAATTAGTTAGGGTAAAGAGTGGTCGAGCTAACCTCCAAGGGCCCCATGCCCTCAAAGTGTTGCCTACATAGCCCCAGCGAAAAGGGGCCTTGGGCCGATGTAGTTCTCCCATAAGCTAGGGAAGATTATGATGAATTAGAGGAATGGGTTGGTAGGTTTGAGGTGTAGGTGAATGTCGATCATAGATACAGTTGATTTTAGGTCATAGGAATGGTTGAGTTTTTTTAAATATAGGTGTCAATTATCTTGTCCGGTATATGATAATCAATAAGTAATGAGGAAAATGAATAGTAAGAGGTGGTAAAAGAGTTGTTTAATTGATAAGAACCCTAATGTGTCTACCATACCCAAGATGGGATTATGAACATAAGACCCTAAAGGAATTACATGGTGGAATATTCTAAGGGTGAAAAAATTCACATAATCATGAAATGTTACGGTTGCAGCAAGTCCCTTGAGTAGAGAGGAAATTAGTATGAAAAGGAAATGAGGTGAGAGTGGGCAGTTTAGTGTAACTTAGTATATGACAGCATGTTTTTCTTAGAAAAAAACCTAGGATCAAAAATAGGCAAGTCCATGATGAAAATTTCATCATTTTCTTCATTTTTTGAATTTATTTATATTTTTAATAGACTGATCAATGCGGGAAGTCTATATGGGATGAGTATATTATCTCCTTGAGGTCTTCGTGAAGCTAATCGATGCAAGAAGCTTTTGGATAGTTTTATCGCATTTTTTTTGTAATGACTTTATATATTTTTCCTTCAAGGGAGTAGTATATTTATAGCAGCAGAAATAGAGTGAAGATATGTTCCTTTTGAGGGAGTCATCTTTAGCTAGAAGTTTGACTCAAGGATTTGTATCCCTTGTGTTTTTTGGACATTTAAGTCATGGACAAGACTATATATGAAGATTAGGTTCTTGTTTAGAAGAAAAGACCATAACACACAGAGGTTAATTATGAAAGAGGTGGTTTCGACTGATGAGCGACCATGGGATTCCACCTTAGAGAAGAAAAAAATTATCCATGAGAATCATGCTATGAGTAGAGCCATGGTACTCATATTGAAGACAAGGCTGAAAGGTGACGGGTAATCACATGATTCTTATTTAGTCGTGGATCCTCAAAACAGGTAATATGGAAGGTGGAAAACACTCAAGGGATGAGTGATTAACTGATAGAAAGTGATATAGGACTTGATGTTAGCAATAAAATGGTCAAAGATGCAAGGCACCGAGGGGCTTAGGTTTAGGTTTACCTTCAAGTGAAGACAAATGATAAGCACCTAATCCATAGGCATGGGTAATGATATAGGGTCCAAGACAATTAGGAGCAAATTTTTCCCACTTACTTTCCTCTTCTTTGGTTAAATGTTGATTTTATTTCAAGACGAGTTCACTGATCTAAAAGGTTTATTCATGAATATGTTTTTCATAGGCATGTTTGATACGTTTTTGGTAGATTTGGATATGGTCAAGAGCATTGAGGTGGCATTCATCTAATAACTTATTTTGCGCCAAACAATCTTGGTGAAAGTCATCATCATTGAGCATGTCTTATAGTGAGATGTGGAGAGATAGAATTTTGACTTCAAGAGGTAAGACAGCGTCAGTACCATAGACTAGAGAAAAAGGTAAGGCAACAGTCAAAGTGTGAATACTAGTTTGATAATCCCACAAGGTGAAAGGAATGTGGGTATGTCATTCCTTCCTAGTATTGTTGACTACTTTCATAAGAATTTTGTTCAAGGTTTTATTGGTTGATCTAGCTTGGCCATTGGTTTGTGGGTAATAAGGTCATGATAAACTGAGTTATATGTTAAAAGCGTCGCATAGCTTACTTAGGGTTTTGTTTTTTAATTACTTTCCATTATCATTGATGAGGCGATGAGGAACACCAAAGTGATAAATGATGTGATGGTTGATGAATTCATATATTTTTATGGATTTTGTAGAAATGAGGGGAATGGCATCGACCCATTTATTGTAATACTCTATAGGGGTTATGATCCATTGTTTGTGTTGTGAAGAATGGGGATTGATCTCACCAACAATATCCAAACCCCATTGATATAAAGGCCAAATGTCTCGTGCGACCTGCAAGGCATGACTAGGTGTGTGATGGATATTTGCATGTTGCTATAATTTCACACAATGTTTGACATAATCACAAAAATAATGGTTTAAGGTTGGCCAATAATAGCCCAGGTGAAGAATTCATTTTGCGATAGCTAAACAACTAAAGTGGCCCCCATAAATTCCATCGTGGACTTCCTTAATGGTGTATGGAATTTCAGACCTTGTAAGGCATCGTAAGAGAATACCATTGAATCCGTGTTTATAAAGGAGACCACTCATGATGACATAATGAGATACACTTTTAAGAAAGGCACGTTGTCCATTACGAGTGAGATTAGTGGATAGAATGGAAAGGGGAAAATAGTTTGCATATTACTTATACCAAATTTCACGTGGGTCAAGTGCAATAGTTCCAATGAGTAGAATTTGCAAGATAAATAAAAGGGTGATTGTAGCCTTTATATTGTGACAAATATATCAAATTCAGTGGGCGAAGCAAGTATCTGAGAAGCCAAGCTAGCCATGGTATCCACAAATTTATTGGTAGAATGTGGGGTGGTTTGAAGTTTGTAATGGTCAAAAGTGGTCAAAATTATATCTATGTGATGTTTATACTTTTGAATTATCTCATTACAACATTGGTATATACCATTGACTTGGTTTATGATCAGCTGGGAACCACCAAAGATATTGATGGACTTAACATCCAAGGCATAAGCAACCTGGAGGCCCAATACAAGTGCTTCATATTCAGCAATATTGTTTGTACAATCAAAATCGAGTTTGAAAGACAAAGGCATAGGTTCACTATCAAGAGGAATGAGGATAACACTAGACCCACCCCCATGCTGACACTTGGAGCCATCGAAGAAGAGTTTCATTTGGTAAGTGAGTTCATCTAAGGAGAGGGTAGCTATAAATTCATCTGGGAAATCGAAGCTAGAGGGTTGGTTCCCGGAAAGGGGGCATTAGCTAGTTGGTCAGCGATAGCTTGGCCCTTGATGGAATTTTGATGAATGAATTCCAGTTCAAGGTCGGAAAGAAGCATAAGACAATATGTGGCATGTTTATGTTGATAGGTTTTGGCATACATATAGTGTAAGGGGTCAGTATTGGTAATAACGAAGTTTTTTTGGTTGAGTAGTTAATAGTAGAGTTTGGTGGCAATGAAAAATAAGGCTAGGTAGATTTTTTTGGGGTGGGTATTTCTAGTTTTGTAGTCAAGAAGGGTATGGATTATGTAATAAACTACTTTCTCTCGGTGTTGGTCATTGTGATGAGCTAGCATGGCACCTAAAGAATGGTTAGTGGAAGAAATATATAGAAAAAAGGGTTGGTCATCTTTAGGAGGAATGAGCACTGGTGGTTGAAAAAGGTATTGTTTTAAGTCTTCGAACACTTTATGGCATTCATCATCCCATTTGAATGACATGTCTTTCTTAAGAAGATGATGAAATGGTTGACATTAGTTGGAGAGCTGTGGGATAAAACGAAAAATGGATTACAACTTTCCTTATATACTTTGAAGTTGACAGAGATTAGTAGGCGGAGGCATTTCTAGAATAGCCTTGACTTTAGCAGGATTGAATTCTATGCTACGTAAAGTGTAGACACCTATAATTACGCCCAAGCAATTTAAAT
The DNA here is from genome assembly GCA_019776745.2 of Taxus chinensis. Classification (NCBI taxonomy): domain Eukaryota; kingdom Viridiplantae; phylum Streptophyta; class Pinopsida; order Cupressales; family Taxaceae; genus Taxus; species Taxus chinensis. The sequence goes on from CM034154.1 coordinate 475,461,847, forward strand.
ACTTAAATTGTGCTAATTATCTCATTTCCTGCAAATTGACGACATATTGTCAATAGCGCTCATCTTCTCTTCTATTGTCGTTAATTGATTACATTACACTAATTAATTAAGTTGCATATCCAACACATACCCTAATTAATGACCCTTCATTAATCAACACCTTTTATCTAGTCTAATTAATTATTATTAAGTAATTAGCCTCTCTTCTCATTAAACCAATAAATCACTATTTAATTGGTTGAATTCCCTCCTAATGGTCCAAATCACACTAATATCTATCTAAAAGCTTATAAAAGCTTGCACGTGTATTTATTAATCATCTTGATTAATTAATACACCCCCTTTATCCACATGAGCCACTAGAAGACAAACTAAATCCTCCTAAAGTTAACTCAACCCCATCTAAACCCTCCTTATCCATAACTAACTCTATATCTCCATTAGTCCCACATTCATGAGAATGTGTTGAATCCTTTATCCTTTGGGCTATATAAACAACCCTCCCTCTACTTCTACACCTACACCTAAATCTCTCAAGAGACAAAAGAAAGCACATAGTTTCATACTAATAGCCTTTTGTCATTCTTGAGATCTTCATCGTCCATTCTTGAAGAGCTAAGCCTCGCACCCAAGCATCCATTGATGGATCAAAGTAAGAAAATATAATTTGATTGTCATTGAACTACTTAGGTCCATTTTAGTGTTAAATTAGGCAATTAAGGAGAATAGAGCTCATTAATTTACATTGTGTTTTGATCAACTTCAAAGTTATTAATGTTAAGGGTAGGACTTGCTCATTATTTCATCATGATGGTGTAATTTCTCATTCTTATCTAGGTTAGGAAGCTATTTCTAAGTGGTAGTTTCTTGCTTACAATTTAGGTAATGTAGAAATACTTACACACATTTGGCATGCCTGGTGGGACCCTCAATCCCATGGCATTTTAGTTTAAGTTTCATTTTTTTGGCTAACTTTTGATATGCACATGTAGTAATTAATGTCCATTTTCTTAGAATTTTTACTCATTTGATATGTGTAACTTCATGTTCAAAGCCATAATTTTAATGGGTTATTGCCATTCTTAAGCTAACTTTTCAAAATTTGAGATATTGTGAGTTTTCTTGTGTTTACTACCATATTTTGGTTGCAGGTCTGGTGTAGGCATGATTTTAGGGGTGTAGGAACAATTTTCGTGGTGCAGGCACGGTTTTTGTGGCACACACATATCTCTGGTGGTACAGGCACACTATTAAAACCTGTCACTCTATCTGTCGACCCCTGGCACATGCACGCTAACCCTAGCGCACACACCCTAACTAGCGTGTAGGTACACTAACCTAGGCATGGACATCATTTCGTATTGTACCTTCACTGCAATCTAAAACCTGTCATATCAGTGCACATGCCCTAATTAGGGTGCACATGTTGTTTTAGTGGCACAGGCACATTTTTCTGGTAATGCAGTTATTATGTCTTTTTTTCTATATGTTTTTCTCAGAGTAGCACATATGTTGTTTTTGTGGCGCACATACCTCTCTAGTGGCACAGGTGCTTGGTAAATTCAAAAATTCCACAAAGTGGCGTAGGCATTGTTTTAGTGGCGCATATACGGTTTTCATGACGCACACACCTCTCAGGTAATGCAGGTGCACTGTGAGCCGAAACAACCTTATGTGGCACATATGCCCTAACCCATGCGCAGATGCTAAAAAAGACACACAGGTGTCCTTTTTCTTTTTTTGAAATTAAGGTGTTGATGTGTTAACATTCTTGTAAGTTTTTCTAATCATATATTTGTCTTTGCAGGCTATTTTTACATGTTTGTATTTGATTAGGTAATATTTTGCATTATTTACTTCTAGGAATAAGGATCGAGTATACTCTTCCCTTACATCCCTTGGGGTGATCTTGGGAATCAAAAATGATTCTTAAGTCCTTTTTATGCTTTGAGATTGCTAGGAATATGTGAGTTGGAATTGGTTAATTTGGCATAGTTGCAATAAAAGTCTTTTTCCATTTGTTATCTTTTGAGATTTTTGAAGACATCACGTATGCTCTTCTCTTATGTCCTTGGACGATCTGTAGAATCAGAAATGATGCCTTCTCTTTTGGTGGAAGAATACTAAAAATCATAATACAAGACCAAAACACCATCGCTTGTTAAATAACGGAGGAATCAAAACAAAAGTTAGAAAACTACTAATACAGTTGTTATACAGGTTGCCAAATGGTGTTCAAGTAAACCACATCTAATTAAAAAAGATAAAATGAACAACATATTCAAAACATTGTATTATAGGTTTCAGAAAAGGGTACGTCCCTCTCCACTCAACTGGAACATAACCCCTTTGGCATAACACCTTAAGATACAACAATGGGGGTGGTTCCAAGAACCCCAAAGTAGTCCATGCAAGAGGAAACCTTATGGATGAAATGGGAAGTGCTCTGCACTGCCTATTTGACTAGTAAATCCTTTATGAGATAGAGTTACAATCTTTCCCTATGTGACCCTTTTAAAGTATATAATTGGACACATTTATTTCCCACTGTGCTTAAAGGGGGAAAATTTGAGCTACTCCCAAACTAGTCATTACGACTTTTTGGGTAAATCATCCCACTCGTGGACAATCTTTGTAGCACCTAGGACAAGAGAACCACCTAGGAAGATATACTTTGGCCAGGATCCCACTTTGACCATTCTAAAACAGTGTTGAGTTGTGAACCATATTTTCTTTATGAAACATGTGGCACGTTACTTTCATTTAGTTTTTACTTTCCTTAGGGTGAGGTGAAATGCTGCCGAAGTGAAGCTAGCATTTTTCATCTTTTTTTGATTTGCTTCATTCACATTCTTTTGACACTTTGTTGATCAAAAGAAGGGTGAATACCTTTGTGTTACCAATCGACTGTTTCTGTCACTTTTATGTCTGTTTACGCCCATCCATGTTTGTGGCTTGGTAAATTAAACGTCTAAAGTTTTTGGAAGCATATTCACATCATTGGTAGCCATTTTGATCTTGATACCCATGTCAAGATCATCATTGTAGTTAGGCGTGGTTCATAACGGCGGACTTCCTTAGAAGAGTTAGCTTGTTTGTATCATGTCACTACAATTTCAATATTTACGTCTTGTTTCTTGTAAACTCGACATAAATATATATATTGTAAGGTTACGCTTCACAGATTTTTAACTATTCCTAGCTATACTTTGAGCTTTTTAGTTCATTTCTATTATTACCTCAATTTTGAAGAGTGCTAGGTGTTACCATTTGTGCGTGTTATATCAATAACACCTTGATATCAATACTTCACTTTCACGCAAAGTGGGTTAACATATCTTGGTGATATTGTTGTGTCATTTGTGAATTGTAATTGGCACTTTTTGACATATAGGTATAATCGAGTTTGAGCTCACTCATTGAATATCTTGATTGGGAGGTCACATTGAATTCTTGTATTTACTTACGTTTTGTTCATTCCCTTAAACTTGGCATAAGTGAAGACATCTTGTTAATCATCTTGCAATGTGAAACTACTTTTTGAAATGTAGTCTAGGAGGTACTTCATTTAAATAGGTTTTGATACCGAACACTTGTGTCACTAGTGATTTATCACTCTATCACATTGGTATTCTCACATTTTTGACTTATTCATACTCGTAACAAATACATCTTTCATCTCACTTAGGGGTAGTAACTAAGCTTTGAACACATTTACAACTTACCCTAGTGAAATTATCACGAAAACATGGCTCCTAAAACATGTCTAGGATTAAATAAACAAACATACGAGGAACAAAAAATGTAAGCTTGGGAAACCTCTAATAGATAGGGGTCAAACCCCTCCATTGGACATGACCTAGGACTGTTGTTTTATATGGAAAAATAAACAGAAGAGATGGTCGATCATAGTGGAAATGAATTAGATTCTCCACATGCAAAGTTCAATTTTGACCCCACTCTACTAGACGAATTTCTTCTTAGAAACAAAGATAGAGTGTTTGCACGAGTCGTAGAATTAGGGGCCAAACTTCCCACCTAGAATGAAACAATACTACCTACAAATGACTCTACTGAGGAAGAACATCCCCTTATCAATATGGAAGATATTTTAACACACGAACATGCTTTAACTTCTTATGCAGGGAATGATAAAGAGGTAGGGCATAGAATACCATTTATCAAAGTGCCACGAAGAAACAAGATAGAACATCAAGTAGGTGAAGAACCCCCACAATACTAGGAGGAGGAACCTTTAGAAGAAGAATCCACAAACCAAGCCACAATCCAACAAAAAATCAGTAACCTAAGCCGACAACTAGCTTTTTTTACTTCCCATTTATAGAAAGATGTAAACAAGAACGTTCAAAATTTGAGGCCTAAGGTTAAGATCAATGAACTCCATTGAGAAAACCAAGGAGAATAAGACACAGGGTATCCTCATATATACATCCCCACTTCTCCCACTAGAGAACAATTGCTCACACAAGAAATGCAGTCTATGAAAGCAACGCTCGTGAGCATAAAAGAGAGAAATATAGGGAGCATTAGGAAATATCAATATGAAGAATTATGCCTTTATCCATTTGACAAGACAATGACCCTTCAACCCTTTCCAAAGAAATTTGATAAGCCAAAGTTCTATAAATATAAAGGAAAAGGAGATCCACGGGATAATGTTAAATATTTTTACATGGCATGTTAAGAGGTGTCTTATAGTGACAATTGCCTCATCAGAATTTTTCCCAAGAGTCTCAGAGGTCAAGCCTTGGAGTGGTTTACACGCTTACCACGAGGATCAATTTTCACTTGGCCAGAATTGGCAGAAAGATTTGTGTGTCACTTCTCGTATAACTTAGAGAGTGATGTCACCATGGCAGACTTATGTGGCTCCAAGAAACTCCCAAATGAGACCTTCGCCATCTTCCTCCAATGGTGGAGAGGGATAGCTAGTCTCTTCCCTTGCACTTTCCCAGAAAAGTAGTTGGTTAGTATTTTTGTTCCCAATCTCAACTTGGATATAGCTTTCCACCTCCAAATGCATTGTGTTTGTACTTTTGAGAGGTTATCGAGAAAGGGATTTAGATGGAAAAATATCTCATTACCAAAGGCACCCTAAAAACCCAATATAAAAACAACCAAAGTATCAAACCCACAGAAAAGCTAAAGATCTTTAACAAAAATAAAAATTTGGTGGGAGACAGAATCACTAATTCCAAATGTGTTCAAATGGTCCAAACTGGTCAACGTTTTAAACTGACCAAGGGCCCAATTCAACCACCACCAAAGTGAAGGACGTTCACCTCTCTCAATGAACCTTTTTCAGTTATTCTAAAACAATTTTATGCAGCCCACATGATGACCTATCCTACAACACAACCATTTGACAACAACGCTCTGAAACCTTCATGGTACAAGGAGCATGAATATTGTGACATGCATCATGTCAAAGGACATAAGACAGAAAAATGTCTGTAGCTTCATCATTATATTCAAGACCTCATTGACAATGGAGAAATAGAGGTGGATAACCCATGCAAAACACAAACACCTAATGAGAAAATGGGGATATATAAAGAACCATTCCCTAAGCATGATAAGTCAGAAAAGTCAAATCCAGATCGGGGAGAGTCATCCCAAACTTATACAGCCGTGAATTACTTATACACCAAGAGAGATAACAATCATTATGATTCACTTATTAGATGTATTCGCTCTCTTGCTAACTGTGTTAATACCATTCAGATCTATGGAAAGAATTGCATTGTGGTAACAAGGTGTGCCCGCCTCGTGATTCTGGAACCTTCTCCATTGACCCTGCAAACTAGTCAATACAACCTTTTAGAACAACTGGAAAATATGTCTGTTAAGATTTCAATCTTAGATCTTCTCAAGATATCCAATGTGCATAAATACATTCTTTACTAAACTCTTCAGGGGTCGAGAGTTCCTTTAGAAGTAAATCCTTCACACCTTCAAGCCGCGGTGGCAAACATCACACCAAGTGAACATTTTTCTTTCAGCCATAGGGAGATCCCTACTGAGAATCTAGCACATAATCTTCCCTTATACATTGAGGTAGTCGTCACCCATAGGAAAATCAAATGGGTGCTTGTGGATAACAGATCTGGATTGAACATTTACATGCTCAATTTGGTCAAACAGTTAGGAAATACAGAGGAAGATTTTGAGTCCCATATTATCACTATCACCACATACGACAATGCGGAAAGGGAGTCAGCAGGCACCATCATGCTACCCATGGAGGTGTATCCCACTTTCCATCAGACAAAGTTTCATGTCCTAGACTTGGAAATTCCATATAACATGCTTTTAGGCCAACCATGGATTCATGCCATGTAGTTCGTGCCATCAACATTTCATCAATGCATTAAGTTGAAGCATGAGGAACATATAGTTACAATACAAGGAGATTTCGAGCCCTTTGCTCATTGTAGAGCTCTCAATAGCCTTGCACGAAAGGGTACATATGCATGTCCTTCCATAGATAAATTTGTCCCTCTCTAGTCTGAGGCCATGGAATCCTGGGTGGATTCAAATTCTCTTAGTTCTTGTGCTTATGGGGCGTCTACTTCAACATCTCCATTTGATTCATGGGAGATGAAAATCCTTGAATATGGCTATGGGGAGTATAATGTACGACAAGCACTCTTGTTTTCATACCTCTCATTTTCACCCAAGACTAGAGGTTGACCCAACTACCACTTCAGGAGACCTAGAGAGGAACACATTATTTGGTCATTCCTACCTGTAGGCTTGTTAACTGAGGAAAAATTACTTGATCCACTTACAACGTGGGTCCCAGAGGATACTCAACCATCATGTTATCAAACCCCATAATATGAAAAATTGAGTAAAATGATGTACTTCATGGGCTAGAAAGGCTTAGGATGTGGGAAAAACAAACAAGGACAAAGAGAACCAATCCCTCTTCCACATTTCAAAATAGAAAGATACGGCATTGGGATTCACCCTTATGGAGCACACCCCAATGATCAATATGCTACTTGTTCTAAGCGTGAGAATAGCTCTAACTATCTAGACAGTGATGCAGATTCCCATTGTATCCAATATAAGGATCTGGCCTCCACAAACCTTTCCCTAAATAACGTTGTCCTGGCCATAACCACCATGGAGCCAACCCTTGACCTTGTATACCCTTCCCTTATTGAATGGGACCAACAATGTCACATGCCAATAGATTTATTTGAGAATGACAAGGCTATCGTAGAGTTCATGGGCATAAGGGATAAAATTCCCATTTGAGATCACAAGAAAGGTTTCTTTATCAACTTAGATACTTGTGCCTACTTCGGCGAGGATGCTGAAATTTGTGGTCAGCAAAACTTAAAGAAAAGCAAGGGAAATTTTTCTAAATAAAATCCTCAGTAAAAATCAAAGTCCAAGTCACATAGTGAAAACCTCTTTGAGGCAGTGGCTGACAAACAAATAAGAAAATCAAAGGATAAACAAAGTGACCATGCCAAGGATGAAAATCTCTTGGAGACATCCTTGGATGAAGATCTCAACCTACCTCATAATCCTATGTGTATGGAGGACTTATCAAAATTGCTAGTCAAAGAAACCATTGATGTTAATATTGGTACAGAAGAGGATCCCAAGATGGTAAATTTGGGAACATCACTCTCAGCTAGAGAACAAAATGCATTCACTATGCTGCTGCGAGAGTTTATGTGTTGTTGTTCACATGGTCTTACAAAGACATGTTTGGCTTAGATCCAACTTCGGTCATGCACAACCTAGTCATGCACGCAGATGCCAAACCTATCAAATAGAAACTCCAAAAGATGCACCCAAGAGTGGCCCTGTTGGTTAAAGAAGAGTTGGAAAGATTACTTACAGCAGGATTCATCAGGCCAATTAATTATTCTGAATGGATATCGAACACTGTTCCTGTCCAGGAAAAACCTATAGGTATTTGAATCTACACGGATTTTAGGGACATCAATAAAGCTTGCTCTAAAGATGATTTTTCACTTCCCAACATTGACATGATTTTTGGCTCAATGGCAGGGTATGAAATGCTATCACTCATGGATGGATTTTCGAGATATAATCAAATCAATATCGTTGAACAAGACCAACACAAAATAGCTTTTACAAATCCTTGGGGCACCTTCTGCTATCATGTAATGCCATTTGGCCTTAAAAATTCAAGAGCTACCTATCAACGGGCCATGACAGTAATTTTTCATGATATGGTTCATGATATCATGGAGGACTACGTAAATGATATCCTGGGAAAGTCCAAAACAAGAGAGGATCACCCTGTCATTTTGCAATGTATCTTTGAACACCTGCGTGAATAGAAAGTCAGGTTGAATCCAAAGAAGTGTGTCTTTGGTGTGCTATCAGGGAAACTATTGGGTTTCATTGTGTCAAGACGAGGTATTGAGGTAGACCCTTCTAAAGTGTTTATTATCACTAAAATGCCTCCACCGGAGAATATCAAACAACTACGCAGCTTACAAGGGAAAATTCAAGCCATTCACCGCTTCATCTCCCAGCTTGTAGATAAATGTCACTCATTCACCCACTTGCTTAAAAAGTATGTCACTTTCATCTAGGGACCTAAGCAACAACAATCCTTTGCTTTTCTTAAACAGTACTTGGCTAATCCACCTATCCTCATGCCTCCCACTCCTGGGGAACCACTATTGCTCTATATTTCCACTAGACAATTGACTATTAGTGCACTACTCACCCAATACGACCTTGGTCATAAGGAGAAAATGGTGTAATATCTGAGTCACACCCTCATCACCTATGAGCTTAATTATCCTCAAATTGAAAAATCTTACTTGGCCATTTTTTTTACTTTAAAAAAACTTTGCCATTACTTGTTAAATACTAAGACCAAGCTCATATCCAAGGTTAACCCACTCAAATATTTATTATCCTAACCCACCCTCACAAGTATAATGGCTAATTGGATCATTATACTCAGTGAGTTTGACATAGAATTTTTCCATCAAAAATCAGTTAAAGGACAAGTACTTGCGGACCAGCTAGCAAAGGCACCTTTGCAAAGCACAGAACCTTTGAATCTGGATCTGCCAGATGCTTCCTTACTCTACATTGAAGAATTTGTTGTATGGAAAATACATTTTGATGGATCCTTTACGTTTCATGGTTCAGGTGTAGGAGTGGTCCTTATTACTCCTTATGGTGATCCTATACTACAGGCTTTTTGCCTGGGCTTCCCTTGCACAAACAACATTGCAGAATATGAGGCACTCATTACAGGGATGAAGCTAGCCATCAAGTGGAATGTTCATCATGTCAAGGTTGTGGGTGATTCACAGTTAATTAGCAAATAGGTTAATGATGAATATAAGGTTAAGGATGACATGTTCATACCTTACAAAAAGTTAGTGGAAACTCTAAAGGAGTATTTTGTGCTCATCACCTTTGAAAAAATCCCAAGAGTGCAGAACAGATCAATAGATGCCATGGAAATGGTGGGGTCTATGTTTTGTATTCCGCCAGGGAATAATGATATGCCGTTCTTCATAGAAAATCTACACCAGCCTGCGTATGACATGCCAGAATCTTTCTTGGCTTGTGAGGTTGTTGGTCCCAGTTCCTTGTGGTATGAACCCATTTTTACCTATCTTAAGGACAACACATTCCCACCTTATATCTCCCATTCTAAAAAGAAAATCCTGATTTACCAGATAGCCCATTACACCCTTTTAGGAGATACACTTTATCGTTGTGTCTACGATGGGAATCTATTACGTTGTCTAGATGTGACAAAGTCAATCCAGGCAATCAAAGAAGTGCACGAAGGGGTATGCGGATCACATACAAACGGAATGGTCTTGGCTAAGAATCTGTTGAGAGTAGGCTACTATTGGCCTACCATGGAAATTGATTGTTGAAATTATGTTAGAAAATGTGCACTTTGCCAAAAGTATGGAAATTTCATTCATGCTCCGTCGCAACCATTGCAACCTATCACTACCCCATGGCCATTCTCTAAGTGGGGACTTGACTTAATAGGAAAACTTACTCCTACCTCATCTGATGGTCATACACATATCATCACAGCTACAGAGTACTTTACAAAATGGGTGGAGGCTGTCCCTTTAACCTATGTCATAGGAGCTCATATTTCTAAATTTATCATGAATCACATTATTTGTCGATATGGTATTCCTGCATCCATTGTTACAGATAATGGGAAGTCATTTAAGAACAAAACTGTGAAAGGTCTTTGCCAATATCTCCAAATTAGGTCAAAGTGGTCCACACCATATTACCCTTAGGGTAATGGATAAGCTGAGGCAACAAACAAGACTTTGGTAAGGATAATGGAGAAGATAGTTAGCAAAACAGGTCGAAACTAGCACCTACAAATCCATCTAGCTCTTTGGGCTTACCGAACATCCATTCGCACACATACAGGTGTGACACCATATTCCCTAGTGTTTAGGATAGAATCCATCATCCCTTTAGAGATTGAACTTCCATCCCTGAGAATTTCTCTTCAGGATTATCTAGATAAGGATGAATATTATCGAGTGGCAAGACTAGCTGAGTTAGAGCTCCTAGATGAGAGGCACATTTGCACTCTTAATCACCTGAAAGTGTATCAACATAGAGTCTCCAGGAACTACAACAAGTGAATCATCCCTCATCAGTTTGAGGTTGTTGATTTAGTCATGAAGGAGAACCAGTTCAACACCAGAGCAAAGTGAGAAAAGAAAGGGAAGTTCGAGCCACATTGGTTGGGACCCTATGTTATAGTCATCCGGTACAGCATAGGGGCATACAAACTGGCTCACCCCAATGGTGATGAGCTCTGAGAGCCCACAAATTCCATGCATCTTAAGTGGTTCTATGCTTAAACATGGCACAAGGAAGTTAAAAAAAAAAAAAAAAAAATCAAAAAAATTTAAAAAAATTTAAAAAAAATGAAAAAAGAAAAAAAAGAGAGAAAACGGGTCATCCAGTAGTGAAAACCATGCAATTGTGACTCTTTGGACAATTCCTTGGGTGAAAACCAGTTTTTGACGCCTCAGGAGGATTCGTTGTTCACAAGCCTCCTACATCAGGAGGGTAGTTTTCTTTGGCCTAGACTTGGTTCTACCTTCAAGATTCCCTGTATGCCCCATCTTGTCAAGCCTTGATTCGGCTTTACCTTCTTTTATTCGTCTGTGAGGAGTATGATATTTCACTATTTCTCATCTTACACTGGGGGCATCCACACTTTCTTGGTTACCTGTACATAGCTTTAGAAAACCATTAGAAAACACAAAAACAATAGAAAATTGTTTCACGAAAACACAAAAACAATAGAAAATTGTTTCAAAAAAAAAAACAATAGAAAAGTGTTTCGCAAAAACCTAAACAATAGAAAATTGTTTCACAAAAACCTAAACAATAGAAAATTGTTTCATAAAAACCTAAACAATAGAAAACGGGTGCATGAAAACAAATCCTACAAGTCTTACAAAAAATATTTACTTGCATTGTCTTGTTTCTTGTTTTACTTGTTGCTTGTATAGTGTTTTGCATTCTTGCTTTTTAGGTTGTTTGTTTCTTGGGAATAGTTTGTTAGGATTCATCTTTTCTTGCTTAGGTTGGATCTATTCTTGCTAGCGAATCTTGGGAATTCATGATGTAATGTGTTAATTCATTATGTTCTTTCTTAATCATTTGGTTGTGTTTATTGCATGTGCTCTATTTTGTTATCATTCACATCACATTACCATCATTATCATCACATATAGCATCATCTATACATCATATATAAACAAAATGCTAAGTTTTACATCATGCATGTATGCTAAGCTAATCATCACATATCATATCATCAATGGGGGTAATAGGGGTTGTGCATGATCAAAAATCTATCCCCCCCGTACCAATATCATCATATCATCCCATCCATGTACATAAAATTAACACATGAGAAATGCATTTGATATCATCTAAGGATCTATCATCTAGCATCCATAGCACATGTATACATCAAAACATCGAAATCAGATACATACAATGTATAAAATCAGATAACATGATTACATCATCCATAAGTGCTGAATCAAAAAAATGTAGCACACAATGAGAATCAACATAGAGTAATTTCTAAAAAGGGTATTTCACCACATAGAATATGTCCACTTGTTTCACAATGCATCCATAAGTGCTGAATCAAAAAATGCAGCACGCAATGAGAATCAACATAGAGTACATTCTGAAAGGGGTATTTCACAACATAAAATTATCCCACTCATATCACATGCATCAAGACACAAAAACAATAACGTACATCATCTCATAACCATGTGTATCTGAGCTAAAAAAAAGTAATCCTCATATATATATACATGTGTGTCAATATACATCTATATCAAAAATGGATGCAAATCAGTGCTCTATATCAAAAAATTCCTTCACCTGAGGCGTACAAAGATGCTACAAATGTCTATACAAATATACACTGTCCAGATTGGCACTCAATATAATACATCATCAATACACAAATGTCATCAAAAGGGGGCATGTATCAGAAAGAATCAAGCCTTCATCATGAGGAATCATCAAAATACATGTATACAAGACTGTACATAAAAAAATTGGCCTTCATACGAGGCATACATATAAAAAATCTGTACAACAAAACTGTAGATCTCAACCACAGCTCTTGCCATTGCTAAGGCTCCCAGATATCTCATCTAATTGATGGAACACTGGAGGATGGGATGGCATTGGTCTGATTGGATGCTCTAGTAGCGGTTGTCTCACTAATCTTATAGAATGGCCTGATCTTCGTGATCAAGAGCCTGATGCACTCGACCCTGACAGCTTTGGTAGTGCTACTCGCTACTCTAGAGGAACCACTCTATAATAAGCAGTCCTGTAAAATAGGGCCTCACCACCAAGTCTAGTGGCATCACATATCAGGTCAACATATTCGGAGGTGAGTGTTTCCTGACAGGAAGTATCTTGCTCACCTATCACTTAGCCCAAGTCTACCTCGGCATGTCTAGAGGTAGCATCCTCTCAGTCTCTCTCTGTAGTAGTCATAGTCTGCATCTTGGTGCAGGCCTAGTCCTTCTATGCTAGTAGTGCCTGTGATTGTGCATATACATGGTCTCTCTATGCAACAACCATCCACACCTATGACTGAGACTAATGAAGAAGGCTTAATATCTAAGCCCCATGTGTCGTTATCTCCTAGATCTGGCTCCACCATACTACTCTTTCATCTCCTAGGCCAGCTTAGGCCAGAGTCTGATCCTACTCTGAAAGTAAGGTAACAATGTGAGCTTAGACCTCATCACGCTCTGCTACTACAGTCACACACCAGCCTCGAGCCTCATCTCTCTCTACTCTAACAGCATCTCTCTCGGCTATGGCCTATTGTAATTGCACCTGTACTGTGGCTATATGTGCTACTAGCTGGGAGGTTGTGTGTACCTCAGGGACTGGTCCCTAAGGTGCTCTAGATGACTGTCCCTACTCTAGGACCCTACCTCTGGATGGCTGCAATGTTGCCTATACTAGGCCCTGTGGCATCAGTCCCTATGCCTATGAGGTACCCTACCCATTATGTGGGATACCATCAAAAGGATCCTTTGGGTCTGGCCCCTGTGCCACTACCCTCGCCCTGTGCTCTGCACCGTGCCATATCTCTATAGGTGGGTGAGTACCTACTGCCCAAGCCTCCTCCAGAATGGTGAGATGTCAGGGTAACACTATAGCATACCAAGCTACATAGTCAACTGTGGTCCCTGGTTCTCTCACCTGTCGTACTATATCCCATACCTGTGGGACCACCTGTGTGAAATTTGCCCTAGCTTGGGCCACTAGTATACGAGGCCCCATGGTCTACCTCTCTAAATCCCTGTGTGCATGCCAAATATCTGGCTGGGGGACCCCCTATACCCTGTCAAGCTACCGCTGGCACCTGTCTACTTGATACGGCTCCATTATGTAATTGTAGTTGCCAATGATAAAGTGCTCCACTAGGAACATGATGAGCTCTGTGGCATCCTCTAGCCACTGGAAATGCTTGTATGGCTTCCAGATGATGTCTATCTCTACCAGCTAGTCAAACTCTCACCTATATCTAATAGGCTGCCAAGATGGCCACGTACATCCACGCCAGCTACTACCCATGCCATATACGATGGATCCTCAGGATCTCGGACACCAGAAGAGCCCACAGGGCATCTAATTGCAATATGATCCCATGACCATATCTGTAATAATGAGGTTGGACCCACATTCTTCTAACCATGATATGTAATCAAGTGTAAATCCCAGTATAGGTGGGACAGTATGCACTGCCCCCAGAAATATCTCTCACCACTATAGATGCCATGAACCAAAGGCAGTAATCCTCTAGGGAACAAGGTCCATGTCTTATCAGTGAGTAGGAACCCACTGATAAGTGCCATGATGTAGAGAGGCCCCCGATGTAATGTGGGGTCAGAGATGCACTCATGCAATGCTATAGTCCTCCCGTTGTGTGGTATATCATCAACACTAAACAGGGCACTGCAAGCTTCTCTAATCATCCCTGCATCAGAACTATACTCGATCAAAGTGCCCATCATTGGCATGTGAAGAATCTACCATACGTCCTCAATGGTCACAGTCATCTATCCTGTAGGAAATCTGAAACACTGACTCTCGTTATGCCATCGCTCAGCTAGCGCAGTCAATAGGCCATGATCTAATACAATAGAGGGCATCCAAGACACAGGGCCTAGCCCCACTGCCTCAAGAAGTATCGTCATGGTTCGTCGGTTGTGCCGGTGCATACTACCCTCTAGCTCTGCAATCCTTTGTATGTCACTCCCACATCTGCAAAACTGGTAGTCATCTCTGCAAAATAACACACCGCTAGTCAGTTCCTAGAATTTCTTCTAAAAATCTATCTCCTTTTTTAGGGTTCACCCAAAAATCCTAAAAATTCTTCTAAGTGTCATGTTTTTGACACTTTCTTATCTTTTTTCGCCTGTCTAGGGTGCCTACGCAACCTTTTGGGCATGTGCACCATGTTTTGGCACCTACGCTTGTGCACGTGTGTCTTCTGGTGCTTGCACCTTCTTTTGGGTGCCTACGCACCCTTTTTGGTGTGTGCATCACACATTGGGTGTTTGCACTTGTGCGCGTATGCTCCCGTGTATGCACCCACCCTCTTCATGCCTGCGCCATGCTTTTCACATGTGCACCTCATTTCCCGTGTGTGCATGTGCATGCACATGTGCTTGTGTGTGCATGTGCACGTGAGTGTGTGATGTCTTTTCTTGTGCATGTGTGTATGTATGTTTTGGTGCATGCGCCCCTAAGAAGACGCCTGCGCCCCTGAAAAGGCACCTGCGCGCCCTATCTGATGCCTACGCCTGCGCACAAGCATGCTAACATGAATTCCTAGGGCTAAACATTCAAATTTCATGCATTAATGACAAAATTAATGAATAAGGTTTTGATACTCATAAAGGGGCCGTCGTCCGCATGCTACTGGTAACCCCAGACTACATCTATGCACCTCAATCGATCTTGTGCAATCACCATGGTTCTCCTCAGTGTTAGAGCCTCACGGTAAATTTTCTAAATTGCTTAGTTAAAATGAATTGGTCGCGATGTTTTTACCCCCCCTGGTGGGGTATATTAACCTATTTTTCATTGTCAAGAGGGCCGGGAGGCCCGTTTCGATCATCATTTTCTCCTCTATTTACTGTGGAATAATTATTTTTATTAAATAATTATTTTTCTCTTATTTTTCACCGTATTCGGGCATTTTTTGTTGTCTGATACCCCTTTCTTCTCCCTGGAACAATTTTATTGCTCCCTAGCGATTTTCATTCTTCCTCACACTCTTGTAAACAATTACTTTTCAAATAATTATTTTTTTCCTTCATTTTTCCACTAAACAAGGACATTATTTGTCATTTGTTTCTTGTTTCTTCCACCTAGGGCACTTTCTATTACCCCTAAGCCCTTCACTTTCTTCTTCTACTTTCTTCTACTGTTCACCATGGTTTGGAAATCAAAAACAATAAAAACCATATATATATCAAAAATCCAAAAATAGGGCAAAATATTTCAAAAATCCAAAAACAGAGTAAAAATTTTCAAAAAATCTTAAAAAGTAAAAAACTCTACAAATGGTAAAACTTGCTTATTACGGCTGAAACTTGTGTCTTGTGCATGGTATTTTCTCCTTATCTTGTTGGTTTATCTCACATCTTCCCTGATTAATATGACTCGTAGATCACCAGATTCACAACCATTCACAAAGCTAGATGCTTGCTTTGTCTATGCTCTGGGGCACTTTTGTTGCCTGGTGTTGTTTCATTGCGCACAAATGCTTTTCGTGGACGCCATGTCCACTATCACTTCCCCTTGCATGTATCCTTGCTCGGGGCATCATTTTTAACCCTTTTCATCAATCACTAACTTGTGGATCTCTTTATCACTGATAACAAAACATTTGTACAACTATATTGACCATTGTTGGGTTGGATATGTGTGTTCGTACTTGTTTTCCCTATTATATGAGCTTGTTTCCTTCTTGTATTGCATTGCATTATTGTATGTTGCATGGAGTTGATATTTTCAGCTATGGATAATTGTTCATAGTATGGCTTTTTATGTCATTCTACCTTTTTTGTATGCTTATATTTCTAATAAGGACCAATGATGTAGTTCCTCTGGCAATATGATGACATCCAAATTGTTCCAATCAACAGCATCTAGAGGCTAAGCTCTTCTCTCCCCTCCTCCATATTTCTTCTACACCACTTCCCTTTCACCCCTACTTTTCTCTCTCACTGGGGCATCCTACCTCTTCCTCATTCTTCTATCTACTTCTCACATTTTTCAATCGTCGATCGACTTCTTTCATCACCCCAACGACACTCGAGGGGGCATCTCTCCCTCCTACTAATTTTTCTTCTATCCCTTCGAAATTTTCTTCCATCTACTATCTTTGAAGTGGCGTCACTTATGCCACCCCAAAGAGGGGAAAATATAGACACCTATAATTATGCCCAAGCAATTTAAATACTTAAATTATGCTAATCATCTCATTTCCCACAAATTGACGACATATTGTCAATAGCGTTCATCTTCTCTTCTATTGTCATTAATTGATTACATTACGCTAATTAATTAAGTCACCTATCCAGCACATACCCTAATTAACGACCCTTCGTTAATCAACACCTTTTATCTAGTCTAATTAATTATTATTAATTAATTATCCTCTCTTCTCATTAAACCAATAAATCACTATTTAATTGGTTGAATTCCCTCCTAATGGTCCAAATCACACTAATATCCATCTAAAAGCTTATAAAAGCTTGCACATGTATTAATTAATCATCTTAATTAATTAATACACCCCCTTTATCCACATGAGCCACTAGAGGACAAACTAAATCCTCCTAAAGCTAACTCAACCCCATCTAAACCCTCCTTATCCATAACTAACTCTATATCTCCATTAGTTCCACATTCATGAGAATGTGTTGAATCCTTTATCCTTTGGGCTATATAAACAACCCTCTCTCTACGTCTACACCTACACCTAAATCTCTCAAGAGACAAAAGAAAGCACATAGTTTCATACTAATAGCCTTTTGTCATTCTTGAGATCTCCATCCTCCATTCTTGAAGAGCTAAGCCTCACACCAAAACATCCATTGATGGATCAAAGCAAGCAAGTATAATTTGATTGTCATTGGACTACTTAGGTCCATTTTAATGTTAAATTAGGCAATTAAGGAGAATAGAGTTCATTAATTTACATTGTGTTTTGATCAATTTCAAATTTATTAATGTTAAGGGTAGGACTTGCTCATTTCTTCATCATGATGGTGTAATTTCTCATTCTTAGCTAGCTTAGGAAGTTATTTCTAGGTGGTAGTTTCTTGCTTACAATTTAGCTAAATTGTAGAAATACTTGCACACATAAAGAAATGATGAAACCCGAGAGTTTTCCTAAAAATAACACAAAGACGCACTTCTTTTGTTGAAAATGAAAACAATAATTGACGAGGTAGTCAAAGATGACCTTAAAGACGGCCAGGAGTTTGGTTCGATGTTTGAATTTAGAAAGAAAATCATCTACTTAATCTTCCAATATGTGATGCATGATGTCATGGAAGATGTAAGTCATGGCTCGTTGGTATATAGCACCGACATTTTAATGCCAAAAGGCATGAATTGATAGCAGAAATTCCCCCAAGGGGTGATGAAGGTAGTCTTGTGTTGATCTTCTGGAGCTATTAATATTCGATTATAACCCAAGAAATTATCCATGAGCGATAGCATTTCATGGCCAGCAATGAGATCAACTAGTTGGTCAATACATGGTAGGGGAAAGTCATCTTTGGGAAAAGCAAGGTTGAGTTCACGGAATTCCATGCAATTGCATAGTCCCCATGTCACCTTTGTGATAGGAATGATGTTAGAAATCCATTGGGGATAGTCAATGGATAGGATGAAGGAAACTGAGAGAAGGTGTTGAAGATCTTCTTTGACCAGAAGAGAAATGCGAGGATGCATTTTCTGTAGCTTTTGTTTGATGGGTTTGGCATTAGGAATGGATACAATATTGTGTACCACAATTTTTGGGTCGATATCTGGTATATCGGCATAGGACCAGGAAAAAGTGTTTATATGGTCCCGAAGGAAAGAAGAAAAAGCTTCATGTTCAGTAGTATCTAAATATTGGCCTATCTTTAGAATTTGTGGGTCATCTTGAGTGTTAATGTTGATTTTAATGGTAGATTCATTTAACATGGTTTACGTCTCAGAAGGTAATGACTTGTGAATATAAGAATCTTCCACACCCAAGTAGGTAAGGATGGACTCATCGTCCTAACATTGAATGACATTAATAGAAGGTGTATTGTCATCGATTATGTCAGGATACAAAAATGGGAGAGAAGAGGGAGCCTCACCATCACGTTGATAGGTCAGGGGTCCCAAGGAAATTGTGTTTATGAAAAAAAATTAAGGAGGAATAGATTTGGGATCTATGGACTCCGTGGGTGAAGATGGCGACGTGGGTGAATGAGGTGGGGAAGATTTTTCTTCCTTAATGAGGTTGACGCGAGCCTTCTTGGGAGGTGTTGCATCAAAACCAATGTCACTAAAGTCATTTTATTTATAGGTGGTACATGATATGATAGTGTGGCATCCCTATTCATAAAAGACGATGCCAAATCCTTTGCACGCACACCGGTGAAGGAAAGTTTGAGTGAAGCGGTGGTTACTGAGGGAGTGTAGGTCAGATGAAAATGGTTGTATTTGGGATGGATGTTTGAGATTATAAGTGGAAATATCAAGTCCCTCATACGTTATATTAGTGCAAAGGTGGGGAGGACCATAAGGAAAAACCGTGCCTACTCAGTAGTCATAACCAGGGTGTTGATGCAAGTTTCCATACTCTTGCGGAGTGAGGAATGTGTCAATGTTTTATAGGTGATACTCCCCTAGAGTGATGCATTGAAATACATACTCTAAGGGATCAGTGGTTGATATGTGGATAGAGGGGATAGACAACTCGCTAATTGATGGGGAAGCAGGTGAGTTAGCGGTAGAGGCTGCGGCAACGATAGGGATAGCAGGGTTAGATGTGTGAGAAGTGGTGGCAATCTTGGTGGAGGGGCTTGTGGATGAAGTTGAAGTAGGGGTAATGAAAGATTCCTTGACTATGACAAGTACATCATTGGGCCGGTATAGCATGTTACAGGTCTTGAAAGGTGATGGGTCAGCCAAAATGGTGTAGTTATGTCCCTAGTGTTCAAATTTGAGGTAGTGGTGTAAATTTGAAGGGATACAACCCATGGCATTTATCCAAGGTCAACCGAGAAACAAGTTATACTAGAACTATCCTTCTAGGATGTAGAATAGTTCTGGGACAGTGCGGGGACCTACGCGGACATGGAGAATGATGGTACCTAGGGTAGATTTCATGGTGTCATTAAAAGAGCGCAACATAACTGGGTTACCATGCATGCAACTGGTAGGTATGTGCATTTGGTTATACACATGGGAAGAGATGATGTTAATACTATTAGAATTTGAGGATTCTAATAAATATGGATTTAATCAACTTAGATATTATATAATGTTACAATAAATATTTAAATAAACATTAC
Source organism: Taxus chinensis (assembly GCA_019776745.2). Taxonomy (NCBI): domain Eukaryota; kingdom Viridiplantae; phylum Streptophyta; class Pinopsida; order Cupressales; family Taxaceae; genus Taxus; species Taxus chinensis. The sequence goes on from CM034154.1 coordinate 475,482,024, forward strand.
ATCATAACATAAGTAAATAAAGAAATACTTACAGGAAATAAATTACACAGGTGACATAGTATTTATAGTGGAAATCCCCAATAGGGTAAAAAACACTTTTAAAATAACCTTTTACTTTAGAAAACTTATTTTACATCTAGTAAGATCACCTCCTCCTTTAAAACCCTATTTACCAAGGGTAAAATCAAATCACTTGATTTGCACACCTTTGATATATTTCTCAAATATATCAAATGAGGATCTAAAGTCCTTTTTCATATAAGGTGATTGGGTATGTCTCTTGACCCACCTTTTCAACCTAAACGGTTGAAACATACACCTAGGTTTATAATATTTAATATTATAAATATAATCATTTCATGATATTAAATATTTAACCTAAAGTATATACTTAGGTTAGCATATTTAATAATAGAAATATGAATATTTCATATTATTAAATATTAACCTATATATTAGTGATGGACTCATATACATTAAGGGTTGGCCAGACCACTTAAGCATTATGTTCCAACACTCCCCCTTAATTTTAAGTGGGATAACATAACATATGCCAATATATTACCTGCCCATGGTTACACTACAAGATTTACAATCCTTAAACCATAAAAATTTTAGGCTAGCATATCGGTTGAAGGATTTATAACACCTTTATCATACTCAATTTACCCTTTTTTTTAAAGGATTTTGAATCCCAAAGATCATCCTATGATCAATGGCTAAGTATGATTTGTGATTTTTACATGTTCTCACAAGTTTTCATAAAAGATTATTGAAACCAAGCATATAGGATCCTTTTACAACCAAGGACCTCCTTAACAATATGCATGTATTGGATGTTTACCAATAAACTCAATAGCACTAAATATTTTACTGAAGACCACCTTTTATATGTTTCTACACTTATTTCTAAAAATTAAGCCGAGGAGGTATACATGCTCGAAGGTCTTTTTACACTTGCCTGAAGGTATTTTTTACACTTTCCCGAAGGTCTTTTTTACACTTTCTTGAAGGTATTTTACAAATTCTCGAAGGTCTTTTTACAAAAACCAAGTTCCATTAGGAGGTGGCATTGTCATGCACACTCCCCATTAATGTAAACTCTGACAATCCAATATTTTCACGAAAGAAAAAAAACTTACAGCACTCAGGGACTTTGTGAAGATGGCAGCAACCTGCTCTTCAATCAACATGAACTTAAGATTTAGCTCATCACTTTACACATTCTCACGGGTGAAGCATATATGTATCTCAATGTTATTTGTCCTTTGATGTTGAACTAGATTATTAATCAAGAGTAATACAACTCTGACCACCACATAGGAGAGAAATACTTCCTTTAGCTTCAATGTGTATCTCTACCAATAGCCATTACAGCCACATGGCTTCTTTACTTCTTCCATTATAATTATCTGCCTCAGAAGAATAAATAGAGACTATTGATTGTATTTTTTGTTCCAAGTAATGGTTACTACACCAAAAAACTTGAATACATATCCATTATATTTTATAACACAACATTAGTATGGTTAGAATCACAAAATCCATATAAGATAGCATTTTCATTCTTAGTATAATGCAACCCAAAATTGATTGTTCCTTTCAAAAATGTGAACATTCTTTTTGCAATATTCTAATAATCTCTAAAAAAGGTTCCTGCATAAACCTTGAAGTAATTCCTACTGTATAGGAAATCTATGATCTAGTTATAGTTAGATAAATCAAACTATCAACTAACAACGTATATAAAATAGGCTCAACCTTTTTCATATGCATATTTAGGATCAATATTTATTTCAACTTCCATTGAAGTATAAAATGGTTTACAATCAATCATAAGAAACATTTTCAATACAATGGTTACATATTGTGTTTTGAAAAATAACAATAGAATGAAATACAATCATACAAATAACATTATGTGAGAGACCTAACTCATTCATTTAAAAGTAATGCTTCAATTTCTCTTTAATCCTATGAATTAAATCAGAATTGTCACCAGACATAAGAAAATCATCAACATATATACAGATAATGATAAGATGCGAGCCTTATTACTTGATGAATATATCACTATTAGAAGAACAATTAACAAAACCTAACAGTTTAAAGAAGGAAACAATTTTTACATACCAAGCTTTTAAGAATTTGTTTTAAACCATACAAGGATTTCTCAACTTACAAACATAGTTTTATTTACCATTTTCTTAAAATCCTTTAGGTTGAAACATGTAAAGTTATTCTTTTAAATCTTAATTCAAAAAGAATTTTTCTTATCCATTTAGTGGATTCCCCACCCAAATTGAGTGGCTATTGCAAATAAGGCCCTAAAAATACTCATTTTAGTTATAAGGGAAAATGTCTGAACATAATCAATACCAGGTTTCTAAGTGAAACCTATAGCAACAAGTCTAGATTTTTTTAATACTACCATGAGCATTATATTTTACTTTGTATATCCATCTAAACCCTATAATACTTTGCACATTAGGTTCATATAAGGTAATTAATGCATGGTACATATGAGGGATTCTGATCATTTTCCTAAGGATAAAAGGATTTGAACTTTCTAATATAGAGTGAGCCCAATTTAATTTCTTATCTTGGAAAATAAGAGTTTCAGAAACATCTATAGCATCAAAACATCATCATGATCATTTACTAAATCATAATCAAAACCATCATTTAGAAGCATTTAATGAAGTAACTTCAAGAGAAGAAGACAACACTTTCAATAGAATCAGTTCTAAATTTTATAGATCTAAAGAACATATTTGATCATAACTAATTATGTCATTACAATACATACTAATTAACCTCCCATGATCAAAAAAATAACCCATAATATAAAGGGCTTTGAATTATACCCCATATTTATATAAAAAAAAATATTTTTGACCATCTAAAAGTGAAGAAGAGAACCCTAAGAATGCATAACAACATCAAATTTCTGGAAAAAAAATATATAAACAAAGATTCGACCAGCTTAAATTTGACGTCTAAATGACCATCATAATGGCTTATTTTTGGTCTACCGAGACGGGCATTTGAAAGTGAATTTTAACACAGTGAAAGTTTCCTAGAACCTATGAGCTTAAATTTGACGTCTAAATGACCTTCATACTGTCTTATGTTTGGTCTACCGTGATGGTCATTTGACTGTCAAATTTAATGAAGCTAAAACTTGCTATGTATTTCCAGAATGTGAAATTCCTAAATTTCTTCTTTTGTATAATATTAGGGAGGTTATATTTTAATACATTATAATAACCTATTATAATTTATAATGTAAAAATATATTCACTTTTAAAAAAACAAAAGAGGTATATAGTTTATAGAATGTAAAATAAAAAACAACATATAGTTCATAAAAATTATAAACTATAGTATATCGTTTTTATATTAAAAAACACATAACCCTTATTAAAGGGGTTTAAAGGACATAGACCAGGTAAAAAGAATTTTACCGGGTGCAAGTAGATTAACCTGCATATTTTACAGAGGGGACAAGTAATTTCCCTAACCAATGAAATAAATTGAGATCCCTATTTTCATGAAACTTGTCTCCTCCCTTCATTTACTCTTAATTTTACCCTGCACATATTTAAAACTATGGAAATATTGTAAAATATTTTATATAATTCTTGCAAAAAACTTTAAAACTTTTATGTAGCTATTACTACCAATATTTTAATAAATATTTACCGCACTTCGCGTGGGTTACCAATAAACTAGTCCCCTTTTTTTTAATTCTCCATTTATACTAAGAATTACACATTTATACCTGAGATATTATTCCATTTTATTTTCAACTCCCACTCTTATATAAAAGAAAACTTTTAAATAGGTTTATTTATATAGTTTTTATAAACTATAAGATATAAATGAATGGGGCCGCCCCCTTATATGGATAATATAAATGGTTACGGACACATGTTAAGCTTTATTTAATAAGTATTAAGATTTAAAAAGTAATCCCTTCATGGCCAAACAATAAACATGGGGCCCCTTACTGAAAAAAGTAAGCACTCAGGTTTTTTTTTTTAAACATATATAGACCTAATCTAATAAAATTTATATTTCAAGAGGTTTAAACTAACCATATATATATAATATGATTCAAACTTAGGTTTGTTTCTTCTTTTTTTAAACTATATATGCCTAGATTTATAATTTAATTTTAAATATGATTTAAACTTAGGCTTAGAATATGGTCTGTTGACTCTTCCCCCAATCCCATGTAGTTTTAATATGGTTTAAGGCTTTTAATATATAGTTTTTTTTCCAAAACTATATCAATTTTAATATGATATTTATATAAATTATTATATAAACCTTATTCTATATTATATATTTTTATTTAAAAATAATAATATAGTTTTCAAATTATATAGGATATAGTTATAGATTAACTATAAACTATAGTTTTTAAAATCAAATCTTATTAAAGGAGTCCAAATGACATGCATAGATTACTTTTGAAAACACAAGAAGGTTAAAATAGTAAATGAATTTTACCAAGGGGCATGATTCCACATGAAAAAAAATACAAGTTAACCTGGAGATTTATAGAGGGGAGAATTACTTTCACCCTACCAATGAATTATTTAACTTTATGTTTTTATTTTGAATATCTTTTTAACTTGCAAATATTAAAAGTATAGAAAAAATATTTCAAATATTTTACCCTTACCTGTACACAAGTTTTCACGAAAGGTAAGAAATTTCTAAGATTTTCACTTGTAAATTCACGTTGATTTTAAAGCAAAACTTTTAGGTTGCACAATGGAAAGAAGGGGCAGGTTATTTTAAATACCCTTCCGGGTTGGTTGAAAAAAATCATACAAATTAAATAAATAAAATACACAACATTTGATCTTAATTTATTTAATTTACCTCACTCTATTACCATGTTAGAATTTGAGGATTCTAATAAATACAGATTTAATCAACTTACATATTATATAATGTTATAATAAATATTACATCATAACATAAATAAATAAATAAATACTTACATGAAATAAATAACACAAGTGACACAGTATTTATAGTGGAAAACCCCAATAGGGCAAAAACCACTTTGAAAATAACTTTTTACTTCAGAGAACTTATTTTACATCCAATAAGATCACCTCCTCGTTTAAAACCCTATGTACCAAGGGTAAAACCAAATCACTTGATTTGCACACCTTTGATATATCTCTCGAATATATCAAATGATTACTTAAAGTTATTTTTTATATAGGGTGATTGTGTATGTCTCCTGACCCGCCTTTTCAACTTAAACAGTTGACACATACACCTAGGTTTATAATATTTAATATTAGAAATATAACTATTTCATGATATTAAATATTTAACCTAAAGTATATACCTAGGTTAGCATATTTAATAATAGAAATATAAATATTTCATATTATTAAATATTAACCTATATATTAGTGATGGACTCATATACATTAAGGGTTGTCTAGACCACTTAAGCATTATGTTCTAAAAAATACTAGTACTACCATCAATCATAACGCATCGTATGCATATATTATCGATATGGACTGAGATGAAAAGAGTTAGATCGGGGTCCTTGGACTGGAAGGGAGTGATCTCTTCATCCGAAAAGCTGAGGGTGGCTACTTGGTGAGTAGGTTGAGGTGTAAAGGAAGGTGATAACTTAGTGAGAGAGGCTACGTGATGAGGGGTAATGATGGAGACTACGGGTGTGGGTTCATTTGGTAAAACCTAAATAGATTGAAGAATCTCCATGAGGGCTTGACGATGTCACTCAGGGGTTTTGATGAGGTCATATAAGGACATTTTGAGGGAGGATTGGTGCAATTGTTTTAGCATTGTGTCATGTGTGACCCCGTCGAAAATAGGATATGCGAGACCTCAAATGGTGACTTTAGGTGTGGGTATAGATGGTATGTTGGGTACAGGGTTGGTTAATGGGCTAGTTGTATTTTCTTTGCCCTTGTCTTTCTGAGTACGGGTGGTAATATGGACCATGTTAATTTTGAATTTTGGGGGTGGATAAAAGAGTTGTGGGGGTGGAGATACTGGTCGTTGAGTAGGTAATGGACAAAAAATTGGGGAGATTGGTGAAGGTGGAATGGGGTCCTCATCCAGAAGATCATCATTGTCGAAATTATGCTCAGGAGGACAAAATTAGATAAGAACGGTCTTTAAGGCCTTACAATTTTCAACATCATGTCCTGACACATAATGATAGGTGCAAATATTGGTCTCATCAAACCCTGTGGGTTTTGGTTTGAGAGGATCATAAGGTCAAAGTAGTGGTAATGTAATGATGGAATTCTCTAAGAGATTGGTTAAAATGTTAGTGTAGGACCCCGCTAACGGATCGCAATGGGAGGTGAGTGTGGGTTTAGGTACAGGTGTGGCTGATTTTGGAGGAAGAGGATTATCAGGAGGAGGAATGGGTTGGTCCACTAGTTTGGTATGTGGAGTGGTCTTAGGTCTCGATGGCATCTGTTTAGGTACAAACATGGTAGAAGAGTTGGTGATGGAAGGTTTGGTTGGTTTGACTACCTTATTGGAGGGTCGCGGATTCTTAGCTCTGGGTTGCACCTTCTTAGGTAAAGATGACATGGGAGTACAGGATGTAGAAGGAAAATCAGATGGTGGAAGAGGGCGGGTTACCCACGGGGGCAACCGAATTGTGGTGGAGGCGGTTGGTAGAGGTTGGGTAGAAGGTGTGAGTGGAAGGGAAGATATTGTGTCATGGGTAGTGAAGACGTTATGGAAGGTAGTGGTGGTATGGGTGGTAAGAAGGTCACGAGTGATGGCGGGGGCTATGTAGATTTCTTGGGTATATTATCGGGCCATGATGAGGAGGTGAACTACTATGTTCTTGGTTTACTGGTGGAAGTAGGTTGCTTGGCAAGGGTTAAGGGGTGAGATCCTAGGATTGACAGAAGGGGTGAAGGTGACAATTGTGTGGTAAGTGAGGTTAGTGTATGAGGCCTAGAAAGTTGGGGCTTATTTTTAGGGGCAGGAATAAGTTTAGTGTTGGTCTGGGAAGATATGGCTAAATCTAATCTAGCAGGTGGGTGAGTAAGGTCTGATTTTGGCATGACCCCTAAGGTAGTGGTGGGTTTAGGTAAGGGAGATGATATATGCGTGGGCAGGTGTTTGGGTATAGGCATGTGTTGGGTTATGGGCGGAAGTGTGTGTTTTTTTATGGGCAAGGATATAGAAGGTGTTCCAATAGTCATGGTTGTGTTTGGTTTGACCGCTTGAGACACTTTTGGATAGATTGTGGAGGTGTCGGTGAGTGATAACTACATTTGGGTTGAAGCAGGAAGTAGAAGATGTCCCCAAATTAAGGCTCGATCAACATAGTCTAGGAGATCGACCAAGCATGAAAATGGTACTGTTGTATGCGGAGCCGATGTGGATTAAGTAGTAATCCCTGTAAAATGTATTTGAGAAACACAGAAATGGCTAGCTTCAAAATCTATAGGTAAGAGAGTCGAAATTAGATCAGCAGGATCTAGGAGGTCTGATGGAGAATGGTCATCTAAAGGAAATGGTGTTTCTACAGGATCCTCTATGGGTAGAGGGGATGATGGGCCAGATGAGGTGGACTCTCTATGTGATGGTGTAGGGAGTGGATATGTGTCCCCTATGAGTTAGAGAGGTGTTACTGACGACTGCTTAGTAATTTGAGGGGTCAAAGGCGGAGTGCTAATTATGGGATCTTCCACAGGTGAAGGAGAAAAAGAAGGGGGTTCCTCTATGGGTGGAGGAGTAGATGAAGTACATTCCTGTGTAGCTAGGGGAGCTTGGGATAATATTTTTTCTATGGAAGGAACAGGAGGAAATTAGAAAGTAATTGGTATATCATCGAAAATAGCGTGGACCTCCCAGACATCACTATCATTAGTTAAAGTGTCGCTAGTTTGGTTGGAAGATGGGGCATGACTAGGAAATGGTTTTCTAAAGATATGTAGGTTTTGGTTGGCAAGTTCATTTGGGTTATCCAAGACTATATCTTTGTTGTCTAACATTTCTTGGACAATATTCTTGAAAGTGATGTAGTTACCGTCGCTATGACCTTTTACACAATGATAGTTGCAAAATTCATGTTCTTTATACCACACGAGCATTGGGCGATCAGGGTAAAATATAGTGTGTGGTTTTATAGGTGGAAGGGTAATAGCACCAACCTTAATAATATTTTCTGAAATAGAAGAATAAGGTTCCCCTATTGGGGTATAATTTCATTGTTCTCGTCTAAACTGTAAAGCTTGGATGAGAGAGAGATTAGAAGAATTTTTGGCTTGGTTTGATGGGTAAGAAGGTCAAGCCTTGAGAACTATGGCATTGGCAGATCCTTTTGGTTTTGAATAGTTGTTTTAGGGTTTTGAAGATGAAGAAGCATCATTTGATTTGAATGCAATGTTATTATTATGTAGATGAATTTTCTTTTCTTCGATAGCACGAATCTCCAATTTCCATGCCATGGTGAATGCCTCGTCAAAGGTGTGGAAGGTCTGTACCTACATGGTTGGAGAAATGTGTCTAGCACAAGCCTGGGTAAACAACTCTATGAGCTCAGTTTGAGGTAATTGAAATGTGAGTTGGTTAATTAGGTTGTGCTAATGAGCGACAAAGTCAGCGATAGACTCATCATCATACTATCGTTGGAGTAAAGATCAGTCATGGTTAATTTATTGACAACGTTTATTGAGAAGTGGTCTAAGAAGGCTTGGGATACTTGATTAAATGATTAGATGGAATGTCTGGGTAGCCCAATGTACCAGTCTAATGCAGGTCCTGTGAGGGACATCGGGAAAGTCCGTAGGAGTAAAGCGTCATCATGAGTGATTAGGTAACACCCATGTTTAAAAGACAACAAATGTTGTTGTAGGTTTTCTTTACTATTGAAGCGGTTGAATTTTGGCATTTCCCAATGTACAAGGTATGGGTGAATAGGAATGGATGGATGAATGGGCTCATTACAAATTTCATCGTATGTGAGAGAATTGCGTGAGCTGGAAATTGATGCTTCCAGTGTCTGCATCCTTTCCATCATTAATTTGATGAGTTCATTTATAGGTTATGATAGAAGGGCACCTCTTGTGGAATAAGAGGGCTGGTGCTAAACATGTGATGTGGGTGGCATTCCAGTGTATGGTGGTGTCAAATAGGAAGGTTGAGAATAGGGAAGCAACAGAGAGGGCATATACCCAGAATGAATGACGGATGAGATAGGGGGTTGTTGATAATATGTATATGTAGGTGGGGCAGTCATAGTGACTCGAGTAGCGATTGGGGGTAGAGAATGTAGGATGGAGAGGACAAGATTTTGGAATGGGGTAGGGTTTAGTGACACCACAGGTAGTTGTGTCACAATTGGTATCTTTGAGATAATGGGTGTGGATGGGGTTATGGTCTGGGTGGTTAATTAAGGAATAACAGATACTACAGGTGTGACTGATGTTGCAGATGTAATTATCATAGTGGGTATGGGGCCTAACTACGAAACCACTGGGGGTAAAGTATTTGAAAGTAACACCACATTAGTAGGGGATGATGTAGAAGTGGGGATAAGGGTAAGAGAGATGGATACATGTATTCCATATATCAATTGGCCTAAGGAATCCAGGGTGGAAGAGTGGGGAAGGTAGAATTCTAATGCTATGGAATTCTGATCGAGGAGTCATGCAAACTCCTCGTCACCTATGGCAATGGTGGTAGGCAGGGTTGGATCCATGGGTGACAAGATACAGGGTGGTGAAGGACTAGGTGGGAGTGGCTGACAAATGGTGAGGAATATAAGAGCGTTATCTTAGTTGCAAGTCAACACCATGTGAATGAATGTATATCAGGTGATGTTATATCCTACAGATGACACAAAAAGTAGTAAGAATGAGAAGAACAGGTGTATCATTTGAGAATCAGCACATGGTAACCAATGCCGGTTAAGGATGACCAATGAATTTTTAGAGGTAACCGAGGTTGGTTACTGTGAAAAAAGAATAGTTTTACCAAATGAGGCAAAAAATGATGAATGTCAGATAGGTAAGTTGTATGATGACTGTTTATCAGAATACAAAGAGTATAGAGACTCAGATAAACTCTAAACAATAAATAAGATGAAATAGGTGTCCTTTGGGAAAGTTAACCAAAATGATAGAGAACTAATGATGGTTAGGTAGAACCGATGAACGAAAGGTGTAAACTGACGCCGGAGGATAAACCGATGCCGGTTACTATGAAAATTTAGGAATGCAAGAAAATAGATTGCTATGAACTGAGATCAGATGAATGATTAACCCAGAATTCTAGAGATGATATGATGAGGTCCTGACACACTCAAAATAATTTAGAACACTCCAACTGTGATTGTGGAATGTGTAAGGCAAAATAAAGGAAAATGGAGAAAAGGATCCTCACACCTCAAAATGCACATCAATCAAACGCTAAAAACCATGTATCCAACAAGTGATTTTAATGTGTTGAGATTATGCTATTTAGAATACTGACTCATGAATTTAGGGTAGTTTTTTTGGTGAGGAATGTTTCCTATAAAGAAGAAGATCTAAACAGAGAGGTTTCAGGTTATGTTATGGTGGGGGTGGGCCATCCTCTGAGGTAATGACTGGAAAAAAGTAACCAGTTGGTTGCCCACTGTCAATCCACTGATCATGTGATCATTGATAGCTTCTTCCAGGTGAGATGTTTTTTAAGAAGGTGTGTATTTTTCAATTTGGTGTTATTTGGCTTGATAGAGAGAGAGAGAGAGAGAATGCACTTTTCTACGATTCTTTGTGTCAACCATCAGATTTCCCTCATTTTAATGTGAGCTAAATATAGCATACGAGGATGAAATACAACTGATTTTAAACCCAAATCAACAATTTATGTTGGATGAAGCAAATGATGAACAGGTAGGAACGTGCTCTTTCACTACTTATGTGAATGCAAGAAAGAAGAAATGGTTCGTTTTAAGCACTGGAAAATAGATGTTTTTTTAGACAATTAGAAGAAGAGAGGATTACCAGGGAAAGAGATTTAGTGTGAATACGTTTATAAATTAAACAAACACACCATCCTTACCTAAGAATGAAGAAAAATGTAAGGAACCCCGGATGGGTCCCACCGGGCATGCCAAAATGGTTCACCATTTTCTTTATGTTATTGGGACGAAACAGATAAGGGTAAGGGACAAGGAGGAATACTTGTTGTGTTGGTTCGGAGGTTGATGCGTGCATTCTGAATTCTTGATCTGATGCTGACTGTGAGATATTTCTTTTGGCTAGGAGGAACTACCTGAAATAAAAAACAAGACCACCAAAGAAGAGTTAAACAATATATGACAGTGGACTCTCAAGCGTATGCTAGATCTGGGAAGTATGATACTCCCTAAAAGGTTGTCAATCCATTGTTTTTATAAAACAAATATGAAATAACTGAAATGCTTACATAAATGAATCTAGTGCTATTATTATTATTTGGGTAACTCAGATCACTATCAGTGTCGATCCAATTAAATACTAAAACTATGTGGTTCAAGGTCTTCAAGTCAGGTTACAAGTTGGTCAAATGGTCTACAGGTCACAGACAGGGTCTTAGCAGGGTTGGGTGAGGTGTTTGGGTTATGTTTGATAAGTGAGTGGTTGTTGGTTTACATAGTATTGGAAAACACAGAGACCAGCATCGGTCAAGGTATGATTGATCATGGTTAGGTAGAACTGATGACAGTTATGGGTAACCGGCATCGATAGAGGTGAGTTGATAAGATTCAATAAGATTTTCCAATGGGGCTTGAGATGAGGTCAGGCAGAGATGACAGAGGGCCAAACGAGGTGTATGGGGATCTTAGAAACACTCAAAAATGTGCATGGGTTGGGTAAAGGTGGTTTTATGGTGTGGGTGGAGGAATGGTCCATTAGTTAACCAAGAAGGATTACATAACAGAAGCTGAATGAGGGTGCAAGTGAATAACTAATATCAGTACTCAACAGAAGTTATGCATGCTAGTACATCAAAGTGCAACATAGAAAATACAGGTATACACATGGTGTTCTAATACACAGTGTCTAAAATTATGAAGATCCAACTGGCTATATGGTGGTGATGATATGGTTGGTGGGATGGAGCTTGGTGTAGTAGGGATGCTTCTTGGACTGTCACCACCCAGTGTAATACTTCTAAAACAGTCCTGATGCATGGCTCAAAATAGCCATGTCTGTATATACGAAATGGCAAATGGTTCTTCTTGCATGTAATGCTTTCCTAACATCTCCTTGATCTAATAGATGTACCAACCTATATACAAGGTTATAAAGGTGAATAAATTTTATCCTATTATTAGCTCATCTCATGCGTGAAATTTGATCGTTATCTTTAGGGATGACCAACTTTAGTCTCCAAGGCATAGACGTTCCCTTGGTTTACTAAAAATGGTAGATCTCACATCACTTTGGGTCAGGTTCATTCATTTATTCCCGTGTATGCAAAAGTGGCTAAAACATGTTATGTTTCCTGTACTAGGTGTGAAGATGGTCCAGGGGACACCACTAGGCTTTTGGATTTTTAGTGTTGAACGTAAGTCTTGTGTCCTCCTTAGTGAAACATGCCTATGAATAGGTCCATGGTGACCTGTCTCGATGAGGTGTGCATCAATTTTTCCAACCCAAAATTACCTCGGACTAAGTACATTGCCACACTCGGCAATGGGGTATGTACAACTTAATCTCTCTAAATAAATAAAAGAATGAAGAATGTGGGGTACATAGGTCATGGTAACCAGTGACATCTGACTAAGTTAGCTAGTTCGAAAGGGGTTCAAGGGGAATGTGACTCCTTATTTATGTTAGCCTCTAATCCTTTCAGAAGATGTTTGAGCTCTGAAACCCATTCACATTATATATTTGTAGCCTAGACATCCCTATTTATCCCTCACATGATTTTTCCTATCTTCTCGCTACATTCCATAGTAGTTTTGACCTTTAGTGTAAAAAATTACAGCCGTATGAATCTTGGGTGGCGGTTTCCTGTGAACTCCACCTACCCAGGCTATGGCGAGTTTGTCTAACTGCCTTTCCCTTGGCAAGGTGGCTGGTCCTGACACTACCATCCTACACATGGTGGCTAAGGTCCTGCTAGCACTGAATTCTTTTCTACTCAGAGACTTTCCTTCACATTTTCGACATGGAATTCATCTCACTTAACTTCTATATTTGTATATGCATTAAGCTTGATCCAGTTTAGATGATTCCAAGGCCCAACTTCCTTGTGGCACTCTATTCTTGCATTTCTATTTATGATTGATGGTTGTTCATATTTGAACTCCCTCTTCACTTTTGTTATGTCCTACTTTGGATGCCACATCTATGGATTTCAACCATTCTCCCATGGCTAAATTCATGTATAAATACCATGCTTCTGTGCAAGAAAAACATAGAGAAAATTTGTATTCTTATTATTGCAAAAATCGTTTGTCTTTCTTGCTATAAATTTCCAAAGCTCAATCTCAGTTCAACTATTATTTACACTCTTCTACTTGCATTGCTTCCCAGTCTACCAATTCAATCTTTTGTTGCTCATGCATACTTCTTCTATTTTTTTTTCATTCCCATCTATTGGACTCATGTGGACACAAATATTGAAAGGATAAACTAAGGGGACAATATTCATACAACTAGATTTGCCACTGTTCTTGCAATATCCAGGTTGGAGGTGTTGTTTGCTTCATTCATGCAAATTATCAATTCTGAATTTATCATTTCAAAGTTCATATCAAATATAGTAGATAAATCCTTTCATTGTTTACAATTATAAAGTCATCAATAGACCAGATCAAATTATAAATTTTGTTCTTCAACATTGTCAGGGAAGTATGTAGGGAATAATAGCTTTTTTGAAGCTATGTGATTTATTCTTTTCTTCTGAGGTAATATTGAGTATTTTACTTGAAATATTCAATCAATTAAATGTTTTAAGATTAGATTAACACTATTTGCACAAGCAGTTAGCTACACCTGTTTTAATTTTTTTTATTAGGTTAATTTATTATACTAGAAGTTTTTGTTCCTAAATATCATAAAAACATAGTCCAAAAATATTTCCTTTCTTAAATTAATTGTTAATTTGCTTTATTCATTTATATTCTTGAAAATACAAAAACATAGTTTAGATTTGGATTTTCTTTGTTAGTTTTCTTTAGTTAATAAGATGCAATCACATTTCATATGAAAATTACGGGCCCCAAAGAACCCATAGATTTTAGTTTCAAACTAGTAATCCCACAACCAAACCTAGCAGTTCCACTTGTAGGCATAGTTCAAGGCCCTGGGTAACATCGTTTTTAAGATAAATAGAGACTATATAAAGAATCAACTCAGACAACTAAATGTATTAAACATTGAAGATGATAAAGTCATTTGATTATTGGTCAAATCAACCAAATTACAAATTACGTTGAGCATTTATATGACCATCAAAGGTCCGTAATAAGAGAGAACATTTTGGCTATGATCCGTTGGTCCCACAACCAAACGGACCATAACTACTTACCTACAAAGATACGGGACTCCATCTTATTTTTCTTAGAACACTGGCTCTAATACGCCAAGAGAATTGAACAACATGAAGTGTTAAATGTTACATCCAATTAGGCTTACAATTACTGGACTTTCCCATAAGCGTAGATTACCTAACCACCCTTGGGCCTAGATCCTAGATCATATTGCATGACCATACAGGGACCAAAACAAGAAATATTTTATGGATGTGACCCTACGATTCCATAACCAGAATGAAACTAGAGAACCAATTAGACATAGTACACACATAGCTTGAGAACATTAGTCTTTCAAACCTCTCCATTTCCACTCAGATATCATTAGATAGTTGAATGTTCTAAATGAAGAAGCTCATTGACCCCTCTCATTTTGGAAATCGAGCCTGTCTAATCATCCATAGAGCTAAATGGAATTACGCCTCTCATTTTTTGATTGTTTCATGACCTTGTCTAGATAGATTTATTAGGCCCCATTCAATTTCCCATGAGCTTCCACAACCAATAGATAGGATATCTCCGGAGCTCTGACATTGAAGGGAGTCTCCGTGTTGCCATCCTTTCCAATTTCTCCATTCGAGACACCCAGGTTAGAGAGGCTTTCATTGCGCTTGATGAGAAGATCCCACCATTGCAAGGTAGAGGCATTGCATTTCCTTTACAACCTATCTGCACACTATCACCTATTACCACAATCATTACCATTTGGCCATCCACATTTCCACATCAGTTTCTTGGGCACGACCTCAAGGAGTTAAGTGCAGTGAAGGTCACATGTTGATTTTCTTCCGTACAAATTAGTGAATCCAACGTGAAGAGATAGTCTCTGATCATTTCCACTTTCTTCATCCATCTTCCTCTCTCCCATTATTCTTTGGGTATTTATATACCCCCTTGAATATGTCGGGATACGATGGATACGGATCCGACCATTTTGGGTCTTGAAGCATATAACTATCAGATGGGTAGACAACAAACAGTCACCCTCACTTTCTACATGGGAAAGATAACTATTCAACCACCCATCTTCAAACCCCTCCTCCTCAGGGGACCAATTTTGGTTCCTCAGTAAGGATCGAGGAAAATTGATAAAATTACACAAACCCAAAAACCTAAACTCTCAAGCTCTAACAACATGAATTTTACTAGAGAGACATGCTCATCTCCTCAGGTCCTATTCAGATAAACCATTAGTATGTAGTCTGATGAAATCCCACCTTTAGATGAGGACTATTTATCATGTTAAGAAGTGACCAATGCTTTTAAAACATGAGTAAACATTTTGATAGGCCGCAAGGACACGTTGATGTCTTGCTTCAAAACAATAATACTACCCCTCCTACAATGGAAAATGTTTCCAATGAGGGGTAGATAAACAATGAGCAATTCATAGCAGGATATCATATCCCTACATGGCCTGTAAAGGTTCAACACCATACATCAAAACAAAAGACCACTCCATTGATGGGTGAAGTCATCTCGGCATTGGTGGACAAGGTCAAGGAGTTGGAAATTTCCCAAAATACTCAGACTTCATATATTGGGAAAGGGAATATTCATTTCTACCTCACAGAACTATGGCCAAGTGCCTACTACACCAGGTCATCTAGTTTACAAGGTCATTCCTAGCCCTAGATACCTTTTAACTGGGTCAGGTTCCTTAGGTATGTTTTCCCATGCTACATATGGATACCCTCAACATGCACTAGCCAGAAGTGCATTCTCAAATGCCATGCCATCTAGAAATGAAACATTCTTTGGCTATGTGCCTCAACATCCATATCAAAATGATCCTCCCCCTTATATGTACATGTATTCTAAGTCACCATAGGGGGACATGTATTACTTACCTAGGCTCATATGGTCAACCACAAGGGATGTTTATGCCCTCAACGAATGTATATGCTCCACCATTCCAACAACCGATTTTTCCTACACTTCCCCAAAAAATTCCATCAATGGTTGAGTCTTACGCAGTAGGAACCTATTCAGAAGATCTAAAAGATCCTCTTGAATTCTCTATATGGAATTTCATCCTCCCAAGACCTCTTCCAGACCTTCCAAAATTTAAAGGGGAAGGATATCCTAACACAAAAATCAATGTGTACATAACTACCATTCAAGAGCTTCTCCCATGGTCATTTCAAAAATATTCCCTAAGACATTAGAAGTTATTTCTCTCAACTGGTATTACAGAATACCAGAGGCTTTGATACATTATTTGAAGAAACTTGTGTTAGAGTTTATTAAAGATTTTAACATAAAATATATTTTGAGAACAGGGATAAGAGAATTTCTCTATATCAAACAAGAGAACAATGAGTCTACTACCCATTTGATCCAAATATGGCAATAGGTACTTTATTCTTTCACAATCACTCCTAAAACAGACAAAAGGGAGAGATATTTGATCTATTCCTTCACTCCCTTAATAGGGAAACAAAGGAAGAAGTCCAAAAGTTTCCATTAAGGAGATACGAAGAATTATTGGAGGGTGCTCTCTGAATTGATCAGGAAACTATAGATAGTGGTCAATAGACCTATAGAAAAAATGGGATACTGATCACTCCTAACCAAGGTAACTCTGGTTACCCTAACAACATGAAAAAAAATTAGCGACCAAAGGTCTTGAACAAGAATTGTGGGGTTACAACTGACAATGTTACCGATCAGGTGAAAAAATAAAATGTTGTTAGCACCCCCAATGTAAACAATACTAAAAACAATAACATAAATGGAAATAACCAAAGAAATAACAATTTTCATTGCCTATGGTCAACCATGTTGTGGACATCAATCGTCCTCAACAGAAACAATAACAAAAAAACAACAAAAACAAGTTCAACAAGTGCAGGCCCAAGGCCCTAGTCAATACCCAGGTGCAGTACCCAAATCAGGTTCAAAATTAGGGGCAATGGTTTCCAAACTTCAATTATAATAATAAGAAGTTGAATAAAAATCAAAACTTTGGACCACAATAGAATACAAACTAGAGACCTTAGGATTATGATCCTAACTTATATTGTGGTTTTCATAGA
The DNA here is from genome assembly GCA_019776745.2 of Taxus chinensis. Classification (NCBI taxonomy): domain Eukaryota; kingdom Viridiplantae; phylum Streptophyta; class Pinopsida; order Cupressales; family Taxaceae; genus Taxus; species Taxus chinensis. Next base: position 475,499,616 of record CM034154.1, read on the forward strand.
GTCCAAGGGCATGATGCCAGAACTTGTTGAGATTGTAATAATTTTTGACAATATCTAGCCAGAAGACCAAAGGCAACTTTTCATGTTTTGAAAAATCCTATTGTGCCTAATTATAATGCTAGTATGGGACCAGTGTCCCCTAAAAATATTCCTCTTAGGATCTTCAATGATCCTTTCAAAAATTGACCTAATAATGGTAAGATAGATCCCAATGGATCAAATAAGGGTATTATGGTGGGAACCAATGATCAGGAAGCTTTAACTTCATCAAACCCATCAGTTGCACCCCCATTGGATGGGCGTCAATAGACTAAGATAGTGGGTCTTGTAGAGTTGGATACTGAGCATCAAATAAATTTGGCCACTAGAACCAAGGACTATTCTTTGTAACCTATCCCAATCTACCTGACTATATTAGATGACATTCGTGAAACACTAGGAAAACTAGTAGGAGCTTATGACTTGATCAATGACATAACCAAGACCTTCTCTCACATTTTCTTCTTGGATCTATTAAAGAATTACCCTACTCATAGAGCCGATTTATGAGAAGCATTAGGTCTTGGGCATTTTTTTAGCGTCGCCCCTCCTCCAGAAGCACATATAAACCATATAGACTTTGATGTCTATCCTCCAGGGTATCCTGAAAGAGATGTTGGATTCATATTTGACATCAATAAGATGCCCACGGATGTTGAAATAGATCGTAGAGGTGAACTGGCCTTGTTTTAAAAAGTTTGGATCTAAAATAACTATGTAAACGTGCGTGTGATGATTGACGATGGGGCAATGATCAACATAGTCCCCTTCTCTTTCCTTTAGAAATTAGGTTACGGAGAAACCAATTTCTCCTCAACACGAAACACGTTGAGAGGCTATGATAGCCTCAAAACGATGTCAATTGGAACTATAGTGTTGTCAGTCACCCTTGGACCTAACACGGTTCTAACCAAGTTTTATATTATAGATCGGGAAACCAACTATAATATGATTTCAGTTGTCCTTGGATTCCTCGCATAAAGGATATTCCCTCCACTTTGTTTCAGGAAGTAATATTCCTACATTTAGGGAAGGTTTTCATAGTGTAGGGTGACCCAAAACCCTTCTTAATACATATATCTAGTCTAAAGAAGAGGCCAGGGGTTCATTCTGAGTTTGAGCTTCCTACAAGCTAGTTAAACAAACTGATAAGCTCAACACCAGAAGAAAAGTTAGTTCCCGCAATGAAACTAGAAACTATGGGTTTGATTGAAGGAGTTCTCATTGTAAAGGATGAAACTGTAATTTTTGAGACATTTTTAACAGGAACAACAACAAATATAGTCAAGTTGTTGGATAATGACCTACCCCTTCTCTTTCCATTTGATTCCATAGGCATAAGACATGCTATGGGACTCGGCTTTCACCCTGCCGATGAAATATGCATGGTATAGGTATCAGAAGTGAAGGAGGATGATGAAAAAGATGATCCAATGTCAATATTCCCAAGTAACTATTGGAATTTAAATTATGACGAAGCAAAGTTCCACTTTGTGTTGGGGCAAGCATGATTCTTACCTCTCCTCAGGGGAAGGTCATGCCTTTCACCTTTAAGTTGAACTTTGAATGTATGAATAATGGAGAAGAATACAAGGCTCTCCTTCTTAGTCTCAATGTATCCAAAAGGATGGGTGCTTATAACATTAGGTTGTTAGGGGATTCGCAACTAGTTGCAAATAAAGTATCTTAAGTGTATCAGACTAGGGCTGAACACCTGCAACTCTATAAGACTGTTGTCTTGGAATTAAGTAAGGATTTTGATTTCATTTCAATTGAAGTTATACCTTGAGAACAAAATCTCTTAGCTGATTCCATTGCAACCTCTACTTCTCACTTCACTCCAAGCAAAGAGTTAGAAGATACAAGCTTATGGTTTCAATTCATGTCGAGCCTTTGGTTTGCAAGATGCCAACAACTTCAATTATGGCACACGTAGAAGCTGAGAACAAGCCTATCACCCTAGACTATGCTAAAAATGATGAAGCAATCCTAGGGTACCTAAATTCCTACACAGACTTACATCCCGCTCACCATAAGATTGGATTTTCTCTCATTCCTCACTCTTCCTCCTACTTTGGAGATCCCACAATGGAACCTTCCTCCGTGGAGGGTCTTGAGGTCTATGAGGTAGAAGAAGAGGGGAACTTAGAGTTACCTCTAGCCCTACCTGAATTTGAAGAGGGTAATTCCTCTTTAATTGAAGGAATGATTGATATAAACATCGGGACGAAGGAGGAACCAAAATTTTTGAAGTTAGGATCTTCTCTAACTCTGGAGAGGAAATAGAGATACACATGAAAATTCTCAAGGAACATTCAAAATCTTTTGCATTTAGCTACAAGGAAATGATGGGAATTTCTCCTCATGTTGCAGTTCATAATCTCATCACTAAACTAGATGTTAAGCCTATTAAGTAGAAGTCAAGGCCCATGAAGCCCAAAGTGGCTCTCATGGTAAAATAAGAAGTGATGAAACTCCTGTAGGTGGGGTTCATCAAACCAGTTGACTACTCATGGTGGGTATCCAACATTTTCCCCATTCTTAAGAAGAATGGAAAGATCTATATTTGCATTGAATTCTGGGATATTAACAAAGCATGTCCCAAGGATGATTTCCCATTTCCATCCATCAATTTTATTGTCAACACAACAAATTGGCTATGAGTTGTTGTCCCTTATGGATGGGTTTTCTGGATACAACCAAATCAAGATCTCTGAGGAAGATCAGAACAAAACCACATTTATCACTCCTTGGGGAACCTACTATTACGCAGTCATGTCGTTTGGACTTAAAATGCAAGGAGCAACTTACCAATCGGGCCATGACGTACATATTCCATGATCTTATTCATAATATAATGGAATCCTACATTGATGACCTCCTAGCTAAGGATAGAAAGTGATCTGATCACCCTGAAGTGCTTCGTGTCATCCTCTCCTGTCTAATCGAATATGACATCACTCTAAATCCAGAAAAATGTGTGTTCGGTGTGATGGGAGGAAAATTACTGGGATACATTATCTCCTCATGAGGGATTGATGTAGATCCAACCAAAATCTGAGTAGTATTGGAAATGATCCCACCATCAGATGAGTCTGGCATTAGGTCTTTTCTCATAAATCTTGGTGCAATCCAAAGGTTCATCCCTGATTTGACCTTTTCTATTCATCCAATAAACAATTTGTTGAAGAAGGATTGCTGCAGTGATTGGACGGAAGAGTGTAATGAGGCATTTGAGTCAGTCAAACAATTCTTATTGTCCCCTCCCACACTCATGCCTCCTAAGTCAGATCACCCCTTAATCTTATATTCACGGGCTATGGATGTCTTATTAGCTTGCATGCTAGCTCAAGAGGATGATGATAAATGAGAGCATGTGGTCTACTTTATCATTCGAACATTGCTTGACTATGAGACACGATATACTCAGGTAGAGAAAGAGTGCCTTGCCATAGTTTTTGCAATAAATCAGTTAAGACACTACATGCTTAACCAAGAAATGAGAGTCATTGTCAAGACAAATCATTTGTAGACATTTCTCACACAAGGGTCCTTATCTAAGAAATTTGGACATTTTATAACTCTAATGGGCAAGTTTGAGCTAACGTTTGTTAATCATAAGTCCGTCAAAGGAAAAATCATTGCAGACTGGTTGGCTGATAACCCATTAGATGGAGGTGATCTAGTTAATTTGGACTTCCATGATGAATGTGTATATTACATCAAAATCAAACCCCCTATTTTTGTGTGCCCATGGTACACTGACATTATTAATTTCATAGTGGATCATGCATACCCTGAAGGGGAAACATCACAATAGAGAAGACAACTACGTGTCATAACCACTAAGTATGTGATCTTGGAGCAAGTGCTCTATCACAGAGCCTTTGATGGAATGTTGCTAAGATGTGTTGACGAAGAAGAATCTGAGAAGATTCTTTATGAATCTCATAGTGGAGTATGTGGAGGCCACTTCGGAGGCCATGCCACTGCTCAGAAGATACATCGGATGGGTTACTTTTGGCCCACGTTAGAACATGATGCGATAGAGTTTATGCAAAAATGCCATAAATGTCAAGAGTTCTCCCATGAGATCCACATACTGGCACGGGCTCTGCAACCAATTACAACACCATGGCCCTTTTCCACGTGGGGCCTAGATTTGATAGGGAATTTATCTCCCTCATCAACAGATGGCCATAACTTCATAATCACTACCACAAAATACTTTACTAAGTGGGTAGAGGTCATGCCTCTTACTACCGTACCTGGATGTGTAATCACTAAGTTCATTTTAAACCAAATCATTTGTAGGTACGGGGTCCCACAAGTCATTATCTCTGATAATGGCACATCTTTCAAAAATGAGGAAGTATGTGAACTATGTGAAAAGTTCAAAATAAATCACCATATGGCTTCTCTCTATTATCCTCAGGCCAATGGACAAGTTGAGGCTACAAACAAGACATTAAATTCCATTCTCCTTAAAAATGTCAAGGAGAATAAATGAGATTGGCACTTAAAGCTCTTTCCAGCCTTGTGGGCCTATTGAACATCGGTAAGAACACCGACAGGGGAAACCCCCTTTTCTTTGGTATTTGGTGCAGAAGTGGTTTTACCACTTGAAGTTGAAATACCTAGTCTCTGTATCTCACTATAAGGAATTATGGGAGAAGAAGGCTATTGAGAAGTGTGAATCTCTCAATTAGAAAGCCTTGATGAAGCTAGGCTCAATGCTGAACAATGACATAATGTTTACGCTGACTGAATGGCTGGACAGTATAATAAGAAAGTCTACGAGTGTGAAATATGTGAGGGAGATATAGTATTGAGACTCGATAGCCGAATAGACAAAAAGACCGGCAAAGGAAGGAAGTTTAGGCCCAAGTGGTTAGGTCCATATCAAGTCATAGAGGACTATAAGAATGGTGCATATTGCCTGTGTACACTAAAGGGTGAGGAATTTGGTGAATCTGTCAACTCTCTTCACCTAAAGAGATACTATCATGATCCATCAACATTTCCATATGTACATTACTGCATGTGCATTGCATTCTCATTTGCTAGTTCATTTTGTAAATTTTATAATCAAGGGACTTATTCTTACAAAAATTCCTAAAAACTTCTTAAAATATTAGAAAAACATTCAAATCATTTCTCTTCAAATTTTCATAATATCATCAATCGTTTCTGAATAATTTCATCAATTCAAACAAGATAAGACAAAGCTTTGATAGTAACCATAACAAGGCCTACATACTTAGTTCTACTCATAGTTTTCTTCTAGATTAAGTGTCTTTTCCTATAGTCTATTCTAGAAGTTTATGGTGTCACAGCTATCCCATATACACCTCTTTGGAAATAAGAACATTCTAAACATTTTACCTAGGCATATATGTCAAATGCAAATCAATAGAAAAAATTTATTTACACACTTATTTTCCCCACCAACCTTTGGTGTTGAGCCAGTGCCTCTTACTAGTCTCGTGAGGTTGGGAAAGGAGAGAAGTGCCCTTACTCACCTATGCCTTTTCCTTGGTGATGAGCCCATGCTTCCTACCGGTAGCATGGGGCAAGGTGTAGGGGGTCTTTACAAGAAAATTAGAAAGTTAAAAGCAACTCATTCAATAAAGGATGTTGTAAAGTCATAAAACCAAAGAAAAGTGAGTTATAAGTTCAATTTTCAAGAGAGTTTAAAACCTTAAACCATATTTTATCAACCAAGTTGCCATCTACAAATCTAATTCTAGATAAACTAGAAAGCAATTCACATTTTAACTATGTAGCCAAACTTGAGTAGAATGAGGTCGTAGGTTCTCAATTTGGTTTTACCAAATCCTTGTCTTTCTCTCACCATTACCATTCAACAAATTTGTATAACTTGCATCCCTTCTAGCTCTCGGTGTTGAGCCCTTACATCTTACTGGTTGCGTAGGGTTAAGAATGGGGCAAGTTCATTCTATTATCATATCACTTTTCATCATGTTTTGCCAAAACAATAAGAAGTATCAAAAATTTCTTAAAGAAACTAAAGTTCAGCATTACATTGTACTTGCATCATCATATATCAGCATTGCAAAAAAAAAAACAAAAAGAAAATCATTCTGTTAGCATTCATCATCCATTACATACATTCTGAAAAGTGTCAAAACCTGGAAATTCTAAAAATCTAGAGTGCACATGTGAATAAAACTATAAATGAAAGTCAACTTAATGAGACGAATAGCCAACCAAAAATATGTATTTGGATATATATCATGGAATAAGTTTGAGTACAATTCCATCACGCACTAGGCGTGGTCAGAACACTCACAGTGAGCCGAAAATACAAAAAAAATCATATAAGTGCCTCACAAAATGGAAATAAAGGAATAGTGGCTCAATAGCCTATCAGTCTCTGTGCGACCCCTGGGAAGGTGCACACCTAACTTCAGAGCTCCTGCTACAGCTTGAACAACATGAGTGCACTGAGTGGTGTGAGTGCCCATGAGAATGACCACTAGCCATGGTCTTGCTGTGGCTCCTCCTCATCACTGCTCTCTCCCTCTCAACCACCTCGTAGCCTTCAACTCTGGTCTTTAGGTCAATAACCATCTCCGCTACCTTCTAGAGGGGCATAAAAACATTAGTATGGTGGCCATCCTACAAAGGTTTCCCCACATCCTCCAGTAATTGTGCTCTCGTCTTCCCCATGGGAAGTATAAAAGTGTCCACGCAGACCTGAAAAATAAAGTCTTGCCACTCCTCAGTGTTCGCTACAAGACATAAACAATGGTGAGCTAGAAAATCGAAAAGAAAAAAAGAAAAAAAGAAGAATAAATACTAGACATAGGATTAATGTTTCTATCTAATAGAGTCAGGGAAAGAATGTCCACGTACTCGGATCCCCATGCATCCATGTGGGGTCGACTTGTACTGCTATCGTGGGCACTGGGTGTGCCTCCTCTCCTCCAAAATCTATGCGCTGACCTATGACGAATCCCTCGTCTCCTCCCTCGTCTAGAGGAAGTGGGTCCTCTGAGACTTAGGTCTTCATCTCCGCGTCCACCTCCTCGCGCTCCGCTATGGAGATATCCTGGGTGTCATGCCACTCAGGGTCGCCCTCCTCCTCCTCCTCCTCCATGTGAGCTGTCTCACCAGCCTCACCACCTAACTCCTCATCATCTGAGTCACCACCAGTCTCCTCCTCTCTGGTCTCCTCATCACCTGACTCCTCTCCAGTCTCATCTCTTGTCTCCTCCTCAAAATCAGAGTCTATGTCTATCGGTGCCTCCTCCCCACTATGAGCAAGTGCGGCCTCGATCTGGAGTAAAGGTGCAGGAACGACACCAACTGCCCATTGGGCACGAATAACTCACCTAACTGCAATGGGCACTCCTAGAGTCACCACTATCCAACCCGGATCTCCACCAGGGCCCTTTCGGGCCTACTTGACACTCCTATACACGGGTGCCACATGGGGAAGCATATCAATGTAAGGAAGACCAAATTACTAAGGAACTCGGTCAAATGGGTGAATCTCAACCTTCCATGTCCTGTCAACTAACTGACTAGTAGTGGCACAAGCTACCACTATAGTCCCGTCCTATCCCCAAATTCCTGCCATGTCATGGTAGGGAGTGGCAACTAAGTCATCGCTAGTCAATGAAGCCATTGATTGATGTGGCCCTCTGAGCACTGAAATCCCAAACCATCAAGCGGTCCTGACGACCCCTAGATCCTGTACTACAACTGCCCTCTGGTAGGGGGTAATATGCTCATACACCTAACTCATCATGAGTGTGGGATGGCTGAGAGACTGACCCTGTAAATGAACCACTCAATATAAGTCATGGTAGGTGGTCCCAAGGATCTTTGGGTCCCCAAGCATAAATGTGGCCATGTGCCTCTATCTGTGTGATAATAGGAGCCCAACAATATAACAGTGTATCACCCCCTTGTCCCCTATCAACCGCGAAGCCAAAATGCCCATGATAGCCTTGCAAATAATGGGGATAAGAGTGGTGACAATAGATCGAACCTTCATACCCTTCTTTGAACCAACTGACACTATGAGTGTCACCCATGTAAGTAGCCCACAAGGTCATTGTGGCTCTAGATCTAGCTGTCTCAAGATTCAACCTCCTCCCAAGTATCGAAACTCCATGTATCTGATACACGTCCTCCAAAGTAATGGTTCACTCACCCCTAACACCTGGCAGCCAGAAAGTGTTATGGATTGCATCCGAGTAAGAAAATAAGTCGCAAAGAATATGACTCGTAGAAGTAACATGGGGCACCCAAGAAATCCTCCATATGCCCACTCTCTGCAATCTGTCAATATCAGCTTGAGTAAGTTGATCAAGGACCTCTGGGAGCCAATCACACTCCCACTCATGGCTCCATCAGATGTACTCCTTCTACATCCACCAAAAAAACACAAAAAGAGCAAGTCAGTAACATTTTCAATAGGAAAGCTCATCAAAAACATCATAAAACAACAAAAAATAAAAAAAATAGATTTACACAAAGTTTTTAAATTCTGTTCAGAACCGCCACCATGTGCAGGGCGGCAGTTTTGTGACTGTTGCCTTCTCAGGGTGGCAGTCCTGTAATCACCTACCTTGCTAAGGGTGGTGGTCCTGAACCGATTCCCGTATACGCCTACGTGGCCCTAAAAAGCTCCTAAAAATGCTAAAATTGACCATTTTTCATGAAATAAATGACTACCCTATAGGTGCCCCCCTAGAGACTAGTTTTAAACAAGAAAATTCAAAAATAACCCCTCCTAGGCAAATATTTTGACATTTTTTTATATTTTAGGTTTCAAAATAAACAAATGAGAAAAACCTACCTTAGACCATGCGGCTCAATCTCTCACTTTTGGAGGCATGATCATGGTCTTGCAACAATCGTTTTGGTTGTACTCTCATCGAAAACGGTCACCGTAGGTCCAGAGCTCAAAAATCACTAATGAAATATGCGCAAATGAATTGAAAAATGAACTCGTTTTGATATACATACATACATACATACATACATATTATATATATATATATATATATATATATATATATATATATATGTATGTATATATATATATATATATGTTGTTTTGACCTCGTTCTGACTGTATGTGTTCGCAGGGCTGGAGCGTTGGCGCAGGTATACTTCTATATCCCCGCACAAATGGTAAGTCCTCTTGTCATTTTAATTTAGTGTTTATTTTTTGATATTTTATTTGTCTGCACTTGAGTCTTCTCTTCCTCTTGCAGGTAGTGGGAGCATGGTGAGTTCGGCACACATGTGTGAGGTATAGCTTCTAACTCCCCATTTTGGGAACACCATACATCTACATTTTATGCCTCTTCATGCTAAGATGCTTCTCCAAGGGGGGCAATATGTACGCACCCAAAATTTCATGTGCTACATTATCGAAAAACAGTTATAAAAGTCCCCAATGATGATTCATATCCTTTTGAAAGATGTTTGAGCTCCAAAACCCATTCGCAGTATATATTTGTAGCCTAGACATCCCTACTTAACCCTCACATGATTTTTCCTAACATCCCGCTACATTTCAGAGTAGTTTTGACCTTTAGTGTCAAAATCGCCACCCTGACTTAGGTCGTTTTTGTGCAAGGCAGACAGGTCCTGTTTACCAACTGTCTCCCTGCACAGGGCATTAGTCCTACACAGGGTGTGAATTTTCCAGAGAGTTCACTCGCATTTTGACGCAGAATTCTCTCACTTAACTTCCATTTTTAGACGCATTTTTGTCCGTTTTAGATGATTCCAAGGCCCAACTGCCTTGTGGCAATCTATTCTTGCACTTCTATTTGTGATTGATGGTTGTTAATAGTTTGAACTCCCTCTTCACTTTTGTTATGTCCTCCTTTGGCTTCCAAATGGCTTCAACCATTGCCCAACTAAATTCCTATAAATACCATGCTTGTGTGCAAGAAAAACCTAGAGAAAATTTGTATTCTTGCTATTGCAAAGTTACTACCTTTCTTGCTGGAAATTGCCAAAGCCAATCTCAGTTCAATTGTGCTTGCACTCTTCCACTTGCATTGCTTCCTAGTCTGCCAATTCAAGTTTTTTTTTCTCTTGCATCCTTATTCTTTTGTTTTTGTTTCATTGACATCTGTTGTACTCACGTTAACACAAAGATTGAAAGGATAAACTAAGGGGATAATATTCATACAACCAGATTTACCACTATTCTTGCAATATCTAGGTTGGGGTGTTGTTTTCTTCATTCATTCAAATTGTCAATTCTGAATTTATCATTTCAAAGTTCATATCAAATACAGTAGATAAATCCTTTCATTTCTTCAATTATCAAGTCATTAGTAGATCAGATCAAATTAGAAACTTTGTTCTTCAACATTTTCAGGGAAGTTGCAAGGAATAATAGCTTCTTTGAGGCTATGATTTATTCTTTGTTTCTGAGGTAAGATTGAGGATTTTATTTGAAAGATTCAATCAACTCATTGTTTTAAGATTAGATTAACACCATTTTCACAAGCAGTTAGCTACACTTGGTTAATTGTTTGTATTAGGTTCATTTATTAGATTAGAAGTTTTGTTCTTAAATATCAGAAAAATTTTCCAAAAATATTTCCTTTGTTAGATTAATCGTTCATTTGCTTTGTTAATTTATATTCTGGAAAATAAAAAAACATAGTTTAGATTTGATTTGCTTTGTTAGTTTGTTTTAGTTAATTAGATGCAATCACATTTCATATGACAATTACGAGCCCCAAAGAACCCAGAGATTTTAGTTTCGAACCAATAATACCACAACCAAACTTAGTGGTTCCACTTGCAAACATAGATCAAGGCCTTAGGTACAACATTTTCAAGAAAACTAGAGATATATAAAGAATCAACCAACAACTAGACACATTAAACATTGAAGATGATAAAGTGTTTGAGTATTGGTCGAATCAGCCAAAGTACATATTACCTTGAGCATCTATATGACCATCAAAGGTCCGTAACAAGAGAAAAAGTTTGGTTGTGATCCACTGTACCCACAACCAAAAAGAAAATAACTACTTATTGACATAGATACGAGACTCTGTCTTCTTTTCCTTAGAACACCGGCCTGATCTGCCGAGAGAATTGAATAGCTTTAAGTTTTATATGTTACATCCAATCAGGATTATGATTACTTGATATCCCCTTAACGTAGATTTCCTTACCACCCTTGGGCCTAAATACTTGATCATACCGCATGACCATATAGGTACCACAACCAAAGGGATTTTATAGTTGTTATCCTATAGTTCCCCAACCGAACGAAACCAAAAACTAGTTGGGTGTAGACACCCGATTGAGAGAGTTAGTCTTTCAAATATCTCCTTTACCTTCGGATGTCATTAGATAATTGAATGTCCAAAATGAAGAAGCTCATCGAGCCCTCTCATTTTGGACCGAACCCACTATCTATCCATATAGCTGAACTTAATCGCGCCTCTCACTTTTGATTGTTCCATGATCTTGTCTGGACTAGATTTATGAGGCCCCATTCATTTTCCCACGAGTTCCACAACCAATAGACAAGTATATCTCTGAGAGCTTCATATTGACTGGAGTCATCCGTGTGGCCATCCTTTCTGATTTCTCCATTTGAGCCACCCATGTTAGAGAGGCTTTTATCACACTTGATGAGAAGATCCCACCATTACAAGTTTGAGGCCTTCAATTGCCTTGACAACCTATCTGCACACTATCAATCATTACCACACTCATTACCATTTGGCCATCCACATTTCCACATCGGTTACCTCAACACAACCTTAGGGAATCGAGTTCAGGGGAAAGTTACATGATGATTTTCATCTGTACAGTGTCATTGACCAGCACTTAGAATTTTTAAGTAGAAATGCATGTTTAAATTCAGCTCTTGAACTCTTGACTGAAACCAAACTTTATTAGGACCTTGTGTAGAAACTCCCACGAAACTCTTTCATAATAATTTTCCATATCAAGCTTAATCACCATCATTTATTTCTTATTGTGTTTGACAGAGTGCAATGTCTCTTAGATTATGACTATATTGTCTTAGATATTCCTTCCCAACACAAAAATAGCTTTCTGATCTGAGATAATGGATGAGAGAAGTAGTTGAACACATAAGGCAAAACGTTTAGAGCACATCTTGTATATACAGTTACATAGACTGATTGGTCAAAAAAAATTAAAATCTGCAGCATTATCATTCTTGGGAATGAGAGCTAGAAATTTGGAGTTCATATCCTTCATCATCTTCTTGTTTTGATAGAATTATTGGATAGTAAGACAAACATCATTCTTAATGATATCCCAGAAGAATTGAAAGAAGAGGGTTGGGAAACCATCTGGGTCTGGGGCTTTATCAGAACTCAAATTATTCAACATAAATTATATTTCCTCATTAGATGAAACCTTATCAAGCATATTATTAGCATTATCTGACACCAAATGAGGTATACAATCCAAAAATTTAGCTTCCTTGGTGTTGTTAGGTGTAGGTGCTTATTAAAGAAGTTTGTTTTAAAAAGAGACCACTACCCTTTGGATTTTTCCAAAATTAGTTAAGGTTTCCCCACCTTCCCCAACAATTCTCATGATCATTTTAGACCCTCTTCTTTTTAGGGTAGTAATGTGGAAAAAAATTGTATTCTTGTCCCCTTCTTTTAGCCACTAACCCCAAGATTTCTACCTCCATAAAGTTTCTTCTTTTAAGAGGATGTTGTGATAATCATCCAGCAACTCTTTCTCTCTTTTTTGGCCCACCTATAGGCTATCACAACTAATATATTCCATAGAGGCTTGTAACATTTTTATTTCAATCTCTAAAGAATTATTCTTCTCAAAAATGTTGCCAAATCTTGTTTTATTCCATCCCTTCAATTTGTTCTTAACTTGGGTAAGATTTTTCGAAACTCTAAACATTACAGTTCCTTGAATCTTCACGTCCCACCATTATTTCACAAGCCTTATAATATCCTCATGTTGTAACTACATTTTTTCAAATATGAAAGGATTTCTTCTTCTTTCCTTGTCTTTCGCTTGGAAAAGTAAAGGGTTATGATCTGATACAATCCTAGGGAGGGATAAAAAAGGATTCCTTATTCAACCAACCCCAAGAGGTCAGAGCTCTATCTATCTTTACTTGAATTAATTTATCCCCCTTTCTCCTATTATCCCATGTATATTTCCCCCCCTTCATCTTAGTATCCATAAGTCTATTTTGTAATATAAAGACATGTAGATCTTCCATGTTGTCAGTAAGGTCAATATTCCCCACTTTCTTCTTACCCGACATCAAAGGAGTATTCAAATATCCCATCACAATCCATTCTATGTCAAATTTTATTTCATGGAATTCAAATAGTTGATCCCAAAAATTATTTATTTCCCCTTTGTGATTAGGTGCCTAGATATTTGATATGACCCACTTTTCCTTAGTTTTCTTATCAATGAAAAACATGGACAAATGGTTGCTTCTTCTAAGAATATTTATTATACCTTGGAATCTTTCAGGATCCCATAGAATATATATACCACCTACACCACCTCTGTAACTGACAGCAACCACTTCTACCTTTCTCCAGCATGTGTCTTTAGCTACCATAAACTGCCTTTCATCCCTTTTAGGTTCCTGAATGGAAATGATGTCATCTTTATATGTATATTTAAGTTCCTTTATGATCCTCCATTTTTTTGGGTTATTAAAAAACCTTGCATTCCAAGTTATTACATTCATTTGGACAAAGTCTCCTTCCTTAATAGGGAACTTGAAATGGTATTTTCATTCATTAAATGATCTTCACTAACTGTTCATACATTCTCTAAGAACAGGACTTACTCTAAATTTTCAAGTGTCTTAAAAAAAGTAATATTAGAAACATTTTCTTACATATCTCTGAGGAATGATTACACATATTATGCCTACCTACACTTCCCCTTTCTCTTTCATGCACATGATCTTCCAAAATCATGATTAAATGACTGTCATTCACTCATAACTTTAAATTGCAGGGTTGTTAGGATTGTTTAAAATTAAACTCCATACAATTATTTAGTAATATCACAAGAAACAATACAACATTTTATTCTAATGCTCTTACCACAGCTGAGTTTATATTCTTAGTTTTGAATATATCAGATGAAATGACTATTAGGTGCTCAACACTAAATTGTACACAATTTAAATTTGTTTGCAAACCAAAATCTCCTAAATCTTCTTGAATCTTCATTCTTCCATTCACTGGAGCATTCAAATGATGATAAGACATTTAAAATGTGAGGCTTAAGTCTACCTTCACAAGATTTCATAACCAAATCCCGACTCCATGACCCTTCTTATTACATGTTTAGTCTCTTTATTATTTCAATAAATACCTAGTCTAGTATAGTAACTTAGGACCTTAGGCATAGTTCACAAACATGGCCTCACTAAGACTCTTAGAGTTAAATAAGGATTATTACAATTTTATTACATATCAATGATGCTCCAAGCTTACACCAATATATCCTATACAAGACAAAACTTGTCTTCTAAATTCAAAATGGTAAATTGGAGGGAAGGTACCCAATTCAAATTTATGAAGATCTTACACAACACAATCATTCCTAATAGACCCTAGATGAACCCTGAGACCTATAGACACACATGGAAAAAAATTTGATGTTATCAAGATATATACATACTAGGGAGATGATGTTCCTGCATCAATGTGAGACTAACAATCTTTAATCTAAGAAAATATTTTTATGACGAAAAAAACATAACTCAACTTCAAATCTGTCATTTAGGAGATAATTCTATTATACAAAATGCATCTTTCCCCAACATCATGTAATATGACATGTATCTACACTATGATGTTTTATGAGCACCCTACAAACATTTTTAATAAACATATTTTCTCCCGACTAGCCAAAGCTCTCCATATCCTTCGAGATCTATTTTAAAAATTAAGAATCCATTGATCCTGGTGGCTGCTAAGCCATTCCTTTAAATAATTAATAGAGCTAAGGGGTCACTAAGAATTATATTTAAGGCACACCAATGTGTATAATGAAGAAATTATGCAAAGGTGTGAGACTAGTAGTAATCTGAGAAAATATTTTTTATGATGACAATAACATAACTAAACTTTAAATCCATACTTTAGTACATAATACTATTATACACAATGCAACTTTTCCCAAAAAAATGTAAGAAGAAATGTCTCCACTGAATGATGTTATATGAGCACACTGCATATATTTTTAATAAACATATTTTTTCCCGACTAGGAAAATCCCTCCATATCCTTCGAGAGAAAAAAATTCCATTACACATATATTTCTCATCAAAATATATAAAGGAAAATGCCTAGTGTTGGCGAGAAATTTGTTGGGTGGAAAACCTTGTGGATTTCTTGCCAACGCTATGGGAATATAAGTCCCTCTACTTAACCAGTGTAGCTACCGTATATGCATGTGCATGAAAAGGTGGATTTATGTGGTGGTCTTTCGATAGGGGATCCAATAGGGACACTCTACTGACATTGCGGAAAAGCTTACAAATACCTGCAAGAGAGGAATTTGTCTATAGAGAGGGAAAGTGGAGTGAGAAATTAGATTGGAGAATTAATGTTAGAGGTAGAAAATCAGATTCTTACATACATCAATTATAAGTTTTATCACATGCATTAAAATTAGGAGGAAACAGCTCTACACGTAGCAACAAGACCAAATGGAATTTATGATTACAAAGTACCAATAAATCCCTTAGTCAAAAACGGCTTGAAACTCTTTATTGATTGCTTAAACCAAGTTGTACATAGTATGAGAATGGAGGAAAAATAGAGAGTGGGGGAAAGGAATAATTTAGCTATCTTATTTGTTCTCTCAATGTAGAATGCAATCTCGAGATTACAAAATTAATGACCAACCCTTTGAAATGGGAATGGCATTGCAATTTATAGAATGAGAGGTGACTTATCGTCTACCCCTCAATGGATTTTCATATGTCCTTGTGTAACTTAAAACTTTTCGACTTCCTAGGAGAATATTAAGTCCCTTTTTATAAAATAAATGTGACTTATTACATTAGGAACATTAAGACATATGAAAAATTGTAACCCCAATGTAAAATTAGAATATTGGAAAGTGAGAGAAATTCGGGGGGAAGAGGAGACAGAAAGAGAGAGAGAAGAAAAAGAGGGTTTGTCGTTCCCAATGAGTTTGTTGGTCCTCATTGATGGAAAACTCCAAATGCAATGAAACTTTGAATCTTTGAACTCCTTGCACATTGTGAAACTCCTTCAAATTATCTCATGAACGCTCACCACATTGAGTGAAATTTTCCATTGACGACCATAACTCCTAGCCTGTATATGATATACTTGTGACCTGAACTATGTAGTGAGTGTCGAAAAACATTGCCCAGTTCCCTGAGATGATCACCCATCTATGTCTCATTATGCCAAACTTTCCCTTTGAGAACAACCTGTTATTAATAGTAAGTGTTGTAGTCATTTTTATACCCTTATACCACTAGTCTAATCCCATGCACACCATCCTATCACCTAGTGGGCGTTGGGTGCTCACCTAAGGCACACGTGGGCACCAAGCCTCTCCTTTATGTTAGTGTTGTGAGAATACATAATCTTATTATAGATATTCAAGTACAAGTGAATCGAAAAGAACCATGCATCATTCTAAGAACCTAGGATGATTTTTCATCTCATTGCATCCAGAAAAGAGAAATGATAGCATCAGATGGAAATGATTTATACATAAAGGAAACGTATAAATATTATACTCATGAACACATATATGATTCAGAACAGAGCCTTATATTCATATTAACATGTTTACTAACCACATTACATCCCTTGAAGTCATAAAAAACCCTCATATAACAATACAAAGTCAAGTCATACATCAGAACTACACTATGTTCATCACATTACAAAGATGAATACAGACCCATCCCTCTAGGTGTGCCATCACTCCTATATTTTCACTAATCCCAACCCATGGACTCCTTCATGTTATTTCTGTAGAGCTTCACCTCTTTCTAGTGCATTATTCTCTCTCAAGATGACTCCATGTATATCCCTTTTTGCTACCTGTGTACCTCATTATATAGCTTCCCTGCCTTCACTGCCATGTCTTCTGAGGTAAAAAATTGGCTGCCAAGTGTCCAAGTGGTTCTCCAATGGAGCATGCCTCCTTTGATCTGAGATCTCCACTCTATGCAATGATGTTCTTTTAGAACCTTTTGTTGGTGTCCATTTTGATCCTCTATTATTTTGCCCTAATTTTCCTTTCACTCTGCTTTCTCCTGAAACGTTTTCTACAGTTTTAATGGGTGAAATGAAGCTACTGCCTCTGTTTCCATGCCTTAATCCATTTGAAAATCATTTTCCATGCCTCATTCATGAAGAAGCACCCATGCATGCCTTGTTTGTGCCCTAATTCTTCCAAATTTGCAAAAAATGTCGTGTTCTCCCTTTTGCCCGATCGTGAAAAAATCAAAATTGGTCATTTTATACCAATATGCCTTCAAAAATCCCTCCCCATGGTCGAAACTTGCATAAAATCAACTTCCCCTTGTTTTTTGAGCAAAAAATCCATCGCCCACGAAGAAAAAATCAAATTCGGGCATCTCTGGTAAGTTTTGTATTTTTTGACGGTCGTACGGTTGTCATTTGACTGTCAAAATTAAGCTCAAACAATGTCTCCTACGTGGCCACTTCTGGTTGGACACGGATCAACGGATTTCTTTGAAAAACTTAGCCATTTTTGGCTTTGGGAAAAATTTCAAAATTCCCCCCGCAACCCCGCGAGGGGACACGTGTCATGTTCTTATGCAAAGGCAGAGGAGCAGTGCCGGTGAGGAACTTAGGCATTTTTTGCCTTTTGGAAAAGGGGAGAAAAGGTGAGGGAAGGCCCGCGGGTCCGCAAAGGAGCCACAGTTTGACACGTGGCAGATGTAGAAAGAAGTGCGAGCTGGAGGTAAAAGGGGATTTTTTCCCTTTTTCACAAAAGAGTTCAGAATGAAAAAATTTTAGCGTGCCCCCGTGAACGAATCACAGGTGGACACGTGTCCATGAAGGGTCAGAGGGAAGTGCGGGCCATGGAGGGAAATGGGGAATTTTTCCCCTTTTTGGAAAAATGAGTTAAGGAAAAAATTTAAGCCGTGGGCCCACAAGCAAATCAATGAGCGACACGTGGTGGGCAGAGCGGACAAGGCGGGTCGGCGGGTCGGTGGAGGCAGGAGAGAATTTTTTCCCTTTTACAAAGAAGGCTTAAAATCAAAATTTGAAGTGTTGGCCCACTAACGAATCATCGAGTGACACATGGCAGGGGAGAAATCAGAGGCGCGGGCCCGCGGAGACAAAGTTGAGAATTTTCCCTTGGCTTAAAGGGAGTAAAAATGAAGATTAGGCCCACAGGTCCTCGGCAAAAGAGAGATGGACACGTGGCAGAGGACAGACCGGGTCAGCAGGTCGGTGGAGGCAGGAGAGAATTTTTTCCCTTTTGTAAAAGAAGACTGTAAAATCAAAATTTGGAGCTGGCCCGTGATGAATCACAAGGAGACACGTGGCGAGGGAGAAATTGGAGGTGCGGGCCCATGGGCCAAAAAGTGAAAATTTTCCAATTTTCCAAAAAAGGTCAAAATGCGTAGAATTGAAGCGCGATCCCAATGGGACCCACCATGTGCCATGTGTCAGCTCCAAAATTCAAAGGCGGAGGGGTGGGGGAAAAAATCAAATTTTTCCATTTTTCCAAAAAAGTTGAAAAGTCAAAAAATGAGCCCGAATTTGTTCCCAATCATAGTTTGACACGTGGAGGGCCCAGATTGAAGGAGAAAGAGCATATCAAGGGTAGCTATGCATTTTCATTTTTGGCTGCCATTTTTCCTCTAGGAAGCTTGGAATCATGAATTTTACATCAAATTTCATCAAATTTTTGGCGATTCCATGTCGTTTTGGCCTTCTAGGATCATTGGAATTGGTTTCATGACTCAATTTGTAGATTTGAGGTGTTTTGTAATAAATTTTTACTCAGCCCGAGCAAGCACGTGAAATGTCAAATTGAAAGTTGCAGAGGTAGTTTTAAAAGGTGAGAAGGTGAAATGATGAGAGGAAAGGAATCTGCATGCCTTGATGATGAAAAACGTGCTTCCAAGAAGGATAATGATCTGAATATTTGTAATGATTTGCCATTTTAGAAACACCTGGAAACTCTCGTTGCAAATTTATTAAATGTCATTTTGAGTGAATCATGAGAAATGGTTGTAACAGAATTGATCCCTTGGCATATTCTTTTCTTGGGAAAGAAGGCTCCAAGATGGCAAGAGATATATAATGCATGTTTAGAGACATGCTGGAAGGGGGGAAAAGTTGAAAAATCATGAGCAAATTTTGAGAGAAAGCTCATTTTTCTGAAAAACCCACCAAAGAACCAGAATAATTTCTTCTGTGTTGGATCTTCATGTATGTGAGTTGGTTACAAGTGTATAGCCATCACACAACTCTGAGATTGTTCATGAAACTCTCCCCTGCTGATGAATCTAACAAGCTTTTGAGTTAATCTGTGTTTTTCTGGGCAATATGATGTCTGTTATCATTTTTAAATGCCTGCAAATAGTTTTCATTGTTCTTGTTGCAATCTTGCATTGAAAGTATTTAGAAATCACATAGAATCTCCATTTCTTGTTGATAGTTTAGTGGCATTTGCAATCTCATGTTCAGAAGAGCCTTCATCTGATAAAGAGATAAACAAATTTAAAATCACTTTACCTTCCTTGACTACAGAGATTGCTTGTAAGCCTTTGGGGGTACCTTAGGTGTGGTTTGATCAAGGATTTTTGTGTTTAATTGAGTTCTTTACTTCAAGATTTTGTGGTGAATTCTCAAAGATTGTGTGAAGAGTGCAACTTGGGCTTCCATTTATGCCTCTTATGGTTGAAAGAATATCCTGATTATTTGAAGCACTTTATTTGATAGTTGTTTAAGTATTGTAGAGGTTGTCAAAGATCTGATATATCCTAGTTTGTCTTGTCAACACCCCACCAAAAATTCATTCACATAAACTAATCCTACCCATACTACCCCTGCATTACATTGTGTGTCAACAAAAGGATCTAACCCATCTACAAAAATGCACAAGGCAAATCAAGATTATACAATGTCTTCAGTAACCCTTGCCTTGTATTGAAAATATCTCCATAATCTGGGAGTGACAACTTGTGAAAGTTCATATTTGGAGTGTTGATCATATTTTCTTAAGGCATTTTCATAATATTTTCATAAACTGAGGGATATCTTCATCTCCTTCACCATTTGGGGGTTACTATATAGGTTCTCTTACCTTGGTTGAAAGGCACAACCTAAAATAGTGAGGGTTAGATCAAATCCTTTCAAAGTTCTATCCATCTCTCCACAAATCTGAGTTCCAGTTAGATCACATCCCCGGCTACAAAATGACACACATCATGATCTATCTGACTTCAAGCTTCATGCCATATCTCTAATGCTACTCAGACTGAAAAGGAGAACAAATTTGGGTACCAACACTTTCTGGCACCATTGCTGGGGAATATTATTCTATATTTCAGTGCTTCAGGTCCCTGGTAATACTTTTTCTGTGCTTTAGCCCATCAAACAACATTTCTGGTGACTCTACTGGGAACTTGTTGATAATATTTGAGATATCTGAATGCATATCAAACCCTGGTAATGTCCCTGCATGTAAATATGTTGTTGAAGCATCATTTTATAATCAGATTTATAAGGATTAAATGAAGGTTACAAGTTCTTCCTGTAATTTTATCAATTTCCAGTAGTGGTTACACCTTATTTACATTTTTGGTTGATTTATTCAAGAAAGTAAGGTTTGATCTATAAATTCTAGCAAGATTTTCAGTTCTGATAAGTATTTGACAGAGTATTTTAGTGCATTTGCACAACTAGGGTGAAAATCCTTAGTGGTGACTCCATGTTGTTCTAATATTGATAAATACCAGTGTCTTACCTTTTTGTCATTTACTTTTTGTGTTGCTAATCCCTACAAAACTAGAAGGAAGAACATCTTTCTTCCTTAGAGACTTTGCTAAGAAGTTGTTTACAGATTCAAGGAATTCAAAGTTGGAAGGGAGAAGAGTTTGGAAAGTTGTTAAAGGTCAGACATCAAGCAAAGATATATCCATTGGTGAGAGAGATCAACCTTTGGTAGAAGATTATCATTCTTCTTCAAGTGATTCTGATTCAAGAAATCCTCTCATAAACTTGTTTGCCTCAGCTAGTGAAGGTCCTTCTGTTGTACCTGGTAAGTTCCTTCTCCAATCTGCACCTCTGTGTTTTAATTCGAGTAAAAATTTCCAAGAAAATCAGCACTTAGAGAATACCAGTCTTGTGAATCACATTCTTGAGCCCCAAAGATCTTACACTCCTCATCAGCTTGTTTCACCTCCAAGATCACCTCCACCAAACAATATGGCTCAGCCTAGACCTCCATTTTTTGTTAACACCTTTGGTCCCATAGATTTTAGAGGAATGGATGGTTACCCGAATGCTATTCCACAAGATGTCAGAAATAGATTGCCAAAATTTCAAGGCAACAATGCAATAACTAGTGATCAACATCTCAAACTATTTGTTAATATGATGGAAGATTTTGAGATAGAGTTTGAAGATGTGTATATTAAGTTGTTCATTCATACACTAGAAGAAGATGCTAGGGATTGGTACAAGGCTCTACCTGATAATTCTATTGATTCATGGACTGAAATGAAAAATGCATTTAGGTTGCAATATGGTGACAAGACTGATCCTAGATTTCTTTTGTCTGAGTTTGAGAATATCAAGAAGAACCCTAATGAATCAGTCCATGAATTCAACACAAGGTTTAACAAAACTTTGAGAAGGCTGCCTATTAATTTGAGGCCTTGTGATGAATCTTGTCTAATCAAATATGCAAATGCATTTGATAAGAAGGCAGGCTATTACCTAAGAGACAAGAACCCTACCAATCTAAGACAAGCTTTCACCATGGCACTTCAAATTGAGAACAATATCAAAGCAATTGGGAAACCTCTCAAGAGAGATGGTGTAAAATTGATAAACCCTGAAAAACCTCAAGCTAGCAAAGGTGTTGATTTAGAAGAGGTTGTGAAAACTTTGGTAGGGGTTGTCAAAGAAATCTCATACAAGTTGGCAAGAGCTGAGAAGGGAATTGGGCAGACTTCACAAGGTCAGCCTAGGCAACAAGCACAAGATAGATTTGGCAATCACCATAGGAATGAGCAGAGGTTTGATGACAAAGGTAAAGGGCCTGTTGGATCTACAAATAGACATCCTCAAGCACGTGAAGGAAGAGTGTTGCCTGATCCCTTAACTGCTAGGGTTGCTATTGTTAAAGAGGTTGCTGATATTGATTGGTGTGATAGGTGTTTTCTACCCCATCCTCCATGTGAAGTGGACCAGCAAGAAGGTGAAGCTAATAATGATGATGGTACTGATGATGATATTTTCATGATGGTCTATTCTTCAAGCTCACAAGGAGGAGCAACATCTACTGAAGTAATAAGTGCTAGGACAGCTGCAACATTTTGGGATTGCATCAAATGGGTACAAGTCTTTCTTCCCCCTCATGCTCTTGAAGTTTATGTAGTGCAAGCTTTTGAAATTCCTAACAATGACTTTGAATACTTAAGAGCTTTGATGATTAAGAAGTATGATGGTGGTATCCCTTCAGAGGAAGATAGACAATTGTTGATGAATGTTGTTGTAGCTCAAGAGAAAGACTATAACACTAGAAGAAAAGTTGTTAAGGGAGTTGGGCCTTAAGCCAAACCTAAAACACCCTTGCTCACAAGCATTCCAAAAGAAGCTCCTAGGAGAGAAGCACCTGTCAAAAGTTCTGCTGTCCCAAACAAAAATTACAGTCCTCCTCATGCCCAAGCTGCCAAGAATCCACTGCCATCTAATGAATCTTCTTGTCTCCCTTCCAATGTTGTTTTGCCAAAGAGTGTCCCCTATGACATAGCCCAAGTATTGAGCCAAATTAAAGTGAGTGTTCCAATCATTGAGTTGCTTAGAATTCCTGAGCATAAGAAGAGAGCATTTGAGTACTTGGGATTGAAAGAAGAGAAGGTTACTCCAGGCAGAAATGTAAATGTTGTTGAAACTCCACCTCAGATCATTGTTGACCTTGAAACACCACCAGTAGTAGAAGATCTTGGAGAGACACCTGAGGTATATTTGGGGACATCTTTGGTTGATTCCCAATTGAATGTTGATCCATTCTTCACAACTTTGATCATAAAGGATAAGCTACTTCACAATTGTATGTTTGATTCCAGTGCATCATGTAATGTCATGCCTCTAGAAGTCATGAATGAGTTGGACATCAAAGTGACAACAGCCTATGGAAAGTGTACTACCATGGACTCAAGAGAAGTGCCAGTAGTTGGTTGTGTGAAAGATTTGGTTGTGCAGCTTGCATCTTATCCAGGGAGGAATTTAAAATTGGATGTTGTGATTGTTGATTGCCCTACCAAGTGGGGTATGTTATTGTCAAGAAAGTGGGCTGCAAGTGTTGGAGGGAGTGTCCAAATGGACATGTCTTTTGCTACTATTCCCATTGAGGGCAGCCTTGTCAAGCTCTATGGAGAAAAGAAAATGTTACATCTAATTGAGGATCCAAATAATGCTTCTTATGAGGTGTTGTTTGCTGATGTTGATGCTAATAATTTTATTGGTTTTGCTAATGGAAAAGAACACAAAATGGATCAGTCAAAGTGTCTTGAGTAGGCATGTTCTCCTTGGACCTTTCTATTTGATGGAGCTTGCTCCAAATTTTGAAATGGTGCTGGTGCAATTCTAATTTCTCCTAGATTGGAAGAATTTATTTTTTCTTTCAAGCTTAATTTTGAATGTACTAACAACATTGCTGAGTATGAAGCCTTGTTGTTGGGTCTGAGAATTGCATGGAAGTATGGTGTCAAGGAAATCATTGCAAAGGGATATTCAGAGTTAGTTGTCAAACAAATAAGAAAACTATATGCTACAAAAAATCAGCAGATGAAGCAGTATAAGCATGCAGTTTGGGATCTAATTGAAATGTTTGATTCTTTCAATATTGTGCATCATGACAGAAGTATGAATGCTGTTGCTAACAAGTTGGCAGTGTTGGGGTCAAGATTTGGAGATTTCACCATTTCACCTTATTGTGAGTATAATGTGGAAGTGTTAACTAGACCAGCTATCCCTGATAATATCAAACATTGGCAAGTGTTTGATGATGATGCTCAAGTGCAAAGGTTCTTGCAAAATCAAGGTGAGTTTGTAGATCAACATATTGATTAGGAACCAATGGTGTGTGTGACTGAAGGAAGAGAGACTTTGTTTGGAAAAGATATTATCCAATTGAAAACTAACACCATTCCTAGAGGTCTTGTTGCTCTTGAGTCAAATTTTAGCACTACTGATTACATCATCAATAGAAACATGTCTACCTCAAGGGATGTGGAAGAGCATGACTTGGGAACAAAGGATAAACCAAGAAAAGTTTGGTTGGGCAACAGTCTAAACAAAGAGGAGAAACAGTCTTATGTTCAGCTATTAAAGAAATATCAGGATTGTCTTGCATGGTCATATTCAGAGCTGAAAGCATATAGAGAAGACTTATTTCAGCATGAGATCCCTCTTGAAACAAATGCCAAACCATTCAGACAAAAGAAAAGGCCAATTAATCCACTCCTCTCCATGAAAATGCAAGATGAATTGAAGAAACTAAAGGAGGGAGGGATCATTCAGCCCACAAGGTATTCATCATGGGTTGCAAACCTTGTGCCAGTCAGAAAGAAGAATGGAGATATCAGACTTTGTGTAGACTTCAGAAATATGAATAGAGCTTCATTGAAGGACAATTATCCTTTGCCAAACATGGAGAACATGCTGCAGTTAGTGACTGGATCTGAATTGTTGTCCACCTTGGATGGTTTCTCTGGCTACAATCAGGTTGTTGTCAAGGAGTCAGAAAGATTTAAAACTGCCTTTACCACTCCTTGGGGAACATATGTTTATGTGAGAATGCCTTTTGGTCTCATGAATGCTGGAGCTACTTTCCAAAGAGCAATGGATGTTGCTTTTTCTTGGTTATATAAATGATTTCATTGCAGTTTATCAGGATGATGTGACTGTGTTTTCAAGAAGCAGAAAGGACCACTTGCAGCACTTGGAAAGAATGTTAATCAGATGTAGAGAGTTTGGAATTTCTCTCAATCCAAAGAAGTGTTACTTTGGAGTGTAGAAGGCCAAGCTTCTTGGTCATATTGTTTCAAAAATTGGTGTCTGATTGACCCTGAGAGAATAGAAGCAATCAGCAAGGTGCCAATTCTAAGGACAAAGAAGGGCATCCAATATTTCTTTGGGAAAATCAATTTCATTAAAAGGTTTGTGTCCGATTTTTCTGATTTGACTCTTCCTATCACATGCATGTTAAAGAAAGATCAAGTTATCAAATGGGAGGAGGCTGCTATTCAGGATTTTGAAGGAATCAAGGAAGCACTTAAACATGCACCTATCTTGGCAGCTCCGAATTACAAAAAGCCTTTCCAAATTTTCTCCTTTGCTTCTAAAAATACTATTTCCTCTATTTTTCTCCAAAAGGATGAAGATGGGGCTGAGAGGCATATTTCTTTCTTTAGCAAGGCTTTACAAGCTACTGAGTTGAAATGTGCAATCATGGAGAAACAAGCATTTGCCTTGGTGAAAGCAACAAAAGTTTTCAGGCCTTATATCTTAATTTCAAAAGTTGTTGCTTATGTTCCCCACACAATGGTAAAATATGTCCTATTAGAGATGGAGATTTCAAGCAAGAGATGTAGGTGGGTTAATAAACTACAGGAGTATGATATGGACATCCAAACCACAAAGTTAGTAAGAGGTTTGGGTCTTGCCAAGCTCATGGCTGAGAGCAAACTTGCAGACTATGGAAGTAAATAAAGTATAGGAAGAAAGGGTAGATGTTCTTGGGAATTTGGTAAGATCTGAGTGGTACAAGGATATAATCTTCTACCTCAGACACTTATGCTGTCCTGATCATTTAAATAAAAATTAGAAAAGAGCCCTCAAGCTAGATTCTCAAAAATACATCATCACTGACTTTGGGCTGGCTTGGAAGAACCCTGAAGGTATCCTCTTGAAATGTATAACTGAAGAGGAAGCTCCCAAAATAATTTTTGATTTCCATGGGGGAGTTTGTGGAGGACACTTTGCTGGAAGGGTTACAACACACAAAGTTTTGAGAGCTGGTTATTGGTGGCCTACTCTCTTCAAAGATGCAACCATGCTGGTTAGAAAATGTGAGAGCTGCCAGCGTTTCTCTGGAAGAATGAAAGCTTCAGGCTCCCTTCCTTTGCAGCCTGTATCAATTGAAGCTCCTTTCAAATAGTGGGGGATGGAATTCATTGGTGAGATTTCAGACCCTTCTAGTGTTGGCCATAAGTGGATTCTTGTAGCCACTGATTATTTTACAAAGTGGGTAGAGGCAATCCCCACCAAGAAAGTAACACACCAAGTTGTTACAGACTTCTTATTGAATAATATCATATGCATATTTGGTGTGCCAGTCAAGATTGTGGCTGATAATGCCATGTGTTTCAGAGCTAAGCCTTTGATGGCAATGTGCAAAGAATATGGAACCAATTTGACTTATTCTTCAAACTATAATCCCCAAGGAAATGGACAAGCTGAGTCCAGCAATAAGAACTTGTTGAAGATCATTAGGAGAACCTTGGAGTTGAACAAGAGAAAGTGGGGTGAACAACTGAAATTTGTAGTTTGGGCTGATAGAATCACTACCAAAAGAGTTACTGGAAAGAGCCCCTTTGAGTTGGTATATGGAACTCAAGCTCTGTTGCCCTTACATCTATAGTTATCTTCATTTCAGTTTGTTCAACAACTTGAGGATCAAGAAGTCAGTCCATATGAAGCAAGGATCAATCAGATTGTGGAGCTAGATGAAGAGAGAAGAGCATCCCACCAGAGGCATGTCAGATTCAGAGAGAAGTTGAAAATATTGTTTGACAAGAAGGTCACTCCTAGGGCCTTCAATATTGGAGATCTGGTTTTGTTATGGGACATATAGAAATGAAGATAAGGGCAAACATGGAAAATTTGATGCATTATGGATGGGCCCTTACTCCATTGATATCAGAATTGGTGAGCATACCTTTTTTCTTAAAGATTTAGATGGGGAATAACTTGAATTTTCTGTTAATGGAAGGCATCTGAAGCATTTCTTAGATTAATCCCCAAATTTGAGGTATGCACAACTTGTACAGTGTATAATGTTTGGTTTTTTGCTCTATTTTTGGTGTTTTGTTGGTTTGTGGTTTGCCTTGTTGTGTAGCAACCATTTTTGTCGGGTTCTCAGTTGGTTTTTGTTGATTTTGGCTCATGACTCCTTTTCCCAATGAATTATTTTGGCACTTGGTCTACGTTGTTCTTGTGGCACTCATAAGGAGTGCCCATCCCCGAGCAAGAGCCGATGTTGGTGTCCATTTTGATCCTCTATTATTTTGCCCTAATTTTCATTTCACTTTGCTTTCTCCTAAAACATTTTCTATATTTTTAATGCGTGAAATGAAGCTGTTGCCTCTGTTTCCATGCCTTAATCCATTTGAAAATCATTTTCCATGCCTAATTCATGAAGAAGCACCCATGCATGCCTTGTTTATACCCTAATTCTTCCAAATTTGTAGGTTATGCCATGTTCTCCCTTTTGCCCGATCATGAAAAAATCAAAATTGGTTGTTTTATACCAATATTCCTTCAAAAATCCCTCCCCATGGTCGAAACTTGTATAAAATTAACTTCCCCTTGTTTTTTTAGCAAAAAATCCATCACCCATGAAGGAAAAATCAAATTCGGGCATCTCTGGTAAATTCTACGTTTTTGACAGTCATACGATTGTCATTTGACCGTCAAAATTAAGCTCAAACAATGTCTCCTACATGGCTACTTCTGGTTGGACACGGATTGGAGGATTTCTTTGAAAAACTTAGCCATTTTTTAGCTTTGGGAAAAATTTCAAAATTCCCCCCATAACCCTGCCAGGGGACACGTGTCATGTTCTTATGCGAAGGCAGAGGAGTGGGCCGATGGGGAACTTAGGAATTTTTTGCATTTTGGAAAAGGGGAAAAAGGTCAAGGAAGGCCCATGGGTCTACAAAGGAGCCACAGTTTGACACGTGACAAATGTAGAAAGAAGTGCGGGCCGCGGAGGTAAAAGGGGATTTTTTCCCTTTTTTACAAAAGAGTTCAAAATGAAATTTTTTTAGCATGCCCCCGCGAACGAATCACAGGTGGAAACATGTCCACGAAGGGTCAGAGGGAAGTGCAGGCCATGGAGGGAAATGGGGAATTTTCCCCCTTTTTGGCAAAAGGAGTTAAGGCAAAAGTTTAAGCCATGGGCCTGTAAGCAAATCAATGAGCGACACGTGGCGGTCAGAGTAGACAAGGTGGGTCGGCGAGCCGGCAAAGGCAGGAGTGAATTTTTTCTCTTTTGTAAAGAAGGCTTAAAATCAAAATTTGAATTTCTGACCCACTAGCAAATCATCGAGCGACACGTGGTAGGGGAGAAATCAGAGGCGTGGGCCCACAGAGACAAAGTTGAGAATTTTCCCTTGGCTTAAAGGGAGTAAAAATGAAGATTAAGCCCATGGGTCCTTGGCAAAAGAGAGATGGACATGTGGCATAGGATAGAGCGGGTTGGCAGGCCAGCGGAGGTAGGAGGAATTTTTTCCCTTTTTCAAAAAAGACTCAAAATTAAAATTTGGAGCATTGGCCCACGATGAATCATGAGGAGACACATGGCAAGGGAGAAATTGAAGGTGCGGGCCCACGGGGCAATAAGTGAAAATTTTCTAATTTTCCAAAAAAAGTCAAAATGTGTAGAATTGAAGTGTGATCCCAATGGTACCCACCATGTGACATGTGTCAGCTCCAAAATTAAAAGGCGGAGGGGTGGGGAAAAAGGTCATTTTTTTCCATTTTTCCAAAAAGTTGAAAAGTCCAAAAAAATGAGCCTAAATTTGTTCCTAATCATAGTTTGACACATGGAGGGCCCAGATTGAAGGAGAAAGAGCAGATCAAGGGTAGCTGTGCATTTTCATTTTGGGCCACCATTTTTCCTCCAGGAAGCTTGGAATCATGAATTTTGCATCAAATTTTTGGTGATTCCAATGTCTTGGCCTTCTAGGATCTTTGGAATCGGTTTCATGACTCAATTTGCAGGTTTGAGGTGTTTTTGTAATAAATTTTTACTCAGCCTAAGCAAGCACATGAAATGTCAAATTTAAAGTTGTAGAGGTAGTTTTAGATGGTGAAATGATGAGAGGAAAGGCATCTGCATGCCTTGATGATGAAAAATGTGCCTCCAAGAAGAATAATGATCTAAATATTTGTAATGATTCACCATTTTAGAAACACTTGGCAACTCTCGTTGCAAATTTGTTAAATTTCATTTTCAGTGAATCATGAGAAATGGTTATAACAAAATTGATCCCTTGGCATATTATTTTCTTGGGAAAGAAGGCTCCAAGATGGTAAGAGATATATAATGCATGTTTTGAGACATGCAAGAGGTCAGGAAAAGTTTTAAAATCATGAGAAAATTTTGAGAGAAAGCTCAATTTTCTAAAAAAAACCCACCAAAGAACCAAATAATTTCTTTTGTGTTGGATCTTTATGTATGTGAGTTGGTTACAAGTGTATAGCCATCACACAGCTATGAGATTGTTCATGAAACTCTCCTCTGCTAATGAATCTAACAAGCTTTTGAGTTAATCTATATTTTTTTAGGCAATATGATGTCTATTATCATTTTTAAATGCCTGCAAATAGTTTTCATTGTTCTTATTGCAATCTTGCATTGAAAGTATTTAGAAATCACACAGAATCTCTATTTCTTGTTGATGGTTTAGTGGTATTTGCAATCTCATGTTCAGAAGAGCCTTCATCTGATAAAGAGATAAACAAATTTAAAATCACTTTACCTTCCTTGACTGCAAAGATTGCTTATAATCCTTTAGGGGTACCTTTGGCAAGTGGTTTGATCAAGTATTTTTGTGTTTAGTTGAGTTCTTTACTTCAATATTTTGTGGTGACTTCTCAAAGATTGTGTGAAGAGTGCAACTTGGGCTTCCATTTATGCCTCTTATGGTTGAAATAATATCCTAATTATTTGAAGCATTTTATCTTATAGTTGTTCAAGTATTGTAGAGGTTGTCAAAGATCTGATATATCCCAATTTGTCTTGTCAACACCCCACAAAAAAATTCATTCAAACAAACTAATCCTACCCATACTACCTCTGCATTGCATTGTGTTCCAACAAAAGGATCTAACCCATCTACAAAAATGCACAAGGCAAATCAGGATTATAAAATGTCTTCAGTAACCCTTGCCTTACATTGAAAATATCTCCATAATCTGGGAGTGACAACTTGTGAAATTCAGATTTGGAGTGTTGATCATATTTTCCCAAGCCCTTTTCATACTATTTGCATAAATTGAGGGATATCTTCATCTCCTTCACCATTTGGGGGTTACAATATAGGTTCTCTTACCTTGGTTGAAAGGCACAACCTAAAATAGTGAGGGTTGGATCAAATCCTTTCAAAGTGCTATCCATATCTCCACAAATCTGAGTGCCAGTTAGATCACATCCCTAGCTACAAAATGACACACATCATGAGTGTTTCCTGTGACGCAAAATATGGATAATTCCCCAAAACCTATCTTGCCTTGCACGCGTGTGCCATGTGTTTTGAAAAACCCTGCTAGAACCCTTCCCTGTGTTCCTTCTACCCCATGCACCCTTCTTTAACTCAGTCATGCGTTCCCACACACCTTATTGTACTTAGAAAATATTCTAGGGCCCAACAACCCCCCACACTAAGCTTGTTCTCCATACACGGAAACACTCTTCAAGGAATAAAGAATGGTGGGTTCTTACAATGGTTAGAGAGAAATAATAAGGGAATGAATAATTTGGAGAAAGAATGAAATAATGGGGAACTTATTTATTGTTGGAGGAGAGTGAAATACTTCCCTAATTCTGCCTCTAACTTCTCCCAAGTGTTTACCTCATTCTGAGCTTGATGACAGAGGTTACCCACCTGGGTTCTCATCTCCTTAAAACTTAGATCCTCTCCTTTTATGCTCATGGTGTCAGAAAACTCTCCAATTGATTCCCCAAGTCTTCAAGGACATCCATCATACAGGTGATCTGGGGGTAGAGTTCCTTCAACTAGATTTTGATCGAGCCTCACAAGGTCTTGATTGATTCTGAATTCTTCTCCACCTCGGTCAAGATCTTATCTCTTTCCTATTTATTCCCCTTATTTTTCTCTTGTAACTCCTTGAGTTCTATTTCATGTGTGGCAACCAAGATACTTTCCACTCTATCCCTATCAGTGTAGTTGTCATATGCAGCTTCAGTAACTTGCACGATGGCCTTTACTTCTTCAAGAAGCTTAGTGTATCAAGCCAAAATCTTGACAACATTCATCTTGTTTTATTTCTCTTGGCACACCTACACCTCTTCTGTGGATTCTAAAGAAAGTGGTCACCTCTCCATTGTGAGAATGCAAGTCATATCCTCCAGACATTGCAAGGCTGACTCATACTTCTGATTGAGCGGCGCTAAATTGGGGTGCTTCAGGTCAATTACATATGTAATCATCTCCACCTCCTTGGGGACTTCACGCACCTTAGATTTTTCTTCCTTTAGCTCATGGATCACCTAAGTTTTGATCATCTCCTCTTGCTTTAGGTCTTTTCTCTTCTCCATGAGCTCCTTCTTTTTCTTATCTAGTTCCTCCTCTAGGAATCTCACTCTATCACTTATCTCAAACAATTTGGCCTCAATTTCCAATACAGCTTGGACTCATCCGTTGGTGGAATCATTTCCAATATAACTCAGATTTTGGTTAGGTCCACATAAATTCCTTAATAAGATATGATGTACCCCAAAATATTGCCTCCTATTATGCCAAATACACACTTTTCTTGATTTAATGGGACATTGTATTTGATTAAGTCTAAAAGGATGATATGAAGAACCTCTAGGTGATCTCATCACTTTCTGGCCTTATCCAGCAGGTCCTCCACGTAGGATTATACAATATTATGTATAATATCATGGAATATATAATTCATCACTCATTGGTACATAGCTCCAGTGTTCTTAAGCCCAAATGGCATGACCGCATAACATTAAGTTCCCCCAAGGAGTTATAAACTTATTTTTTTCCTGATCCTCTTCAGATATTCTAATCTAATTATACCAAGATAATCCATCCATATGAGACAACAACTTAAAACTAGTTATTGCATTAATGATAACATTGATGGAGGGTAATGGGAAATCATCCTTGGGACAAGCCTTATTTATATCCCAAAAATCTATACAAATGTGAATCTTTCCATTTTTCTTGAGAATGGGGACTATGTTAGATACCCATTGAGAGTAATCAACTGTCTTGATGAATCCCACCTATAGGAGTTTCATCACTTCTTCTTTCACCATGAGGGCCACTTTTGGTTTCATGGGCCTTGACTTTTGCTTAATCAGCTTTGCATCTGTTTTGGTGATGAGGTTTTGCATCATAATGTGTGATGTAATCCCCATCATTTCCTTGTAATTAAATGTAAATACTTTCTTATGCTCCTTGGATGCAGGTATTTATTTTGACCTCCTCTAGAGTTAAAGAGGACCCTAGCTTCAAAATATTTGGTTCTTCCTCAGTCCCAATATTTATATTGATTTTTCCCTCGATTAAGGAGGCGGGGCCAGAGGTAGCTCTAATTATCCCTCTTCTGCCACCTCAAAAATTTCAAGTTCCTTCCTAAGGGAGGACTCTATCATGGGATTTCAAAAATAGGAAGAAGAGTGTGGAATTAGAGAAATATTAACCTCATGATGTGTAAAATGTAGCTCTCAGAGAGCGTTTAGATATTCTAGAGTTGTTTTTTCAATGTAAACATGATCTATAATGACAAACTCGCTCTCATGGAATTTACTCAATTGATATGAAATCAACCCTCTTTTTTCAATTCAATACTGCTATTTTTTAAAGCTGTAAATGCTCATCTCTAGTCTCATACACTTAATTACTTGATTTGCAACCAGTTGTGAATCACCTAGCACCCTGATATTAAGATCACCCATTCTTTTGGCTACGATGAGACCAAGTAGAAGGGATTCGTATTCAGCTCCTTTGTTTGTGCACTCAAAGTTTAATTTGAAGGTAGAAGGTAGAATCCTCCCCTCAGAAGGGGAATTCTTTAATAGATCCAAGAAGGAAATATGTGAGAACGTCTTAGTTAATTCGCTGATCAAATTGTAAGATCCTAATGGCTTGCTTAGCATATCATGAATTTCATCTGATGTGGTTGGGTAGATCAAAATAGGCTGTGAATAATAATCCTTAGTTCTAGTGGGTGTAGTAATTTGTGGTTCATTTTCTAACTCTACCAACCCCACAATTTTCATTTGCTAGTGACCATCCAAAGTATGTGCCACTTATGGGTTTGACAAAGTCGAGGCTTCATGATCATGGGACCCTATTACAATACCTTTATTTGAACCTTTGGGATCTAATCTACCATCTTTTAGATGTGTGGGGAGAGGATCATTAAAGATTCCCAGTGGTGTGTTCTGTGGAGATATTGGTCCCATGTAGGTATTTTGAATGGGATCTTTTAGGCTTGCCAGAAACATGTAGAAAAATAATTGTCTTTGATCCTCTATAAAATTCATTAAAAACTTGTTACAATCGTGACATGTTCTTATGTCACGCTAGTGAACCTATGGAAACTACAATATAAATCGGGATTGTAATCTCAAGGCCTTTGGTTTGCACCTTGTTGTGGTCCGAAATTATGATTATTCTTCATCAGTTTATTGTTATTGTTAAAATTCAGGAACCCTTTCCCTTCCTATTTAAATTGGTTTGGATACCCGCCTGGGTATTGTTAGGGCCTTGGGTTTTTGTTTGTCTTTCCTACTGAGGTTGTTTTTTGTTGTTTTTTCTTGTGGTTAAAATCTATAGCATTGACTAAGGGCAAGAAGTTGTTGTTTCTTTAATTGTTGTCGTTGTTATTATGGTTGTATGAAGTGGAAGTATTGGGAGTGTTAACAATGTTACGTTTCTTAGGTTGGTCCGTCACTCCATCTGTCATGACTCCATGATTCTTATTAAGGATTTTTGGTCCTTGATTGCTATTCGTGTTGTTGGAGTAACTGGGGTTATTTTGATTAGGGTTGACTAACCTTCCATTAGCTCTATAAGTCTTACAACCACTATCAATGGCCACTTGGTCAATTCTAAGAGCACCCTATAACACCTCTTCATAGCTCCTTAGTGGGAAATTTTAAACCTCATCCTTCATCTCCCTGTTGAGAGAGTGGAGGAACAAATCACAAAGTTCCATTTGATCCATATTTGGAGCGCTTGCAGAAAAGTAAATAAATTTTCGCCACCTTTAAATGAAGTGGGATGCAGACTCATTGTGCTCTTTCTTGATATGAAATAATTCCTTGATTCATGTTCCCAAAAGTTTATTCATATTGAAATCTTTGATAAATTTTTATACGAGTTACTTGAACGAGTGTATTGAAGCCTTTGGTATCCTATAGTACCAGTCAAGAGAAATACCTTCTAATGTATTAGGGAAAAATTTTACAATGAATGCGTCCCATAGAAGCAGTTCTTGAATGGTTTTTGTGTAAGCCTTAATGTGGGTGTTAGGATCGCCCTCCCCCTTTGAATTTTGGAAGATTAGGTAAGGGTCTCAGGAGCATGACTGTCCGAATTGAGAAGTCAAGGGGCTCCTTGAGATATTTAGAATAGGTCCCCATTGCATATGTTTCCACCATTGAAGATCCTTATTAAGGAGGTGGAGGCTGCATCGGTTACTGAAATGGAACAACATAGACATTTTCTGGGGCACATGGCATCCCCTACAATTTTCCATATGGAACCAGGTAGGTATATATGTCCCACTGTAGACATTTAGAATACATGTGTACATAGGGGGGTTGATTAACTTTATATGGAATCAAAGGAAAAAATCCAGGAAACATTGAATTGATGTCTGGTATGGCATTTGAGAATGCACTTCCAGTTGGTTCCTATTGTAGATATCCATACGTTGCATGAGGGGGCATACCTAAGGTTCCTATCCCCATAAGCAGATCCCCAGGTTTTTGAGTATTCATATAAACTAGAGGATTCTATGTAGTAGGTATTTTTCTGTAATATTGTGGGTAGGGAGTAGTTCATGCTTTCCATGTGTATGAGTTCTAAGTATTCTAGGAAATATTTAGCTCTTTGACTTTGTCTACCAAAGATGAGATGACATCTCCTATTGACGGGAAAGTGATTTTCTTAGGTGATTTTTTTAACCCTCGGAGGTTGTTAAGGGGTATGGTATCCTGCTATGAATTGTTCACTATGTTTCCACCCCTCATTGGCAGTATTTTAAGTTGTTTAATGGGTAACATTATTGTTTTGGAGTAGGACATCACCTTGTCCTTGCAACCTATCGAAATATTAGTTCATGTTCCAGAATTTTTGTTCACTCTTAGCATATCATGCTAAATACTCCTCATCTAGATGCGGGATTTGAGTCGATTGCATGCTAATGGGATTTTGAAAAAATACCCGAGGAGATGAACTTGCTTTGCCAGTAAAATTCATGTTTTTTGAACTTGATTGTTCATGAGGATAGGTCTGCGTGACTTGGTCAAGTTCCTCAATACGTACAGTGGAACCAACATTGGTTCTCTGAAGCAGAGGGTTTTGAGCTGATGAGCAGTTATCCTCCCACATTGAAAGTGAAGGTGATTTTTGTGGTATACTTGATTGGTAGGTATACATGTCAAAACCTTGGATGGGCTAAATTTACTCATTATATACTGACATATTAGGGGGGTATAAGAATACCCACAGAATAAAGGATGGACAAAGAAAGTGGAAACATTTAGAGACTAGCTCTTCACGTCGGGTTCACCAATTTGTAGGGATGAAAATTGACATGTAACCTTCAACCGCACTCGACCTCCCAAGGTCGTGCCAAAGTAGCCAATGTTGAATGTGTGTGGATAACTATAGGAGGTTCACTGACTAATATCTAGTAGTGTGATCTCTTGGTAGCTGAGTTGGCAAAGGGGATATTTAGAGGATATGAACAGGTAGTGTAAATTCCCTATGGTTTTTTTTCCTAACTTGGATCTAAGTCTTTATCTAGTTTGAAGTGTCCAAATTAAATAAGCTGAAAATAACAATCTATGCTACTACTGAAAGGGAAACTAATCTAAACAAATCAAAAATTTGAAACATTACGATCACAAACAACAAATTTCTTCTATTCTAAATAATTAAAATATTTCTACACTAAAACTAAACAAGAAAAATAACCTGGTGTGGTTATTCACCTGTGTTGAGTGTATTGAAACTAAAATAAATTAAAGCAAGAACTTTTCCAAGTGATTTACGATATATAGACAACCTCCGACAAATATTCTCTCCTTCAGATCCACAAGGATAGGAAGAAGGGGATCCGTCACTGGGGGTTGTTATAAAAGATTCAAACCCTCTTGGAAATTAACTAATTACTTGCAAATGAAAGTAAATTGATTTCTACTCTATTTGATATGATGTAACAATGATAAATTGTAAGGATGAAGGAAATCAAACAAAAAATCCAACCTGGAATTCATAGAACAGAAGTAAATCTAGCTATGTAGTAATTTGTCCCCTCAGTTTGTTCTTTCTTTCTCCGAGTGTTCATATGAGTCCAAGGGATTGGGAATGCAAGAAAAATGGTAGGATGATGGTGCTTGAGAAATGTCTGCTTCAAGGTAGTCCAGATGCAATGCAAGTAGAAGAGAGATAGCACAAGAGATCTGAGCTTGACTATGCAATTCCTAGCAAGATTGTGGCAACAATACAATGCAAGATACATAAAAATTGTCAAGCCTTTTGCTTGAATACAAGCATGGAATATAGAGGAATGGAGGATGGGAGGTGCCTTCAAGCTCAAGGCAAGAAGGATCAGTTCCAACTAATTAAATCTATTTAAAAATAGAAGGAGGAAGGAGAACCAAACAATCAAAGCTAATTTTAGACAATTTAGCTCACAGATGCTTGCAAAAAGCAAAATTAAGTGAACCGTCACATGCTAAAACATGTGTGAGGAATTCTGGAAAAGTGGGTAGGACTGCCACCCTACGCAGGGTGGTGGTTTTAGGATCGCCACCTTGTTTTCAGTGGTGGTTTCAGAACCGCCACCCAGGCAGGGTGGCGGTCCTAACACTAAAGGCCAAAACATGCACAGAAAGAGGCTGGAGGCTGGAAAAAATGTGGGAAGGCTAAGTAAACATGTTGAGGCAACAAATATACACTGTGAATGGAATTTGGAGCTCGAACACTTTCTTAAAAGGACCTTAATCATCATTGGGGACTTTTGTAACCATTTTTCCAACAATGTAGCAAATGTAATTTTGGGTGCGTATATATTGCCCCCTTAGAGAATAATTTTAGCCATGAAAATGCATAAAACGTAGACTTCAAGTATGGCATTCCTGAAAAGAGGAGTTAGAGGTTATACCTAACATGCCCGTGTGTCGAAATGTCGCTTCCCAAACTCCAGCTACCTGTAAGAGAAAATAGTACTCAAGTGCAAATAGATAAAATATTGAAAAATAAACACCAAATCAAAACAAAAAGAGGACTTACTATCTGTGCGGGGATATAGTAATATAGTTGTGCCAATTCTCTAGCAATGTGAACACATATACTCAAAACGAGGTTAAAAATAACATATATATATCAAAACAAACTCACTTTTCAATTCATTTATGCATTGTTTATTTGGCAAATTTGGAGCTCTAGATTCACGGTGATTGTTTCTGACAAGAGTACAGCCAAAATGACCATTGTGAAATAGTGATCATGCCTTCACGTGCGGGATATCGACTAGCACGGTCAAAGGTTGGTTATTTTCACTTTTGTCTATTTATACCCTAAATGTAAAAATTTTGAAAAGTTCACCTAGGGGGCGCCGATAGGGCATGCTTTTATTTTGTTGAAAATGTTCCTTTTTTCCATTTTTGAACATTTTTAGGGTTAAGGGCACGTTTAGAAAATCAGTTTAGGGCCACCTCCCAAAGCAGGGTGGCAGTCAAGGGACTGCCGCCCTGCTTGGGTGGTGGTCCTGGAACCGATGCCCTGCACTGGGAGGCGGTTCTGAACAGAATGACCAAAACGTTCACTAACTTGGATTTTTTTGTATTTTTAATGTTTTATCATGTTTTTGACAAGCTTTTCTTCTTATATACATTACTAACTTTATCTTTTCTCATGTTTTGGTGAATACAGAAGGATGAGAAATACATCCACTATAGTAGAGAGAGAGTGTGTGATTGGCTCACTGGGATTCTAGATCAGTTGACCCAGACTAAGAGGGACACTCTGCAGAGGGCAGGTATCTAGAGGATTTCACGAGTACCCCACCTTTCCCCTACCAGTTACATATTCTATGACTTTTTATCCTACTAGGACATATATCGAACCACCTTCTAGTTTCCAAGAGTTAGGGAAGAGTGGACCATTACTCTAGAGGATGTATACCACATCCTTGGGCTCCTAATTCTTGGGAGGATACTGACTTTAGAGACTACAAGATCTAGGGCCGCGATGACATAGTGGGCCACATATATGGGAGACATTGTTGTCTCATGTAACACCTTGTCAAACTGTTATATTCCTCTTTTTCATTACAAGCGTTGACATGTGATTTTCAGGACAAATGTATGTTTTGTGGATGTTTAAAAATCATGCTTGCCATGGATAAATAATCATCTCTTTGATTGTAGGGCTGATGTGATGTGCTTGCAATAATCTATTTCACTTCTTATGAGTAAGTTGTAATCTGGTCAGAATTGTTGCAAGCTTAACCTTTGCAATCGGACTCATCCTTGGATCAATTCCATTGATCCAAGGTATGTTTTAAATCTTCTTATCTAAACTGAATGAAAAAACTGACATTCATTGATTAAGAGACTTAACGGATTGAACTTGTGTTTGTTGTAAATTCTTTAAGATCTCAAAAGACCATGCCTGCATTCTATTTTGTGTTTTGCTTGGCTCTTCTTGATTGACCCTTGCAGGGCGCCTAATGGCGTTAGGGGAAACCTACTTCAGGATTCTAGGGAAAGAGAGAAAAATGTGCCCTATATCTATAAGGTCTATCCTAAACAGATTCGGGACTCAGGTAATTTACCTAACTCTTTCTACACCACTCTACGTGGGATGACATCCTAACCTAAGTTGTTAACGCTAAGTTAATATGAAAAGGGTAAATAACCTAAAGGATGCTAAGTTATTTCTAACCTATTGTTTTGGTTAATCTACATCCTAACTTAAGGTGGAAATTTATTGTTTGGGGGTTATATCCTAAGATTATATATTTTAAAATTAACCTAAGATCTAACCTAATCCAATTACATCTATCCTAAACTAATGGGTATGAGAGGGAACCTATGGGTCGATTGGCAAGTGAGAGCTAAGCAGTGGTTCCTAAGCTTTTAATGCGATAGGATTTTGATTTATTTGGCATTAAGGCATGGTTGTACTACCAGTTTGGCATGGGCTAGTGAAATTTGAAGGAACCTACATGGAAGCATCACTAAGTTTAGAAATGCATGTGGAAGTTCAATGTGGTCTCACCAACTTTGGATGGTCGTGGCAATGAGAGATAGGTAGGAATATGCAATTAAATGTCATTAATTCACCTCGGTTCTTATGAGAAAAACATCTTGGAAGGCATGCTGGAGGATTTTTTGGGGGTTATATTACTTTTCATGCTTCATGATTTTTGCTTTTCATGGAGTTATCTGGTTTTTCGAACCAGTAGTTTGATCTGCACTTTGTGGCTATTTTTGAATTATCTGACCTATTTTTGGTTCGAGGAATGTATAAGAGGCATTGTGGAAAAATATTATTGTTGTTTGATCTTGCTTGGAGAAGAAGGGATGTTGGAAACTCAGCTAGAAGTCTTCTTCAAATCAGTAGAGGAACTATTAGGAATGATAGGCTCTACCCATTAAGATTTCTTTCTTTCTTCTAAATGATTCATTAAAACAATTCTGCTCACTGGAAATGTATTTTTGCATGATGTGTTTGGTTATTTACTTGCATGTATTCATGAAATTTATGTGCGTTTTGGAATATGAATTCTTGGTTGTTAATGGTAGTTCTTGGGAACTTTCTATTAAATAGTTGTTAGAGGTTTGCATGCGAATTTGTATTGAAACTCTGTAACTTATACTTGAATCTCTATTGAACTCTGTATCTTGTATTCAAAGCTTTGTTTCTAGCATTCGAGAATAATGTGAAATGAATTGGCTAGTTTCTTGTTGGGTTTTGAATCTATGTTTAGTCTTGTATTGAAGCTTCAAGATTCTTTATGAGTTTATTGGGACCTTGTGTTTGTTTTGGACTGTGTAGGAATTATGTGTAGTTTTGAACCGTTGGTTGAATCTTCGTATTCAACAACTATACTGGTATATAGTTCTTATGAATATTGAACTTATTGTTAATGTGTTGCATTGCATCCTATGCTTGAGCTCTGAACTGGAGTTTTATTCTTCCTTAGGGAAACGGAAATTCTTGAACCCGTAATATAGTGTTGGTGTTATTCTAAGCTTTTATTAGGGCCATGGATTTCGTTATAAACTCATATTTAAGCTTGCATTATTAGAACTTGTGTTCAAAGCTCATGTTTAACTCAGTACAGGTATCCATTTTTGGTTTTTTTGATATTTTATTATAATCAACATGTTTACCTTTGTTCAGGTATTCTAAGCAGGAGTTTATTGGGTATTAAGGATTGTAGAGCTTCAACCTCAATTTTTATATTGTTTGTTGAAGGGGGGGTCTTGTGAGTTTTATTTGGTTGGAGGTGGACCGTGTAACTTCTTTTGAGGTCTCATTTATTTTGATTTTGAGAAAGAACGGTTGTATGGCTTATTCCTTTAAGACCACACTATGTTCTTGAACTTGAGTGTTTTATTTTTGAAATAAACGAAATAGAATTACGACCTGTTTTGGGACAGTCGTATCGATGGAAGAGTTTTTGGACTTTATTATTTACTTCCTTTTTGTCTTTGATGATGAAACAAATTCTTACATGTCATAATCTTTTAGCTAGGACTCAAAGAGGTTGGTGATGAATCTGTTTGGTTGGAATAAGTTTGGGATAATGCTTGTCTTAAATGAATTGCTTAGTTTCTTACTCTCTTCTAATCTTTAATTTGATTTGTGGGTTTAGTAGAATGCTGAATTTAATACTATTATATTGTATGTGTTACGAAAGGATACAGTTTCACTAAACTAGATGTTTGGTAATGTTTCTCTTATTTGGGATTACGAACTACCTTCTCATTTGTATTTTTTCGATTAATTCTTTATAATGGGAATGCAGTCTTCGAGTCGTGAGTCACTTTGATATTGTAATATTTTATGATTGGAGGACTTCTACTCCTTTATTGCATGGTTTTTTGAACCTCCAAGTTTTATAGAGAAAGAATTATGTTCTCTTAGGGACACTATACAGTTAGGGACTGTATTGGGTTTTTCTTTCTGAGATTTGAATTTGTACTTGTGCTTGGTGAATGGAAATAGGATAACCAGCTTGCTAGTTTTGATTGGAAAGATGCAGTGTGCATATCTTTAACTGGGCATTCAGTTTTGTGTTCTCTTTAGGGAACTAACTAGAGAATTTCTAAGTTTGTATTAGATAATGGATTTCATTTCATAGTATAAATGATCTGAAATATGGATTGGGTCCTTTGTGGTTTGAGATCCTTTATATGTATTGTATAAGTTCATTGACTGAACTTCTCTTTTATTGATTCTCTTCTGAGATGGAAATTTTCTTGTGGATTGGTTGAGAGATTTATTTTATTCGACTATAGCTTGGATTTTTGGAAAGATTGGCTATAGACCTTTTTGAATTATAAACTACTAATATATTGAAGTTAGTAAAACTTTCAGTTAGATTGTTTTAATCTGCTTGGATTGAATTGGGATTCTTGTTTGGTTTTTGCCTCTTTATTTAAGGACTCCTTATTTTGTCATCTTTAGACTGAGGCAATGATGTGTGTTCTAAACATGATTCTTTCCTTTAGAGGAATTGTGTCTGAGAATTAGTTATGTATTGATTCTCTTCTTTGATTATGTGGAAAGATGAAGCATACTAATATGAGTTATGCTATAACTAACCTCTTTGCTGCTTGGAAAAGATAAAAGTGTATTTCTATTTCTATTAGTTTATGAAATAATTGAATGACAAGACTTGTTGACTGTTTAAAGTGATTGATAGGATCAATTAAGTCTTGTGATAAAATTTTGATGTTGCAGATTATAATATGTTTTTTTCTTAAAAGTAAATTCAGATTTTCTTAATTGTAATTATTTTTAGATGTTATTACTTATGATTATTTGTATGATGTTTATTAATTGTTTATTTAAAGCAGAGTTATTTAATGAAACAATTAGTGGGATGCACTTTACATTAATGCTTATTGCTTATCATGCTTAGTTCATTGAATTGACCCGTGCTAGCAATTTTACAGATGGACATCGTAAGTGATAAAAGAAGACAAGAACTTTCATGTTGTATTGGGCTTATTTAATTATGGACCTTATGTAAAGAGTTTTGATTCATTCTTGAATTGTATTGAAAAATAAAAGTTGTATTCTTTTGGGAAAGAGGTTGTTTGTTATACAACATACGTGAAATACATAGTCTTGTAATGTATAGTTTTATAATGATGAATTGAAAGTTGAGATCTACTTGTATTGGCTATG
Organism: Taxus chinensis; assembly: GCA_019776745.2. Taxonomy (NCBI): domain Eukaryota; kingdom Viridiplantae; phylum Streptophyta; class Pinopsida; order Cupressales; family Taxaceae; genus Taxus; species Taxus chinensis. The sequence goes on from CM034154.1 coordinate 475,542,586, forward strand.
TAAATTATTTTGTGTTTAAGAATAAGATGGAAACCCTATCTTGATGTTATTCATATTTTCTATATGATTAAATCAGGATAAACTTGAGCAGTTGGTTAAAGGGAAATAATTGGATTCCCTTATTAAGATGTAGCTTGTTAAGTTGCATAAGATAACAATCTTATCTAAACAATTCTAACATAGTAATGGAAAGTGTAAAGAATATGCAGTAAAACTATAAAAATTGAGAAAGATAAGAAGGGTATGACAAACCCTAACACTTAATCATGTAGAGGAAGATCCTTCCTCACTAAAAGAAATGTAATCCAAAGAATGGTGATATGATCGTTAATCGTTATACTTCTTTTCTTATAAATTCTACTACTAGTTGAACCTATTTAGTTGCTACACCTTCTTTGAATGATTAAATTACATTTAATGGAACTTATGATGTTGTTCTCCTGTTCCTTTGGCTATATGTTTGTTAAGCCAAGTAAAACAAACCTAGAAAGCAATCATAAGTTAAGGAAGTTATTTAATGACTAAATGAATCAAATTTAGAAAATAACTTATGGAGTGTTGGATTAGTGTTTGGCAAGGTTGTTGTAATCAAGTAATAATCCAAATTAACAATGTATTAATAACCTCCTTGGGGTATGTACATCTTGATGAGGTAGTTTCTATAGGATGTTCACACACACCAACTGCAGGACTGTACCTTTGATAAGGCAAGGGTTTTCTCAAGGATACAACGTTGCAGTTGACATGTGGTAACACCCTTCTGCATTGATCATCTGGATCTACACACAAATAAGGACATGAACTTCATTTCTCTCTAGGTCAAGTTAGTGGCATGTTTAGGATGCTAGGGTTAAACCTTGGACAAGTGGACTGATAGTAGTCAGTAAATATCATTCTTGATAACAAAGGAGTGAAGTGAAGAACGTATTCTGAAATGACGAGTATGTCATCTAGGAATAGTGACATAAATAGTGTTGAAATGTTTGGCCAAAGTATTGCAAGATTCTGGTTGCATTGTCCTATGTCACCTAGTTTAAAGCAACGTGATATTAGATGCATATTGGTAACAAATATTTAGATATGTTCTTTAAATAGATCACTCAGTACCCAGTTTAGGGTAGGAAAACTGAGTATACAAAGTATACAATAAGTATTCAATACTTAAAGTTAACATAAATACATCAAGAGATCACCGAGTTATGAAATAAATAGATCAGTAGATCACTGACTTATGAAATAAATATATCGGTAGATCACCAAGTTATGAAATAAATAGATCAGTAGATCACCGAGTTATGAAACAAATAGATCAGTTGATCAGTGAGTTATGAAATGAATAGATCAGTGGATCACCGAGTCATTTACAGCTACATATAATTATATGTTTGAGATTGATTTGCATGGAATGTGTGTTCTAAATAATTCTTTATTTAGAAAAAATAACATTATGTAAAAAAAAAAGCCCTTGTTTCTAAAGTCTTAAAATGGGAATGTTACATCTCATCTTGTTTGAAGAAGGGGATGAATTTCTGGTCGATTACTACTGCTCCTATTCCAATCATTTGGAGGGCCATTATGGGTATCCTATCCTGATGATTGATCAAGGAAAAGGGAGGCGACAATCTTCTCTACTATTGGGCTCTCATTATTGCACATATTGAGGGACATGGCCATAGGTATGCATGGGGAGTGGACATCTTAGGGACTAATTACCATGACCTATACATGGTAGTCTAATCGTAGGGGCAGTCACTGAGCCACCCCACTCTTGTCATGAGCTAGGTATATGATCCCATCACCCCTTACAGAAGGTGAGTACAGGTTTTGGACTCAGCGGTCATATAGGCAGTGAGGTGGAAAACTATGTCATTTCTTAGGACACCCCATCAGCTAGTGGCTTCTCTTACCACAACAGACATGGTTTCTACTCCCTAGCAAGACATGGCAGGGTTACGAGGAGAAGAGGTGACCACGGTGGTATATTTCTCTACTACAAGCCAGCTAGTTAATAGGGATGGGAGAGTTGAGATCCACTCATTTAATTGGGTTCCTTAGCAGTTTTTCCTACCATATGTTGACATACTTCCACCAGCAATAATGGTCTACATGACCATTCAGGAGGCTCAGAGGGGCCCTTTAGGAGACCTCGATAGGATAGTAGTTACTCCAGGTGTGCCTATTATAGTTAGGCACATAGTTCATGCTCGATGGGAAGTTAGTGCCCCTCGAGTGCCTTTACTCCAAATTTTGGCTTATCTCGCCCATAGTGGAGAGGAGGATGAGCCCATTAGTGTAGCCTTTGATTCTGACAAGCACACAGGGGATGAGATGGAGGATGAGTTAGTCAGAGAGGAGACTAAGGAGGACAAGGGAGGAAATCTGAGACTGGTGAGGCATCCCATATGGCAGAGGAGGAGAGTGATCCTGAGTGGTATAACACTCAAGATATGTTGAAAGCCGCACATGAGGAGGCCATTTTAGAGAGAGAGACCTTAGTCTCATAGGATTCATTTCCTCTAGGTGGGGAGGGGGATGATGAGTCTATGATTGAAAAAATTTTGGACTCTGGCTATGGGGAGGCCCCACAGCCACCAGCAGCATCGGAAGCATTAGTCATTGACCCTACTTTGATGCCCAGAGATCTAAGTATGTTTGAAACTCTTTTATCTCCTTTGTTAATTTGGAACCTTAGTTTTTATATTCTTGTTTAATTTACATTTTTTGTTTTTCTAACTTATCTACTCTTCTCCTTCCCTTCTTATAGTGACTTCACAGGATTGGAGAGATCTCATCCGATGGGTGTGTGTGGATACTCTATTGATCCCCTTGGGGAAGACCCAAGCCAAGATAACTAATGATTTAGGTCAGTCGCTAGCTGCTAGAAGACACATTAACGTGTTTGCTCCTGTTTGGAGGATAGTGAAGGTGGTGACCTCCCTTCATACTATGGTGGCTAGATATGAGGCTGTCAAGCATCTGATGAGGTGGAGCCATTCCCATAGCGATACCATAGCCAACGGCCACTGTCATGAGCACTCACACCATTCAGTTCCCTCTCAGCATTATCACAGTCGTAGCAAGAGCTCTGGACATGGATGTGCACCATATGAGGGATCCCACAGGGATTGATAGGCAACCGGGCCATTTATTGCTTTATTTCAATTTTTTCGAGCACTATATGATTTTTTTTTGTATATTTTGGGCTCATTAGGAGCATTTTGACCACACCTTAGCACATGATGGCATTGTATAGAAATTTGACCCACTATGATATATACAGACTCTTATTTTTTATTCGAAAATCCATTATATCTGAGTTGACTCTCTTTTGGTTTATTTCTCATGTGTACTCTAGATGTTTAGAATTTATTTTTTCTCTGTTTTTCAGAATGCATGCAATGGGTGTGAAATGATAATAGAATGATTATTTTTGTATTTTATAATGTTGATATATGATAATGTGAATACAATGTTATGTTTGAACTTTGGATTCTTTAAACAATCTTTGTACTTCATATTGTCTCGAAAAAATGTGGTGACACAATGATATGTTAAGAATATGTACTTTCCTCACTCCTAACCCCACGCAACTAGTAAGATGTGAGGGATCAACACTAAGAGCCAGAAAGGGTACAAGTTATGAAAAATTGTTGAATGGTAATGATGAGGGAAAGATAATGGTTTGATAGGACCACATTGAGACACTACAACTTCACCCTACTCAAGTTACCTCATAGCTTAGAATGTGATTTACTTTCCACTTTATCTAGAATTAGATCCGTAGATGGCTACTTGGTTGACCAAATCTAGTTTTGAGGTTTTAAACTCTTTTGGATTTTTTGGACATCTAACTCACTTTGCTTTTGACTTACGGTTTCTCAACATTTGAGTGAATTATTTGTAACTTTCAATTTTATAAAAGAGACCCCCTACTCCTTGCCCCATGCTACCAGGAGGAAGCATGGGCTCACCACCATGGACAATAAATAGGTGAGTAATGGCATTTCTCTCTGTTTCCAACCCTACATCACTAGTAAGAGACATAGGCTCAACACCAAAGGTTGGTAGGGAAAAGAAATGTGTAAAATAAAAAATTTATGTGGATTTACATTTTTCTTACTCATCTAGGAAAAAAAAAATTATATGTTATTATTTCCAAGGAGATTTTATGGGATAGATGTGACACCATGAATCTTCTAGAATAGACTATAGGTAAAGACACTTAATCTAGAAAGAGACTATAAGTAGAACCAAGTATGCAGGCCTTGGTATGATCACAGTCAAAACTTTGTCTTATCCTATTTGAACTAATGAAATGATTTGAAAACAATTGATGATACCATGAAAATTTGGAGCGACATGATTTGTATGTTTTTCCAATGTTTTTCAGAAGTTTTTAGGAGTTGCTATTAGAATAACTCCCTTAATCACAAGTTTTATAGAATGAGTTGGCAAATGAAAATGCAATGTAGATGCAGTAATGTACATATCAAAATGCTAATGGATCATGCATAATACCTCTTTAGGTGAAGAGAGTTAACATATTCACTAAAATCCTCACCCTCTTGTGTACACAGGTGAAATGCCCCATTTTTGTATTCTTCTACTACTCGATATGGACCCAACCACCTAGGTCTGAATTTTCTTCCCTCACCAGTTTTTTTGTTTATCTAGTTATCAAGTCTTAAGACCAAATATCCCTCGTGTATTTCACGCTCATAAAACTTCTTATTGTATTGCCAAGCCATCTAGTCATCGTAAACATTGTGTAGTTGTTTAGCATTGAGTCTAACCTCACCAAGGCTTTCTAACTGAGAGAGTTGCACTTCTCGATATCATTCGTCTCCCAATATTCCATGTAATAAAATATGGAGACTCACTATTTCAACCTTCAGTGGTAAAAGTTCTTCCGCACTAAATACCAAAGAAAAGGGGGTTTCCCCTATTGATGTTCTAACTGACGTCTAATAGGCCCACAAGGATGGAAAAATATTTAAATGCCAACCTTGTTTGTTCTCATTAATGGTCTTAAGGAGGATGGACTTTAATGTTTTATTCATAGCCTCATCCTCTCCATTGGCCTGAGGATAATAAAGAGAAGTCTTGTGATGACCTATCTTGAACTTTGCACACAATTCACGCACCTCATCATTCTTGAAAGAGGGGACATTATCTGAGATAATGACTTGTGGGACACCATACCTACAAATGATTTGGTTTAAGATGAACTTAGTGATCACAGACCTAGGTACAGTGGTAAGAGGCATGACTTCTACTCACTTGGTAAAGTACTATGTGGCCGTGATTATGAAGTTATGGCAATCTGTTGATGAGGGAGGGAATTTCCCTATTAAATCCAGGCCCCACGTGGAAAAGGGCCATGGGGTTTTGATTGGTTGCAAATCCTATGCCAGTATGTGGATCTCATGGGAGAACTCTTGGCATTTGTGACATCTGTACACAAAATCTATTACGTCATGTTCTAGAGTGGTCCAAAAATAGCCCATCTAATGTATCTTCTGAGAAGTGGCATGGCCACCGAAGTGACCTCCACATACTCTATTATGTGACTCATAAAGAATATTTTTGGATTCTTCAGCATGAACACATCTTAACAATATTCCATCGAAGGCCCTGCGATAGAGCACCTGCTCTAGAATAACATACTTAGCAGAAATAACATATAACTACGTTCTTTGTTGAGATGTTACCCCTTCTAGATACATATGGTCCACTATAAAATTAATGATGTCAGTATACCATGGACACATAGAAATGGGGGGCCTAGTCTCAACGAAGTACACATACTCATCGGGGAAGTCTAGATCTACCAGATCACCTCCATCCAATGGATTATCAGCTAACCAATCTGCAATGATTTGTCCTTTGACAGATATATGATTAACAATGTTAACTCAAATTCACCCATCAGAGTTATGAAGTGCCCGGCCTTCTTAGATAAGGATCCTTACGTGAAGAATGTACGTAAGTGATATGACTTAACAATAACCCTCGTTTCTTGATTCAGCATATAATGTCTTAAGCACTTCATTGATAAGACTATGGCAAGGCATTCTTTCTCTTATTGGGTGTAAAGTGTCTCATAATCAAGCAACATTTGACTAATAAAATAGACTGCATGCTCTCATTTGTCATCATCTTCTTGAGCCAACATGCAGGCTAGTGAAACATTCGTAGCTCGTGAATATAAGATCAAAGGGTGATCCTATCTAGGTGGAATTAGCTTGGGAGGGGATAATAAGAACCATTTAACTGCCTCTAAGGCCTCGCTGCATTCTTCTATCCAATTAATTCTATAATCCTTTTTCAAAAAATTGTTGATTGGGTGAACAGAAAAGGTCAAGTCAAGGATAAATCTTCGGATAACCCCGAGTTTTCCAAGAAAATATCTAATGCTAGACTCATCCGTTGGTGGAATGATTTCCAATACAACTCAGATTTTGGATGGGTCCACATCAATTCCTCGAGGATATATGATGTACCCCAAAATCTTGCCTCATGTTACGCCAAATACACACTTTTCTGGATTCAATGTGATGCCATATTCGATTAAGCATGAAAGGATGATACGAAGCACCTCTAGGTGATCACCGTGCTTTCTGGCCTTAGCTGGAAGGTCATCCACGTAGGATTCTACAATATTATGTATAAGATCTTGGAATATATAATTCATCACTCATTGGTACGCAGCTCCATTGTTATTAATCTCGAACTACATGACCATATAATAGAAAGTTCCCTAAGGAGTTATAAACATGGTTTTGGCATGATCCTCTTTAGATATTCTGATCTTCTTATACCCATAGAATCCATCCATAAGAGATAACAAGTCGAAACAAATTGTTACATCAATGATAACATTGATGGATGGTAATGGGAAATCATCCTTGGGAGAAGCCTTATTTATAACTCGAAAATATATACAAATGTGAATCTTTCCATTTTTCTTAAGAATGGGGACTATGTTAGATACCCATTGAGAGTAATCAACTGGCTTGACGAATCTAACCTAGAGGAGTTTCATCACTTCTTCTTTCACCATGAGGGCCACTTTTGGCTTCATGGGCCTCAAATTTTTCTTAATCGGCTTTGCAACTAGTTTGGTGATGAGGTTCTACACCGCAATGTGTGATGCAATCCCCGTCATTTCCTTATAATTAAATGTAAATGCTTCTTAATGCTCCTTGAGAATGTGGGTATGTATTTGAACCTCCTCTGGAGTTAAAGAGGACCCTAGCTTCAAAATATTTGCTTCTTCCTTGGTCCTGATATTTATATTGATTGTTCCCTCAATTAAGGAGGTGTTGTCTTCCTCAAACTCAAGTGGGGCTGGAGGTATCTCTAAATCCCCCTCTTCTTCCACCTCACAAATTTCAATTTCCTTCCCAGGGGAGGACTCTATCATGGGATTTCAAAAATAGGAAGAAGAGTGTGGAATTAGAGAAAGATTAACCTCCTAATGTGTAAGATGTAGCTCTGGGAGAGTGTTTAGATATTCTAGAGTTTTTTTGTCAATGTAAACGTGATCTGTAATAACAGACTCACTCTTAGTATCTACATCTGTCAACATTGGAGTTACCAGTGTCTTACAAACCAAAGGTTCTACATGAACCAAGACCATGAATTTTTAATCTTCCAACTCACTTCTCAGAGTAAAGTGAGAAGTGGATGTTGTGATTGAGTCTGTAAGGAGATTTTGGTCTCGTGGAATTTCCTCGATTGATATGAAATCAAACCTCTTTGTTAAATTCAGTACTACTTTTTTGTAAAGTTTCAAATGCTCAGCTCTAGTCTCATACACTTCAGATACTTGATTCACAACCAGTTGTGAATCACTCAGCACCCTAATATTAAGAACACCCATTCCTTTAGCTACGATGAGACCAATTAGAAGGGCTTTGTATCTAGCTCTGTTGTTTGTGCACTTGAAGTTTAATTTGAAGGAAAAAGGTAGAATCCTCCCCTCAGGAGAGGTAATAATCACACTTGCCCCAACACCAAAATGACACTTGGCTCCATCGAAATGGAGAGTCCAACAATTACTTGGAAAAATGGACATTAGATCATCTTTTGAATCTTTCCCTTTTACTTTAGTCACCTCGACCATACAAACATCATTTTCTTGTAGAGAACCAAGTCCTAGGGTATGTCCCATGCCCATAGAATCAAAAGGGTGGAGAATGGGTAAATATTTTTCCAATATCTCGACAATATTTTTCATATTTCCTAATGATATTGTCTTTACTATAACAGTTTTCATCTCTGACTACTGGAATACCTTCGATCAAACTTGTGACCTCTACTTCAGTTGTAGGAACTAGCTTTTCCTCTAGTACTGAGCTTGTAGGTTTATTTAAATTATTTGTAGGAAGCTCAAACTCAGAGTGGACCCCCAGCCTCTTTTTCTAATTGGCCAGGTGTATGTCAAATGGTTTTGGATCACCCTACGCCATGAAAACCTTTCCTAAATGCAAGAACCTAACTTCCTGAAATAGAGTGGAGGGAATCACCTTCATGAAATGAATCCAAGGATGGCCAAAGATCATATTATATTTTGTTTCCTAATCTATAATATAAAACTCGATTAGTATCGTCTTAGGTCCAAGGGTGACCAGCAACACTATAGTTTTGATTGATGTTGCTTTGAGGTTATCGTAGCCTCTCAGCGTATTTCGTGTTGAATAGAAATTGGTCTCTTCATACCCTAGATTTTGAATGAAAGAGAAGGGGACTATGTTGAATTCTTCCCCATCATTGATCATCGCATGCTCTACATATTTTTTGTAAATCCAAACTTGTAAAAATAATGTCAAATCACCTCTACAAACTATTTCAGCATCTGTGGGCATCTTGCTGATGTCGAATACAAATCCAACATCTCTTTCAAGATGCCCTGGAGGATAAACATCAAAGTATACATGGTTTATTAGTGCTTCTGGAGGAGTGGTGATGTTAGCTAAATTACCAAGACCCAATGCTTTCAGTAGAGTGGTCATATGAGCAGGGGAATTCTTTAACAGATCCAAGAAGGAAATATTCAATAATGTCTTAGTTAAGTTGCTGATAAAATCATAAGATCCTACTGGCTTGCTTAGCATATCACGAATGTCATCTGATGTGGTCAGGTAGATTGGCATAGGCTGTGAAGAATAATCCCTAGTTCTAGTGGCTATGTTAATTTTTGCTTCAGTGTCCAACTCTACCAACCCCACAATTTTTGTTTGTTGGCGACCATCCAAAGGAGGTACCACTTGTGGGTTTGACGAAGTCGAGGCTTAGAGATCATGAGTCCCTATTAAAATACATTTGTTTGAACTGTTGGGATATAATCTACCATCTTTTAGACGTGTGGGAGAGGATCATTAAATATTCCCAGTGGTGTGTTCTATGGAGATATCGGTCCCATGAAGGTGTTTTGAGTGGGAGTTGTTGGGCTTTCCAGAAACATGTCAACAAATAACTGTCTTTGATCCTCTAGAAAATGATACAAAAAACTTGTTACAATCACAGCATGTTCTTGCCTCATGCTTGCAAACCCTATGGAAACCAAAATATAAATCAAGATCGTAATCTTGAGGCCTTTGGTTTACACCTTGTTGTGGTCCAAAATTATGGTTATTATTCAGCTGATGATTATTATTGTTAAAATTTGGGAACCCATGCCCTACCTGTTGAAATTGGTTTAGATAGCCACCTAGGTATTGGTTAGGGCCTTGGGTCTGTGTTTATCTTTCCTGCTAAGGTTGTTTTTGTTGTTGTTGTTTTTGGTGGTTAAAATCTACAGCATTGACTAAGGGTGAGAAGTTTTTATTTCTTTGATTTTTGTCATTGTTATTATGGTTGTATGAATCGAAAGTATTGGGAGTGTTAACAATGTTACGTTTCTTATGTTGGTCTGTCACTCCATCCATCGTGACTCCATGATTCTTAAGTATTTTTGGTCCTTAATTTCTATTCGTGTTGTTGGAGTAACTAGGGTTATTTTGATTAGGGTTGAATAACCTTCCATTAGCTCCATAATTCTTACGACCACTATCAATTACCACTTGGTCAATTCTAAGAGCACCCTATAACACCTCTTCATAGCTCCTTAGTGGGAAATTTTTAACCTCTCCCTTCGTCTCCCTATTGACAGAGCGGAGGAACAAATCACAAAGTTCTGTTTGATCCATATTTGGAGCGCTTGCAGAACAGTAGACAAATTTTCACCACCATTGAATGAAGTGGGCTGCAGACTCATTGTGCTCTTTCTTGATATGAAGGAATTCCTTAATTCCTATTCTCAAAAGCTTGTTCATATCGAAATCTTTAATAAATTCTTATACGAGTTGCTTGAACAAGTGTATTGAAGCCTTCGGTATCCTATAGTACTAGTCAAGAGAAATACCTTCTAGCATCTTAAGGAAATTTTTTGCAACTACATCCCATGGAAGTAGCTCTCAAATGGTTGTTGTGTAAGCCTTAATGTGGGTATTAGGATCACCCTCCCCCTTTGAATTTCGTAAGATCAGGAAAGGGTCTCGGGAGCATGACTATCTGAATTGAGAAGTGGAGGGGATCCTTGAGATATTCATAATAGGTCCCTATTGTGTATGTTTCCACCATTGAAGATCCTTTTCAAGGAGGTGGGGACTAAATCGGTTACTAAAATGGGACAACATAGACATTTTCTGGGGCATATGGCATCCCCTGCGGTTGTCCATATGGAAATAGGTAGGTATACATGTCCCTCTATGGTGATTTAGAATACATATGTACATTGGGGGGTTAATTACCTTGATATGGAATCGAAGGCACGAAGCTAGTGAACGTTGCATTTCTGGCTCGTATGGCATTTGAGAGTGCACTTCTGACTGGTGCATGTCACAAATATCCATACATGGCATGAGGGGGCATACCCAAGGTACCCGTCTTTGTAAGCAGATCCCCATGGTTTTGAGTATTCATAAAAACTAGAGGATTTTGTGCAGTAGGTATTTGTCTGTAATTTTGTAGGTAAGGAGTAGTTTGTGCTTTACCTATGTATGAGTTCTGACTATTCTAGGAAATCTCTAGCTCCTTGACTTTGTCTATCAAAGCTGAGATTGTAACACCTTGTCAAACTGTTATATTCCTCTTTAGGATTGCAAGCATTGACATATGATTTTTAAGACAAATGTATGTTTTGTGGATGTTGGAAAATCATGCTTGCTGTGGATAAATCATTTTTGCTCTTTTATTGTAGGGCTGATATGTTCTTGCTTGCAATAATATATTTCACTTCTTATGAATAAGTTGTAATTTGGTTTAAATGGTTGCAAACTTATCCTTTGCAATTGGACTCACCCTTGGATCAATTCCATTGATCCAAGGTATTTTTTAAATCTTCTTATCTAAACTGAATGAAAAACTGACATTCATTGGTTAAGAGACTTAACGGACTAAACTCGTGTTTGTTGCAAATTCTTTATTATCTTAAAGACTGTGCTTACATTTTGTTTTGTATTGTGCTCGGCTCTTCTTGATTGACCCTTATAGGGAGCTTAATGGCATTAAGGGAAAGGGAAACATGCTTTGAGATTCTTGAGAAAGAAATATTATAAACGTATCCTATATCTAATAAGTTCTATCCTAATGGGATTCAAGACTCATGTAAATTTTCTTAACTCTTTCTACGCCACTCTACATGGGATGACATCCTAACCTAACTTGCAAATACTAAGTTAGTATGTAGTGAAATAACCTAAGGGATGCTAAGTTATTTCTAACCTATTGCCTAATACTATTTTGTTGAGCTATGTCCTAACCTAAAGTGGCAATCTAGTTTCTTGAAGGTTATATCCTAAGGTTATACTTTTAAACTAACCTAAGATCTAACCTAAGTAAATTGTATCTATCCTAAACTAATGGGTATGAAAGGGGAACCCATGGGTCAATTGGAAAGTGGGAGCTAAGCGGTGGTTCCTAAGCTTTTAATGAGATTTGATTTTGATTTTGATTTGGTTTTAATGCATGTAAGTACTACCAGTTTGGTAGGGGCTAGAGAAATTTTAGTGGAACCTATGTGGAGGCATCACTAAGTTTGAAAATACATGTGGAAATTTAATTTGGTCTCGCCAACTTTGGATGGCAGTGGCAAAGAGAGAGAGAGAAGTCGGAATATAAAAATTAATGTCATTAATTTGCCTCGGTTCTGGCAAGCAAACCATCTTGGAAGGCATGCTGGCAGATTTGTTTGGGGTTGTTTTGTTTTGCATGCTTCCCAATTTTTTCTCTGCATGGAGCTAGCTGGTTTTTCGAACTAGCAGTTTGATCTCCACTTAGTGGCTATTTTTTAATTCTCTAATCTATTTTTGGTTCGAGGAGTGTATAAGAGGCATTGTGGAAAATGATTATTGTTGTTTGATCTTGCTTGAAGAAGAAGGGGTGTTGGAAAATCAGCTGGAAGTCTTCTTTGAATCAGTAGAGGCATTATCAGGCATGATAGGCTCTACCCATTAAGATTTCTTACTTTCTTCTAAATGATTCATTAAAAAAATTCTGCTCACTAGAAATTTATATTTGTATGATGTATCTAGTTATTTACTTGCCTGCATTCATTAAAGCTATGTGGGTTTTGGAATGTGAATCCTTTACTGTTAATGGTAGTTTTTGGGAACTTTCTCTGTACAGGTTACTATAGGTTTTCATGTGAATTTGTATTGAAACTCTGTGACTTGTACTTGAAGCTCTGAAATTCACATTTGAAGCTCTGTAGCTTGTATTCAAAGCTTTGTTTCTAGCATTTGAGACTAATGTTGAGTGAACTGGCTTGTTGCTTGTTTCGTTCTGAATCTTTGTTTAGTCTTGTGTTTTGTGAGCTTGAAGTAGAGATTTGTAGTTGTTCTAAGATTATATTGAATCTTTGGGATTTGTTATGCATTTTTATTGGGACCTTATGTTTGTTTTGGATTGTGTTGGAGCTAAGCATAGTTCTAAACCTTTGGTTGAATCTTCATATTCAACAACTGTACTCATATACAATTCTTACGAATACCAAACTTGTCGTGTGGTTGAGTTTTGTTCTACACTTGTGTTCTAAACTAGAATTTTATTCTCATTTAAGGATTTAAGAATACTAGGACTCATATTGGAGAATTTTTTATTCAGTTTTGAGCTTGTATTTAGGGCTTCATGTTTCTCTTAGGCTCATATTTTATCTTGTGTTTTTCCAAGCCAGTGTTGGGGCCTTGTAAAGTCTAAACTTATGTTCGTAGCTCATAATCAACATTGTACAGGTATTCCATGATTGTGTATTCTAGATTTATGTTGGAATCAAAGTGATTACCTGTATTGTGAGTTGGGTTTGGTTGGTTTTTGGTTTTAAAAAGATTTATACTCTTTATATTGTCCGCTCGATATGATCTTGAGAGTTTAGTTTCGGTTTATAATTCAAAAATTTCTATAGATAAAAGATTTTCAAACATACTCAGATCTCTGGGCATCAAAGTAGGGTCAATGACTAATGCTTCCGATGCTGCTGGTAGCTGTGGGGCCTCCCCATAGCCAGAGTCCAAACACTTTTCAATCATAGACTCATCATCCCCCTCCCCACCTAGAGGAAATGACTCCTATGAGACTAAGGTCTCTCTCTCTAAAATGCCCTCCTCATGTGTGGCTTTCAAAATCTCTTGAGTGTTATACCACTCAGGATCACTCTCCTCCTCTACCATATGGGATGCCTCACCAGTCTCAGATTTCCCCCCTCATCCTCCTCAGTCTCCTCTCTGACTAACTCATCCTTTGTCGCATCCCCTGTGTGCTTGTCAGAATCATAGGCTACACTAATGGGCTCATCCTCCTCTCCACTATGGGCGAGATAAGCCAAAATTTAGATTAAAGGCACTCGAGGGGCACTAACTTCCCATCGAGCATGAACTATGTGTCCTATATCTAATAAGGTCTATCCTAATGGGATTCGAGACTAAGGTAAATTTTCCTAACTCCTTCTACGCCACTCTACGCGGGATGACATCCTAGCCTAAGTTGCAAATACTAAGTTAGTATGTAGGGAAATAACCTAAGGGATGCTAAGTTATTTCTAACCTATTGCCTAATACTATTTGTTTGAGCTATGTCCTAACCTAAAGTGGCAATCTATTTAATTGAAGGTTATATCCTAAGGTTATACTTTTAAACTAACCTAAGATCTAACCTAAGAAAATTGTATCTATCCTAAACTAATGGGTATAAAAGGGGAACCTATGGGTCGATTGGAAAGTGGGAGCTAAGTGGCGGTTCCTAAGCTTTTAATGAGATTTGATTTTGATTTTGATTTGATTTTAATGCATGTAAGTATTGCCAGTTTGGCAGGGGCTAGAGAAATTTAGTGGAACCTACGTGGAGGCATCACTAAGTTTGGAAATGCAAGTGGAAATTTGATTTGGTCTCGCCAACTTTGGATGGCGATGGCAAAGAGAGAGAAGCGGTAATATGAAAATTAATTTCATTAATTCACCTCGGATCTGGTGAGAAAACAGTCTTGGAAGGCATGCTGGCGTATTTTTTTGGGGTTGTTTTGTTTTTCATGCTTCCCAATTTTTGCTCTGCATGGAGCTAGCTGGTTTTTTGAACTAGCAGTTTGATCTCCACTTAGTGGCTATTTTTTAATTCTCTGATTTATTTTTGGTTTGAGAAATGTATAAGAGGAATTGTGGAAAAGGATTATCGTTGTTTGATCTTGCTTGGAGAAGAAGGGGTGTTGGAAACTTGGCTGGAAGTCTTCTTTGAATCGACAAAGACACTATTAGGCATGATAGGCTCTACCCATTAAGATTTCTTACTTTCTTCTAAATTATTCAATAAAACAATTTTGCTTACTGGAAATTCATATTTTCATGATGTATCTGGTTATTTACTTGCATGCATTCATGAAAGCTATGTGGGTTTTGGAATGTGAATCCTTTGCTGTTAATGGTAGTTTTTGGGAACTTTCTCTATACCGGTTACTAGAGGTTTTCATGTGAATTTGTAATGAAAATCTGTGACTTGTACTTGAAGCTCTGAAATTTGCATTTGAAGCTCTATAGCTTGTATTCAAAGCTTTGTTTCTAGCATTTAAGACTAATGTTGAGTGAACTGGCTTATTGCTTGTTTGGTTCTGAATCTCTATTTAGTCTTGTGTTTCGTGAGCTTGAAGTAGAGCTCCGTGGTTTTTCTAAGCTTATATTGAAGCTTTAGGATTTGTTATGCGTTTTTATTGGGACCTTGTGTTTGTTTTGGATTGTGTTGGAGCTAAGTGTAGTTTTTAACCTTTGGTTGAATCTTCGTATTCAATAATTGTACTCATATAAAGTTCTTACGAATACCGAACTATTGTCGTGTGGTTGAGTTTTGTTCTTTATTTACGTTCTAAACTAGAATTTTATTATCATTTAAGTATTTGAGAATACTAGGACTCATATTGGAGCATTAGTGATTCAGTTTTAAGCTCGTATTTAGGGCTTCGTGTTTCTCTTAGGCTTTTATTTGATCTTGTGTTTGTCGATGTTAGTGTTGGGGCCTTGTAAAGTTTGAACTTATGTTCGTAGCTCATAATCAACACTATATAGGTATTTCATGATTGTGTATTGTGGATTTATGTTGGAATCAAAGTGATTACCTATATTTTGAGTTGGGTTTGGTTGGTTTTTGGTTTTGAAAAGCTTTATACTCTTTATATTATCTGCTCGATAGGATCTTGAGAGTTTAGTTTTGGTTTGAAGCCAATTTGGTAATCTCCTTCATGCCACTCCTTGAGTGTGAATGGTTTATATGCTTCTGCCCCTTTGGAATGTATAACCTTCTTAAACTAGACAAGGAGAGAGAAAGTGAAGTTTAACCTATCCTTCTCTATTTTGAGCGAACCCATGTCATGTGGAAAGCTTGACTGTTTTTAATATTATGAGTGGATGGGAATTATGCTCTATAATGGGTCTAGTTGATCCTTTGATCATGGTAACAGTCGAATAAATTTTGATGCTACGGGAATTATTATTACTCTCTTCGGACTTTCTTAATTAGTTTATTGGGTCTTGTTGGAAGTTGAAATTAAAACTAGAATATTGAATCTTGTCTAAAGTATATATGTATAATATCTATGTTCAGATAATTTTGTATATTTGTTCTTGTTTGGTACATGAACTTCATACTTCTTGTATTGAGTTGTTAAAGTTGTGCAATAAGAATTCATTTCTTAAGTTCACAATTCCTTCTACACTTGTATATCTTCTCTATTTGTAGACTCTTATTCCTAGAGGAAATCATAGAATGAACCTCCGAGATTAAGGAAGAGAAATGAATATGAACCATGGGGACATTATATAGTTAGGGAGTGTACTGTGTTTTTCTTTCTGAGATTTGAATTTGTACTTGAGCTTGGTGAATGGAAATTAGGATAACCAGCTTGCTAGTTTTGATTGGAAAGATGCAGTGTGCATATCTTTAACTAGGCATTCGGTTTTGTGTTCTTTTTAGGGAACTAACTAGAGAATTTCTAAGTTTTTATTAGATAATGGATTTCATTTCATAGTATAAATGAAATGAAATATGGATTGGGTCCTTTGTGGTTTGAGATCCTTTATATCTTACTATATAAGTTCATTGACTAAACTTCTCTTTTATTGATTCTCTTCTGAGATGGAAATTTTCTTGTGGATTGGTTAAGATATTTATTTCATTGGAGTATAGCTTGGATTTTATGAAAGATTGGCTGTAGAAATTTTTGAATTATAAACTACTAATATACAGAGGTTAGTAAAAATTTCAGTTAGACTATTTTAATCTTCATGGATTAAATTAGGATTCTTGTTTGGTTGTTTCCTCTTTATTTATGGACTCCTTATTTTATCATCTTTGGACTGAGGCAGTGATGTGTGTTCTAAACCTGATTCTTTCCTTCAGAGGAATTATGTCTGAGATTTAGATATGTATTGATTCTCTTCTTTGATTATATGGAAAGATGAAGCATACTAAGATGAGTTATGTTGTAACTAGCCTCTTTGCTTCTTGGAAAAGATAAACGTGTATTTCTATTTCTATGGATTTTTGAAATAGTTGAATGACAAGACTTGTTGACTGTTTAAAGTGATTGATAGGATCAATTAAGTCTTGTGATATAATTTTGATGTTGAAAATTATATTATGCTCTTTTCTTGATAATAAATTCATACTCTCTTATTTTTTCTTCCTTCTGGATGTTATTACTTATGACTATTTGTATGATGCCTATTAACTGTTTCATAAAAGCAGAGTTGTTTTATGAAACAATTAGTGGAATGCACTTTACTTTAATGCTTAGTAATTGTCATGCTCAGTTCATCAAATTGACCCATGCTAGCAATTTTACATATGGACATCATAAATTATAAAAGAATATAAGAACTTTCATGTTGTATTGGTTTATTTAATTATGGATCTTTTGTAAAGAGTTTCGATTCATTCTTGAGTTCTATCGAAAAAGAAAAGTTTTATTCTTTTTCGAATGGAAGTTTTTTGTTATACAGTATGCCTGAAATGCATAGTCTTGTAAATTTATAAATTTGTAATGATGAATTGAAAGTTGAGATTTACTTGTATTGGTTGTGTAAATTATCTTGTATTATGAAAAAGATGGGAAACCTATCTTGGTGATATTTTCATATCTTTTATATGCTTAATTCGGATAAACTTGATCAGTTGGTTAAAGGGAAATATATGTGATTCCCTTATTAAGATGTAGCTTGTTAAGTTGCATAGGATAACAATCTTATCTAAACAATTCTAACATAGTAATGGAAAGTGTAAATAATATGCAGTAAAACTAAAGAAATTGTGAAAGATAAGATGGGTATGACAAACCCTAACACTTAATCATGTAGAGGAAGATTCTTCCTCACTAAAAGAAATGTAACCCAAAGAATGGTGATATGATCATTAATCTTTAGACTTATTTTCTTAAAAGTCTTCCTCTATTTGAACCTATCTGGTTGCTACACCTTCTTTGAATGATTAAGTTATATTTAATGGAACTTATGATGTTGTTTTCCTATTTATGGATATCTATTTGTTAAGCTTTGTAAAATGAACCTATAAAGCAATCATAAGTTAAGGAAGTTCTTTAATGGCTAAATGATTTAAATTTAGAAAAGAATTTATGGAGTGTTGGATTAGGGTTTAGCATGGTTGTTGTAATCAGTGTAATAATCCAAATTAATAATGTATTAATAAAATTCTTGGGTTATGTACATCATGATGAGGTAGTTTATGTAGGATGTTGGAACATGCCAAATACGGGGTTATACCTTCGAGAAGACAGGGGTCTTCGCAATGATAGAGCATTGTAGTTGACATGTGGTAATACCCTTCTACATTGATCATCTAGATCTACACACAAATAAGGACCTGAACTTAGTTTCTCTCTAGGTCAAGTTAGTGGCATATTTAGGATAGGTAGTAACTTTCAATGGATCAGGGTACCTTGGCACATCTGGTTGACTTAGGTCAACTGAGTATGCCATATACCCTAAGTCATTGTGAGTGTATTCCTATAATAAATTATGTTTCTAACCAGGGCTAGGGTTAAACCTAGGACAAGTGGACTGACAGTTGTCAGTAAAGACCATTATTGATAATAGAAGAGTGAGGTGAAGTTTGTATTCTGAAATGACGAGTATGCCATCTAGGAATAGTGACATAAAAAGTATGTTGAAAATCTTTAGCCAAAGTATCGCAAGTTGTTGGTTAGGTTGACCTATGTCACCTAGTTTAAAGTAATGTGATATCAGATGAATATTGGTAACAAATATTCAAATATGTTCTTTAAATAGATCACTCAGTACCCGTTTTAGGGTAGGAAAACCAAGTATACGATAAGTATTCAATACTTAAAAGTTAACATAAATAGATTGGTAGATCACCAAGTTATGAAATAAATAGATCAGTGGATCACCGAGTTATGAAATAAATAGATCGGTAGATCACTGATTTATGAAATGAATAGAATAGTGGATCACCGGGTCATTTACAGCTGCATATGGTTATCTGTTTGAGATTAATTGGCATGGAATGTGTGTTCTAAATAATACTTTATTTAGAACAAAGAACATTATGAAAAAAAATTCCCTTGTTTCTAAAGTCTTAAAACGAGAATGTTACAGAGATGACATTTCCCATTGATGGGACGGTGCTTTTCTTAGGTGTTTTTTTTTAACCCTCAGAGTTTGTTGAGGAATATGGTATCCTACTATGAATTATTAACTATGTTGCCACCCCTCATTGGTAGTATTTTTTTTTGGTGGAGGGGTAACATTTTTTTTTGGATCAAGGCATCACCTTGTCCTTTCAACCTATTAAAATATCAGTTCATGTTCTGGAAGTTTTGTTCACTCCTAGAATATCATACTAAATACTCCTCATCTAGATGCAGGATTTGATCTGATTGCATGCTAATAGACTATTGAAAAAATACCCAAGGAGATGAACTTGCTTCCCCATTAAAAGTCATGTTGTTTGAAATTTATTGTTCATGAGGATAGGTCTGTGTGACTTGCTCAAGTTCCTTAATACATATAGAGGAACCAAAATTGGCTCCCCTCAGTAAAGGGTTTTCAGTTGATGAGCGGTTATCCAACATCATTGAAAGTGAAGGTGATTGTTTTGGTATACTTGATTGGTAGTTGTACATGTCAAAACCTGGGATGGGCTGACCGTACTCATCATATCCTAACATATTCTAGGGGTATACAAATACCCATAGAATAAAGGATGGATGAAGAAAGTGGAAACATTTAGAGACTAACTCAACATGTCAGGTTCACTAATTTGTACGGATGAAAATTGACATGCAACCTTCAACCGCACTCGACCCTCTGAGGTCGTGCCGGAGCAGCCAATGTTGAATGCATGTGGCTAACTATAGGAGGATCAGTGACTAATATCTAGTAGTTTTATCTCCTTATAGCTGAGTTGGCAAAGGGGAGATTTAGAGGCTATGAACGGGTAGCATAAATTCCCTATGGTTTGTTTTGCTAACTTGGATATAAGTGTTTATGTAGTTTGAAGTGTCAAAATTAACTAAGCTGAAAATAACAATCCATGTTACTGCTGAAAGGGAAACTAATCTAAATAAATCAAAAAATTGAAACATTATAATCACAAATAACACTTTGCTTCTATTCTAAACAATTAAAATATTTCTACACTAAAAATAAACAAGAAAAATGACCCAGTGTGGTTATTTACCTGTGTTAAGTGTATTGATACTAAACTAAATTAAAGCAAGAACTTTTCTAAGTGATTTACGATATGTAGACAACCTCCTACAGATATTCCCTTCTTCAGATCCACAAGGGTAGGAAGAAAGGTATCTATTATTGTGGGTTGCTATGAAAGATTCAAACCCTCTTAGAAATTAACTAATTACTTGCAAATGAAAGGAAATTGATTTCTACTCTATTCGATATGATGTAACAATGATAAATTATAAGGGTGAAGGAAATCAAACAACAAATCCAACCTGGAATTCACAAAACAGAGGTAAATCTAGCTATGTAGTAATTTATCCCCTCAGTCCAAGGGATTGGGAATGCAAGAACAACAGCAGGAGGATGGCGCTTGAGTAATGGTAGCTTGAAGGAAGTTTGGATGTAATGCAAGTAGAAGAGAGATAACACAAGAGATATGAACTTGACTATGAAATTCCTAGCAAGATTGTGGCAGTAATACAATGTAAGATACATAAAAATTCTCAGGCCTCTTTCTTGAATACAAGTATGGAATATATAGGAATGGAGGATTGGAAGTTCCTTCAAGCTCAAGGCAAGAAGGAATAGTTCCAACTAATTAAATCTATTTAAAAATAGAAGGATGAAGGAGAACCAAGAAATCAAATCTAACTTCAAACAATTTGTCTCACAGATGCATGCAAAAAGTTAAATTAAGTGAACCATCACATGCTAAAACATGTGTGAGGAATTCTGGAAAATCAGGCAGGACCGCCGCCCTGCGCATGGTGGCAGTTTCAGGAATGCTGCTCTATTTTGGGTGGTAGTTTCAGAACCGTCACCCAGGCATGGTGGCAATCCTGGTACTAAAGGCCAAAACATGCACAAAAAGAGGAAAGAGGCTGGAAAAGCGTGGGAAGGCTAAGCCAAGATGTCTAGGCAACAAATATACACTGCGAAAGGAATTTGGAGCTCGAACACCTTCTTAAAAGGACTTGAATTGTCATTGGGGAATTTTGTAACCATTTTTCTGATAATGTAGCACATGCAATTTTGGGTGCATATAGTCACCAAATGTGTGGCCATCCTCATAAGAGGGTCTGGAATCTCTGCGATGTCAAAGTATCACAAACCCTTCTTGTATTCATACGCTACTACGGTTTCCTTGATAGCCTCCTTATCGCTTAGATCATCATCTATACTTTCTCCTTCACAAATAAGGCATGTGAACTTACATATCAGTTGTGGTGTTATGTGCATCTTACACTCTGCAAAAAAAAATTGATCCTCATGCACACATGACATCAACCATTGATAAAGGTGCTCAGGCTTATCAAAGTGATGCAACTCATATAGTTACAATAACCCTACCTTCTCCAGTTTTACCTTCACCTCGTCATTGTATATAGACATCCCATCTTGTGTCCTTTTGTTATCTGGGTAGACCAACTCTAATGCCATTTCCTTCTCATTTGTGCTCGTGTGATTGTTATAATCACTCCCGGTCATTTGTCTTAGATGCGACACCCATTCCTTTCCTAGCAATACTCTATCTGGGTATTACATTTATGCGTACCATTCTTTGTTGGAATTCACGATGGAAATGGTTTTCTCTCCTTTTCCCTTTCCCTTTGGTTTCTTTGGTGAAGCGGTTGCTTTCTTAGGTTCCATGTTTTTTTGGGATAACTAAGAACTTCTAACTCTACTCTACTACTATGCTTAACTCCAAACTCAAATCCAAAGCTTAGTTCCTGGAATAAATCCTTCTATCTTCATGCCCTAGTTGTCAAAACCTAACTAGGAAAACCTTCCACAAGATGGCATGCCACAAATAACCTTTCCTCACGCCCGTGTACTCCTTCCTTTTGGTTTGTGAATCCACTCTAGTCACACACTTAAATTCTTAGGATTCTTCTTCCTTCACACAAATTTCTCTTTGGATGCCCTAGTTTACAAGAGTGCTTCAACTTCGTAATAGAAAGATAGAATAATGACTTGCTCGACCTTGTATTTATAGTTTTTTCTTCCCTCCAGCAATAAATGTTATGCTACCTGCCAATGTACTTTAACATTAAATGTAGATTTTTCCACTAAGCCAACTTTAAGCACCCTTACCCACGTGCCTAATCTAGCACGAAAAATCCTTTACAACCTTCTGGCATGCAAAAATTTAATCTGATCAAATACTCTTACGTGCGCGTCTATAGCACCGAAGGAACTTCTTCTTTCCTTTACCTGATTTTATCCCTCACCTAACTCATGTTGTTCCTACGCTCTTCATCCTTTGTATGTGGTATTTGTTACATCCTTCTTAAAACCATAATTTATCATCCATTGTTTCCCTACGCACTTTTTCAACCTTATGCACTTCCTTATACGGGGCTTCTCAGCTTGTATTGTAGGCTTATACTTTACATTACTCCACCCCACACTAAAATAGATGTGCAGTCCTCTACGCATACACAACCTTGGAAAAATAATGTGGTTACCAGCACACAAGGAACAAAATGAAACAAAAAGAGAGGAACAAGCAACGAGAAAGGGAAACACAAGAAAAGAAAATCATAAAGGGAAATCTAAGATAACTGGAAATGTTGCCTTATTACAAACACCAAAAAGACTTATTTATAGGAGGGCTTCAACCTACTCCCATTGAAATGACCTGGTAATTTTGTCCCATCTAGCACTTGTAACTAGAAAGCGCTTGAATAAAGAATGTACGAGATGATGTAGGGTCCTAACCAATGGAACTTCAACTTCCCAGGATGGTGCAGATATTTTGGAATCATACAACAACACCATATTCCTAACATCAAATTACTTATTCTTGATATGTCAATCATTACATGCCTTTTTTCTTTCTTTTTATGTCTTCTGACTCCATTTAGTAGCAAGTGATCACCTTTCGTCTAACTACATCAACTCATCAATCCTCTCTTCTAGTGTTTGTTCATCAGCTAGCCCTCATGTGCACATTATACGCAGTGATGGTAACATGAATTCAACTAGAAAAACATCCTCTGCACCAAACACCAATTGAAATGGTGTGGCCTTATTCAACCTCTTGTAGTTTGTCCTTTATTCCCATAGAAGGACTGATAATTTTTCATCCCTTTCTTATCTTGCAACGTCATAGATCTTAGTCAATGTGTGACTTAGTATTTTGTTAAATGCCTCAGCAGTTCCATTTTCTTGAGGGTGATAAGGGGTAGTCTTGTGATGGGCCACCATAAATTATGCTAACAAAATCCTAACCGTTTCATTGAGGAAATGTGTACCTTTATCAATTGTTAAAATTAAAGGACAACCATAACTGTTGATTATGTTATCCCATAAAAATCTAGCAGATGTCATTGTGGTGCAATCCTTTGTAGGCATTGGCTCTACCCAATGTGTTAAGTAATCAGTGCAAGTAATGATATACCACAAACTAGTCCTTTGCGTGGCTGGTGAAATTGGCCCAACAAAGTTGATTTCCCATTTTTCAAATGGTTAAGCACTGGCTATTAGTCATAACAGAATTTCATCCCTCTTTCCAAGTTTTCCAAGGCACTGGAAATGGTCACATGCCTTACAAAACTCAATACAATCGTGGTAGATGGTTTCCCACCAAATTCGTGCTAATACAATATTATGTGTGATAGCATTTCCTACATAGTTGTGTCCCACAATCCCACCATGTGCTTCATCAATAATTTCCACACACTCATGTTCCAATACGCATCAGTGTAGAACCTCATCACAACCTAACTTATACAGGTCTACACTAATCAACATGTAGGGTGCGGCGTATATTGCTAACTAATTTATCTCCAGAGCCTTCATCCCTTTTGGCGCCACATCTATTTTTAAGAAAACTAAAATATCTTCCCATTCTGAGGGCACGCACCATAACCTAAATAGTTGTGTCTAGCATGGTATCCTTAATGCTTTGTGCATCCTCCCATGAGTTAATCCTTGATAAGTGGTCAGGTCCTGAATTACTTTTTCCTAGTTTTACAACCACTGTGAAGTCAAACTCTTAGAATAATAGGTTCCAACAACATATGTGCCCTTTCAGAATGGGCTTGTTGACTAATTATTTCAATGCCATGTGGTCCATGTAGAATATAAATGGTGTTGCCAACGTATATTTTCTAAACTTATGCAACACGTATATCATGGACAATTCTTTGCACTCAGTAGTTGTGTAATTATATTATGCTAGTGTCAAATTTCTTCTTACAAAGCGTAAAGGATGATCAACAACTCCCTCGTTAGGTTGGACTAGTACTACTCCCATAGTTGTCCCTGAGGAATCAACATGCACATGGAAAGGCTTATCCTAAGAAGGAAAATGTAGTATGGGCACCATGACAAGCCTATCCTTAAAAGTGTCAAATGTCTTCTATTGTGCCTCTCCCCAATGAAATGCACTCTTGTGTTTGAGCAATTCCTCCAAGGGTGTGGCGATCTTGGCATACCCCTTGATGAATTTTTTGTAATACCCCGTATGCCCAAGGAATCTGCACACTGCACTTTGACTAGTAGGCTCCCCTAATCCCATAATAATTGCAATTTTGGCAGGATCTACTAGCAATCCTTCTTTTCATATAATGTGTCCTAATAGGGTTCCAAATGGAGTAGAAAAGACAAATTTCTTAATTTTAAGGGATATCCTTAATTGCCGACATCTCTCAAACATCAATCATAAATTGTCACAACGGTCTTTCACCAATCCATATATAGTCCAGTCATCTAGGTACACTTAAATAAATTTATAGATGAAATCCTAAAATGCTTGTACCATGATGTGTGAGAACACAGTAGGCATATTCTTCAATCCATAAGGCATAACCATGTAGGAAAAACTTCCCCATTTAGTGGTGAAAGTTGTCTTTCTTTGGTCTTCCTTTACAATCCTGATTTGGTGATACCCTAAGAATCCATCTGTGAAAGTGTAGACTTCGCGCCTGGCTACTCCCTCAAAAATTTCTTCTGTAAAGGGCGTTGGGAAAGGATTGATGACACATACTGCATTCAGATCCCTGTAGTGAACACATATTATTATCCTCCCATCCTTCTTGATATTGATAACCATTGGGCTTATCCAGTTTGATTCTTCCATAGCCTTAATGATACCAGATGTCATCATCTTGTCTATTTCTTCCTTGACATGTACGCACAAATTCAGATTCATTTGATAAGGCCTCTTCTGAATCAGGTGCGCACATTCCTTCAACTTGATCTTCATCTCCCATAAGGAATGGTGAATGCCTTTGAGTTCATGGTACACAAGAGAGAATAAATCCTAGAACTCATGTAACAGATCAATGACCTTTGAAAATTATTTTTCCGACCAATAGTCCCTAATGATAGCTTACTAAGGTTATGTCTCTATCCCAATGTTAACCTTATTTGTTTTCAAGGGCTCATGGTAGGTGTGTGCTCTCTCATTAGCATTATATATGACTTTACATGTACCTTTAGAATGGTTAACATCCAAAGTTTCAATTTCTTCTCTGTCTACTACATAGACCATTTTTCCTTTTTCTTTTTCTATGCACGCGCGCTTAAGTTGTACTTCCTTTGATTGTTCTTCATTAAGGTGCATCTCCAAATAAGAATCACCCTGTAACTCTAGTATTCTTGTTTCATCATTTTCTTTGCGCTATTGGGACGAAACAGATAAAGGTAAGGGCCAAGAAGGATTACCTATTTATGTTATTCGTTTGATGGTTGTTGCGTAAGTTCTAACTTCTCAGTCTAATTTTGACTGTGAGAGCTTCCTTTTGGCTAGGAGGAACTACCTAAAATAGAAAACAAGACCACAAAAGAAGAGTTAAATAATATATGACAGTGGACTTACTAGCATGTGCTAGATCTGAGAAGTGTGATACTCCTTATATGGTTGTCAATCCACTATTTAAAACAACTTAATGTGAAAGATAAGAAAATTCGTATTGTATTTGATATGATTTAGGTATTTCATTCAAGCACAATAAGAAAATCTAACATAACAGGCTAGGCTATAGTCATATTTGAAAGGTAGGTAGGTGTCAGGGTACTAGAACTGGTCAAGGTCAGGTTCTGGGTTGTTTAGGTCACCTGGTAGGAGGTTATTTGGCTTTTTTATTTGTAAAATTTATGAAACTTAGAGATCGGCATCGGTCGTGTATAACTGACGATGGTTTAGAAGGGACCAACGATAGTCATGGATAACCGGCGTCGGTAGGTTCGGGGTGAAAGGAACTTAATAAGATCTTATTGTTGGGATTAAACTGGAGCTAAATAGAGATAGAAGGGTGGATGGAGAGGTTTGTAAAAGTCTCAGGTATACTCAGAGGTAGGTAGTAGGAAAGAATGGGTGATTTGGTGATGTGGGTAGAGAAATGGCTAAATCTATAAGCAAATAGGAGATGGAAAATGGACATGCAAAGTATAAACTGATAAAAAAAGTAATAAAGGCTATTATACTGAAATGGACTATGATGGTATAAGGTATACTTACTGTGATACAGGTTTGATGGCTAAATGGTGATGGCATTTGATCAGAAGAATGCTTCCGTGAGTGCAATAACTTTGAATCTGTCCTGGTGTTGGTTGTGGATGTTTGGATGCGTGAAAAGACTTTTTTTCTTCTTGCATGCAGCCCTCTTCTTGTCTCCTTAAACTCAGAATGTGCCAACCCAAAAAAAAGGTTGCTAAGGTGAATAAATGGTAACCGACAATGGTTCCAGGTTGACTGGCATCGGTTTAGGGGTGACCGGCATCAATTGGTAGATCTTGCATCTTTTGGATCAGCTTTGTTCCTTTCTCTGCGGATCCGAATGGATGTTACCTTTTTACGAGTGGGATGGTGGTTAGAGGTATAATAGGAATTGATTTTTATGGTTAAACTAAGTCTTGGCTCACTAAGGTAAGTGGGGCCAAGTCTTAGTTAGTTATGGAAACATGTCAAGAATAGGTCTAGGGTGAGGTGGCTAGATGAGGTGGAAGGGTGAGGTGGAAATTAGCTTAATTAAAATAATTAAGTAATGAATATTGTGAGGATGGGTATTAATTTAATTAAGTAAATTAAATTATTATTAATGTGTGGTGGAAGGGGCCATGGTTAGGTGAATATGTTTGAGTTGGTTATTCGATGGGGGACCAAGGGGAGTGTAACACAATTTTAGTGTCTACATTTTGCCCCTTTTTATTGTATAGATTTTATTGGTAAGCGATGCTAACAAAAATAAGATGTGGTTATCCCATGTGTGGGTGAAGGTGATGCTGCCCCAATCATGGGTGAAGTTAACCCCCCTCAAATTAGGAACCGATGAGGTGAAAGAAGGAAGAGGTGAGTGGTTTGATAAAATGAGGAGGTGGGTGGTTTGAGAAAATAGGGTTAGGTGTGAAGAAGGGGATGGTCGAGGGTATGGTAATTGTAAGAGGTAGGGTGGGTGATTAGGAAGATCATTCAGACGTACGGACATGGTGTGAAATTCCATGAGATATAATGGTTTCTCAACATAACAAATGTATGATAGCTAGGATCGTAAAGGTCATCCAAACAAAGGTTGTTGAGATCTAATATCCAGGGTAGAGGATACAGTCTAGGAACTCAATGAGGTAAGATGCAGGAACGTGTAGGTGTGGTTCCAATACATCCAAAAGGTCAAAAGGTCGAGGTTTGTTTAGATAAGAGTCATGGCCATAGGTAAGGTAAGGCTATTAGGCTGAGAAAAACATGTACCATCACCGCAAGATGCAATGGGTGAGGACATGGGAATATCCACCTAATCAATGGTTAGGTACGTAGGTATGGGTAGGGTAGGTGGAGGTAAAAACAGGTAATGGGGTAAAGGTAAAATCAGGAAAATAGGGAAATGGGCAAGGGGAAAAGGTAGTGATAGTCAAACGTATGCACATGTATAAACGGCAGCATGGTACCAGAGTGAAAAGCTTGCAAACTCTACATCATCTAAGGTCGATAGGTCTATCCAAATAGGGTTGATGTGTGTCTAGTATCCAAGGTATAGGATATGGTGCAGAAACACAATAGAGGTCAGATGCATGAATGTTTAGGTATGTTCCAGTACACCAAAGGTTAGGTTAGGATAAATAGCATGGAAATGGGAAAGGTAAGGTCAGTAGGCTAAAGAAATATGGGTAGCCACATCACAAGGTATAGCAAGTACAATGGTTCAAAGTTCACTAACAATGTTCCGGGTCTAAGCATATAGGTCATGGCACAGGAGGTCAGGTGTGGATAAAAATAAGGTGTGGTGTAGGTAAGGCCACACGAGGGGAAAAAATAAGCCCCAACTGATGGTGAGGTGGGGTGATAAATAATGAGGTAAGGAGGATGAGTTGGAGGGTCAGGATCAACATTGGGTTAGGTGAAAAAGGTTGTGGGAAAGTACATAAGGTGTAATGAGTTACCATGGAGCCAAAAAAAAGTAACTGATAATGTTCATGCTTAACTGGTGATGGCCTAGGTAAACTTACCATGGTTGCTAGGGTAGAGGACCGATGTCAGTATAGGTACAACCAATGTCAGTTAGGTCGGGGTGTGGTCAAAAAGGAAATTTCTGATTTTTGTGGAATCATTTGTAATTTTCCAAATAGGATAAAATGATAGAGGAGAGAGGAAATGGTGGAAAGAGATCGACCAAGATGGAGAGCTGAGTTGGCGAGCCTCATAGCAGGTGATCAAAAGGTAATAGGTGATGAGTGCATTGTTTGGCTCATTAATATCATTTCTTCAGGCCAAAAATACTCTTTTTGATATGACTTATTAGTACATGGGGATGTTTTGTGTAGTTATATCTTAGTAGGTTTGATGCATTTTCCTTGCTATAGTTTATGAAAACTAATTATCACATGAACCTCCTACTAACTATCTTTGTGAGATCAAATGTGATAATGTATGCAAGAAATGATGGAAGTTTCTGGTGGTTATGGAGCCCAAGTTTGATGCATGCGGCTAAAGATAGTTTTGATCAATTTGACCTATTAGCCTAACGGCCTGTAGAGATTTATGTGTTTTAATTAGAATTTGGTGGACAGTGTTTAATGCCACCTGATATGGTGGATCTTGTAACCAACAATATCTATATGAAGACTTCATCTTCAGAACTTGGTAGTACCACTTTTTGATATACTGAAGAAGATTATCTGCATCCAGTTCTTGATTATTTTTACTGTCTATGTTATGAACTTATTTTGAGTTAATGAAAGCCACGCCATTTTGAGAATCAGAAGTTTTTAATCCCTATATCCCAAGGAAGAGCAAGGGCCCCCTCAAAATAGTTCATACATACAGGTTATTTTGAGTTCATGCATACAGTTCTTTGATTGGATTTACTGTAATTGTCATTTGATAAATTTTACATGCATGCTTTGATTAACTGTACCTACTTTCTCCATTACTAATTTCACTTAGAATAGATGATTTTGTTATGCAAATATGGTTAACGAATAGTCTTGCTTTCTGCTAAGTTCCATTTATGCAGTTGTGATTTCATTTGTTAATAATATTGCGTGCATATTTCATTTTACAACAGAAGATTAGTTGTTAAATTTCCTTTCATCGCAAATAGTTGAATTCTATAGAACTGTATTTAATTTCCATAGATTTAAATTGCATTTCCATAGAATAGTCACTAAACTAAACAACCCCCCAACAGACCCAATGTATAACTGGTTCCCCTAGACTCCATTGCATACTGCCTAGGACACAGCCCTGGTTTAGAATGACACTGACAAATATTATGTCAGTTAAATGATTAGAAGAATACAATGACCCATCATTTTTGGTGTCGTTTTCAGGGACATAACCATAAGCTCCATTATTTTTATTCCATATGCTATGGGTGTTAATGGAGTTCATATAGGAAACCAGTAGTTCTCTAGGACCTCATTTTAAACCAACCAACCTGGATGCATAGGTCGTGAGATAACCAAGGGATATTTATAGCACACAATATTCAACAAATCTCTCTAGACACTTCACAAGGAAGAAACACTGAGAGTGATACAGATTCCAACCGAACACCTAGAACCTCTTCTGAGCATTTTGTATCCTCTTCACACCACTCGGCAATGGGGCACCTTGGGAATGTTGAAGACCAACCTTTAGGGCAAAGCTTTACATATCCCATTGTCCTCAATGCAGACGAGGATGCACCCATGAAAAACATCTCACCATCCATCCTCCCCCTCTTTCGAGGAATGACCAAAGAAGACCTTGATCAGTTTCTGTTTGAATTTAAAATCCTATGCCAGACATATGACTACCGAACTGACAATCAAAAACTCAAACTATTTCCCTCCACTCTCAAAGATTCTACTATGAGATGGTTTATGGGGTTACCATCTAACTCTATTAACTCTTGGGAAGCCATGGAAATAGCCTTCCTGTATAAGTAACAAGACTATTATAGGGGAAGGGATAGAAAGGAAGAGTTCTTCCCAATACCACAAAAGGAAGATGAGAATCTAGAGGATTATCTAGATAGATTCCTCTTTCTCCATAAACGTAGTGGGTATGAGTTACATGTAGACATCACTAAAACAATATTTTTTAAAGGACTGGATGAGGAAACCAAGGATTCCCTCCATCTCATGGGAGGAGGAGATGTGCATAAACTCACCATGGAACAAATCACTGAGCTATGTAGAAGATACTCTAGAACACGTGGAGGAATACGAAGAAAACAAACATCCAAGTCTTTGGGTACCTCTGAACTTCTAGAAGAAATGGCCAACATGAAAACTAACATTCTGCTGCAATTAACATCCACCATAGATGGACTCAAGGCAAAAGCCACCCCTACCAAAGAACCATTGGACATGTATTTCCCTAAGTGTCGGAAGAGACACCCCTTGAGAGAATGTCCTTTGGATGTCACAGACATGTGCTTAATCTATGAAGTTACTTACCATGACACTAAGCATTGCACACTTTTACCACAGTTGAAGGGAGTTTGAATTCCACCTCTTAAACAAGTGCTGAATTAAAATTTTTCCAAAGACCAAACAATCAGGGTGGGTTCCCATCTAGACCAACTCAGAATCCCTAGATGATTTCATGACCGAATCAAGCATCTCAGTCTTCTTGGGGATAACCTGAGTAGGAAAACTCAAACTAGATGACTTATCCATATCCACCACCTTAGAAAAATCCCTACACTCAGTCGGGTTGGGCTACACCACCCGCAGCCAATCCTTGGCACAATCAACAGTGTGGTCCTCAACAAAATTTTAGCCAAAATCAGTCCTGGGCACCACCACAAAATGGCAATCAACAACGCAAGTTCCAGCAACCACAACAAGATTTAATGCCTCCACCTCAAGCCTACCAAAATCAAGGACAAGCAACACAAACACAATTTCTGGCCCATCCAGTATCCAATCCTAAAAATCAACAGACAACTTCTATTGATGACACAGACCCGGGTAACACAATGCAAGTTAACACTATTGGTAATTTATGACTACGATCTAGAAAAATATTGAACCCTCTTGTTGTTATCACAGAACTATCTGATGATGCCAATAAGGAAGAGAACCTTGAGGGTAATACTGATTATTCACCAATTCCAGATAAACAGGATGATCAAATACCCAAACAGACTACAGCCCCTTTTCCTGAGCAATTACAGGACACTCAAATTACAGATGAAACAAGACTAGTTCAAGAATTGAAAAAAGTACATATTGAGGTCCCACTGTTGTGAGAAATAAGGGAAATCCCTGAACTAAACCAAACCATTAGAAACGAGTGTATAAAGACACCAGGAAGGAAAAATAAATACCCAAAGACTGTCAGAGTAAAAGGGAATTTGGCTGATTTAGTTGCTGGCAGCCTTATCTCACCAAAATATGGGGATTCTGGGAGCCCTGTCATTACTATTTGTATAAAAAACCAGTCAATATCTAACATTTTGGTGGATCTTTGTGTTGCTATTAATGTCATCACAATAGAAATGTTTAATCTTCTACTCTTAATAGGACTTCAACCGACCAACACTATTTTGCAGTTAGCAGATCAATCCATTGTTGTACCTAATGGTGTGGTTGAATATATAATGGTCACTATTGAATCATGGGAGTACCCAGTTGATTTCATGGTTTTGCAGCCTAAAGCTTGGAAGTTGGGATATCCAGTCATCTTGGGAAGACCCTGGTTGGCTATGGTTGCTGCTTACATTGACTGTAGGTCAGGCAACATGACAATTCTAAATGGGAAGAAATCCAAACACATTTCATTATATCCTCTTGCCCAGCCTTATATGAACAATTGTGACCAGGTATGGGTGGATTCTTTGGATGCTAACTCTTTGAGTTCTTCTTTTCTAGCCACTATTGCAGTACACAATCATATGGCAGAAGCTGTGGAGTCATATACACTGACTGATTCTAAGGACTCTACAACTACGGAAATCAGCACTATTGCTATGGAATCTGGAATACCAGCATTAGACATCTCTTCTACTATTTCTCTGGTAGACATTACCTCTGTTGAGTCTGGTAGGAAACTCTATGCTTATAATTCTGAACATTTAGTTCCTGATTTCTATTGTCCTTTAACCAAGATTTTGTCTTTTGACAACATATCCATCCTACACATGCTTCAGCCCCATGTTTTCCCATTGAATTATTTTATCACTAGTACAGAGCTTGCTCTTGCGAATGATACCAAGCAGGTGCTTTTCAATATGGGAAGAGAGCTGACCATAGGTAGCGACTTGGAGGTCAATCAAGAAGCTAGGGTGCTTGAGGTTCTGAAGAAACATTCCCATGCTTTTGCTTGGGATTACACTGATATGAAAGGAATTCATCCTAGCATCTGTACACATCATATTTACACTAATGACGTCAAACCTATAAGGCAGCCGCAATGAAGAATCAATCCAGCATTGAGAGACATAGTCAAAACTGAGATCGAAAAACTCCTAAAGGTAGGTTTCATCTATCCTATATCTGATAGTCAGTGGGTTTCCCCATTAGTTATTGTTCCCAAGAAGAATGGTAAGTGGCGAATATGTGTTGATTACAAGGAACTTAACAAATCCACCAAGAAGGATTATTTTCCCCTGCCTTTCATTGACCAAGTCCTAGATAATTTAGCTGATAAGAAATATTTTTCTTTCTTGGATGGGTTTAGTGGGTATAATCAAATTAGTATTGCCCCTACTGATAAGGATAAGACTACTTCTACATGCCCTTGGGGTACATTTGCTTACCGAGTCTTACCTTTTGGGATTTTTAATGCCCCTGCTACGTTTCAGCGGGCAGTCTTGGCCATTTTTACAGATCTTGCTAACGACTGTGTTAAGGTTTACATGGATGATTTCACTGTCCATGGATCCACTTTTGAAGAATCTTTGAATAATCTTGAGAAATTACTCAGTCGATGTGAACAACACCAACTATCTCTGAGTCATGAAAAATGTCTAATGATGGTTGATCAAGGAATTGTCTTAGGTCACCATGTTTCAGCCCAAGGTATATAGGTGGATCCCAAAAAGATATCAGTCATCACCCAATTACCTACACCAGCTAATCAGACTGAAATCAAAAGTTTCCTTGGTCATGCAGGTTATTACCACTGATTCATAAAATATTTTAGCAAAATTTTCACCCCAATGTTTTCATTGCTAACCAAAGATTGTGTTTTTGAATGGTCTCCTTAGTGTCAACAGGCATTTGATTCTATCAAAGAAAAGATGATGACGAGCCCCTATCTTACATGGCCCTGACTGGGGACAACCTTTCCATATCCACACTGATGCTTCTAATACAGCCATGGGTGCTGTCCTTGGACAAAAAGACTCAGAAGATCATATGTATGCAATTTATTTTATCAGCAAAAATCTAACTCCTATGGAAAGGAATTACACTACTACGGAAAAAGATTTCTTGGCTGTTGTCTATGCTTTGAATAAATTTTGTCATTACATCACTGGATATAAAATTTTTGTTTACACTGACCACTCTGCCATTCAATATTTGATGAACAAACCAGTGGTTGGTGGAAGGCTTATTCACTGGTTACTCTTGTTGCAAGAATTCAATCTCACTATTATAGATAAGCCTAGGAAATCTAACGTTGTTGCTGATTTTCTTTCTAGAATAAATGTTTCAGGTAATGACGAAGCATTCGAAGACCAATTTCCTGATGAATACTTGTTTTCTATCTCGACTAAGACTCCTTGGTTCACTGATCTCATGAATTATTTAACAACAGGGAAGTTTCTTGCCTATTTTACTCATAAGGAAAGAAGGTGATTGGTTAGGAATAGTGCAACATATAAATGGTGTAATGGATTCTTATTTAAATGTTGTCCTAACATGGTTCTTCATAGGTGTGTTCGAGAGGATGAGGTACATGACATACTGCGAGCATGTCATGATGAGCCAGGAGGTGGACATTATTCAGTGAAATGAACAATTCACAAGATCCTTGGAGCAGGGTACTATTGGCCTTCCCTCCATAGAACTGTCAAAAAGTATGTGTGGCAGTGTGATGCATGCCAACGAATGGGAAAACCTACACTTTCTATGGAAATGCCTCTGAATCCTCAGCTGGTTCTAGGACCATTTGAGAAATGGGGTATTGACTTTGTTGGACCATTTGATCCTCCATCTTTTGGGAAGGAGTATCTCTTGGTATGCATGGACTACATCACCAAATGGGCTGAAGTTCAAGCATTGGCATCTACCAATGAAGATGTTGTTGCTGATTTTTTATACAATCAGATATTGCTGTAGATTTGGAGCACCAAGGGCCATTGTATCTGATCAAGGTCCTCAATTTGTTTCAAATATGATTGAAGCTTTCTTGGAAATCTACAAGAATCAGGCACCAGAAATCATCACCATATCACCCCCAATCCAATGGGCAAGTGGAGGTAACCAATCAAGAACTCAAGAATATTCTAACTAAGGTGGTCAATGCCGATAGAAAGAATTGGGTACCAAAGCTTCCTGAGGCCATCTGGGCCTACAACACAACCTAGAAAACAACTACTAGTTTTTCTCCCTAAGAGCTAGTCTTTGGGAAGAAACCATTGTTACCTGTTGAGTTTGAATTGCGCACCTGGCGAACAACGTTAGAAGTTGGGATTGATTTGGATGAAGCACAATGTGAATGAGTGCTATAGCTAAATGAATTAGATGAAATGTGGATGGAGCCACAGTAGCAGACAGAAATTCTACAACATCAGCAGAAAACCTGGCATGATGCTCACATCAAAACAAAGACATTCCATGAGGGACAGTGGGTTTTACTCTTTGATTCCCACTATCAGCAGTTTAAAGGCAAGTTGTGTACACATTGGTTGGGTCCCTATCAGGTAAATCAAGTGTTTGATAATGGCTCTATTCAATTGATACCGATTGATGGAGACAAACGGACTCTTCTGGTGAATGGGCATAGGCTCTGAGTTTATCACCAACCACTGGATAAGAAGACTTTCACCGATGACATTCTGTTACGCACAGACATGCATGCTAAGGAGGATCTTTGCCTCTCAAGCATGGAGTAATCAATCTCTTGCAAATTCAATAAAGGAAGATGATCCTTCATTCAATCTTCTTCCCTTAGTTAGTAGTTTTTCTTATTATTATTTCTAATAAATGCAAGAATTTTCATTATTTCTATAGCCGCTAATCATGCTTTATCTCAAACTACATGGTGTAGGAATCTACATATATCAGCCAACTAAATGTGGCATGGGTAAGTGCATTTTAACTTACTAATGATATTTCCATGCAAAACATTTCCCCATGTATGCATTTATCATCATTATGCCATCATGAAATGATTGTTATGTCAATTTTGGATCTCTTTCCAAATCCAGTTCTATGGATGACAGCATAAAAGGAGTAATGGCTCATAATCACCACATGCCTTAAATGTGTCGCACTCTCCAAAGTCAGGATGGGTCGCACTCACTCCTCAATGGGATTGCAAGCCGCAAAAATCTTAAACTCACATGGGTGGCCAGTCTCATTCACTATTTTTCCACCGCCACCTTTTCTTGATTTTGAGCCACCTAAGGAATATGGTGCCATTTGAAATTTAATGCTTCTGCAACTACTTCTTACCATTGTTGTATGCACATCAAGCATGATTGGTTTTATCAGTCACTAGACGAGAAGTGGGAGATACGCTCTGTTCTATTTTTTTCTGCTACCTAGTATTACTCACCTTTGGCTTCAGCATGGGACCATGAAAGACATCAGAACCTGATTCACCAGATACCTTACTCCGGAATGCCACCCTTTCACAGGTATTTCATGATTTTGGATGGCTGGATTTCATTTGGAAATTTGAAGGTTTCGATGAGGGCATTGTGGAAGAATTCTTGAACAATTTTGAGTCCACATATTGGTGGAAGACGAGTTGAAATTACCAGTCAGGTCATTTCTGACCTATCTAGCCTGTCAGACTTTGGTTTAAAGGTTATGATGAATGCTCCTTTACAAATCCTAATTTCTCTATTTCATGATGAAGGAGAAGCACTCCCAAAATTCATCTTGACTCCATTGGGTGTCCAAAAGGGTGTTAAGAGGACAAGTTTACCTGGAATCTGGAGCAAGATTGCAAAATGGGTCAACCAGTATTTCATATGCGATGGTTAGGCCTCTGTTTTGGGTGGTGATGCACTTAAAATGCTCATCCACCTTAAAAAGGGGTGTGTCAACTAGTTCCTTTAGGTGAACTAGCTAGAATACCTTGTGGACTCCATTATTAAAGTTTACCAGAAGCACCAGTCTGATGGAGGCAAGTTTGTAATTAAACACCTAGGGTTAATTCATTTGTTGTGTTCATACCAAGTCTTCTTTAGACCAAAGCAGAGGCTCGAGGGACGTGTTGGTGGTGAAGGGTCTTGACAAAATTAATTGAAATCTAGTTTCTCTTTTGCACCTCGGTCTACCCTTGTATTGGGTCCTTTCCCTTCACACAACCAAGCAGAGGCAGCCAATGTTCCTGAGCATGTGGACACAGTTGATACTCCTGAAGGTCCATTCCCTCCCATTTCTAATTCAAAAGGAAAGTGTGCCATGGCTCCGTCTTCCTCCATGCAACTACGGTCTCAACGGCTTAGTTCTTTTTTGGAGACAGGCAGTTCCCAATCAGATACCTTTCCTGATGATACCGCCCACATTCAAGAAGAACTGCATAAGGAGGATCACCTGGCTACTCTGGCAACATTTATTCTGTCGTCTACGGAAATTCACCATGTGGTTCTTGAAATGCTTGACACCCAGGTGGCACCTTCTCACAACTATCTGGAGGAAATCATGCTACTGAAATCTCAATTACAAGGTATGGAAGAAACAAACCTTTTATTACAAGCTGAATTTACACAACAAATAGTAGAAAAAGTTTGGGAGTTTGCTGCCCTACAGCCCTAAGTAAGTTGTTTGAAGTGACAATGTGATAAGAGTATTACCCTCTTGGATAATTTCCATCAGTTATCCTTTTAGGAAAGGGAACTGCGGAAAGAAAATCAAAAATTAAAAAAGGAAAAAGAATTTATACAGGAGGAAAAACAAAAAGTAACATCTATTTTAGATTTTGTATGTCCTTTGGCCCTCAAAATTTTCTCCTGTAGGAGACCCTCTTCATTCTATAGCATGTTTTTCTATGAACAATTTTATTCCTGGCAGTTATTTCAATTGTGTTCTCAAGCCCCTCATGAAATTCCCAATGGCCCTAGTTTTTTATCAGTTTACAAGTGCAGTACTCCGGAAATCCAAAATTTGCTTTGTGAATTCTATCTACATAACATGATAGTTACCAATGTCCCTGATTTCTTAATCAACTTATTTGTGGGTGATTTTCAAATTAAATCTTTTCAGTTTGCATTGCGGAATCAAATTATTTTAGGGTCGGCAAATAGACATTTTCAATCACACTGCTTAGTCTATTGGATTCCACATCTGCCCAACTCATCATACAGATGTAGCCCTGAGGAAAAACTTTCGGTCACTTTACTATTAGGCAAGGGTTGGGGTGAATAATTCTCAGCTTTTACTTCAGTGTGTCATTGATTTTGAAAATTACAGTCAGGAGAATTTTGGGACAACTTGGCAAGCTTGTGATAGGAGGTGGGATACTCTGAGTCTACCCTTGAAACGCAGGGAGGTTCTCTCTCCCCAAAACTTGAGCTGGAGCATGTGCAGGGATGATGCCCTCATCACCATTATCAAACAAACCACAGAGAAAACTAGCTAGCAGTACAATGATGAATGGGCGGGCCTCCAAGTACGTCCACCACTCGTTTTGAGCCCTCTCACTACCTAGAAGAACAATGCAGCATAGCCACATGATAATTTCACAGCATGGGTAGAAATTACCTCCAATACTCAGGGCTGCAAGAACACCACAAAGCAATACACTGATCAATTTGAGGAGTATGACATGGCTGAGCAGCTTGGTAGGCAGGCAGGACGTAGATAAGTTGCATAGGGACATGCAACAAGTAAAGTCAGGGGGAAAATGATGAGTGCATTGTTTGGCTCATTAATATCATTTCTTTAGGCCAAAAATACTCTTTTTGATATGACTTATTAGTACATGGGGATGTTTTGTGTAGTTATATCTTAGTAGGTTTGATGCATTTTCCTTGCTATAGTTTATGAAAACCGATTATCACATGAACCTCCTACTAACTGTCTTTGTGAGATCAAACATGATGATGTGTGTAGGAAATGATGGAAGTTGCTGGTGGTTATGGAGCCCGAGTTCAAAGCATGTGGCTGAATACCTTTTCCATCAAGCAGACCTATTAGCCTAGGCTTGATCCTAATAGCCCGTAGAGATTTATGTGTTTTAATTAGAATTTGGTGGACAGTGTTTAATGCCACCTGATATGGTGGATCTTGTAACCAACAGTATCTATATGAAGACTTCATCTTCAGAACTTGGTAGTACCACTTTTTGATATACTGAAGAAGATTATTTACATCCAGTTCTTGATTATTTTTACCGTCTATGTTATGAACTTATTTTGAGTTAATGAAAGCCACACAATTTTGAGAATCAAAAGTTGTTAATCCCTCTATCCTGAGGAAGAGAAAGGGCCCACTCAACCGAGGATATAAGAGGTTATTTTGAGTTCATGCATACAGTTATTTGATTGGATTTACTACAATTTTCGTTTGATAAATTTTACATCATGCTTTGATTAACTATCCCTGCTTTCTCCATTACCTCTTTAGCTTAGAATAGATGCTTTTATTATGCAAATCTGGTTAACGAATAGTCTTGCTTTCTGATAAGTTCCATTTATGTAGTTGTGATTTCATTTTTTAAGAATAGTGCTTGTGTATTTCATTTTACAACAGAAGATTAGTTGTTAAATTTCCTTTCATTGCAAATAGTTGAATTCTGTAGAACTGTATTTAATTTTCGTAGATTTGAATTGCATTTCTATAGAATAGTCACTAAACTAAACAACCCCCCAATAGACCCAACGTATAACTGGTTCCCCTAGACTCCATTGCATATTGCCTAGGACACAACCCTAGTTTAGAATGACACTGATAAATATTACGTCAGTTAAATGATTGGAAGAATACAACGACCCATCAATAGGCGGGTCCACTAAATCTGTTTGATCGATTCGGTTGGTTGGAGGTGAGGAGGTCAGTTGGTGATGGCTGAGGAAGGAGAGGGATTGGGGGGACCACTGGTGTAGTGGCCTAATGTGCCACCATGGATATGGCAGCATGACGAGGTATGATTTAATCCCATTCCTAGATTGGTAGGTAAATTTGTGTAGATAAATCAGGTTAGGAGCAAATAGGTTTTGGGTGGGAAAGGAAAATTTTAATTTGGGATGAAAATGGGTAAAAGAGGAAGGGAGAAGGTATATTTAGGTGAATGATGTGTGAGGATGGATTCAGGGGGGATTTGGGTAGGGAAGGATAGGTTGGGAGGGTAAAATGGTGTGTTTTTTGGGAAATAGGGTAGGGTGTCATGGATTTGGTTGTCGCAGCAGTGACTGACGTTAGTTAAGGGTTAGACGACGTTAGTTGGTGTGAGCTAGAAATGGTCACAAATGAGGTTACTGATGCCATTTGTATTAGACCGTGGTTGGTCTCACCTAAACTGATGTCGGTCATTATTTGGAGAAAACTGGGAAAAAAGGAGGTAGGGTGGGTGGGTGAGATAGGTAATGGTATAAGAAGATTTTGTGGATAGAAAAATAACATGGGTGAGAGATTTAAATAGGTATGGTTGAATGGTAATGGGTTATGGTTGGGATAGGTAAATAGGACATGTGATAAGAAGGTAAGTTGTGAGGGGAAAAGGAGGTAGGGTAATAGGTATAGGTGAGGTGTCAAGGGTGATTGCGAGTATGGTCAAGGTGTATTAATGTGATGGTTTGTTGGATACAAGTGAGAGATCAATTGCAGATGCAAGACAGGTTACCACCCCTACTAATGGAGGTGCGAGGGAGTGCGACAGTTGATGATTGGTGCCATTTTGTAGAGGTTGGCCTGATTGGGGTCAGATGATACCGGCACATAGTCCAGGATTTGATTTTGATGGTCACCCTCATCGACAGATGGGACTCGGTGACCAATACCTTCCATCTCGTAATGAATGAGATCAAAGTCACCCTGGAGGATGTGTACAGGTTCCTATGATTACCAATAGTGGGGACGTAGGTGTATTCGATCTCCTCAAAGGTATCTAAGGAGTTGATGTTGACTACATTTGGTGAGGGGCTGGCAGAGATGAGGTTCTATAGTGCCAGTATGAGCTACGAAGATATGTATTAGGCCCATCCGGAGGAGATGAGGCTAGAGGTGTTGCTGATGGAGGCAGTCTGCTATTTTGTACTGCCAAATGCACAGGGTGGGAGATTCCCATGATCATTGATGGGGGTTCTGCACGATATGGTGGAGGAAAAGACCCATTTTTCTTAGGTGCCTACATTCCTGGTATAGTTATATAGAGAGCTATGGGCTTATGGGAAGCTACGGAGGTTTATCCTATGTTGTACTTCCTTAAGTCATTGTTAGGAATATGAGCACATTGTGTGTGTGCATCTAGTTAGTATTCCTTGGGCTGATGCATTCGATTCGGTTTTTTTTCAGGTGGACTTCAGGTGATGGGTGCCTATGATTGGGGAGCACTGAGCTGCTAGAGCTACACATGATGTAGCCTATTACAGGAGTTTTCTAGAGGGGTTGTCCAGTGTGGACATCATTTAGAGGCCATATGTGGGTTTCCCATCATATGGGCGGATGGATGAGGAGCTACAAGAGATACAGCTACTCTGATGGATAGAGAGGTGATGTACGTGAGAGCATGAGATGATACATGTAGATAGGATCAAACAGCAGTTTGGGCTACTTTAGGATATACCCCCACCCTTCCCATAGTATAGGAGGGATGATGTGGAGAGGCCTCTACCTCTACCATAGCCAACAGTGCCGATAGGGCAGGAGGAGCATGTGGTAGACCAATGGAAGTATGATTCCAAGGTGACAGATAGATATAGATAGTGGTGGGCTGTACATTTACAAGCAGTACCGTAGAGGCTAGGGAAGTCATATTTAGCCACCATCATAGTGCAGAGGGATGTCTTATAGGGGTAGGTAGCTACCCTGATTACACAATTGGGGATAGTGCAGGGGCAGTTGATAGGTTTAGAGGCATAGGTTACCACTTTACAGGCACTTGTGGCCACTCTACAGGCCCAGGTAACGCAGGGACAAGCACCCACATAGGGTGGAGATGGGGATGTGCGTACAAGTGGTTGTACTACAGAAGTAGGTTACAGGTTTGTAGGGCCAGTTAGCCACTATACATGTATAGGTTGTAGCCCTTCAGGCCTAAATATAGGTAGGGGGTGGACAGGGTCCCTCAGGACAGGCACAGGCACAGGGATAGGGTCCCTCTTTATAGGTACCAGTGGGACAGGGTCCCGAGAGACAGGTATAGGGGCTGAGACCGATGGCACCTGCACACACAGTACCTATGGCTAGATTCATGGAATCCTTAGGGGAGGCATGATATTATCATGACCACTTGATGGTTGTAGGGATAGACTTCCCATCCTATGTAGAGTATAGAGAACAGCAAGCCTCGAGTGAGAGAACTAGGTCTCATACACATAGTATAGAGATTACATGGGGTTTGCGAGCCCCAAGATAGGGTCGGGGTGATGCTACTAGTGCACAGAGACCATCTCTAGGTGAGAGGCCATCAGATGGTAGACTGAGGCATGGTGGAGAGAGGTTTGTAGGGTACCCCACTGGAGGGGAGATGGAGGAGACTAATGAACCAGGGATGGATATCAGGTGGGGTGACAATTAGTCATCATTTATGATTAGTGTATCTGTGTTGTTGACCCATTTTTGATATATATATTGGCCTACGTGCTGAAGATAGTGATGATGTACATGATATTTTTTTATTATTTTTGATCATATACCGGCCTGTGTGCCGAAGATGGTGAGGTTGTATATGAGATTTTTTGTTATTTTTGATCATATATTGGCTTGCATGCCAAAGATGGTGAGGTTGTATATGAGAATTTTTGAGAGATTGTGATTATTATTAGGCATCAGTGTATATTATATCGATACACATATTTTTATGATGAGATGGATGATTGGCTGATGATGTACTTGTGATGGCAACCTTTGATTGTTATTTATAGATGGATGAAAAATAGGTGTGGTAGGTATGGTAGAGTCAGGTTATAGGCATGGTTGACTCAGGTGGTAGGCATGGTTGATTCAGGTCATGCTTAGGCATGGTTGAGTTAGGTTATATGCATGATGGAGTCGGGTTATGTTTAGGCATGGTTGAGTCAGGTCATAGGTATGGTTGAGTCAGGTCATAGGCATGATGGAGTCAAGTTGGTT
Organism: Taxus chinensis; assembly: GCA_019776745.2. NCBI lineage: Eukaryota > Viridiplantae > Streptophyta > Pinopsida > Cupressales > Taxaceae > Taxus > Taxus chinensis. The sequence continues at coordinate 475,585,674 of CM034154.1, forward strand.
TAGGTATGATTGAGTTAGGATGGTTTAGACACGATTGAGTCAAGTTTGTTTAGGTATGGGGTAATGTCCCAGTTGTAGGTAACATGGGGGGAAAATGGTGATGTATATATAGGTTATGGTTTTAATTTCCAAATATGTGCTATAGTGGAAATGTGAAAATAATAAATGAATGATTTGATGAGGTAATAAAATGTGTATTATTTGATGCTTATTTGGTTTAATTTCTAGTTATTGATATAAAATGGAAACTAACTATGGCAGAATGTGAATAGAAAAGTTAAAGGGGGAATTTGTTAGGGTAAAGAGTGGTTGAGCTAACCTCCAAGGGCCCCATGCCCTTGGAGTGTTGCCTACATAGTCCCAGCGTAAAGGAACCTCAGGACAATGTAGTTCTCCTATAAGTTAGGGAAGATTATGATAAAGTAGAGGAATGGGTTGGTAGGTGTGAGGCATGGTTGAATGTAGGTTATAGGCATGATTGAGTTTAGGTTATATGCATGGTTGAATGATTGTTAAAGATAGGTGTCGATGATCTGGTCCTATATAGGATAATCAATAAGTAATGAGGGAGATGAATGGTAATAGGTGGTAAAAGAGCCACTTAATTAATAAGAACCCTAATGAGTCGACCATACTTAAGAGGGGCTCATGAACGCAAGACCCTAAAGGCATTGTATAATAGACCATTCTAAGGGTGAAGAAAGTCACATAATCATGAAAATTTTGTGGTTGAGGAAATTCCCTTAAGTAAAGAGGAAATTAGGCTAAAAAGGCAAGGAGGTGAGAATAGGTGGTTTAACGTAACTTAGTGTACAACAATGTGTTTTGCAGAACAAGAAACCCAGAATCAAAAATTGGAAATTCCATGATAAAAATTTCATCTTTTTCTTCATTTTTTTGTTTTTAATAGACTGGTTGATGTGGGAAGTCTATATGGGATGGGTAAATTATCTCCTTTAGGTCTTCATGAAGCTGATCGATGCAGGAAGATTCTAGATATTTTTATTGGATTTGTGAAATAACTTGATATAGTTGTCCTTCAAGGGAGTAGCCTATTTATAATGGTAGAATTTAGAGTGAAGAGATGTCCCTTTTGAGGGAGTCATCTTTTTTTGGAAGTTTGACTCAAGGATTTTCATCCCTTTTTTTTTTTTTTACGTTTAAGTCATGGACAAGACTATGGAGGAAGATTAGGTTCTTGTTTAGAAGACAAGACCATAGCATACAGAGATTAACTATGAAAGAGGTGGTTTTAAGTGATGAACAACCATGGGATTCCATCTTGAAGAAGATGAAAAATATCCATGAGAATCATGCTATGAGTAGAGCCGTGGTACTCATATTGAAGATAATACTGAAAGGTGACAGGAATCACATGATTCCTTTTGATTCGTGGATCCTCAAAATGGGCAGTATGGAAGGTGAACAGAGCTCAAGGGATGAGCAATCAACTGATAGAAATTGGTATAGAACTAGACATCAGTAGTAAAATGGTCAAAGATGTAAGGAATTAAAGGGCTCGGGTTCAGGTTTACCTTTGACTAAAGACAAATGATAAGCACATGATCCATAGGCATGGGTGATGATATAGGGTCTGAGCCAATTAGGAGAAAATTTACCCTATTTACTTTTCTCTTCTTTGGTTACCTGTTGGTTTTCCTTTAGGACGAGGTCACTAACTTGAAAGGTTCATTCGTGAACACGTTTGTCATAAGCATGTTTGATACGTTTTTGGTAGATTTGGAGATGGTCAAGAGCATTGATACGCCATTCATCTAATAACTCAAGTTGTGCCAAACAATCTTGGTGAAAGTCATCATCGTTGAGCATGTCTTGTAGTGTATGTGGAGAGATGGAATATGGACTTCAAGAGGTAAGACTGCCTAGGTACTGTAGACCAGAGAAAAAGGTTTGGAATAAGTCAATGTGTGAATACTAGTGCGGTAGGCCCACAAGGTGAAAGGAATGTATGTATGCCAATCCTTTCCAGTATCGTTGACTACCTTCATAAGAATTGTTTTCAAGGTTTTATTGGTTGATTCAGCTTGACCATTGGTTTGCGGGTAATAAGGGGATGTGAAACTGAGTTACATGCCAAAAATGTTGCATAGTTTGCATAGGGTTTTGTTTTTGAATTGATTTCCATTATCATTGATGAGGTTGTGAGGAACACCAAAGTGAAAAAATGATGTGATGGTTGATGAATTCACATATTTTCTCAACTTTCATAGAAATGAGGGGATGGCTTCTACCCATTTAGTATAATATTTAGTAGTAGTTATGATCCATTGATGGCATTGTGAAGAATGGGGGTTGATCTCACCGAAAATATCCAAATCCCATTAGAGAAAGGTCGAAGGTCTCGTGTGACATGAATAGGTGTGTGATGGAGATTAGCATGTTGTTGGCATTTCACGTAACATTTTACATAATCACAACAGTCGTGGTTTAGAGTTGGCCAATAATAGCCTAGGCAAAGAATGCATTTTGTGACAGCTAAACCACTAAAGTGACCTCCAAAAATTCCATCGTGGACTTCCTTAATGGTGTAGGGAATTTCAGAACTTGTAAGGCATCGTAAGAGAATCCCATCAAAGCCACGCTTGTAAAGAAGACCACCCATGATGACATAATGTGAGACATTTTTAAGAAAGGCACGTTGTCCATTATGAGTGAGATCAGCGGGTAGAATGGAAAGGGAAAGATAGTCTGCATATTGCTTATACCAAAGGTCTTGTGGGTCAAGGGAAACGGTTCTGATGGAGTAGACCTCATGAGGGAGATAAGAGGGTGATTATAGTCTTTGTATTGTGACAAATATTTTAGAGTCAGTGGGTGAAGCAGGTATCTAAGAAGCCAAGTAGGCCATGGTATCCACAAATTTATTGGTAGATCATGGGGTGGTTTGAAGTTCGTAACGGTCAAAGGTGGTAAGGTGTATCTCTATGTGATGTTTATACTTTTGAAGTATCTCATTATGACACTGGTATATATCATTGACTTGGTTGACAACCAGCTGAGAATCACCAAAGATATTAATTGACTTAACATCTAAGGCATAAGCAGCCTAGAGACCTAATATGAGTGCTTCGTATTCAGCAATATTGTCTTGTATAATCAAAATCAAGTTTGAAAGACAAAGGCATAGGTTCACCATCAAGAGGAATGAGGATAACACCAGCCCCACCCCCACATTGACACTTGGAGCCATCGAAGAAGAGTGTCATTTGGTAAGCGGGTTCATCCAAGGAAAGGGTAGCTATAGACTCATTTGGGAAATCAAAGTTAGATGGTTGATTCTCGGAAATAGGTGTGTCGGCCAGTTGGTCAATGATATCCTGGCCCTTGATGGAATTTTGATGAATGAATTCAAGGTCAAGGTTGGCAAGAAGCATAACCTAGCACGTGGCACACTGATGTTGATAGGGTTTGGAATACATATAGTGTAATGGGTCAATATTAGTAATGAATAATTTTTTGTGGTTGAGTAGGTAATGGCGAAGTTTAGTAGTGATGAAAACTAAGGCTAATCAGAGTCATGTTGGTCGTCACGATGAGCAAGCATGGCACCTAAAGAATGGTCAGTGGAAGAAATATATAGGTAAAAAGGTTGGTCATCCTTAGGAGGAAAGAGCACCAGTGGTTGAAGGAGATATCATTTTAAGGCTTTGAAGGCTTTTTGGATTCATCATCCCATTTAAATGATACGTCTTTCTTAAGAAGATGATGGAATGGTTGACAGCGGTCGAAAAGTTGTGAGATAAAATGTGAAATAGATTGCAACTTACCTTATAGGCTTCGAAGTTGATGGAGATTAGTGGGTGGAGGCATTTCCAAAATGGCCTTGACTTTAGCAGGATTGACTTCTATGCCACACAAAGAAATGATGAAACCTAGGAGTTTTCTAGAAAGTACTACAAAGACACACTTCTTTGGTTGAAGATGCACACAATACTTGATGAGATGGTTCAAAGATGACCTTAAGGATAGGGTAGGTGTTTGGTTCAATGTTTGGATTTGGAAAGCAGATCATCTACGTAATCTTCCAATATGCGATGCATGATGTCATGAAAGATGTAAGTCATGGCTCTTTGATATGTAGCACCAGTGTTTTTGAGTCCAACAGCCATGAATCGATAGAAGAAATTACCCCAAGGGGTGATGAAGGTAGTCTTGTGTTGATCTTCTGGAGCTAGTAATATTTGATTGTAGCCCGAGAAACTATCCATGAGTGATAGCATTTCATGGCTAGTGGTGAGATCAACTAGTTGGTCAATTCCTGGTAGGGGGAAATCATCTTTGGGAAAAGCTAGGTTGAGGTCATAGAAGTCCATGAAAATGTTGAGTCCCCCTGTCACCTTTGTGACAGGAATAATGTTAGAAATCCATTGGGGATAGTCAATGGGTAGGATGAAGGAAACTGAGAGAAGGCATTGAAGCTCTTCTTTGACTAGAAGAGCAATGCGAGGATGCATTTTCCGTAGCTTTTTTTAATGGGTTTGGCATCAGGAATGGTTACGATATTGTGGACCACAATTTTTGGGTCAATACCAGGCATATCAGCATAGGACCAGGAAAACATTGCTATGGTCCTGAAGGAAAGAGGTGAAGGCTTCCTATTCAGTAGCATCTAAGGATTGGCCTATCTTTAGAATGTGTGGGTCATCCTGAGTGTTAATGTTGATTTCAATGGTTGATTCATTCAACATGGTTTGCATCTCAGAAGGTAATGACCGATGAATATAAGAATCTTCTGCACCAAGGTAAGTGAGGATGGATTCATCATCCTGACATTGAATGACATTAATAGAAGGTGTATCGTCATCGATCATGTCAGGATACAGGAATGGGAGAGAAGAGGGAGCTTCGCCATCATGTTGATAGGTCAGAGGTCCCAGGGAAATGGTGTTTATGAAAAAAAAAGTTAGGAGGAATAGATTCAGGATCTATGGACTCCATGGGTGAAGATGGTAATGTGGGTGAATGAGGTGGGGAAGGTTTTCCATCCTGGATGAGGTCGACATGAACCTTCTTGGAAGGTGGTGCATCAAAACCAATGCCACTACGGTCATTGTGTTTACGAGAGGTACAGGAAATGATAGTATGGTGGCCCTATTCGTAAAATCTGAAGCCAAATCCTTTCCATGCACACTAGTGGAGGAAAGTGTGAGTGAAGCGGTGGTTAGTGAGGGAGTGTAGGTCAGATGAAAATGGTTGGGTTTGGGATGGAGGTTTGGGTTTATAGGTGGCCATATCAAGTCCCCCATACAGTTAGATTAGTGCGAAGGTGGGGAGGGCCATAAGGAAAAATGTCACCGATGTGGATGTCATAACTGGGGTGTTGACGTAGGTTCCCATACTCTTGCGGGGTGAGGAAGGTGTTGATATTGTATAGGCGGTATTCCCCCAGAGTGAGGCATTGAAAAAACACCTTCTAAGGGATCAGTAGTTGATATGTGGGTAGTAGCGATAGATGACTCACCTAGATGATGGGGAAATAGGTGAGTCAGTGGTAGAGGCTGCAGCAACAGTGGGGATAACAAGGTTAGATGCAGAAGAGGTAGTGGCAGTTTTGGTGGATGGGCTTGTAGGTGAAGGTGAAGTAGGGATAGTGGAAGATGCCTTGACTAGTACAAGCACATCATTGGGCTGGTATAGCATGTTACAAGTCTTGAAAGGTGATGGGTTGGCAAGGATGGTGTAATTATGTCCCTCGTGTTCAAATTTGAGGCAGCAGTGTAAAGTCGAAGGGACACAACCCATGGCATGGATCCAAGGTCAGCCGAGCAACAAGTTATACTGGAACTCCCCTTCTAGGACATAGAAAAGTTTTGGGATAGTGCGGGGACCTATGCAGACATGGAGAACGATGGTACCCAGGGTAGAGGTCATGGCGTCATTGAAGGAGCACAACATAACTAGGTTACCATGCATGCAATTAGCAGGTATTCACATTTGGTCATATGCATGGGAGGAGATGATGTTAATACTAGCACCACCATCGATCATAATGTGTCATATGTGTATATTATCGATAAAGACAGAGATGAAAAGAGTAGGGTTGGAGTCATCAGACTGGAAGGGAGTGATCTCTTCATCTGAAAAGATGAGGGCGGCTACTTGGCGAGTAGGTGGAGGTGTAGAGGAAGGTGATGACCTAGTGAGAGAGGCTATGTGGTGAGGGGTAATGATGGAGGCTATGGGCATGGGGTCATTTGGTAAAACCTCAATAGATTGAAGGACCTCCATGAGGGCTTGATGATGTGACTCAGAGGTTTGGACGAGGTCATATAAAGACATTTTGAGGGGGGATTGGTGTAGTTGTTTTAGCATTGTGTGATGTGTGACCCCATCGGAAATAGGATATGTAGGACCTCGAATGGTGACTTTGGGTATGGGTGTGGATGGTATGTTGGGTACAGGGTTGGTTGATGGGCTCAGTTTCCTTTTCCTTGCCCTTGTCTTTCTTTCTGGGTGGTAATGTGAACCATGTTAATTTGAGGGGAGGTGGATGAAGAGGGTGTGTCATGGAAGGTATAGTGGCATGAGGGGAAAAAACCTTAGTGGGGGATACGATCCTTGTGAAATGAGTAAGGTGCATTCATTTGGGTGGTGGTTTGGCCAAATCTCTTATACAGACCATGTTAATCTCGAATATCGGAGGGGATCAAAGAGTTGTGGGGGTGGAGATTTTGATCACTGAGTAGGTGATGGGAGAAGATCTATGGAAATTGGTGAAGGAGAAATGGGGTCCTCATCAAGAAGATCATCATCATCAAAATTTTCTTCAGGAGGACATAATTGGACAAGAGTGGGTTTTTAAAGCCTTACAGTTCTCTACATTGTGTCCTGGCACATGATGGTAGGCACAAATTTTAGTTTCGTCAAACCCTTTTGGTTTGGGTTTGAGTGGGTCGTAAGGTCTAAGAGGTGGTAATGTGATGACAGAAGTTTTGAGGAGATTGGTTAAGATTTTGGCATAGGACCCTGCTAGTGGATCACAATGGGAGGTGAATGTGGGTTTGGGTATAGGTATGGCTGATTGTGGAGGAAGAGGCTTTATAGGAGGGGCAATGGTTTGGTGCACTAGTTTAGTATGTGGAGGTGGTCTTAGGTCTTATTGCATCTGCTTGGGTACGGGCATGGTAGAAGAGTTGGTAATGGAAGGTTTGGTTGGTTTAACTACCTTATTGGAGGGTAGTGGATTTTTAGCTTTAGGTTACACCTTTTTGGGCAAAGGTGACATGGGTGTACATGATGTAGAGGGAAAAGTAGATGGTGGAAGAGGATAGGTTACCCACGGGGGTAACCGAGTTGCTGTGGAGGTGGTCGGTAGAGGTTGGGTAGAAGGTGTGAGTGGAAGGGAAGAAAGTGTCATGGGTAGTGAAGAAGTTATGGATGGTAGTGGTGGTATGGGTGGTAAGAAGGTTATGGGTGATGGCAGAAGGTTGTGTGGGTCACTTGGGTACATTAGAGGTTTGTGATGAGTAGGTGGGCTGCTGAACTCTTGGTTTACTGGTGGAAGGAGGTTGCTTGGCCAGGGTCGAGGGGTGAGGTCCTAGGATGGATGGAAGGGGTGAAGGTGATAATGGTGTGGTAGGTGAGGTTGGTGTATGAGGCCTAGGATCTTGGGTCTTCTTTTTAGGGGCCAGAGTAAGTTTAGTGTTAGTTTTGGAAGATGTGGATAAATCTAATTTGATGGGTGGGTGAGTAAGGTTTGATGTCGGTATGACCCCTAAGGTGGTGATGGGTTTAAGTAAGGGAGATGATATAGGCGTGGGTAGGTGTTTGGGTGTAGATGTATGTTGGGTTATGGGAAGAGGTGTGTGTTGGGCCATGGGTGGTGACATGGAAGGTGTTGCAATAGTCATGGTTGTGTTTGGTTTGGTCACTTGAAACACTTTTGGATAGATAGTGGAGGTGTTGGTGAGTGACAATTGCATTTGGGTTGAAACAAGAAGTAGAGGTAAATCCCCAAAGTAAGGCTCTATCAACATAGTCTAAGTGATTGGCCAAGCATGAAAATGGTACTGTTGTAAGTGGGGCCGACGTGGATTGAGTAGAAATCCCCATAAAATGTGTTTGAGATATAGGGAAATGGCTAGCCTTAGACTTTGTGGGTAAGAGAGCCGAAAGTAGATCAGCGGGATCTTGAAGGTCTGATGGTGAATGGTCATCTAAAGGAAATGGTATTTCTACAGGATCCTCCATGGGTAGAGGAGAGGATGGGCTAGATGAGGTGGATTCTCCTTATGATGGTGTAGGTTGTGGACATGTATCTCCTATGAGTAGGAGAGGTGCCACTGACAACTACTTGGAAATTTGAGGGGTCAAAGGTGGCATGCTAATTATAGGCTCTTCCATGGGTGAAGGAGAAAATGAAGGGGGTTCCTCTATGGGTGGAGGAGTAGATGAAATAGGTTCTTGTGTAGGTAGGGGAGCTCGGCTAAGATTTCATCTATGGAAGGAACATGAGGCAATTAGGAAGCAACTGGTATGTCATCAAAAATAGCATGGACCTCGTGGACATTGCTATCATTGGTTGAAGTGTCACTAGCTTGGTTGGAAGATGGGGCATGATTAGGGAATGGATTCTTGAAGATATGTAGGTTTTGGTTAGTGGGTGCATTCAGGCTATCCAAGACTAGATCTCTCATTTTCTAACATTTCTTGGATGATATTCTTGAAGGTGATGCAGTTATTGTCGCTATGACCTTTGACACGATGATAGTTGCAAAATTCATGTTCTTTATACCATGCGGGCATGGGGTGCTCAGGGTCAAAACCAGTGTGTGGTTTTATAGGTGGAAGGGTAATGACACCAGCCTTAATAAGATTTTCCAAAATAGAAGAATAAGGTTCTCCTATCGAAGTGTACTTTGTTGTTCTCGTCTGAAATGGAAAGCTTGGACAGGAGAGAGATTAGAAGGAGGTTTGGCTAGGTTTGATTGATGAGGGGGGCCAGCCTTGAGAACTACGGTGTTGGCAGATCCTTTGGGTTTTGAATAGTTTTTTTGGGGTTTCAAAGATGAAGAAGCATCATTTGATTTAAACGTGATGTTCTTGTTACAAAGTTGAATTTTCTTCTCTTCGATAGCACGAATTTCCAATTTCTGTGCCATGGTGAATGCCTCGTCAAAAGTGTGAAAGGTCTGCACCTACAGGGTTGGTGAGATGTGTCTAGTACAAGCCTGAGTAAACAACTCTATGAGTTCAGTTTGAGGTAATTGAAATGTGAGCTGGTTAATTAGGCTGCACCAGTGAGTGACAAAGTCAGCGATAGACTCATCGTCATACTGTCGTGTGGAATAAAGATCAGTCATGGTGACCTTCTTAACAATGTTGATTGAGAAGTGATCTAAGAAGGCTTGGGATACTTGATTAAATGAGTAGATGGAGTGTCTTGGTAGCCCACTATACCAGTCCAATGCAGGTCCTGTCAGGGACATCAGGAAGGTCTGTAGGAGTAAAGCATCATCATGGGTGATCAGGTAACACCCATGTTTGAAAGACCACAAATGTTGTTGTGGGTCTTCTTTACTATTGAAATGGTTGAATTTTGGCATTTCCCAATGTACAGGGTATGGGTGAATAGGGATGGATGGATGAATGGGCTCATTATAGATTTCATCATAGGTGAGAGAATTATGTGAGCCAGAAACTGATGCTTCTAGCGTCTGCATCCTTTCCATCATTAATTTGATGAGGTCATTGGTAGGTTGTGATGGAAGGGCTCCTCCTGTGGTGTAGGAGGGCTGGTATTGAACATGTGATGTGGGTGGCATTCCAGTGTATGGTGGTGTGAATAGGAAGGTTGAGAATAGGGGACCGACATAGAGGGCATATATCCAGAATGGGTGATGAATGAGATAGGGGGTTGTTGATAGTATGTGTATGTAGGTGGGATGGTCGCAGTGACTCTAGTAGCGATTGGGGGTAGAGATTACGGGATGGAGAGGACAAGATTATGGAATGGAGTAGGGGTCACTGACACCATGGGTGGTTGTGTTGCAATTGGTATCTATGAGACAATGGGTGCAGATGAGGTTATGGTCTGGGTGGTTGATGAGGGGACAATAAATACTACAGGTGTGAATGATACTGTAGATGCATTGGTCATAGCGGGTATGGGGCCTAGTTGTGAAACCACTGGGGGTAAAGCAGGTGAAGGTAACACCTCATTAGTAAGGGTTGATGCAGAAGTGGGAATAAGGGCAAGGAGAGATGGATACAGGCATGCCATATATCAACTGACCTGAGGAGTCCTGGGTGGAAGAGTGGGAAAGGTAGAACTGTAAGGCCATGGGATTCTGATCAAGGAGTCATGAAAATTCCTCATCACCTGTGGAAATGGTGGTAGGTAGGGTTGGATCCATGGGTGATAGGACAAAGGGTGGTGAAGGACTAGGCAGGAGTGGTTGACGACTTACGTGGAATATAAGAGCGTTAGCTTGATTGTGAGTCAACACCATGTGAATGAATGTATATCAGGTGATGTTGTATCCTACAGATGACATAGAGAGTAGTGGGAATGAAGAAAACATGTGTTTATAGGTGGATTTGGGTAATGTATCAGCTGAGATTCAGCACAGGGTAACTGACAACGGTTAAGGATGACCGATACCGGTTTAGGGGTAACTGACGTCGTTACTGTGAGACAGGAAATAATTTTACCAAATGAGGCAAAGACTGGTGACGGTCAGATGAACAAGTTGTATGATGATTGTTTATCAAAGCATAGAGAGTACAGAGACTCATAGGAACTCTGACAGAAAAGAAAATGAAATAAGTGTTCTTTGGGCAATTTAACCCAAAAGAACAGAAAACTGATGCCGGTTAGGAAAAATCGAGGCCAGTCAGGGGGGACCGACGCCGGTGGATAAACTGATGCCGGTTACTGTGAAAATTGGAAAAATGTAGAAAAATGGATTGTTGTGAATTTGAGTCAGATAAATAATCAACCCAGAGGTCTGGAGATGATGCAATGAAGTCCTGACACACTCAGAAGAAGTCAGAATACTCCAACTGTGATTGTGGAGTGTGCAAGGAAAAAGAATGGAAAAATGGAGAAACGTATCCTCACACCTCAAAACACACGTCAATCAAATGCTAAAAACATGTACCTAACAAGTGATTTTTAATGTGTTGAGCTTATGCTATTTAGAAGACTGACTCATGAATTTAGAGTAGAGTTTTTGGTGAGGAAGGCTTCCTACAAAGAAGGATATCTAAAAGGAGAGGTTTCAGGTTATGTTATGGCAGGGGCGGGCCATCCTCTGAGATAATGACTCGACAAAAGTAACAAGATGGGGAGCACTTACCAATCCTCTGATCATGTGATCACTGACAGGCATTCCCAGGTAAGATGTTGTTTAAGAAAGATGTGTATATTTCAATTTTGTGTAGTTTGGTAAGACACACAGAGAGAGAGAGAGAGAGAGAGAGAGAGAGAATGTGCTTTCTATGATTCTTTGTGTCAACCATCAGCTGGGCATGAATTCCAACATATAGGTTGCCCTCATTTTAATGTGAGCTAAATGCAGCAAATCAGAATGTAATGCAACCAATTTTAAGCCCAAATCAAAAAAATTACGTTTGATGAAGCAAATGATGAATAGGAGAGGGTATGCTTTTTCACTAAATGTAGAAAGCAAGAAAGAAGAATGATTATTTTTAAATGCACCAAGAGAAATGTTTATTTTAGAGAAATTAGAAAGAAGAGAGGATTACCATAGAAGAAGATTAATGTGTAAGCCTTTTAAAGGGAAACAAACACACAAATTTTTCCTAGGAATGAAGAAAATGCAATAGAACCCCTGATGGGTCCCACTAGGCATGCCAAAATGTTTCACCATTTTCTTTATGTTATTGAGATGAAATAGATAAGGGTAAGGGCCAAGGAGGAATACCTATTATTTATGGTTGGTTGATGGTTTTTGTGCGTGTTCTGACTTCTCAATCCAATGCTGACTGTGAGAGCTTCCTTTTGGCTGGGAGGAACTACCTGAAATAGAAAACAAGACCACAAAAGAAGAGTTAAATAATATATGACAGTGGACTACCTAGTGTGTGCTAGATCCGGGAAGTGTGATACTCCCTAGATGGTTGTCAATCCACTATTTAAATCAAATTAATGTGAGAAATAAGAAAATTCCTACTGTAGTTGATATGATTTAGGTATTTCATTCAAGCACAATAAGTAAATCTAACATAACATGCTAGGCTATAGTCAGATTTGAAGGGTAGGTAGGTGTCAGGGTTTTGGAACTGGTCAAGGTCAGGTTTTGGGTTGTTTAGGTCACTTGGTAGAAGGTTATTTGGTTATGTTATTGGAAAAAGGTATGAAACACAGAGACCAATGTCAGTCAGGTATAATCGATGATGGTTTAGAAGGGACTGATGACGGTCATGGATAACCAACGTCGGTAGGGTCGGGGTGAAAGGAACTTAATAAGATCTGATTGTGGGGATTGAACTAGAGCTAAACAGAGATGGAAGGGTGGATGGGGAGGTCTGTGAAAGTCTCAGGTATACTCAGAGGTAGGTAACAGGTGAGAATGGGTGATTTGGTGGTGTGGGTAGAGAAATGGTTGAATCTACAAGTAGGTAGGAGATGGGAAATGGACATGTAAAGTATAAAATGATAACAAATGTAACAAGGCTATTATGCTAAAATGAACTATGCTGGTAGAAGGTATACTTACTGTGATACATGTTTGATGGCTGAATGGTGATGGAGTTGATTAGAAGGATGGTGTTTGGTGCTGTAATAGTGCTTCTTGGAATGCTTCTGTGAGTGCAATACCTCTGGATCTGTCCTGGTGTTGGCTGTGGATGTCTGGGTGCATGAAAAGACTCTGGTTCTACTTGCATGTAGCTCTCTTCTCATCTCCTTGATCTCAGAATGTGCCAACCCAAAAACAAGGTTGCTAAGGTGAATAAATGGTAACCGATGATGGTTCCTGGGTTGACTGACGTCAGTTTAGGGGTGACCGGCGTCAGTTAAGGTGGGATTCCCTAGGTTTACTAAAAATGGTAGATCTTTCCAATTTCTTGGGCTAGGTTGGTTTATTCTCACAGATCAAAATAGAAGCTTCCCTTCTAATGAGAGGAGATGTGGTTAGAGAAATTTTAGGCATGTGCTTTTAGGGTTGAACTAAGTCTTAGCTCATTAAGGTAACTGGGACCAAGTCTTAGTTAGTTATGGAAACATGCCAAGAATAGGTCTAGGGTGAGGTGGAAATTAGCTTAATTAAAATAATTAAGTAATGAATATTGTGAGGATGGGTATTAATTTAATTAAGTTAATTAAATTAATATTAATGTGGGGTGGAAGGGGCCATGGTTAGGTGAATATGTCTTTGTGCCATTCTAGGAGACTCTCCCGATGTGTATCCCACCAGCGTGCTATGGTTTTGAGTAGGTTATAATTGAGCATTCCCCTTCTCTCATCCTCATTTTTCCACTCCATTTCTCACAAGAAAATTTTAGGATATGCTCCTCCAGAGTAACTTGGTAACTTCTTCCCTCCTAGGCACTTGACTAAGTGTGCCTTTATTACCCTTATTACATATCCTCTCAACTATCACCCAATCAACTCATAAGTCCCATGTGCCCAATTGTCACATGTCATGGTAGTGGTATCACTCAAGGACTGAGCATCTTTAAACTAGATGACTCCCTTTGTGGGATGAATTATCTTAGGATATCTGATGGAGCACACATATATTCTGTCAAGGACTTCTTCTCCTAAGGGCTCAGTATAGGGCATTGACTTCCCATTTGTTAAATAAATAATCAACCTTTCTTCCTTGTTCTCAAAGATAATATACCCTTTATTAAACCACAGGTCAGCATTGTTAAATAAATTTGTGATGATCTTGCCCTGTTGAATAAATAACAAGGTAAGAAGAGGTGAACTAAAAGAAAGTGAAATGCCCCAAGTTGGAAAAGATAATAAATGTCATACACTTAGACTTATTGAACACAAGTCCCTAGATATATTACATATTGTGATGGGTCTATAGGTGAAAGAATTTACATGATCACAATGTGTAAAATACATGTGTTGTCACTTGAATTTGAGTTAGAAGATATTAATCAAATGGTAAGGTGGAAGATTTTATTCACCCTAACCTTGTTATGGGACAATATGCCCCTTCTGTAAGTTACCCAAAACCAAAATAGTCAATTCCATGACCAAAAGTTTGTATTTTTCTTGATTTATTATTTTCTTTTTGTTTATACGTAGTACCTAATCCGATAGCGGGAATTCTCATAGTATGGGATATAATAGGTTCTCCTTGAGGTCTTCTTGACATCTTATCAATGTGGGACAGCTCTAGAATTCATTTGAGAGATCATAGTTTGGAGCCTCGGCATTCTTCCTTTGACTAGGCTAATTGCAATAATTTGTTGGCTTTAGACTATTAGATTTTCCTTTGAGGGAGCAATCTACTTGAATAGTATCCATAGTCTCTAGAGGTAGATGTCCTTTTGATGAGATTTAGGTCTATACGAGAAGTTTGACTCAAGGAGTACCAGTTACTTTGGTTATCCCAAGTGTCCTTGTGTACTTGGTATTTTTTTAACTTGCACAGCCTCATGGACAAGACTATAAAGGAGTATAGGCCTCTAGCCCTGAATCGTGAAATACCACTAGCATGAAAAGGTCCAGCCATGAAAGAAGGGTTTTTAAGTGCTCAGAATGACCAGTGCCTTTTTCCATCCTAAAAAATATGAAAAGTATCCATGATGAATCATAAAGCTCATGATTAGATCTCGTGGTACTCATATTTCTTTCCACAGGCATGAACATGGTGAAGATAGATCAGGACAATTCTATGTTTAGTAATTGGTCCTATAAATTATGTAGATGGTGGAACAGGTTTGTTTATGGGAACTGAACATCATAGGTCCACCATAAAGTGACTGCAAGTACTTTATCCTCAATACGTAGAACCTGGTTCCAAGCACTGCAAGGCATCTGATGCGGGCTTCATAACAATGGGTTATCATCCTTGGAAATAAGCTTGCAATGCTAGTCTAGCACACGATCCATAGGTATGGGTGAGCAATGTATGGGTCCAAGCTAATTAGGAGTCTAAAATTTCCTCAGTTTAATTTTCTCTACTTTGAGTTACATGTTGATTTTCCTTTAAGATCAAGATCACCAATCTTGAAAGTTTTCTCATGAATATATTTTTCATAGATCACATACTTCCATGCATGATTTTAGTAGCATATTTAAGATGGTCTACCACTATAGTTTAAACAATGTTTGTCTAAGGGCCCAAGTTGTTCCTTAACATGTTCTTGGAAAAACTTTAGTCATGTAGACAAAATTTCTTTTGGTGAGACCTACAAAGCATTGAGGTAATTGTCGATAACCTCTCTAAGATGGTAATACGACCATCTATAGAAATTTGAGACTCAAAGAAAAAGGTGTAGCACTAGTATGGATTCTCCCAACATGCTTTAGCATGCAATGCAGCTTCCAAGGCCTCACGTAAGGTCTATGAAAGGAATGTGTGAGTGGAAATCCTTTCAAAATAGTGTCATCGACCCTCCAATTTTATAAGAATTTTGTTTAAGGTTTTGAATGATGAGATTCATCTTTTCCATTAGTCTTTGGGTACATAGAGAGTGATGAGAAACTTAGTTGAATGCAAAAGTTATCACACAATCTCTATCAGAGGGTATTATGTCTATTTCAGAATGGTGATGCTCTTCCATTGCTCAGTGACTCAGGTGATGATGGAACACTACTAGCGATAATTGATGTGGTGGTTTATGAATTCACATATTTTCTCAGCTTTAGTAGAAATGATTGGGATGGCTTCATACCCATTTATTGTACCATATTTGGTTGTGGTGATGATCCATTGATGACATTGTTGCAAGAATGAGGGTTGAATTTCTCCAAAGAGATCCAGTGACCCCATGAAGAGAAGGACCATAGTAATTCCCTAGCGACTGTGTAAGGACATGCTCTAGGAGTATGGTGAAGGTTACCCATGTAGTTTTGTACATTTCAAAAAACATTTGAAATATTCACAAAAGTGGTGGTGGTTAATGGCCCTTTTCCATCCTAATATCAAAGTCTTGGTTCCCTCCAGTTTTACACTCCTGGCAACAACATGGCCACTGAGATATCCACTAGGTCAAATCCCATCATGATCCACCTTCTTTAATGGTCGTGCCAAGTGTTCCCAATGTCCCACTAGAACTAGGTGATGCACCTGAGTTAGTGATTTTATCCATCACTAGCCACTTTTGTAGAGACCCACTACTCCATTATGACGATAATGGGATACCTTGCATGGAGGAAGGCTTATATGAACATTCCTCCAAAGTGAGGTCTGGAGGTAGAATTGACATAGCCATGAGATGTGAACAAATAATTGTTTATACCATTATGTCTCATGGGTGCATAGTTGGTTGACATGTCCCATAAAATCAATGTCGGGGTTAACAATACTTCTCCCTTGATCTAGAAAATGAAACGCTAGGGGTTGGTCGCAAAGTGGGTTTAGATGCATGCCGACGACTCTCCTTTCTCCATGTGAAAAAATCTCATCAGAAGCTGAAGGGGCATTAGCTGGTCCACATGATTTCAAAAGTAAGATTGGGTAGCACAGACTGCTCAGGTTCCTCATGTCCTCTAGCATGAACCTTAACTCCTTCCCACAACGTCTACCTCCATAGATCCATCACACTTACAACCTCATGTTGTTTAATCATCTAACCTTTCATGGAGATTCTCTATACTTGAAGACATCTACTCCTCCCTTTCCCTTGGTTAGCCGTAATATTTAAAGGCATAGGTTTCCTCCACCCTAGCTTCCTCTCCCAGCACTCAAGAGAAACTTATCCGGCCATGGGAATGCTTCTAAACTCAAGGTAATTTTCAAGATCTTCATAGCCAAAGGAATAGCATGCAAAAATGATCCTGATGGGTTCCCTCAGAAACTCAAACTTAGCAACTTCTTGGAAAGGATATGTAGAAATGGTGTATTTCAGAGTATAACTGGTCAGCACTCTTTTCCACCAGTGATCAACAACACACGTCCAAGTCAAATCTGCATCTTGCAGCCTTTGATAGTCATCTTAGGTCCACATGCACGATCTATAGTACCAGTTCAATCTAGATGCATATGCTAAAATCCATTCATATAGTTCTACTAGAAACCATGGCAGAAGAATGTCTCATACAAGGCTCATGGTACATGTTCTCTTCTACCCATCTACGCACATCAAACTCACAGTCCAAGTGTTGAATCTTTGAGAAAACATAGTCACTTCGTGCTCTTGAACCATCCTTCAACACTTTCCAAGGTCAGAAAGTTATGTCATCACGCATAACAGGGAAAAAGATGCATGCCATTTCTCATAACAACTTCAAAAAGAGGTCCCATAAATGAGAACCAAGATGTAGTCATTTTTATACCCATTATATTAACAGTATAATCCCATGTGTGTCAGCCTATCATCCAGCGGGCGCTAGGTACTCACCCGAGGCATGCATGGGTGCCGAGCCTCTCCTTTATGTGATTATTTTGATAAAACATCATCTTATGATAGATATTCAAGTGCAAATGAATAAAAAATAACCATGCATCATTTTGAGAACCTAGGACGAGTTTTCATCTCATTGCATCTAGAAAAGAGAAATAACAACAGCATATGGAAATGATTCATACATAAAGGAAACACATAAGGATTATACTCATGAACACATATATGATTCAAAAAAAAACCTTATATTCATATTAACATGTTTACTAACCACATTACATCCCTTGAAGTCATAACAGACCCTCATATAACAATGCAAAGAATAGTCATACATCAGGATCACACTATGTTCATCACATTACAAAGATGAATACAGAACCATCCCTCTAGGTGTGCCATCACTCCTATATTTTCACAGATCCCAACCCACGGACTCCTTCATGGTATTTTTGTAGAAATTCACCTCTTTCCAATGCACTATTCTCTCTCAAGATGACTCCATGTATATCCCTTTTTGTTACCCGTGCACCTCATTATATATCTTCCATGCCTTCATTTCCATGCCTTCTCAGGTAACAGATTGGCTGCCAAGTGTCTTAGTGGTCCTCTAATGGAGCATGCTTCATTTGATTCAAGCTCTCCACTCTATGTAAGGATGTTCTTCTAGAACCTTCCATCGCATACATGGAATATTCCCTTTTTGATCCTACAATCGCCAAGTTGGCACCTTATCCACTCCGCATGCTAGAAGGGTCACGCTTTTCTTGTGTGCTGCCTAGGATGCCGAATATGGCTAAGTCCCCAAAACCTTTCTTTCCTTGTGTGCACACATCATGTGTTCTACAAAACCTTGCTAGAACCCTTCCATGCACACCTTCTACCCCGCGCGCCCTTCTTCAACTAGGTCTTGTGCATCCACATGCCTTCTTGTACTTAGCCAATATTTTGGGGCAAAACAAGTGTCCATATGGAAGGATTACTATTTTTAGTGAGAGTTGGTTTTTGCCTCTTCTCGACCATCATTATGTGATGAACTCCCTCATTCGATCTTGTGCACACTACCTTTGCTTTGACCACTTCTTGGGGTGACTTACTATTTTTAGTAAGAACCTATATAAGGGACTTACTATTTTTAATAAGTGATCATTTTCACTATTTTATGCTTTGGATAATCATTCTGGCTTCTTGGAGGTCTTCGGTGCACACTACCTTTTCCATAGCTGCTTTTGACGAAGAATTTACTAAAAATAGCAAGTATGTGTAGGAAAGCTTACTATTTTTAGAAATTAGATTTCCAGTGCTCGGTTTATGATGAATTCTATTTTTTTGAATTCGGCTCATCATCATGATCACGTCCTCCAAATTTCACATAATGTTTCCCACTAGAATGTCGGGAAATAAAATTTACAATTTTCACCTAGCATTGGCTTCGAGCACGGAGCTACCATGGTGGCCATTAATGGAGCTCAAAAATTACAGGTCTATTTTTTGTCTCCGTTTGTGACAAAAAAACTCCATTGTGATAGTTTTTTCATTTGGAGCTCGTGCTCAAGTTTTTAGCTTGTTTCCATTTCCGAAATGAAGGGAAATCCGACGAATGTGAATCAGTGCACAATAAAGGATTTTGTTGGAACAAAAAATTCAAAGCACCATTTGACCTCCCATTTATTGCATCATGATCTTCTTAAAAAATTTCGAAGTCTGCAAAAGATGGTACCTTGATCTAACTTGTATCTTATGATATATGAATATTTCTCGATCGAATGACTTCACGGTTATCTGGTAAAAAACCTTCATTTTCTTCTCGTTCTTCATTTCTTCAGCACTTTTGATCATTCCTTCCCCTAAAACTTGTGTATTTTCATGGACTAGTTATTTATGTGGCCATGGCGGAGCTGGTTTGGAGCAACAATGGTGGACCGGGTGTCTAGACAATCATGCATGGAGCCATGGCAAGGTGAAAAGTTGTGAAGGAGAAATGAGGGGAAAGAAATGGCTAAGTACCGGATTTGAATATTCAAAAAATGCACATGCAAGGGTGGGGTGAATTTTTTCATGTCTAATTTCCCTGACCTTAAGGATGTGAGGGACATCAAATTTCACATTGAGCAAGAGGACGACACATGTCCTTGATCCGACGGTAGGGGATTTGCTTGAAAATGCACTAGAAGCACTTGGGGCTGAACACTGGTCACGTGGATGACAAAAATACTCCCCATAGGGGCTGGGAACATTTTTCCATGTCTTACATCCCTGACCTCATGGACGTGAGGGACATAAAGTTCCATGGTGATCCTGGAGCTGACACATGTCCTCGATCTGATGACAGGGAATTTGAGCTGCAAAAATGCACCTGGGGACTAAATTGTCACGTTTGAAGGTCACATGAGGGTCCCAAAGGTCAAATGGGGGCTGGGATAATTTTTCCAAGGTTTATGTACCTGACCTAAGGGATTTCATGGACATAAAATCCCACCAGGCTCCTGGTGTTGACATGTTTCCTCCCGAAAATTGACTAACTCTTGAACTGTCTCCAAGAGGGCAACTTGGAACAATGATAACTTGAGCTCCCAGTGGAGTTTATTGGTGAAATTTATATTATCATGACTGTAAATTTTGTTTTTAATCCAATGGTGTGGGTTTCATGTCTTGATTCATCCATTTGATCCCTAAAAATGGGAATTGTGATTTGGTACTCCACCTGTGCTTGAGAAACACTTCCTTCATACCTAATGCACAAAAGTGTTGTGAAAAATATAATTTCACCATCATGTAGGTATTGGAATAATATTTCCATAAATGTTTCATTTTAATCCTAACTCCATCCGGAGCTCCCAAAATCTTCTTCTAAAGCTCAGTAGTTGTTTTTGGCCTGTGTACTGCCTAGGCTTGTGAACCTTGCTTTTCATTCGTACTACTCCAAGTCTTTCAAAACTTCCCCAAAACTTCTAAAATCATTTCCATGATGTTATAAGGTATTAAATTCACCTCCATGTTTAATTTTTCACTTCGGTTCCACTCTAGGGGGGTTGATCCAGTCCTAGGAAGGCCAGCGATAACCCTTCCCAATACTGCCAGAAGATAGCACCTTTTCATAAATTCCTAAAATCATCTGGGGGATTAAATTGAATTTCCTAAATCACCTAGGGGACCAATTTGAAATCAAATAGGGGGTGACCATACTGATGGATTTGACCTGGGGTGCCTAGGAATGATCAAACATAAAAAATTTGGCACATGGGTATAGTTTTCGTGCTCGGAAATTATCAATTTCCTTGTTGCACATTTGCATGACAATAGTTATCTCTAGCTTGGGGACATAGCATGGACTAAGCATAGCGAAGAAATTACATGGGAATCCATAATCTAAATTTTAGACCATAAAGTTCGTTGACCAGTGCCTTATCCATTGGGCCCTGCAGAGTCATGTACAACTTACAACAAGAGAGAAAGAGAGAAGAAGGAAACACACACGCACACAAAAAGGAAATGACACACACAACAGGAAGGGAAAAACACACAACAAAAATGGAAACACACCTAGAAATCACCTATGGTACAAGGCGAGGGACAACCCACTTTCACTTAAGCTTTTTTCATTCCTTAAATTTTACCCCTAAGTGGGCAACACTGAGTGATGTTGTTTTGCGAAGCCATTGAATGGTTCCAAAAAGTAGCTTCCTCTCCTCAGTTTTTTATGAAATCTAGGTGCTTTTACAATTATTGGTGTACCTGGTAGGAGTGAGTATACATGATCTTCTTAATTCTCAAGCCTTTGCTTAGAAATTGCATTGCCTTCATCCTATTTGAAATTGGTTTCATAGCACCAGTTGTTTTCCCATTTATCCACATATTTGATTCTTCATCTGAGCATCACTATCACTGCCCCAAGGCTTATTTTCATTCAAATTCCTTGAACATTCCATGATTACTTTTCTTTCCTAGGTCTATGCTAGTTGACCTCTTCTCCATGAGAAACATCAAATTCATCCTTTATCCTTTACTCCACTGTGAGGTGCTTGAGTACTAGCAGAAGGATTGGGAGCGACCTCATAATTGTCTTGTATGTCCATGACACAACTAAAGAGACCAAAAATAAGCTCGGGGTCATCTGTAACTTCTAATGCATCCAATATTTCTCGCATAGAGTTATGCTTCGTCATTTCCTATAGCTCCTCTTTGTATGCCTTTGAAGAATATTTATTTTGTAATCTCAAGGAAACTATCTGGAGGTATTACCTCATCATCTTGGGAATATTTTCACTCTACCAATCCTTTATCAAAAAGAGCTTCAAATTCATAGGTCTTGAAAATCCTTGCTTCAATTTCTTTGTCATGGAAAGAGTCTTCATCTTCAAATGGGAAAGAAAATATCTCCATTTCCTTATTGCATTCATCAACCATAATCTCAAGAGCAGCATCATATTTTTCATCTTGCCTTATCTCAATATGGCCAACCTTCACATTGGTTAAGGCTTCCAAATCAGCTTCACGCTTGTCTTACATATACATGGCTTGCATCAGGAGTGTAAGACTGATCTCGGGGACCTTTGTTCCTTCCGCGGCTCTAAGCAGTTCTTGTAGGGACATTTATTTCAATCCTTTCATGGGCTCATCACAAACTGATTTTGTCTCTCCATAGATGGCCTGACTAAGATCATCTTCATCCCCAAATGGGAATGAGAATAAATCCTCATCTTGGATAAGCATATAAGATGATTTTTCTTCTTGAAAATCATCAAGAACCATCTCCTCTTCCTCATGGTTTACATCATCTGGTAATTCAGGGCTACCCTCTTGTAACTCAAATCTCCTTAATGCTTCTTCAAAGTCCAAATCTCTCTGATAAGGAATGTCTGGACCTATCAAGATGGGGATATCCTCTTCCTCCTTTGTTGCCACAAAGTGATTCATATGCCTGCTACCTTGATACAAAATATTAGCTTCCGGGCTTCCAAAATTTAGTACTGTGTACCTCATCTTCTTCTCGGGAAGCAATCTCTCCATGTCTCCCTTCACTGGTATGGTTGTGGATGACCAATTCATCTAAATTTTCTCTCCCAATTCTCATTAGAAAATTCTACTCAACAACATTCCGAATGAGGTTGGGACATCTACTACCTAAATCATCGTTGAAACTTTCTTGTCTGGAAATCTAGAAAGAGCCACCTATGCATTTTTTACCTTCCCTACAAGTGGGACCTCTTTTGACTCCAAGGAGTAAAAAGAGCCATTGGGTGGAGTCATGGTAAGTTTGAGATATTTGGAAACCTTCATGGGTATGACATTATCTGAGGCACCTGAATCTATTATGTAATTTGTTCAATACATATTCTCCAATAAGAAGGGAGACATAAAAAGGTTCAACTTTATCAGTCTTTAATGCACTCAGAGAAAGCATGTTCTGTGAGGGAGGTGTAGGTGGGTTTGGTAACATTCCTTTAGGAACTACATGAGCTACATCATTGGGTGTTAGACTACCATTCCTGATGTATTGAATAAACCTCTCGAACTTTTCAGGATGGGTCTCGCAAATATTTAGTTTCGGTAATCTACACTTTGGCTTTGTTTGCATATTCTATGAATTCAAAGGGAGTAGATGCAGATACAAGGGGGCTGAAGGGACTGATTTTGATTTCTGGATAAGCTTGGGAGAAGGATTTGATGTTTGAGGAATGGAGGGTATTTTGAACATAACACTAGGATCTTTCAAGGTATTAGATTTTATAGGAGTCATATTTAGATTTAGACTTGGAAGAGACATCGGAAGACTTACTTGCGATTGTGAGAACCTTTATAATTGCTACAGGATCAAGATCCAACAATACAGACTTCATAGAAGATAGAAGTGGGGATCCTTGAATGATTATTTTATTTTGTGGAGTTGCCACAGGAGGATCATCAACCTTATTTTATTTTGCGGCAGTGGAGGGAGATGCTCTTTTATTGGAATGAGAATGAGTGTATACCACACATGAGAAACCAGGTGCATCTTCTTATTCTTCTTCTTCACCTCTAAAATAATCACAAAATATGATTTGTCTATCATTCTCAAGTTCATCAATCTCTAAGAAGTTACCACCTTCACTTTCTTGTTTAAAATCTTCATCACTTTCATGAAATCTACAATTCACATTCACAGGTGGGGCCTCCAAGGTGAGCCTTTGGGGTGCTCCTGCAATTTGATTTGTGTTTCTTCTTTGAGAAGATACTCATTCAAATAATTCCCTCTTCAAAGATGCCATCTCATTCACCAAATTTTGTAGTGATGGATTGACTTCTCTCATCTCCAGGATGTTGGGCCTTTCCATTTGATGGATTCTTGATCTTTCCAGAGAGGATGAGATCATCATCAAGTTCAGTGGCCATCCTTTGTGCTTCTACAATGTTCCTTGGTTGGGCTCTTCATAGAAAAAATCCTACTTCTGATGATTGAGCATTGATGAAGAATCTCTTGATATTGTTTTGAGATGGTGAATATTCTTCTAGTATCCTATGAAGAAACCATTTGAAACAAGCCATGAAGTCTCTCATAGTTTCACTTTCTCCTTTCTTCATTTGAGCCAACTGCACCAAGAGGTCCTGATAGTCTTTCAGTTGATTTAAATCTTTCCTCGAAGGCAATCTTGATGTCATTCCAACCAATGATGGATTGGGTAGGCAGGAGGTAGAACCATTCTGCTATTTTTCTTAGAGGGACTCCACGAATAGTCTTACAACAACATCTTCATGTTGGACACCAAGAATTCCACATGATGTCATGAAGGTAGCAATGTGTTCTTCAGGATGTTGTGTTTTGTCACCTTTGAACTTTGGAAAGTTCTTGTGGGAACTCGTTGGTAGATCGTGAAGAGGGGTTTCAAGAGCAAGCAAGCATGTATTTATTCTCCATGGAACGATGGGTTGGGGTCTTTCTGCTTCATCAGCCATCATTGTCGTTTCTGCTTCTACTTCAGCCCTTGCTTCTACAAATTCTTCTTCAAACTCTTCTTCTTTGGGAACTCAATGCTTAATGGTGATGGAAAAATGGGAGAATTTGAAGGGGGAGTATCAATATGAGTTTTGATAGTATTTCTAGGTGAACTTACTCAAAGACCAGATGGAGAGGAGGCTTGAGAGAAGAAGTATGGATTATCTCTAATTCATTCTTGCTGATTTTGCAAAGCCTCAAAATTGGAAACAACACACCTCTTGACCTGTTCAACCTGGTGTATCTTCCTTCAGCCAGCTTTTGGAAATTATTGAAGTGGGAATATGAAAAGACACTATGGAATATGAAAGGTCATGTGTAAGAACTGACAATGTATCTTTCAGTAATGGATTTTCATGAATTTTTTTTTTGTTTTTTCAATATTTTTTTTTTTGTGTTTTGGGACCTTGCGGTCATATTTTGGGTGCAGATGCTGCTAAATCTACCCACAGTGGGTGCCAAAAACTGTTGGTGAGAAATTTTTTCAGGTGGACAAACTTGTGGATTTCTTGCCAATGCTCTGGGAATCTAAGTCCCTCTACTTAACTGGTGTAGCTTCCATATATGCATGCACAAGAAAATGTGGATTTCTATGGTGGCCTTTTGACCGGGGATCCAACAAGGGGCACTCCACTGACCTGTGGCAAAGCTTGCAAATAACTTGCTAGAGAGAACTATTTTTCTGTAGAGAGGGAAAGGGGAGTGAGAAATTAGATAGGAGAACTAATGTTGTAGATAGAAAATTAGATTCCTCCATACATCAATTAGAAATTTTATCACATGCATTATAATTAGGAGGAAACAACTCTACACATACAACAAGACCAAATGATGGAATTTATGAACAAAGTTATCAATAAAACCCTTAGTCAAAAAAGGCTTGAAACTCCTTCTTCTTGTATTGATTTCTTAAACCAAGTTGTACATAGTATGAGAATGGAGGAAAAATAGAGAGTGGGGGAAAGGAAGAATTTGGCTATCTCCTTTGTTCTCTCAAGGTAGAATGCACTCTTGAGCTTACAAAATTAATGACCAACCCTTTGAAATGGGAATGGCATTACAATTTATAGAATGAGAGGTGACTTATCATCTACCCCCCAATGGCTTTTCATATGTCCTTGTGTAACTTAAAACTTTTCGACTTCCTAGGAGAATATTAAGTCCCTTTTTATAACATAAAGGTGACTTATTACATTAGGAACATTAAGACATATGAAAAATTGCAACCCCAACATGAAATTAGAATATTGGAAAGTGAGAGAAAGTTGGGGGAAGAGGAGAGAGAAGAGAGAGAGAAGAAAGAAGAGGAGATGTCATTCCTGATGAAGTCCGTTGGTCCTCGTTGATGGAAAGCTCCAAATGTAGTGAAACTCTGAATCTTCAAACTCCTTGCACACTGTGAAACTCCTTCAAATTAGCTCATGAACGCTTGCCAAGTTGAGTGAACTGTTCCACTGATGACCGCAACTCCTAGCCTATGTATGATATACCTGTGACCCAAACTATGTAGTGAGTGTCGAAAAACATTGTCTAGTTCCCTAAGATGATCATCCCTCTATGTCTCATTGTGCCAAACTTTCCCTTTGAGAACAACCTACTATTAATAGTAAGTTTCTAGATGGAAGGCTTACTATTTTTAGTGAGAGGTGATTTTTTCCTCTTCTCAACCATCGTGATGTGATGAACTCCCTCATTCGATCTTGTGCACACTACCTTTGCTTTGACCACTTCTTGGGGTGACTTACTATTTTTAGTAAGCACCTATATAAGGGACTTACTATTTTTAGTAAGTGATCATTTTAACTATTTTCTGCTTTGGATAATCATTCTGGCTTCTTGGAGGTCTTCAGTGTACACTGCCTTTCACATAGCCTCTTTTGATGAAGACTTACCAAAAATAGCAAACATGTATAGGAAAGCTTACTATTTTTAGAAAGTGGATTTCTGGTGCTCAGTTTGCGATGGAGTCTATTTTTCTATATTTGGATTTTCATCGTAGTCACGTCCTCCGAATTTCACATAATTTTGCCCACTAGAATGCTAGGAAATAAAATTTAAAATTTTCACCTGGCAGTGGCTTCAAGCACAAAGCTGCCATGGTGGCCATTAATGGAGCTCAAAATTTATAGGTCTAGTTTTTGTCTTTGTTTGTGACGAAAAACAACTCTATTGTGATAGGTTTTTCATTTAGAGCTCGTGTGCAAGTTTTTAGCTCATTTCCATTGCCGGAATGATGGGAAATCTGACAAATGTGAGCTGGTGCATGAAGTGAGGATTTTGTTGGAACAAATAATTCAAAGCACCATTAACCTCCAATTTGTTGCATCTTTATCATCTTGAAAATTTTGGAAGTCTACAGAATATGGCACCTTGATCTGACTTGTATCTTGCGAGATATGAAGATTTCTCGATCAGGTGACTTCACGGTTATCTAGAAAAAAACCTTCATTTTCTTCCTGTTCTAAGTTTCTTCATCACTTTTGATCATTTTCCCCTAAAACCTATGTATTTTCATGGAATGGGTGTTTATGTGGCCATGGCGGATCTAGTTCAGATCAACAATGGTGGACTAGGTGTCTAGACAAGAAATAACAAGAGCCATGGCATGGTGAGAAGTCTGTGAAGGAAAAATGAGGGGGAAGAAACGGCTAAGTGATGGATTTGAATATTCAAAAAATTTACATGCAAGGGTGGGGTAAATTTTTTCATGTATAATGTACCTAACTTCAGGGACATGAGTGACATAAAATTCCATGGTGAGCAAGAGGAGGACAAGTGTCCTCGATCCGACGGCAGGGGATTTGCTTGAAAAAGCACTAGAAGCACTCGGGACTGAAAACTGGTCACGTGGATGACCAAAGAACTCCCCATAGGGGCTGGGAAAATTTTTCCATGTCTTCTTTCCCTGACCTTAGGAACTTGAGGGACATCAAATTCCATGGTGGTCCTGGACGTAACACTTTTCCTCAATCTGACGGCAGGGAATTTGAACTCCAAAAATGCGCCTGGGGGCTGAACTGTCAGAAGCTGAAGATCACATGAGGGTCCCATAGGTCACATGGGAGCTGGGAGTATTTTTCCAAGGTTGATGTATCTGACCTCGGGGATGTCAAGGACAAAATCCCACCAGGCTCCTGGTGCTGACACATGTCCTCCCAAAAATTGACTAACTCCTAAACTGTCTCCAAGAGGGCAACTTGGAATGATGATAACTTGAGCTCCCAATGGAATTTATTGGTGAAATTTTATATGATCCTGAATGTAAATTTCCTTTTGAATCCTTGGTTGTTTATGAAAGCCAGGTGCTTTCACAATTGTCTGTGTACTTGGTAGGATTGATTCTACATGAGCTTCTTGATGCTCAAACCTTTGCTTAGAAATTCCATTGCCTTCATCCCCTTTAAAATATGTTTCATAGTGCCAATTGCATCCCACATTTATCCACATATATGCTTCTTCACTGAGCACGCTATCGCTGCCCCAGAGATTATTTTCATTCAAATTAGTTTAACATTCTGGATTCTTTTCTTTCCTAGGTCTATGCTTGTTGACCTCTTTTCCATGAGAAACCTCAGACTTATACTTTTCCTTTACTCTATTATGAGGCTCCTAAGTATTGATGGAAGGATTGGGAGTGACCTCATAACTATTTTTTATGTCCATGGCACAAGTGAAGAGATCAAGAATTAGATTGAAGTCCTCTGCAACTTCTACTGCATCCAAGATTTATTACATGGAGTTATGCTTCGTCATTTCCTGCAGCTCCTCTTTGTACACCTTTGAAGAATCTTTATTTTTCAGCTCAAGGAAACTATCTAGAGGGATTACCTCATCATCTTGGGAATCACTGCACTCTACCAATCCTTCATCAAAAATAGCTTCATCTAAGGATGTCTTGAAACTCCTTGCTTCAATTTATTCATCATGGAAAGATTCTTCATCTTCGAATGGGAAAAAATATATCTCCATTTGCTTATTACATTCATCAACCATTAGCTCAAGAATGGCATCATATTTTTCATCTTTCATTATCTCAATATGGTCAACCTTCACATTGGTTAAGGATTCCAAATCAGCTTCATGCTTGTCTTACATATTCATGGCTTGCATCAAGAGTTCAAGACTGAGCTTGAGGTCCTTTGTTCCTTCCATGGCTCTAAGAAGTTATTGTATAGATATTTATTTTAAACCTTTCATGGGCTCATCACAAACTGATTTTTTCTCTCCATAAATGGCCTAACTGAAATCATCTTCATCCCCTAATGGGAATGAGAATAAATCCTCGTCTTGGATAAGCATATAAGCTGATTTTTCTTCTTGAAAATCATCAAGAACCATCTCCTCTTCCTCATGGTTTGCATCATCCAGAAATTCAGGGCTTCCCTCTTATAACTTGAATCTCCTCAATGCTTCTTCAAAGTCCAAATCTCTCTAGGAAGGCATGTCTGGACCTATCAAGATGGGGATATCCTCTTCCTCCTTTGTTGCCATAAATTGATTCATATGCCTGCTACCTTGAAACAATATTTTAGCTTCTAGTCTTCTAGAATGTAGTACTGTGTACCTCATCTTCTTCTCAGAAAGTAATCTCTCCATGTCTCCCTTCACTGGTATGGTTGCGGATGAAAAATTCATCTAAATTTTCCCTCCCAAATCTTGGCAGAAACTTCTACTTAGAAACATTCCCAATGATTTTGGGACGTCTGCTACCAAAATCATCGTTGAAACTTTCTTGTCTAGAAATATAGAAAGAGCCACCTTTGCATCTTTGATCTTCCCTACAAGTGGGACTTATTTTGACTCCAGGGAGTAACAAGAGCCATTGGGTGGAGTCATGGTAAGTTTGAGAGCTTTGGAAACCTTCACAGGCATGACATTATCCGAGGCACCCGAATCTATTATGTAATTGTTCAATACATATTCTCCAACAAGAAGGGAGACATAAAAATGTTCAACCTTATCAATCTTTGATGCACTCAAAGAAAGCATGTTCTGTGAGGGAGGTGTAGGTGGGTTTGGAAACATGCCTTTGGAACTAGAAGTTACAACATTGGGTGTTAGACTACCACTCCTGATATATTGGATGAACCTCTCAAATTGTTCAGGATGAGTCCACAAATATTAGGTTTTGATAATCTGCACTTTGGCTTTGTTTGCATATTCTATGAAATTAAAGGGAGCATATACAGACAAGGGGGATGAAGGGATTGATTTTAGAGTCTGGATAGGCCTAGGAGCAGGATTTGATTTTTGGGGAATGGAGGGTATTTTGAAAGGTACACTAGGAGCTCTCAAATTAATAGATTTTATAGGATCAAATTTAGATTTAGACTTGGAAGAGAAATCGAAAGACTTACTTGGGATTGTCAGATCCTTTTTACTTGCTATGGGATCAGGCTCCAACAATTCAGACTTCATGGAAGATAGAAATGGGGATCCTCAACTAATTTTTTTTTGGAGTCACCACAGGAGGATCATCAACCTTATTTTCTTTTACAGCAGTGGAGGGAGATGCTCTTTTCTTGGACTGAGAATGAGTGAATACCACACATGAGAAACTGGGTGCATCTTCTTTGTCTTCTTCATCACCTCTGGAATACTCAAAAAATATGATCTTTCTATCATTCTCAAGTTCATCAATCTCTAGGAAGTTTCCACCTTCACTTTCTTGTTCAAGCTCTTCTTCACTTTCTTGAAATCTGTAATTTACGTTCATGGGTGGGGCCTCCAAGGTGAGCCTTTGGGGTGCTCCTGCAATTTGATTTGTGTTTCTTCTTTGAGAAGATACTCATTCAAATAATTCCCTCTTCAAAGATGCCATCTCATTCCTCAACTTTTGTAGTGATGGATTGGTTCTCTCATCTCCAGGATGTTGGGCCTTTCCCTTTGATGGATTCTTGATCTTTCCAGAGATGATGATATCATCATCAACTTCAATAGCCATCCTTTGTTCTTCTACAATGTTCCTTGGTTGGGATCTTCGTAACAAAAATCCTACTTCTGATGATTGAGCATTGATGAAGAATCTCTTGACATTATTTTGAGATGGTGAATCTTCTTCAGGTATCCTACGAAGAAACCATTCAAAATGAGCCATGAAGTCTCTCATAGTTTCACTTTCTCCTTTCTTCATTTGAGACAACTACACCAAGAGGTCCTGACAGTCTTTAGTTGATTTAAATCTCTCTTTGAAGGAATCCTTGATGTCATTCCAACCTGTGATGGATCGGGCAGATAGGAGGCAAAACCATTCTGCAGTGTTTTCTTCGAGGGACTCCACGAACAATCTCACAGCGACGTCTTCATGTTGGACACCAAGAATTCCACATGATGTCATGAAAGAAGTGATGTGTTCTTCAGAATGTTGCGTGTTGTCACCTTTGAACTTTGGAAAGTTCTTACAGGAACCCGTTGGTAGATCATGAAGAGGTGGTTCAAGAGAAAGTGGGCTTGTATTCCTTCCCCATGGAACAATGGGTTGAGGTCTTTCTTCTTTGTCAGCCATCATTCTTTCTTCTTTTGCTTCAGCCCTTTCTTCTACAAATTCTTCTTCAAACTCTTCTTCTTCCGAAAACTCAATGCTTAATGGTGATGGAAAAATGGGAGAATTTGAAGGGGGTATCAATAGGAGTTTTGATAGTATTTCCAGGTGAACTGCTTGAAGCACCAGATGGAGAGGAGGCTTGAGAGAAGAAGTATGGATTATCTCTAATTCATTCTTGCTGATTTTTCAAAGCCTCAAAATTGGAAACAACACTGCCTCTTGACCTGTTCAACTTGGTGTATCTTCCTTCAACCAGCTTTTGGAAATTCTTGAAGTGGGAATATGAAAAGACATTATGGAATATGAAAGGTCATGTGCAGGAACTGACAGTGTATCTTTCAGTAATGGATTTTCATGAATTCTCTTTTTTTAATTTTTTCAATATTTCATTTTTTGTATTTTGGGACCTTGCGGTCATATTTTGGGTGCAGATGTTGCTAAATCTGCCCCATGGTGGGTGCCAAAAACTATTGGTGAGAAATTTTTTGGGTGGAAAAACTTGTGGATTTCTTGCCAATGCTCTGGGAATCTAAGTCCCTCTACTTAACCGGTGCAGCTTTTGTATATGCATGTGCATGAAAAGGTGGATTTTTGTGGTGGCCTTTTGACCAAGGATCCAACAGGGACACTCCACTGACCCTGCGGAAAATATTGCAGATACCTGTAAGAGAGGACTTTGTCTATAGAGAGGGAAAGGGGAGTGAGAAATTAGATAGGAGAACTAATGTTACAGGTAGAAAATCAGATTCCTGCATACATCAATTAGAAGTTTTATCACATGCATTAAAATTAGGAGGAAACAACTCTACATGTAGCAACAAGACCAAATGGAATTTATGATCACAAAGTATCAATAAACCCCTTAGTCAAAAAAGGCTTGAAACTCCTTCTTCTTGTATTGATTGCTTAAACCAAGTTGTACATAGTATGAGAATGGAGGAAAAATAGAGAGTGGGGGAAA
The DNA here is from genome assembly GCA_019776745.2 of Taxus chinensis. Taxonomy (NCBI): domain Eukaryota; kingdom Viridiplantae; phylum Streptophyta; class Pinopsida; order Cupressales; family Taxaceae; genus Taxus; species Taxus chinensis. The sequence continues at coordinate 475,617,666 of CM034154.1, forward strand.
GGAAGAATTTGGCTATCTCCTTTGTTCTCTCAAGGTAGAATGCACTCTTGAGCTTACAAAATTAATGACCAACCCTTTGAAATGGGAATGGTGTTACAATTTATAGAATGAGAGGTGACTTATCATCTACCCCCCAATGGCTTTTCATATGTCCTTGTGCAACTTAAAACTTTTTGACTTCCTAGGAGAATATTAAGTCCCTTTTTATAACATAAAGGTGACTTATTACATTAGGAACATTAGGACATATGAAAAAGTGCAACCCCAACATGAAATTAGAATATTGGAAAGTGAGAGAAAGTTGGGGGAAGAGGAGAGAGAAAGAGAGAGAGAAGAAGAAGAGGAGATGTCATTCCTGATGAATTCTGTTGGTCCTCGTTGATGGAAAGCTCCAAATGTAGTGAAACTTTGAATCTTCAAACTCCTTGCACACTATGAAACTCCTTCAAATTAGCTCATGAATGCTCACCAAGTTGAGTGAACTATTCCACTGATGACCACAACTCCTAGCCTGTGTATGATATACCTATGACCCAAACTATGTAGTGAGTGTCAAAAAACATTGTCCAGTTCCCTAAGATGATCACCCCTCTATGTCTCATTGTGCCAAAATTTCCCTTTGAGAACAACCTGCTATTAATAGTAAGTGTCCAGATGGAAGGCTTACTATTTTTAGTGAGAGGTGATTTTTTCCTCTTCTCGACCATCGTGATGTGATGAACTCCCTCATTTGATCTTGTGCACACTGCCTTTGCTTTGACCACTTCTTGGGGTGACTTACTATTTTTAGTAAGCACCTATATAAGGGACTTACTATTTTTAGTAAGTGATCATTTTCACTATTTTATGCTCCAGATAATCATTCTAGCTTCTTGGAGGTCTTCAGTGCACACTACCTTTTCCATAGCCACTTTTGACGAAGACTTACCAAAAATAGCAAGCATGTGTAGGAAAGCTTACTATTTTTAGAAAGTGGATTTCCAGTGCTCGGTTTGTGATGGAGTCTATTTTTCTGGATTCATCTCATCGTCATGGTCACATCCTCCAAATTTCACATACATTTTCCCACTAGAATGCCAGGAAATAAAATTTAAAATTTTCACCTTGCAGTGGCTTCGAGCACGGAGTTGCCATGGTGGCCATTAATGGAGCTCGAAATTTACAGGTCTTGTTTTTGTCTCCATTTGTGAACAAAAACAACTCCTTTGTGATAGGTTTTTCATTTGGAGCTCATGTGCAAGTCTTCAGCTCATTTCCATTACCGGAATGATGGGAAATCCGACGAATGTGAGCTCGGTGCATGAAGTGAGGATTTTTTTGGAAAAAATAATTTAGAGCACCATTTGACCTCCCATTTATTGCATCATGATCATCTTGAAAAATGTGGAAGTCTGCAGAAGATGGCACCTTGATCCGACTTGTATCTTGTGAGATATGAAGATTTCTCGATCGGGTGACTTCACAGTTATCTAGCAAAAAACCTTCATTTTCTTCCCATTCTTCGTTTCTTCAGTGCTTTTGATCATTCCTTCCCCTAAAACCTATGTATTTTCATGGTGTGGAGTGTTTATGTGGCCATGGTGGAGCTGGTTCAGATCAGTAATGGTGGACTAGGTGTCTAGACAATCATGAACAAGCCATGGCAAGGTGAAAAGCTGTGAAGGAGAAATGAGGGGGAAGAAATGACTAAGTGCCGGATTTGAATATTCAAAAAATGCACATGCAAGGGTGGGGAACATTTTTTCATGTCTGATGTCCCTAACCTCAGGGACGTGAGGGAAATCAAATTCCACAGTGAGTAAGAGGATGACACGTGTCCTCGATCCGACGGTAGGGGATTTGCTTGAAAAAGCACTAGAAGCACTAGGGGCTGAAAGTCGGTCACGTGGATGACCAAAGGACTCCCCATAGGGGCTGACAACATTTTTCCATGTCTTATGTCCCTCACCTCAGGGATGTGAGGGACATCAAATTCCATGGTGGTCCTAGAGCTGACACATGTGTCTTTGATCTGACGGCAGGGAATTTGAGCTCCAAAAATGCACCTGGGGGCTGAACTGTCAAGTCTGAAGGTCACATGAGGGTCCTAGAGGTCACATGGGGGCTGGGCACATTTTTCCAAGGTTGATGTACCTGACCTCAGGGATGTCGGGGACATAAAATCCCGCCAGGCTCTTGGTGCTGACACGTGTCCTCCCGAAAATTGACTAACTCCTGAACTGTCTCTAAGAGGGCAACTTGGAATGATGATAACTTGAGATCCCAGTGGAATTTATTGGTGAAATTTTATATGATCCTAACTGGAAATGTCCTTTTGAATCCAATGGTTTGGGTATCATGTCTTGATTCATCCATTTGATCCCTAAAAAGTGGAACTATGATTTGGTACTCCACCTGTGCCTGAGAAAAACTTCCTGCAGACCTGATGCTCCAAAGTGTTGTGAAATATATGATTTCACCATCATACAGGGCTTGGAATCCTCTTTCCTTAGATGTTTTTTTTACTCCTAACTCCATCTGGAGCTCTCAAAATCTTCTTCTGAAGCTCAGTAGTTGTTTTAGGCCTGTGTACTGCCTAGGCTTGTGAACCCTGCTTTTCATTCAGACTACTCCAAGTCTTTCAAAACTTCCCCAAACCTTCCAAAATAATTTCCATGATGTTCTAAGGTCTTCAATTCACCTCCATGTTGAATTTTTCCCTTCCGTTCCACTCCAAGGGGGTTGATCCAGTCTTGGGAAGGCCAATGATAGCCCTTCCCAATACTGCCAGAAGATAACATCTTTTCAGAACTTCCTAAAATCACCTGGGGGATTAAATTGAATTTCCTAAATCACCTAGGGGACCAATTTGACATCAAATAGGGGGTGACCAGACTGACAGATTTGACCTGGGGTGCCTAGGAATGATAAAAAATGAAATTTTTGGCACATGGGGTATAGTTTTCGTGCTCGGAAATTGTCAATTTCCCTATTGCACATTTATACGAACTGATTTTTTATCTAACATAAATAATGGAGCTTAGAGGTCGCTAAGCATTTTCCTAGATATGAACCGATATAAATTATGTGTTGCATACAATATAACTTATGAGAAATATATGAGTCATCATCCATCTCAAGGGTATTTATTGTAGTTCTTGGCTGCATTAGGGATTGTATAACCAATATGAATTGATTATAATTAATGAAAAATACTAGCGATCCAAAGCTTTACAGATAGTTTTTAACATTGCTAGAAAGCCATTCTAGGAATTATAGAGGATAATAGGCTTATCCTAGATAAATAAATGGACAACATAAGACGTGAAAAGTTGTTCATTAACACATATTTACAGGAATAACAAATCATAGTAATGGAGGTTAGCAGTTGCTAAGTTCATTCCTATATATAAGTCGATGTTAAATACATGTGAAGTGGAAATTTATGATTTAGTTTTACCACTATAAAATGTAACTATTACCAAAATATTTACAAACACAAGATATATAAAAAATTCCATGCCACGTGTCAAAATTTTAGTGGGTATCATTTACATAATAATAGGATGGATTTTTAAAAGTTTAAAAGTATTTAATATGCATTTCTTTAAATAAAATTTTCTTAATAAATGTGTCAATTATATTGTTGCCTAACTATCTAGTTCAAATTTTCTATGTGGCACATTTTACTTGAATAATTATTTTAAATTAGGGCACACTATATCTAACAATATCGAATTCAAATTCGACAAAAATTAATAATAATTTTTTCTATATTGCTCCATTACACTTTAAAACTATGTTTAGAAATTTTTACTTCAATATTCTTATAATATATTTTTTATTATGCTTATATTAATATTTATTGATGCCCTACGAGTTCAAAAAGAAATATTTATTGTTGTCCCACTCGTTTTAAAAGAAAAATTTATAAATTTGGTTTCCTCCTATCCCCTACAATCCCACGCATTAAATGAAAATATTAATTAGGGATATTTTCAAATTTCAAATTGTCGAATCCACTACATTAAAGGTGAATATTTGAAATTTCAATATCTAACACTTTCGCTTACTGAGGGGTGAATTCAAATTTTCATATCCCATAATTTATTTTGTGAAATGTATCCAAAACAAATAAATACCCCAGAGAAATATAGTTTAGGGTTTTTTTTAGCATCCTGAAATAGCAACTCTTGAAATCATAACACAATATGCGCAGGCACTAGATTATAGGTCCGAGTGCATGAATCTTGGCCATTTTTTACAAGGTAATATTGAGGCAATTATTATAATCTCGTTTACAGGCACACAAAGAAGGAAATAAAACGTGATTGCGGATAGAGAACATGTCCGAGTGCATGAATTCCGACCATTTTTTATAAATCTTGATTGCATAGCAGAAGCCACACGAAGGATGAACTCACAGGAAGCAAGCAAAAGAGGTTGCATACAGAATCACATAGATATTTTATTTGAGAGAGGATATGGAGGTTTCACAGACATCATCAAGCTCATAATAATTTCAGATACTACTAAAATAGGTATTTATCGAAAGCATCTATTTTAGTGTATGTGTACCTTAGTTGATGGCGGGAACTTTCAGTTACTCTGTCTTCACCTAGTTCTTTTGTGTTACATGGTAATCCAGCCCTGCCTTTCCTTCCATTTCCTTTTTTATTATGTTTCATCCCCTTGTCAAATCAGCACGCTCTTTTTGAAACCACATTTTTTTATTTTACCCCAACCAAAGAAAATAAAATCCCCGTTATAAGTTTTATTCTTTCCACAAACACAATTTCTTGTTCATTCGTAGCTCTTATATTTGTCTATGTTAAACGGGGTCCCTTTCATCCCTTCTATGTCTCTCTCTGGATAATTGTTTTGTTGATTTTTTGTTCTCCTTCCTGTGATTTTTTTTTCTTGATAGTGATGGTCTGTCTCCCCAATTGCAAAACACAATGTGCATATTAAAGTTTTTAGAAATTTGTAATGGTTTGATTTAATATAGTTTAGGTAATCCTTTAATGATTGTTATTAAGATGAAAGAAATAATCCTGGATAATTATTTCAATGTTCTTTGTTTATATGGATGTTGTGTTGATATATATTTTTAATTATATACGTTTTCCCATGTAGAAATAGTCAAATTTAATGTCTTTATCAAGCTTTCTTATGTAAACTATAAGGTAAAAATATTATATATACGCATGAATATTATTAAATATAAATTTTAATCATTATATTTTTAAATATATATTTCCTTCTGTATACCTTATGTTATTCCACAAAACCCCATAGCTTTGTGTCCTACACGATATAATTCTTTATTTTGAAGACCATTTTACGAAACCATAAATTTAGGTCTAATTAAATGTGAACCCATAAAATAATAGATTTTATATAAAATTTAATTTTTAATATGCTACATATCATTGGCAAGATATAGAATTTTTTAAATATATTAATACACAATTTTACACGTATGTGTATGTATATTTTTCTAAATTTAATCATGAAAAATGTTGTTTAGACTAGCGGCCGCCGAGCTATTATTCAAATTTATCGAAAAAAATTGTGTAGCTTAGCATCCGCTAAGGTCATAGATTATTACATTGCGTCAATGCGACATATTCCAAGAAAAGACAAATATTAATGATTTTCTTGAATACTCGTTATCCAACACGAAATCCTAAGTTCAACATGATATTCGAGTCCTATCACATTATATTTGAATCTTAACATGATATTCGAAGCCTAGAGGCCACTAAGGTCAAATATTTTTACTTTGTGTTGGTTCAACATAACAAAGAATTGAGATTAGTGACCACTATAATATTTGTTTTCTTTCATACAAGACAATTAGTAACGATTTACCTAAAAATTGAGCTAAGCTCAATTATTATTATTTTAATTTCTAATAAAATATTCAAGGACTAGCGGCTGGAAAGTTGAATGTTTACTACGTTTCTTTGATATTCGAAAATAGAAAAGACTAAAAAATATTCCAAGACAAGACAAATATTAATGATTTTCCCGAATACTCGAAATTGAAGACAGAATTTTAAGCCTAGCGGCCACTAAGTTTGACAAAATATTTGAATTCTATCACATGATATTCGAATCCTAGCGGCCGCTAAGTTCGAAGATTGTTACATTGCATTGGTTCAACATAACAAAGAATTAGGAATAGAGACCACTATAATATTTGTTGTATTTCATACAAGACAATTAGTAACGACTTACCTGAAAACTAAGCTAAGCTCCATTATTAATTTTAAATTTTCTAATATGATATTCAAGGAATAGTGACTACTAAGTTGTATGTTTACTATATTGTTTTGATATTCCAAAATAGACGAGACTAAAAAATATTCAAAGAAAAGAAAAATATTAATAATTCATCTTCCTAAACTAAGTGTTGTACTACTCATAATGCAATAAAATGGTTATCTAGTCCTATGCTAACATTTTCATGGGTTTTAGGGAAAGAGATTTGTAGAAATGAAACTATACTAGGGATGGTGATGCACCAAATAAAGGGTGTTTCCAAACTCAGTAAGGATTGATTTGAAGAGGGTGTGTGCACCACAAGTCAACTTCACCTACTTCAACTTAGAGAGGGTACATAACACCAAAGACTAGGAAGTATGTGTTCCCTTTATTAAAATCGATCAGAAAAAATAATTTATCAATCTTTCAATGAAGAAGGATGAACTTAAGAAGGGTGAACGGGCACCATAACTCAATTGCATGTAATACTCCACCACTTGATAAGCAAATAAAATCCAAGAACCTATAATAGAAACTGTGGACTTGCACAAGTGTACCTGTAAGCATGAGAAAAGGCAAAAAGAATTATAAAAGGATGAAAGGATCTAAGATTAGTCACAAAACATGCACTTTTATTACTTCAAGAAATGTGTGTAATGCATCATACATTCAGAAGAGGTAATGGTTGTCATTCCAATCTTGGAAAAAGGCTTGAAAATTACTCTCAACACATAAGGACAACTTGCAGAAGAAAGAGGTTTCTTGAAAATTTCTGCACTTGCATATGGTATCCTAGCTTATCGCAACCTATATGACCATGTTGGAACCCCTCTGAAATGAGCTTATCTAAGCTTACATTTATAGAAAAACCCCTGTGAGTATTGCTTTGTATGAACATGAAGATTAATTGATTTGATTGTTGATGTTTAAGGTACATGTCGCATGTATTTATGATGAGTTGATCTCTAACAAAACTTGACTGAGGTTCCATCATGTGCGACTGAAGCTGCCTATTGACCTAGTCCACCTTAATGAGCTAAAAGAATCATTTTGATCAACCATAGTTTAAATAATGAGATAATCCACATCATCACCTAGCTCAGCTTGGACCGAGGCCCAACTCTCTAAATTGATTTTAAAACCTGGAAGGACACCCCCTATCGAGATCCTTAGATATTGGCTGCTTCAGGGGAACATAACTTAGCTCTGTAGGAACTCGATCCAAAACAAGATTTGGGAAACTTAGGTGGTTAAGCTTAGTTGTTGAGCCTAAGATTTTCAACATGGGTCACGAGCTTCACAGCCATCGCATTGAATCGAGATGATCACCCTATCGCCGAATAAATCTCCATCAAGCTCTTCTCATTCTTGCATTGATCAATTACATAAGTTCTTAGCTTCAACTATACTCATCTTACTCTGCGTCAAGCTCCTCATTCATGCCCTCAATCTCTTTTATCATATCTGAACTATGTATCGCTTGAAACTAAGCCCGATTCGAGCTTATCACCCGAGGTTACTGAGCTAGCACTCTACTAGCTCAATCGAATTTCTTTCCATCTGAGCTTATCTGAGCTCTTCAAATTTGAAACTACTCTCTGAGTGGGTTGGGAATTATTTTTACACATCTCACGTGTCCAACATCAGTGGGCTGAGCTCCCTAAACTATTATGCACTCGAGCTTGATCTTCATGTGTAGCTCACGACTTGGCTCTATGAGCTCAGGCCAATGCTTTCACCATTGAAGTAACTCTCCACCATGCCTTCGATTTATTCTTGGGTGAGGTATCTCTCAACATATCTCGATGGCTTCACATGTGTTTTACCAAGTACTGAGCCACATCCGAGTAGAGATGCCCTCGTCATCAAGCTATATCCATGATGCTCTCCCACCTAATAACTCGAGCTCCTCCATCGACGAGCTCCAATTATAGAGAGATGAGCTAATTTATACTTCCTATCTACAAGGGGTCCACAAAAATGAACTCAAGCCCTTATACACTGTAGATTCATCTCGAAAATGTGCTTGGACCTCGTTGTGTACCAATAAGCTGACTTCAAACTCATCTACCTACACACCTCTCCATATCTTGTGTCACTATTAACCCTGTGTTGCCAAGCTCATTCTTCTTACACAGTTAGGCTGAAATAAATTATTCCCTCATCAAGTACGACATCAATGCCTACCTATCTCATATCCTTGTTCATGGATCAAGGAAACGAGTTATCTCTTTGTCATGAGCTTAGGAATTCCTTTCCTCACTTATCTGTCTGAATTGAGTATGTCTGCCAAAGCACTGAGCCTAGATACTCCGAGTTTATCTTTTAATTGCTCTAAGCATCGACGTAACTTGCATGAAATCCTTTGCATATAGACCTGGGGCTTTCCAAAACTGATCCAATCATAGCAATGGGTTATCTTCCATCATGCATTGTCAATCTCGGGATGTCCTCACCTTAGAAATCCTATTATTCCTCCATGCTTCGTATTCCCATGAGCTTGGAAGTACCTCCTCATGAAATCGGCTATTACATTGTGTTATATTCCCATCGTGGCCACTCGCCATCGAAACTCCCATGAGCTATCTTGTTAATCTGGAAATTGACTCGGTGACCTACAATATCTCTTTCGACATGTGACTCTAAGCTCATCTCTTGACCTAGTACCACAAGCCTACTGGAGCTTTTCCAGCTTTCTTGCCAAGTGAATTATCCTAAGCTCGTGGTGATCTTTTTCGATCAAATTGGCCCAACGTTCTTCTGTCATAGATGAAACTCATCAAGTGACCTTACTCGGTGTTACCCAAGTTATGCCTTGTGTTGGCTCAACCTTCCAAGTGGAAACCCACTGTGGAAAAGCCTACAAACTTCTCCTACATAACCACGACATAGACTCAACTGAACTCCTTTCAACAGTTTGGCTCGAGTCGACCCGTAACGACTTTGAGCTTCATCATGTAATCCTCCAAGGTATGGACTTTTATGATTGGGCCCTATCTTCATATACTTAGAGCCGAGTTGGATATCTAGCTTTGGATGACTACTGAGCTCATTTCCTACACACGTACCTCGATGCAATATTGACCAATCTATCCTACTCGTCGAGCTCTGTACATGTCTTCCTTAGTTCGAACCTTTGAATTAACCAAGTTTGCCTTCTGACTTTACTACACGAGTTTGACTGAGATTATGGAAAGAATCGACATCAGTTATACCATTAGGTGCAAACTCTATCATGTGTTGAATGCTTGACGAGCTCCTTCCTAAATCATGATCATTTTACACTAGATGTAACCCACCGTAATGGATTTTCATCAACCTTGGAGAAAAATGGCAATACAATAAGACTTTTCAAACATATTTTATGAATTTTGGTTAATTTATACCTATGATGACCACTTTCTTTTCTCTAAGCAACATTGATCATTCAAGATCAGAAAACAAGAGTAAATAGCCCGAAATGATCCTGGAACTTCTCAGAATACCATAAACACTCTTAAAGCATAAAAAATTGCTTATATGCCCCAAGTTCTACGAAAGGCTTTATCAGTCCTAGGGTTTGGTGTACCTTCATTGTCTATTTTTACCTCAAGAGTGCAAAAATGGATAACCTTTTTTGCAACCTCTCGGGGATGATTCCCTGCTAAGCATGATTCTAGTAGCCTTAAGTCATCCATTGGGCATGGAGTCAATATTGGAATCTTGAAAATGATTTGATCTTCTGTGATATATCTTGAAGTCTCCTTAAGCATTGTCAATCTTGGACCTCCCTAGAATGCTAAGCATGAAGTATACTGTATCTGATGAATATTTGTCATTTATGGCATACCGCAGAATTTTGACTGAAGCAGCATTATCAAACTCTTATGGAAACTTTGAACCTTCTTCTCCTATAAAACCTTCCAATGATGATACAACGTGCAAGAACAACACAAAAAACATAGCAACAAGGAAAGCAAAATAACAACACACAACAATGTGCATAAGCACTTGGAGGAAAACACCTAACTAAACAGTACATGGGTGGAACGTTTCTCAAAAGCAAGCTTTGAGATGTATCCCATTCACATGAATGGAGAGTTCTTCTCCATTCAGCCTAGATAGACTAAATGAATTTGCCTCTTTGCAACTCGTGATGATGTATGGACCACTCTAGAGAGAGTCAAACTTGGCGTGCTTTCTTGGTTTGGCCCTATCTTCATCCCATTTGGGAACTAAATCCCCCTCTTAAAAATGCCTATTAGACGTCTTCTTGTCAAAAGATTTCTTAACCTGAGCCTGATGTTGCTCCAAAGTCTTCATAGCCTTATTTCGTACTTCCTCTAACTCCATGAGTTCAACAAACCTGACTGTCAAAGGATCATTCTCCGTAACTTCAAGTTGATGAGCTAACTCCAAAGAAGGTAACTCCAAGGAGAGAAGAATTTTTGCTTCCCTTCCATATATAAGCACAAAAGGAGAATTCCCTATGGCCCTTTTAGGTGTGATCCGATCTACCCATAAGGCAGTCTTAAAGTGTGTATGTCAAGTCCTCTTGTTAGTCTCCATTGTGTGCTTAATAATCCGTATGAGGTTTTTTTTGCTAGACTCAGCCAATCCATTTCCTTGTGGATAGTAATTGGATGAAGTCTTGAGATAAACCCCATTTCTAACAGCCCATTCACTCAACTTCATACTAACAAAGGCCATTGTGTTATCTAAAATGATTGTAAACGGAATACCGAACCTTGTCATTATTCCTTCTAAGAAATCAAGAACTGCCTTCTCATTGCTCTCCTTCAATGCTACCACTTTCATCCATCGAGTAAAATAGTCTGTTGCAGTAAGAACCCATTTATGTCTGTCACTGGATGAGGATTAATCATTCCAATGAAGTCCAACCCCCATTGAACAAAGGGTTGATCCATTTGAATTGGATGCAGTGGAAGAGCTGTCGGCTTCTGTTTCCCTGTGAAAAAGGCACATTCCTTACACTTCCTTACCCAGAGATGGGCATCTTTGAACAGATTTGGCCAATAATAGTTGGCTCGAATGATCTTGGTAGTAGTTGTTCATGCAAAATAATGTCCTCCAGACAGGCCATTGTGAAACTCTTCTAGTATCTTGCTTACCTATTCCGGTCCCATGCACTGAAGGAGAACGCCATTCAAATCCCTTCGAAAGAGAACGTTATCTACCAAAACATACGGAATAGACTGAAGACGAAAAGTTCGTCTTTGATTTTTATCCATGTTCACAAGATATACTCTTGAGAAGAGAAAAATTTTCATTTTGGATAACCAATCAACTTGATCATCACTCTCATCAGTGTTTAGGATTGTCGCATCCTCATCACCTTTTGATTCCATGTCTACAGCAAATTGTTGACACAAAACTTTACCTCTGACAATTTTAGTGACTTTGATGTGCACGTCATACTCCATCACCTTCGTGATCCATCTAGCACATTTTTCGTTCATCTCTTTGTTTTGCGAAAATTCCTTAATACCTGGATGAGACACCATTAGATGAATTTTGTTGTTGGACAACATATGCTTGAATTTCTTCAAAGCTCGAATAACCGCAAAGACTTATTTTTCAACGAATGAGTATTTGAGATCATAGTCTTTGAGGGATTTCCTAAAGAAAGCAATTGGTTGATCCATCAGGTTGTCATTTTGATAGGTGAGGATACCTGAAATGCTCTCTTGACCTGCAAAAGCATAAAGGATAACTACAAAAAAGCAGACTGATACATCTTCATATCCAAGTCCTAGCACTCCACAAGCAGTGATGAAGGATGCAATTTGGTCATCTTGATGTTGTTTCCCATCACCATAGAACTTGGGGAAGTTCTTTCTCGACCCTCTAGGTAGATCATGTAGAGGCAAGGTGAGAGCTAAGGGACTTGTATTTTGCTCCCAGGGCAGCGGTGTTAGTTGGGCCATTGGTGCTTCTTCTTCTCTGACTTCTTCTTTTGCTACAACTCCTTTGAGAATGATTTTGATTCTATCAAGATCATAGTGGAGGAACGTAGTTTAAAGGTTTGACCGCAACTCCGTCAGCACGAGATTCAAGAGATGAAGTAAGATCACATTCTGCGAAGTATCGTCGATCTTTTCTTCTTGCAATTTGACTAATAGGAAGTATGAAATTGGCTTATAACAGTTCTTCAAAATTAGGATCAAACACATCACTAGCTATTGAAGATCTTGTATACTTTCTATCAGCCAACTTGAATGTGCAATTCAAACAAGATTCTAGGCTCTCCTCTGTTGGTTCTGAACTTGTCTCGCTCTTTCAAAGGCTTCAGCACATTCTTCTTCAAAATAAAGGACTCGTGTAGCAACATGGTAATGGAACAAGTTTAACCTATTGTGTCAAGTAGCATCCCTCAAGTCCGATGCAATATCCTCTTGGATATGGAATAGAAGTCCATGCCTTAGGACTAGGGGATTACCAGGAATAGCTACCAGTGGAGGAAATAAGGCTTAATGACTTTTCAAATTCCATAATTTTTTATTTTTTGGAATATATATTTTTTTTGGATTTTGTGGAATCAATATTGGGTGCAGATATGTTAAATTTGCCCCACAGAGGATGCCAAAAACTGTTGGCGAAATAATTTGTCGAGTGGACAAATTAGTGAGTTCTCACCAACAGTATGTGGGACTAAGTCCCTCTGCTTGAATGGGGCAACTTCATTTATTGAAAACAAGGAAATGAAAATGATCTAAACTAATTTTTGAGGTGCCCGAAGACCATGGATCACACGGGAATACTTCCCTAAACATGTGGCAATTGCTTGTATTTGATACAGGGGAGGAAAGTTAGTTAGTGAGGGAGATAGGAGAGAAAAATAAGAAAGGGATTTCAAACAACAAATAGCATAGCAAAGTTTATTGCATTAAAACCGGAACATTTCACGTGCGTCAATCAAAGGAAACCATTTGCAAAGAAAGAGGAACAATCAACGAGAAACACAAAGTCTTATTGCATCATGTTGCACAATTTACAATGCTCCTGGAGTACAAGTTGGTATGGAGATAGAACAGTAGTAGACAAGAAACAGAAGAAATGAAGCCAATTGTTTGTAGAAAGACAGTGAGAGTTATTAAACACGCATTGATCATCCCCTTGAAATGAGGGTGTCATTCATATTTATAGTCTTATGAATGTCCTTTCATCTCCCCCACATGACCTTTCACCTCCTTCGTGACTGTTGACATTTCAAATTCCTGTCACGACCTTTGATGTTCCTCCATGACTGTTGCCCTTTCGACTTCTATTACGACCTTTGATGTTCCTTCGTCACATGTGACCTTTCACCTTTCACGTCGTTTTCAGGTCGCCCAAAATATCCTTAACGTGTGACATCATTTTCCTTGTCACCCAAATTCTCCTCTGTGCATGATATCATCTTTAAGTCACACAACTGCATTCTGTTGTCGCACGTCTACATCTTGACCTTCGTGTCGTGCAACTACATTTTGTGGTCGCCTAGGTCTTCGTGTCGCGTGACTGCATTATGTGGTTGCCTAGGTCTTCGTGTCGAGCAACTGCATTTTGTTGTCGCCTAGGTCTCTGTGTCGCACAACTGCATTCTATGGTCGCTTAGGTCTCAGTGTCGCATGACTACACCTTGTTGTCGCGCGTCTCAAGCCTTCTGGACGCCTAAAAGTCGTTGTTGGGCGACCAAAATTGATGTTGGGCGAAAACTTGTCTCCATGTCGCGCGACTGCATTTTGTGGTCGCCTAGGTCTCTATGTCACGCGACTGCATTATATGGTCGCCTAGGTCAACATGTCGCACGACTACACCTTGTTGTCACGCGTCTCAAGACTTTAGGGCGCATAAAAGGCGATGTCAGGGGACCAAAATTGATGTCAGGTGATAACAACTTATTGTCGCACGACTCAAGGCTTGTTGTCAGGCGTCTTAGGACTTGGGACACATGTCTGGAGTTGTTGCCGCACGTCATGGGATTTGTTGTTACGCCACTGGAGGTCCTAAGGTCGTTGCAAATTTGTTTTCGTCACCCCGAAAGCAAATTTTAACAAAATTTGGTCACCCAATATATGAATCTTTATGGAAAAGGGCCAATGAATCCAATGAGCATATCTAGACGTCCTAAAATGAAGTCTTCATCAACGTTTACCCATGTTTTTACTTTTGCCTCAAGTTGTGCGCTAGTAGACTGAGTGGCAGGAAGAGTTTATGATCACCATGGACTAACACATCATATGGGTCATGAAAGCACTAAAAATACTTTCATTCGAGCTTTGGTTAGGCTCACAAATCTTCACGAGACTCTTGAAACCCTTCGAGCAAGTTACAACTTGTACAAGGATCTTTGCGTCGCACTGTCAGACAATTTTCCACATCTCAATATTCCCAAAACTTTTCCTTGATAATTCCAACATGAAGTAGGCTCTATTCTATCTCCAATGTCTAGGGTATGAGCTTCTAACTCTTCACAAGGCTCTTGAAACTCTTCAAACAAGGTGGCTAGTTTTTTAAGAACATGTATTTCCCAATACCTTGCTCTCAAAGACCCGGTTTCACATAACTTGTTCCTAAACCTTGCTTTTCTTCCAAAAGTTTTCTAAATTGTCTCAAATGATTACATAGCTTTGTCACACACTACTTGGAGGCATTAGCTCTTCTTGGTACATCCCTAGGAGGTGCTCATTAGGTGCAAGAGTCCTGAAAATAGGCCTTTTTAGGCCTTCGAGAGGAACTCCTAAGTGGGTCATAATGAACTCGTGAATTGTTTCCCACCAACTTACCTGCACATAAAACACACTTTAAAAATCCAATTAGCACATCCCTCTCAGCCATGATGGGGTTTACATAGTCAAAGATTGCCAGAGAGCAAGTTTACATTACCTAGTTTAGGGATTTTAAAAGTGTGGGCTTAGTTGTCATGGCAAAAAAAACAATTTTTTAAAACATTTAGCGCGACAACACTTGCTTAAAGAATGTCAATGGGCAAAAAGTATCTTCTCAGTCAATGTTACCCGAGCTTGGAGGTATGCATCATTTTGGAGCCTAAACAAATTCTACAGACGCACTAAAAAGTAAAGGAGAAGGGTCATCACTGAGTATTTGATCGAGTGGAAGAATTTAGACATTGAAGATGCAACATGGGAAGATGAAACATTCTAATAGCAGCATCAAGAGATTACCAACATTGGGGACAATATTGCTTTGAAGGGGAGGGGCATCTTACGCTCTTATTCCTAGGTCATATATCGAGATATGGATGACCGACCTATGGCTAACATAATCTTTTATTGTGTCATATCACATTCATTTATGCTTTCATATGCTTAGTAGGTCAGCCCTAGTACTTTGCATAGCAT
The DNA here is from genome assembly GCA_019776745.2 of Taxus chinensis. Classification (NCBI taxonomy): domain Eukaryota; kingdom Viridiplantae; phylum Streptophyta; class Pinopsida; order Cupressales; family Taxaceae; genus Taxus; species Taxus chinensis. The sequence goes on from CM034154.1 coordinate 475,633,259, forward strand.
AATAGGGTATATATAGGAGTTAGTAGCTAATAGATGATCATCATATTGAGCACTTGAATCTTTATATACGGTTTGGAGATTTCCCCCTCGAAATAGCTAATTCATTCTAATTGCATATTTGATTGTTTCTCTATATTTTGATGTTCTTTAGTGTCATATTGTTTTTGATATTCAGAAATCTATCTAAATAATTTCATTACATTATTTTAGCTAGTGTTATACATTGATAAGTATCTTAATTATATGTAGCCACATCTCATAAGGTATAATTAGTCCACAATCTTTCTACAACCTTGGAGAATCATACAAAAACTTCTGAAAATGAAATTTGACCATCACTAGTCTTAATAAAGACATAAAAGTCAAATTGAAGCATGATCCTCATGTCCTTGAGGAAACGAAGGTTACTAAGCATTCTTTGGAAGGAAAGGAATTTAAAGCTAGACCATAAACTTGAATATGAAAACTGCATGCAAAATGTCAAAGAACTTGATACAAGTAAATGTTGAACTCCGCATAAGATTGCTAAGAAAATGAGAAAAAGGAAAGTATTTAGGATGATGATAACATTGTACGGATTTCACTAGTCTTCTTGAGCAATTTATTGTTGATAGGCAGATGTATTGTCATGTGTACCTCAAATTATTGTTCATACTGATATATTATTGTCTAATGGTCTACAAGTTTTGTTCTCTTCAGATATTGTCATAGATTTTTAAAATATGATATCATGAAAATCTTAGACATTGTTTTATAAGGATTGAGTACACTAATAAGTCTAAGCAGATGTTCAGTCCACAATTCAGAGAGGATGTTTGAACAGTCGACCTCATGTCTGAATTTGGATTCTAGCCAAAATATAGTGGACACCTTTGGTTTCAGTGAGAAATTGTTAAGATATATATATATATATATATCACTTAATGGCATAATATTCGTACTAACAAGTGTAATATGCCCTTGACATAGCAAATGCATTCAACAGTTTTGATCTCTGTTGTGTGGTCTACTTTAAACTCCAGTTTTCTACAGTGCTATCCGACACGCTGCTCATTTTAGCATCATAAAACAGACGACACATAAATTTTCTGCAGATCCAAATGGGGATGCATGTAGTTGAGAAAGCCCGACTATTCTGTAAAAGACCTCATGCCAAATTGGTGTAAGAGTGACCTCGCCAAATTGGAGAATGAGTCGAATGAAAGTGTGAAAAAAGAAGATCAGAAGCAATATTTTCAGTTTATCACCAATTTGTGATGAAAACAAAGCAAAGAAAACTATTCACCAATCATCAATTTACACCTGCCAAATCTGTGGGCCATAAGAGCTGCCCAATTAGACAAAGGGGGTTCTGATATAGCCCACAATATTCCCTTAACCTCCTTCGCTCAGTCCCTAAATACCTGAGAATAGACACTAGATTTCAAACATGTAAACAATGTCGATTTTCCTGCAGGCATAGATTCAAACCTGTCTTCTGATGATGATATGACAAACATCATCCTGATTTGCTATTTTGCTTCAATCTGTGGTGAACAACATTTCTTGGAGAGTTTTGTCATTGTCAACATTTTTTAGATCAGATTATTCACACCATAAATTTTGAAGATGGTAACATTTCTGCGTGAGGTATCGAGTTTTTTTTAAACTCGTAAATATGTACGTTTTGAGCACTAAAATCGCAAGCACAAGTAAACCATACTGCAAACCATTAATCAGCATCTGCAGACTGCCCAATTACACCAGGCAGTTCTTATATAACTTCTGTCCCACGTTGAACTCCCTCACTTGAATTCCTTCTCATAACCTAAGGATTTATATCTCCACTCATGAAAGAGAAAGCAAACATCTTTCTGCAGCCATTACCATGGAACTCGGTTCTGATCTTTGTGGCATAAAATTCTACCTCATTCAATAATGTGTTTCCCCATATATGTTCAGTCTTTCCTACAGAGTTTAGGGATTACAATTCTTGGATCGGTATGAAATAAAATATGGCATCTCTCCTGTGCATGAATCTTACAGAACCTACTATGAATATGTAATTTTGATATAGTAAGAAATTATTAATACATACTTTTACAGCTGAGTATTTCCCATACGTCTCTATAAAGTTCAACATTGATTTTTTCTTTTTCCCAAATTTATGAGAATTTTTTCGAATATCCCTTATTTACAAGAGTGCATTTTGCTCTTTTGTTATTGATTGAAGTAACAAATTCGACAATTCGCACACATTTTGCTTTCTTTGTGATAGTAGTATCACACAAACGCTTTGACTTCAGACATGCTTTCAGGGCAGAGAACGAGATCCTAGACATCCACAGTCATTTTCATATCATATATAGAGTGCTCCTAGATCTGGATGTCCCATACTGCCCGTGGAGCACAATGGACTCGATTGCGATTCAGACTTGTAATTTCTGAGTTTCATCTTCCTGGCCTTGTTTGTTGAGACTTCCTGAGAACTAGTGCACAAAAAATTAAAATCATAATAACTATTTTGATCAAGCATCATATAAATTAATGCTATTTGTCTCTGACATCACGTCGATAATCATGAATAACGGAAAACAGTCAATCCAGTGATAAATAAAATATCATCTTCCTAATTCAAGTAGCAAGAAGCTAATAGGATAGAAAAATATTAGCTGTACAGAATGAGGAATACGTGAACTTAGAGTCGAATTTCTGCTTCCCCATCCCACAGCAAGCTTTATACTTCTGCTTTGATCCACATGGACAGGGCTTATTTCTAGAGGTTTTCTGAAGCATGGAAACAAAATAAACATCAAAAGTGGGTCTGACTTTGGACTATAAATTTTATTTGGACACCCGGTATCTGAAAATGTGCACATAGAAATCTAAACTTACCCGATGCTTATCAGTCCCTTTTGTGCCTTCATGTTCATTCTTTTCAGATGGTGGTTCTTGGTCAACCAACACTCTTTGAGAAGCATAGTTTATGTTGGGTGGACTTCTAATTAGCTGATCTTCATCCAGTTCTGCCAAGAGTGTCAATTTCTCAAACAGGCATGCAGTAACATATAAATGTATCATGCTCAACATGAAGAAACATGATGCAACAAGTATTGCAGTTCTACCATTAGAATTTATTTTTGCACAAGATTCAACAGCATCCTGCATACTGGCAGTTTGTTCAGCTATTAAAAACTCTATTGCAGTATCTGCATCCCCATGCACCTGTTGCAGAACCTGTTGAGTCCACACAGTCAAGTTCATATGAAATAAAGGATCGTTAGTAAGATTCTCAGATCAGAAAAATTGTGAGTGAAATTAATACATCAATTAGGTTTAATCTCTGGATAAGCACCAGAAAATAATTTATTCTGCAGAGCCTTTATCACGATGTACAAAAGAGCCATCTGTGTTTTCAGAAAAATGCTTGTGTAAATGAAATAAGGGACTCACATCATAAGCTCGGGCAACATCTATACATCCTGTTCCAGCCAAAATTAATTTCATCGATTCTTGATCATACACGCTGTTTTCATATGGTGTGCTTGAATTCTTGTGTTTCTCTTTCACATAACAAGATGGCAAATGATGATCATCCTCCTTGAAACAAAAGAATATAAATTTGGTATATAAGTACACTAATCACAGAAACACCAGTCAACATAGGAGTAGTCTATCATCAGAAATGGACATACAACTGATGGTGGGAAACACAAGATATAAGTCACGAGTCAATCCAAGAAGTCATGCCAACCTCAATCACAATTAGTTTGGCTGGCCCATGACCATCATCCTTTTTCAATCGCACACTATTATAATGTTCCCCATCGTGATATGATCTGTCAACAAGGCCACAGATGTTGTGGCTTTTAGTATGAAATTATCAACAATTTTAAAATAAAAGTCAATGAAACATGACAAATAACACGATAAAGAAGGGTGCAAGGCCATTCACAAGCACATTATATTTAAAGATGCTTATTTTCCATGCTAAGGCAAGAAATAGCCATAATAAGGGCAGAACCAACAAATATTGTGAGGTTTCTAATTTGTGACTTGAGACTTTCCAAAGGCAAGAAGGAAATGAAGAATAAAGATGCCCAAAATATCAATTAAGAAAATGTAGTTGTAATGAAATTACTTAGATAGATCTGAAAATCAGCAGCAATAGAACACCAAAATATAGCGAAATGGTCACAATATGCAAACTTTCCATTCTATCTTTTTGTATAAAACAGTTAAATTTGATTAAAAATACAAAAGATACAAAGCTTATTCCTTTCAGAAGAGATCCGCATCACTTTGAGAATAGATCCGCCATACAACATCAACATCAATCTGTAAGTTGTATTTTAAAGGTTAGGTTTATGGTACGTTGAGTCAGCTACCACAATTCAGTTCCTCAAAAGACGTGTTTTAGAAAAATTGGGACCAGGTGTAAGTCTCAAGGGACTTTGTTGAAAATTACATATTAAGCACCTATTCATTCACTGTCATTATATGTGATCAGACTATGGAGCAGCCAATATGTGGCATGCATAACCCTTGAGCAGTATTCTAGCAGTTTCCTAGATTTTCTATTTCAGTTATTTCTACCTACTAGGATTTATGGGGTCATACCAACCTACTTATGTTGGTGCAACATACCATATGCACCTAATTGTTAACTTAGTTATAGCTTCTACTACTAGTACATTGTGTCCAGGCTTAAACTAAATAAAGATATGCATCTAATTAATGCTATCTATTAGTGTGCCACCTCTAGTGGGGCTAATAAGAAAAAGGGAGATAGCTCTTGTTTTAGCTATATATACCCTCACCTATGTACATTGTATGATACTTTTCGCAATTCTCTTTGCAAACTGTGTTTTCATCTTAGTTTGAGCCATACTAAAACATCTATAATCTTGTGGGCATCAACCTCCTTTCATGGTACCAAAGCCATGGATTTCGTAGTTTGAGTTGTGTTTTTTAAATTTTTAATAAAATTTGGATTGTAACACTGCTTCCCAAGCCTCTATTCAGCTTTCTGAGCCAAACCCAAATATTGATTTTTTTGTTCGAGCCAAAACTGATTTTTAGGCATTTTTCTGCAATTTTTCCCCTTTTTAACAAATTCTGATTTTTTTGAGACCAACCACTTTTTTTATTGAATAGTGCTTGAAATAAATAAAATTAGAGAAAAAAAAATGAGCTCATGATTTCTGTCATTTATTGAAAATGCAGATCTTGAGGAAAAACAAGGAGCAATGGAGAACAATTAGCAATTTTTTTATTTTTTTTGCAAATTTGTGATTTGAGGCATACACCATCAGATCCGGCTTGTCAAGTGCTTTTCGGCGCCTATTCATTTTCCCAAATCAGAACACTGAGGCATCTATGGTTGGTCGTTTCAAGATTGAAGGTGTTTTTGGGCCCTTTTTAGGATAAGGGTCATTGTTCCAATGAATCGGTGGTGGTGCCGCCCAGATCTGTCACTCGCTTGCACGTGTCATTATCCTATAGCTCTGGCTCGCTGCTCAACCATTGCAACAAGATCCTTCTCTAGCCCCTCCGCTCTCTTAGCCCTCGATCCTATCGGCCTTGAAAGGCTCGACCACCCTTTCCTACACCCATTCGAACAGTGTCTTCGCCGCTTGGACACTTGGCATCCTCGGGCTTCAACACGTGGCAAACACTAAATCTCAACACTCAACAAACATAGTCTACGGCATGTGGCATTTCTAGATCTCACAACCTGTCTGTCCTACACTGCAAGCTCTGTCCAACTCCAACACAGGGTTGCATTGCATGTGACCCTTCCTCCAATCCATTGGCACTCAAGTGTTAAGCGCTTGATGAAACACAAAACATTAGTGGTAACTGCTAGCGACTTATTTGAGCCACAAGTCACCCACATGACCCTACCGGCTACCCCCAATCCATTTACACTCAAGTGTTAAGCACCAGATAAAACGCAGACCACTAGCAGTCTATTTTAACCATTACAGGCTTATTTGAAACCAGAGGTCACCCACATGACCACCCGCATGTGGTTTTAGCCTCCCAAAGCCCTACCCTTACCCTTTGGGCCTCTTCATTTGAACAGCAAATTTTGGAAGAGCATAACTTCCATTCTATAAGGCCTACGAAGGTGATTTTTTTTCAATTTTGCACACACTGATAACATTCAAATCTTCTTCTACAACATTTGTTCCAAAAAATACAATTTTCTTTTATTTAAGAGCACAATTCTTGTTTTGTGATACTTCCAACAGGCATAAGTCATAACTTTTGATACCTTCAACATTCAATGGATTCAAGTGCCATTTTTTTTAAGTATATTTTTTTCATGCTCTACATTGTTATTATCTCATATCAGACTTGTTCTATCACTAAACTTTACTTCTCAGTTTTTTCACAAAATTGCATTGCAAAAACAATAGTTTTGCACTATTCATAAAGTGCCACCTACTTTCAACTAGGGGTTCTTTATTTGTATGTAATATAGAATCTAGGATGATTGCAAGGCACTTGTCTCGTGGTGGTGTTTTTGTTTTGGGTGTTCTCATTTCCTAGTGTTTGCACAATGGCTGATTCTATGTCAATTGATCTCTTAAATCCACAAAACTATCACACCTGGCAAAAGAAAATGAAACAATTGTTGCAATTTGAGGGTTTATTGTCTATGTTGAAAGATATAACTATATAAAGTCGAAAGCAATATAAGAAATTTTTGTATGAGAATAAACAGGATGAAGCCATGGGTATCGTTGGTATGCATGTTTCTGAGAGCCTGTTGTTGCAACACTCCAAAAGCAACTTGGGACAGCTTTCAAAAGGAATATGAGAAATTTGTGCATGAAAACAAACATGATGAAGCCATGGGGCTCATTGGTATGCATGTTTCTAATAGCCTATTGTTTCACATATGGATTGCAACACTCCAAAAGCAGCTTGGGATAAATTTGATCAATTGTTTGGGAAGATCAATGAACTTAGAGCTTTACAATTGGATGCAGAATCGTCCCCACACCATTGACTTTCCATTTACTTAAGACTTTCTTGCAACATTCAAGTCCACTCACAGTTGTCAGCTTGTCGTTAGGCTAAGAATGAATAGTGTGTTTTCCTCACTTTTTCTAAGTTGAAGGGTCCACACCAAGTCTTTTCCTCCACCTTCTATTCCACCATGGATGCCTAATGTGATGCCTTCAATTAAGGCTTTTTGTGAATGTCTCACTAATGAACAATCAAAACTTGTTCAACTTGATGTTCTTCCTAGTTCAACAGCATTGTTGATATCTGAATATGTCATATTTGGATTGCATCCTAAGTTCAGACACAACAATGGGATTTCTTGTCAGTTATGGAACTGCATTTGCAAGAGAACCTCCAAAGAGAGCCGGTTCTCATCTAAAACATACTCCTAATGCCATAACTACCTACCTAAATGCTAAACTAAGAGCTTGCAGGGAAAGGGAAAGAAAGAAACAAAATAAAAAGAGGTGGTGATGCACTTTTAAGGCTATATGAATCCTTCCCTTGCCTGATTTCAATACAATAACTAGTGAACATATTGGAATTTAAAGAGACTACACTAAACAACATAAGAGGTAAGGAAGTCAGCAAAAACTAGAGGGTAGACAAAAGAACCACATAGTTCTCATTGGTGACAAAGTATACACAATTGCATGCTTAACACCTAGGTTGCAGGAAAAGGGTACGAGTTCGAAATGCAGAAACATCAATTTTCAAAAAACCCTTGGGTACGAAACGGCATGGAATCATTCAGGAAAAGGGTACGAGTTCGAAATGCAGAAACATCAATTTTCAAAAAACCCTTGGGTACGAAACGGCATGGAATCATTCGTACAATATATTATGAAAAAATATAAATATATATAAAAAAATGCATAATACTCATTTTTTGTCCATTAAAGATAAAGCACTTACACTTTGCATACATGAAGGTTCGAAACATTCAACATGCTTAAATTTTCATATGTACATGATAATAATCTAGATTCTAGAATATATCATCTGGATTTTCCTCAAGTACTGCTGAAACAGTAATGAAATGGCCCAAGTACAGAAGAGCTGAACCCAGGGCAGTTTTGGAGTTTTAAAACATTTAGGCAAGTACCAGGACCAGGTCCGGTACTCAGTATGTCACTATGCTGCCATAGTTGGCATTTTTGGGTATCCTAGCTTAACATAAAGATCGAACATCCATATATTCAATGAAGGGTCACAAAACAAAATGTGGCCCAAGTGGGTCCAAGGAAGGGTGCCACAAAGTCCCCACATTCAACCAATCCCAACCACAAAAAAAGGAAAAACCTTGTTTACAGAGCAAATCTTGCTACTTATAGAAGAATGGAAGAGAGGAAACCTAAGAAGCAAGAAAAGAGATCATAAATAAAGATATGTGAATATCTCCAAATCTACAGAATGTCAAATCCATTTGAAAGTGACGTAACCCAAATTTTTGGTTTCAAAGCAACCAGATGCTCAATGATGTAATCTCAAGGGATAAACAACAGCCCAAAGTGACCAAACAGTCTCCATATGCACTCAAGAAACACTACAAAGCCTTGGGGCACTTAATACATTACATGAAAGCCGCCTTTACGAATTCAAATCTGTTTTTGGGTGCATTGGGTTCTATAGAGGAACCCAAACATCTACAAGAACACTATGAATCTTGGGATGCTTAAAGCATTAAATGAAAGGTTGTTGCAGTGATTCCACAACACATTTAATTTGCAAAAATGGCTCCCAAGGTCTTTAAGTGCAAAATGTGGGCTCATTGTGCAATTAGTTGATCTGAAATTGAGTCAACAAGCCTTAGTCAAACTATAGATCAAATGGCCATGGAATGGCCTCAGAAAAGGATCATCGAGTACACAAACATGGATACCATTGCTTCCAGTGCATTCTCGTACATGGTCAGAATGCAAGGAAACTGACAAGGCTAAAATCCGACCAGCGGTACTCATTTTGGAGGTACCATTCTAGAGGGAATTATCAAAAAATGAAAGCTTACACTTGCACCTCATAAGCCAAAGTGGCCTCGAAACTGGCACGAAGAAGTGCTTCCCAATAAGCTAAGGTGAAACTAATTGTAGCTCACAATTCTTAACAAGGAAAAGAAGAGATTTGAGATAAAGGGACACGATTTCTTGGATCGCAAGCGTTAAAAAGAGGGTGATTCCAAATCACTTTCGCAACGTTGAGCAGCCACCTCCTGCAACCAGCTCATCAAAGTGGCTCGAAACACCATGCCAAATAAATGTCAAAGAAGTCAAGCATAAGGTTTAAATTTTGTTTTGAAAAATATCAAGGAATAAGTCCAAGTCATAAAATTAAATAAAAGGTGTTTACATATGCTCGCCGCGCGTTGTTTTTGGAGTGAAGAAATAATTGTTGAACAATTGTTTAAATAGTGGTAAGGTTGGTTTTTCTAAGTGTTTTATATGCGCGACTCTGAGGCCCAAGCCACGCACGCATGTGGAATCATGTATCAATATGAAAGGTTGCAAGGTGTTCCATATGTTGTTTCCAAGAGCAAATGAGTGAGGTGTTTTAAAACTAGTTTGTTGGTAAGCGGATCAATATCATTATTACATATGAATATCAAAAGAAAAAAATAGTGTTTTATTCCATTTACATTCATACTATTGAGCTCATGGAAATCTATTCTAATAAAGCAAGAAAACAATTATGAAAACAAGCTAGAAGAAAAGGAGAGAGTCCATGCCTGAGTACACAAAGGGACGATGAATGAGAGGTGCTCCAGAACTGATCTGAAACATGCATTCCACGAGTCCACCACAAGAGGCATTTTGTCAAACAATTCACATGCATTGTGTACGCTTCCACATTATGATAAATATCCACTTTCAAAAAGTGTTTGAATGCCATAACCTGGTTTTAAGCTTCCATTCAGGCACAGGCTGGAGTATGCTACCAAAGGTTGAGCAGTTTGGCTTTAAACTTGTCAATAGCATTTGCTCAAATGCCTCTAAGGCCTTTCCAAAAAATTCATTTCGTGGAACAATGTCAATCTTAGGGATGGCATGTGGAACAAACATTTTTTTTTTAATTTCAAGACTTGTTAAGGCACCCATTTACCCTACAATCATCACATTCCATGTGACCACATTTCTTTGAGGCATTTTGTCAAATGGTTTGTGTGCCTTGTATTACACCCACATTTGCATACATCTATCCACTAGGGCACATGATCCTACAAAAACAAACAAAAAATATCCTTTTTCTCATGCTTGGGTGAACACCAATTAACCCAAAGTTGTCAACATGGAATAGGGAGGGTGTATGTTGGAAAATATTGTGGTGTCTAGCTTTAAACCTGCCAAATGCATTTTCTTAGAAGTTTGCAAGGCCTTTTCAACAACCGTATTTTGTGAATATGTTGGTAAAGGTGAATTGAACGGGTTGAGTGTTGTAGACACAAATTTGGTAACTTTTCCTTGTGCAATGCCAAGTTTGAGCATGTATCCTTGTTAAGACAAACGCTCACATTCGGAATCCAATCTGCTCGTCTCTCTAGCCTTTGTACAACTTGTTTATCTTTACACTCTGCTCTATCGTTAATTATGGAAATGTTATTTGATCTAAGCGTCTAATATTCATGACACAACTTTCAGTTTTGGTATTTCTCTATCCAGTTTGAAAACGTATGGGAGGGTCGAGATGTAGGCCAACCTATACAATCCCGCCCCTTCAAAATCACAAACTCTGATTTCAATTTCAAATCATTCTCTAGGTCATTTCATCTTCTTAGGGTTAGGCCATATTAGAATATTTCACCTATGGAAGGCTATATAAGCAAGTCACTATCACTTTATAACTCACTTGGCACTCTCACAAGCTACTATTGCAAAAAATCATTCACAAAGCACTCAAAGGATTCCTAAACCTTCCCAAATCAATTGCACATCATCTAGAGAAATCCTTGCTACAGGACTGAAGCAATCAACAAGGTCAACGAGTCTAGCTTCATCCATTTCCAAGCATGCAAAGATCATAGAGCTATGTCTTAGCGAGAGCAAAGTCACTCCAAGCATTGAACAAGGGTTTCAATCAACAAAGGGTTAGGTCATAGAGCTGAGGAACGCCACATCTCACTACTACCGCATTGGGTACATTATATACTACACAGTTAGCCCGCTATCTTGGTATCAAGAGACACAAGGGCACCCTTAGGGGTTGGTTAGTTAAACACACTTGCACAAGCACCTAGGAAAACTACTTGAGGCTTGATCTCGCAATAAGGGCATGTAATGCAACACATGGATTGGTTCAAAAATTAGGAGTCTGATCGCCAAGGGTAGTCCAGTCTCAACCACACACATATTTTCTCCTAAACCCTAAACCAAAGCTTTGATGAATGATTTTGTAAGTTGCTAGGGTTTTTACTTTATTGCAAGTTATTACAGGTCATCCCGAAGTTTTGCGAGCAAGAGCGACATACAACAAACATTTCCAGACAAGCGAAGCACACAGAAAGTTGCACATCCAGATTGTCATGGGTTTGAAACCGTACAAATCCAAGTAAAAATCATACAGTTCCAGCCTAGACCGTACAGAAGTTGTATAGTCCTAACCTACTCAATTTTCACTTCCAGAAGTTCCATTGCAGAATCTAGAGTTCTAGATCCTCCTGTTTCATTTCCCTACACATCCAGATTCTCTTTCTTGCCGTGAACAGCTAAGTTTATCTCCTCTCGTGTTTTGAGCAAGTACTTATCATTTATCAATCATTTAAGTTGGATGCATTATTCTGATTGTGTATAATTGACGTATAATTGACGTCGAAAGTTAATTAGATCATAATAGTTTACCTGTTGCAAACCCTTACATCCTTCTTATTTGTTGTACATTGCCATAACATAGATTTAAATAGGGTGTACACAGGGGCCAATTTGTTGCATTAGGTGCAGTATTCACATTCGCTCTGGAGGAGATGCAAGCATGTTATTCCATGAAAAGATATCACGCTTTGCTATTTGGTCAAACACTTGGCGTCCATCTACTAAAGCTCCCATTTTGACATTTAAAAGTCTCTAAGGCCTTTTTACCACATTTCACATACATATCAAACAACGTATTTGCAACTACAACATTGGACAAAAACACTTACTATTATGCCTCGATGAATGTCCATACCCCGTTGCAAAGCTCTTATTTTGCCACGGCTACGAGTCAATTGACAAAGTTGAGTTGATCAAGTTGATTACTTGTTCATTGCATTTCTTTTCAAAGCCTTAAAGGCTTGTCCAAAACACCATTTATGCTGCAATCCTCACAAACTATCAAACCACATTTTTGAGGCATTTTCACCAGCCCCATTGTGAGCATAACTTGCAACATGATTATAATGTCCCCTTTTTCTAACTAGTTCGTTTTGAAGACTTCCTGCCCATTCCACTTCCCGTGGGCAAGAAGAAGGTGAACAAGGGGTGGATTACATTTATGAGTTAAAGCACCCTGCTTGATGACTCCAAGATAGGCTAAGTTCTACATAACCTAAGGCAAACCTTGTGGATTTGGAGATTCATGGCTTTCTATGGATTGTCTTGACTTCAAGTTGGTGAAGCAAACTTCACATATTATGTTGATTTCATCTATTCTCATGGAGATAAATTCTTAGCTCTTGGGCAAGCAGCCTTGAGGACTCTAATGATTCTTGGTGTAATAAAGTTTAGAGGTTGATCTTTTTCTCGTGAGCATGAACTTCTTATAAATCATGGTTGTATCCTATCTACTACTTGTCCTTGATGTGGCCATTCAACATTTTATTAATTCTTGATGTAGTCGTCGAACATATAATTATTTCTTCTAAATGTATTAAAACAACACATCATTACTTCTTCATGTAGTGATTGAGATAAGGCTCCTTGAGGTTAGCACCTTTCACTTCTAGCGATGAGCACCTGAGGCTCCTTTATAGTTGGCTCATTGAGTTGCATGTTTGGCCCTTTGTAGTTGGCACCTTCGGCTCCTTGTGGTGAGCAATTTTGATTGTTTGTAGTCAGCCACCTTTGGCTCCTTGTGGAGAAATCATTTGACCCTTGTAGTTGTGTGCCTTTGTCTTTGTGTGTTGAACATTTGATTTCTTGAAGATGAGCTTCTTTTGACCGAAGCTATTTGCAGTGTGCATTCTAAATGGATCATTGTTTGTGGCACTTGTTATTCTCTTTGGAGAGTTTATCCAATGACTTGTATCCTTAAGCACTTTATGGATCATTTTCTCTTCATTCACCTAAATGAGAGTAACATATTTGATGACTGAAAGCGGTGTGTTATGTAAATTGTTCTTCATTTCCTACATGATATTTTGATCCTTAGTTGTTTTCAACTAAGAGTGTGGCTTGAGGGAGGACATTGGGGAGATAATCTACACTTCAGACACTTCAAGATTCCAAGTATTGCATTTATGGAAGGATTAACAATGAACAAACAAAAAATTCTTATGGCATGTCAAGTAATTGCCTTGATGATTATCTTATGTGATTCGTCATTATTCTCTCTTGCGGCATTTATTGATAGGATTGGAGATTACGTCTATGAGTTGAAGCATCCTATCTTAGCTATTAGGGATTTTATGAGTTGAAGCACCTTGCTTGATGACTCCAAGATAGACCGAGTTCTCCACTACCTAAGGCAAACCTTGTGGATCTGGAGGTTCATGGTTTCTTATGGACTGTCTTGGCTTCAAGTTTGTGAAGCAACCTTCACACATTATGTTGATTTCATCTTTGTTCATGTATTCTTAGCTCTTGGCTAAGCAACTTTGAGTACTCTAATGATTCTTGGTGTAATAATTTTAGAGATTGATCCTTTTCCCTTGAGCAAGCATTCTTATGGATCATGTTGATATCATATCTACTTGTTCTTGGTGTGGTCATTCACCATAATATTAGTACTTCTTGATGTTCATCATTGAATATATTATAATGTCCCCTTTTTCTAACTAGTTCGTTTTGAAGACTTCATGTCCATTCCACTTCCCGTGAGCGAGAAGAAGGTGAACAAGGGAAGTATTTGTTGAGTTTTTTAGTCTTTTTGTGAACATTTACATTTTCCTTTCGTTTTTTCCCTTATGAGGCAGGTCGGCTGGGTCTAGGAGATGAAAAGCCAAGTTAAAAATAAAAGCAACATCATTATAGAGGTCGGTCATGGGGAAACTCCCTCCTTGGTTTTGGCGCCACCAAAAGGGTATTAAAAGGGGTCACTTGGACTCATTTGTGCATCCTTTTTTGGCATAAAATTATACTTTACTTGGTCTTGGGTTGTTTTCTTAAATCCCTTCCACTAAGGGGCGAAAATCCTTTGGTGTGGCTTCACAAGGAAGACGAAAACATTGTCAATTGAAAAACGAAAACTCTACAATTAATTGTTCCAAGTGCTTCAAATAGGTGGATAGTGCATATTTTCAGCGAGGGCTTGGTCCTAAAGTGAAATTCAGCTTCTCTCCTAGGGGAGCGACCCACCTTGGAGAAGTGATTGGCAGCTTCTAGGGCACGGCGTCACTCAACTCAGCCACCATTGCATTCTCCATATTTTTGGCAGTCGGGATCTACTTTGTATTTCATTTGTAGGGCTTGGAATCATTCATTTTCAACCATTTTGCAAAAGTGTACTCTGTAGTCATTCATTTAATTTCCAACTAGGTTTAGAGGCTGATTTCTTAGTTGATAATTGTTCTAAAATATTCCTAAAGTGCCTCTACATACTTTGGATGATGTGAATGGTGATATTTTGATGAATTATTGTTTTTTCCTTGTTCTAAAAATCAAACTGTTGTTCACCGTTCTATTTTTCAGTTGGCAGATCTAAAATTAGAATATTTTTAATTGGGGTTTTTTAGTAAACCCTTGTTTTCAGTTTCATCCCTAGAAAGGGACATTACAATGGTATCAGAGCTTCAATCTTCCCAGCCTAAGGATTTCATGCAAGAGGGTGATAAAGGATACATTTGTTATCAAGGGGGAGAGAAGAAGAAATCAGACCAGCCGGTTGAAGAGGTTAACATGGCCCACCAAGATTCACAAGAAGCCCAAATTGATAAGCTCATTGAAAGGCAAGTTAGATTGACGGACACCATGGACTTGTTGGCACTAACCCTACAAAAATTTCATGAACCAAGGGTTCAATATGGTGAGGGCAGTTCATCCAGAGCTAATACTTCACAACAGCCCCAAGGATCAGCTTATGGATCAGCCACTAGGCCTACTTTCCTTCCACAGGAAGACGCCATCCTAGAGGTGGGAACAAAACATTCAGTAGGGCAAGTATTGCGGCCAGCTATGAAGAGTATAGAGCCCTTCCGAGAGATACCTGAGAAGCTATTTCATTTGTCAAATTTATAGGGGTAAGCAAAGGAAGGTCAAAGTTAGAGCCTAGATCTAATGTTGCCACAAAAGGATGTTCAAAATACCTTGGGTAAGATGTCATTCTCTATATTTGATGGTTCCAACAAGGGGACAGCCCGAGCTTGGATTCAAAAGTTGGATATTTATCTATCATTGAGGCCTATGACGAAGGATGATGCAATTAAATTTGCAACCCTTCATCTTAAGAGGATTGCACATGAGTGGTGGTTCCATGGATTGGTCACACAAAGGCACAATCTTATCCGCTCATATGATGAGTTCTGTAGAAGACTCATTGGGAGCTTTGATAGAGTTGACTCGGAAGTTCACTTTCGAGAACTTGCACAGTTGAAACAACAAGGTACAATAGAAGACTACGTGGCTAAATTTCAAAGGTTTTTTGTAATGATTACGCATGTGATAGAAAGGAGACTCATTGTTCTATTTATCGAGGGTTTGACCAAACCACTCAAGGGTTTGGTAAGAGCATTTGACCCTTTGTCTCTCCAAGAAGCAATTAAGAAATCATTGGATCTTGAAGGTGTTGCTCCAAGAACAGCAGCAAGCAATGGGAAGCCAAGGGAATTATCGAGAGGACAGCCAAAAGGACTCTTGGGAAAGCCAAGAACTACATCTTTGAACCAGTCAAAGAAGCTCTTTCAACGAGCACCAATTATTCACAAGGAGCTGTCCAAAACCAGCAAAGAAGGAGAAACAAGGAATGAGCTAAGGAGGAAGAATTTGTGCTTCTCTTGCAAGGATCCATGGTCTCTCGGTCATCGTTTCCTAGGTAAGGGTAATGTGCATTATATTGAGGTATTTTCATATTGTGAAGAAGAATTTTGTGTTGATGAGGCAAAGTAAGATCATGATACGGATGAAGATCCGGAAAGTTAGGACAGCACTCTTGCCACTTTGTCTAGTGCCCCTAGATATCATCCATTCCGGATGAAAGGTGACCTACAAAGGCAAAGAGTCACAATCTTGATTGATAGTGGAGCTATTCACAATTTCATTGATGAGAGTTTGGTTGCAATGATGGATTTGAAGGTTGAAGGCTTCAAAGGCTTCACAATCAAGGTAGCAAATGGTTATTCTATGCCATACACAAGGAGTCGTCCCCAACTCCTTTTCACATTGGGAGAGCATGAGATATGTGATGATTTTTATATAATTGGCATAGCTGATACAAATCTTGTGCTTGGAGTCCAATGGTTACATTCATTGGGAGAACTCACTCTCAACTACCAAAGTATGGAGCTAGGCTTCATGGATAAAGGCAAGAAGGTGATATTACAAGGTATGATTCCAGAAAACGCTCAAATAAATTATTTGATAGAATAAGTCTTGCCAAAAGATTCATATATTTGCTCTTTATCTAAGATAATAGCAAACTGGAAGTCCTTAATTACAGTTGAGTATGCCAAGAATACGTTTGCCAATGTTGTTTTTGAAGGCAAAATTGTGGATGAAAGGTTTAAGGTAACGGATGGGCTCATTCTCTATAAGAATGAAGTCTATTTGGTTCCCAAATCAAAGGTGAAGAACAAGATAGTGAGGGTTGTTCATGATGCCCCATTAGTTGGTCATCTGGGCTATTTCAAGAAATACAAACAAGTTAGAGAAAGGTTCTTTTGGAAATATCTTAAAGAGGAGGTGCTTCAGTACATACAGAAATGTTTGTTATGCCAACAAAACAAGGCGGAGCATGAATTTCTAGTTGGACTATTGCAGCCCCTTCCTATTCTCACTCAAAAATGGGAAAGTATCTCCATGGACTTCATCACCAGGCTGCCCATGGTTCAACGTAAGAGTTGTTTATATGTTGTGGCTGATAGACTCACAAAATATGCTCATTTTTGTCCACTTTCAGCCAAGTATAATGTTATAGTAGTGCAACATAAGCATGGTGGAACTACTTCATGGTTGAGTATTCATGCAAGAGATCACCAACAAAGTATGTGGGAGGTTAGTGGTGACAAGAGGAATGTACCTTGGAGAACTATAGCTCAAAATTTCAAACTTGGTGTTGCTGTCATCATTCATATCAGCCACCACATGATCTCATTTGCATACATACAAGTGGGTAGGCAAGTATTTTTAGTCAAGGGATGGAACATTTTTCGATTGGCGACTATTGAGAAAAATTTGTCAGCCTTTATAGAAGTGTTTTCAGTCATTACAATGCTCACATTTCCTATTTTTGCAAGGAGATTTCAATTTTGCAGTAGTTGTTCCATTTTTAAGTTGCTGATTTTGATAAAATCAGATTATAAGTTGTTATTTTCAGACTTGAACAGATGCAAGATTGATCATTTTGAGGTCACTAAATCATTGGAAAATATTGGTAAATGGTTTCAGCTGAAGAGAACGACTACTTCAGCCAACATAGCTCCGATTTGGGTGGAAAATCAGGTGATTCGTGACTGTCATAATTTGTTTTCAGCCTGCATACAAGATGATTTGTGTCTTTTCTTGGAAGGAACAAGTTACAACATCATTAATGAAGATCATCTTGAGAAGGTATGTGTTGTGGATTATGCACATTTGATGATCAAATTATTTTTTGAGCTGCCAAGAGACATCGTTGTTAATAAGGTTGAGAGCTACACTTGTCGGGCCAAATTGTTTCACCTATCATGCAAGAGAAGTGAACTTGAAGGTTGTATGGAAATTTTCAAACCTTGGAGAGAAGAACATTTGAAATGCTTGCTCATATTTTTGGTTCCAAGATGGGAAGCTTGTACCTGTGATATGGTGAGATATGCACATCTTTTTGCTTTCAGCCCATATGGGAACAAATTGTCTTTCAAAAAGGTGATCGAATTTCAAAAGCTGCATAAAAATAATGTGGTGGTGGATGCTTTGTCAAGTAAGCCACTTCCTTTCTCTTTGGATGATGTTGCCATACAAAATGGGAAGATGAAGGATACATAAGTTACAGTTCATCCAAGCTTGCAATTGCTTGAGAGCAAGCAATTTCGGGAAGGGAGGACTGTAATGTCCCCTTTTTCTAACTAGTTTGTTTTGAAGACTTCTTGTCTATTCCACTTCCCATGGACGAGAAGAAGGTGAACAAGGGAAGTATCTGTTGAGTTTGTTAGTCTTTTTATGAGCATTTCCATTTTCCTTTCGTGTTTCCCCTTATGAGGCAGATCGGATGGGTCTAGGAGATGAAAAGCCAAGTTAAAAATAAAAGCAACATCATTATAGAGGTTGGTCATGGGGAAACTCCCTCCTTGGTTTTGGCGCCACGAGAAGGGTATTAAAGGGGGTTACTTGGACTCATTTGTGCATCATCTTTTGGCATAAAATTATACCTTAATTGGTTTTGGGCTTTTTGCTCAAATTCCTTCCACTAAGGGGCGAAAATCTTTTGGTGTGGCTTCACAAGGAAGACAAAACCCTTCCTTTTCAATTGAAAAAAGAAAACTCTTCAATTAATTGTTCCAAGTTCTTCAAAGAGGTGGATTGTGCATATATTCAGCGAGGGTTTGGCCCTAAAGTGAAATTTTGCCCCTCTCCTAGAGGAACGACCCACCTTGGAGAAGTGATTAGTGGTTTCTAGGGCTCGATGTCACTCAACTCAGTCATCATTGCGTTCTCCATACTTTTGGCAGCCAGAATCTACTTTGTATTTCATTTGTAGGGCTTGGCATCATTTATTTCGACTGATTTTGTAAGGGCATACTCTGTTGTCATTTATTTAATATCCAGATAGGTTTAGAGGCTGATTTCTTCGTTGATAATTGTTCTAAAATATTCCTAAAGTGCGTCTACATACTTTGGATGATGTGAATTGTGATATTTTGATGAATTATTGTTTTTTCCTTGCTACTGTTCTAAAAATCGGACTGTTGTTCGTTGTTCTAATTTTCAGTTGGCTGATATAAAATTAGAATATTTTCAGTTTCAGCCCTAGAAAGGGGCATTACGTATATTATTATTACTTCTAGATGTGTTGAAACAACAAATTAATTTCTCTTCATGTAGTGATTGGGCTAAGGTTCCTTGAGGTGAGCATCTTTCACTTCAAGCAATGAGCACCTGTCTCCCTTGCAGTTGGCACCTTTGGCTCCTTGAGGTGCATGTTTGGCCCCCTTGTAGTTGGCACCTTTGGCTCCTTGAGATGCATGTTTGCCCCCCTTGTAGTTGGCACCTTTGGCTCCTTGTCGTGAGCACTTTTGACCCTTTGTAGTTGGGTGCCTTTGGCTCCTTGTGGAGAATGTTTGACCATTTTGGCTCCTTGTGGAGAAAATGTTTGACCCATTTGGCCCCTTGTAATTGGGCACCTTTGTTTATGCGTGTTGAACATTTGACTTCTTCAAGATGAGCTTCTTCTGATCTAGGATCTTTGCAATGTACATGGATCATTGATCGTGGTACTTGTTATTCTCTTTGGAGAGGTTATAGAATGACTCGTGTCCTGGAGCACTTTATGGATTATTTTCTCTACCTTTGCTGACACTGCGTGTAAGTATTAGTTTTGAAGAGGTCCTCTTGCCTAGGAAATAATGGAGGATGAGACTCTTCACTTCAACTTCACAAAGTTGTCCTTAAGGGCGAAGGGATAACTCTATCATCCTTAGATCCCTCAAGCCTGGTTTAACGGGAGTTGTTACTACAAGTAGGACGACCTTATGATACAATCAATATGTATGACATGAGGCTAACCTATCCTTGTGAATGATTAGGATTGATATCTACCATAAAGGTTGTATGCCTAATTCATCAATTTGAATTCATTTTATTCTTTATCGAAAGTAGTTTGGCACCTCTAGTAGCTCAACATATTGGTGGCATTTGTGCTCTTTTATTAACTGGTGGAGCTTGTTCAATTTTATTTGATCCTAATATATGTCCCAAGATATTTTACTAGCTTATATATAGCAAGCAGGTTGGTACCTTTAGTACCTCAACATATTGTTGTCACTTGTGTTCTACTATTGCATGGTGGAGCTTGTTTGATTTTATTTGACACACGCGCGCACACACACAAACACACTCCATGTCCCCATTTCTACAAATGTTGAAGGTGACATTTTTTAAACCTGTATTATTCCAAGAAAAACATAGAACTAGAGTGGTGCAGTAGAATCAATATTTTACATGATAAAAAATATATTTCTTGTAAATGATAAAGGCTGGTAAATATCTACAATATATACTTACGTGTATATATCACTCTCCATTTCCCCATTCCGAAAAATTTGAAGGTGCCATTTCTAAAACTGATATCATTTTAAAAACATAGCTCTATGGCGGTGCAACCGTGCAATAGAATTAATATTGACACAATAAAGAAAACATATTACTCTTTCGAACTCTTTGTCTACTATCCCATTGGTTTTTAGCACATGTGACCTCTAAAATAGGCTGAAGTCAATTGTATTGACATTGATTTTCCTGATAAGACAAAAGGTGACTAGATGTAAGATTGAAGACAAAAACTTGGAAAGGTCCATATAGGCCAACTTCTGTAATCAGACTTCACATTCAAAATTATAATACAAAATATTATCATTGCTATTGTTTACTCTTGTTTAAATTTTATTTACTTTTTTCCACAACTTAAAGAAAAACGGAGGCAAGGGAATTTACATCCAAATTATACGCAAGATAGGCATTCCAGATAAGTTCTCTCAATAATGCTGCATTCAGAAGATATCAAATGAAGTTTTCCACATAGGCTTTGTATTTAGATCATTATTCTCTTTTATTACATTTATGATTTGCATGTTTCCATGTGCTTTCCATTGTTACAATTGTCACATTAATGGTTTGTTTAGTTTCTTATACAATCCAATATAAAGTTGTAATAATTCAGTAAGACAAATTAAGGTAGACGAGGACCTTCAAAGATATTTCTTTATGTAATAAAAACCTTAAAAATAGAGGGCGTTCAATTATAACAGTAATGTTAGGAATTCAATAATGACATCAATTGCTTCTATTAGATCTTCAAATAACATTTGCTTTCAAAGGATTCTTTTTGTCTTCCTATTTACATAGGGACTATAAGGGCTATGCAATATAACAAGGAAATCTAGGATGTTACTTATTGCTAAGAGTGCAACCAACAAATTTAATATGTAACAAGTCAAAAGAAAATCATGTCTAAATCGAAACAAAAATGGAATATATTAACAAATTGGTATATTAACACCTAGGGCCTACACAGCTCATTCTTGACTAAAATCAATCACTTCAGATCCAGATAATTATTACATTCTGTAACTTATTCTTAATTATCTACGACACATCCAAATTTTGGCATTCAAAACTTCACAAAAGACAGGAAAATGACTTGTGCAAATTGATGATACTAATCCAATATTTTCTATTTCAATCTCTCTTTATTTCTCAAGACCGATTGGTATGTACAGTTCATTTGGTAGTCAATAACTCCAAATAATCATTATACTCATTTACAGTCAATACAGGAAAAAATATGAAGATAATGCATGTCATCAATAGATTATCGGTCAAATTGTTTTCTTCCCAAAGTCATCTCATCCTCGCATTAAAATTCTCAATAGTAGATGGCCGTGAAGAATTGAGATCCTTAATTCCTTGGCATGCTCAATTTCATCTTGGATAAAGTTGAAATGAGATAAAGTATCACTCAAAACAAAGTTCTCTAGCAGACAATTGTAATTGGCACTGTGGTACAATAATTCAAGAAGCAACATTAATTATATGACTCGTCCCGAGCGAATAAAATTTAGTATGATTTGTTGTGCGAAATGGTAAGATATTGATACAAAAATGGATCTAGAAATACCCAATTCTATGTATTCTCCTTATGGAAACTTGTTGTACATATCCTCAGCATGTTTATTGTTCTGGAAATGATCAAGTCAGGATGATGGTGATTCGGACACTTTCAAATGACGGAAAAAGGCCATTGTTGTTTTGTTCTGTGTGATAACTGTACGGCGGTCACAGAACCGCCACGACAGTTATGGAACCGCAGCTCTTCACAAAGTAGCAGTTAGAGGACCGCCATCTGCAGGCACTGGCGGTCGCGTAACCGCCGTGGCCGTTGCGTAACCGCCCCTACAGATAGTGGCAGTTCTGCACCCGACGACGCCAAAATGAGGAATCTGAAAAGTTGTGAATGTTTGGGCTTCTCAAATCGGTTCATTTCTCCTTTCCATTCGTCCTTGGGCAGAGCAACTATAAATACAAGCATTTTTACTCTTTCTAGCAAGTGATTTGGAGTGAATTCAAGTGTGAGCAAAGAGGGAAGTTGGAATTGTTCTTGTTTTGTTCATAGACAGCTGAGTTCTTTCTTGTTGAGGATTGTACGCAAGTAATGCAAGTAGAGGAAGCTTGAATCCTTCTTGAAGGCCATCTTTTGGCAGTGAACTTGTATTGTATTGGAGATTTACATAGTGAAGGGAAGCAATTGCTTACCCAGCTGGTGTTTTTCCCACATTGGGTTTCTCTAGGATAAAATTCTTGTCTCCTTGTCTTTCATCTCTCAATTTCAGTATTGTTTGAATGATTGTTGCATAACATACTAGATAATAAGAATTTTAGTTAGTTGTTCATTCATTATCACTAAAATAGGATCTGTTTATTGTTTAAAGAGGCAGTTTACAGATCAGATATCATATGATTTGCTGCTGATGTTCAAAATTATAAACTAAAGTGAGACTGTTGATTCAATTTCCTGATCACATAAATACTTACAACATTGTGTTGACTCCAACCAGAAGTTAGCCCAGAATTATACACACGATCTACGATTCTAGGGTGTATAGCTTGTAATGATCCTTCAACTATTATGTACTTAGTTGATGAAGAGATTAATAACTCCCATTGAGGCAAATCCCTTTTTACACCTTTTGGATGAAAAATACGCCAGTAACCATAATCTTATATGTTATCTCTTGGCATATAAGACAACTATTTTTGCATTTCATGGCTTCTTTGACTAGCAGGTACTAATGCAGTACTCTCCACTTTGTTAAAGTCATAAGCATTAAAGAAATGAGTCAAAGGATCAGAGAGTGTCCCCTAAAACCATTACAGCCATGAAGCATCATTAGAAACCATATTGCAAATAAGATGTCACCTGATACCTTCCCAGTAAATGTGCCAAAAGATGGGTAAAATTAAGGAAAGCACAATAATTAAAAATGCATTATGATCAATTTTACGCCCAGGTCAGATGATCTATGAATATATGGATTTCAGATGGCAATGCCCACAAGGGAAAAGCATACTGCAAAGAGAAGAAAGTATGAAAATACTATAGTAAATAGCTTAAGAGGATACATCAAAAAAAAAAAAAAAAAAAAGCAGAAAAACATATGGTTGTTAATTTCTTAACCAAGGATGCTCATTCACATGCAAATTTCGGCTGACTTTTTATAGAATAGCCTCTGACACAATGCAAGAGCATCTCATTTATCCAAATGAACCCCAGGAAAGAAGCGTCATATTTTGCCTTAAAGAAGACCAACATTTACTTCAAAAAAAGAAAAGGAATCAGGCATACTCACAAATGGAGGGTATGTGTACCTACTCTATCAAAATTATGTATGTTCCATCGGGGTGACATAAGCTGAAGCATCCAATAAAAAGTATTATGTCAGTATTATGTAGCCCATGTTTGAGAACCAAGTTGGCTATTTGGTTGAAGCAGTACCACAATATATCAAACCAGTATAAATTGTAAGCAATATATCATTGACATGAAATTACTACAGAAACAGTTCACTCAATAATAACACCAAGATAAAAGCTGCAAAAACCCAAATCAAGTAGATTATGTCAATACCCGGTGAATACAAATATTGGTCTGGGTTACCAAGGACGCTGCTTGGAGCTCCATGTGTCCAGCCCATGTTCCATCTTCTTGCATACTCTCACAGTACTTTTCAAAAGGCACGTCATCTTCAACAAAAGGTTCATAGTCTTCACGATGTTTCTGCATAAGAACCCCAATAAGGACATCAAACTTTCAGACATTATTCTCCCTAATGATTACTCAATGAGCTCAACTTTGTAAAGATAAAAATGAGGGAAAGTCGCCAAAAAGGCAAAAGTAAAGGCAATGTTTTAGTCTCACGAGAATTTTAAATGCATATCAGACTTCCTTGGCACAGGGACACACCCACCCTACCTCCTCTAGCTTCGACCTCATGACCTCGCCTACCATGTGTAGACATGGGCTTTTCCACCAACAGGTCAACCAAATGGAGACGTGCAAATACTTTCACCCTCTGCAGTACAAGTGGTGCAGGCACGGTAGGGGATCCCAATTAAGAGATGCACATGGCCATGCAGCAGTGTCACACAGTGCTCAAAGGGATAAAACCCAACTCAAATTTATTCACTCTTACGCATAGATACGCGGGAAAGCGTCCCCCCCATTTTTGACATGTTTGGGACGTCCCAGAGACGTGGGGGAAACGTTTCCCCCATGTTTCCCACAATGCATGCTTGGTGGGAAACGTCCTGGGACATCTGCAGAGGGGGGGAAACGTTCTGGGGACGTGGGAAACGTGTGGGGGACAAGGGGGACGTCCCCGGGAACTTCCCGCGGACGTCCAAACGTCCCACACGTGGTCTGCCGCATTTTTAAACAAAAAACATAAAAACAACACTCTAAACTATATTTTTTAAAATTGTAAATCACTTTTAATATAAAAACAACATTACTAACTTAACCCCAACCCTAAAAGTGCAATTTTATGTTATAAATTTACATTATGGGCTCATTTCATATTCACACCAAACAAGAGCAAGAGCAAAAGCAAGAGTGAAAGCAAGAGCAAGAACAAGAGGGAGAGCAAGAGCAAGAGCAAGAACAAGAGCAAGCAAGAGGTATTTATAATTTTATTTGCTTACAATACTTTAAAAAAAAAAAATTTAAATTTAGATTATATTTGCATTTTTTAGGGTTTGTTTTTTAGCATTTGCATCTACATCCACAATGTAATCATGCATATAGTTTGTAGGATTTTAAAAAATGCATATTGCATAGGGTTTGGTTGTAAATGGTTACGTTTTTTTTTTAATTATATTTTTATTTCTAGTTTAAAATTTAGATTATATTAGCATTTTTTAGGGGATGTTTTTTAGCATTTGCATCTACATTCACAATGTAATCATGCATATGGTTTGTAGGATTTTAGAAAATGCATATTGCATAGGGTTTGGTTGTACAATGTAAATGATTACATTTTTTTTTAAATTACATTTTTATTTCTATTTTAAAATTTATATTATATTTGCATTTTTTAGGGGTTGTTTTTTAGCATTTGCATCTACATTCATAATGCAATCATGCATATAGTTTGTGGGATTTAAAAAAATGCATCTTGCACATGGTTTGGTTGTAAATGGTTACATTTTTTTTTAATTACATTTTATTTCTAGTTTAAATTTTGAAATTTATATTATATTTGCATTTTTTAGGGGTTGTTTTTTAGCATTTGCATCTACATTCACAATAGAATCACACATATAGTTTGTAGGATTTTTAAAAATGCATATTGGTTACTTTTTTTTTTAAATTAATTCATTACATAATCAATCAATCTGTCGACACTAAAATTTTCCTCCATAATTTCTATTTCATTAATGTATGTATTAGGAATAGGATGTTGTTAAGTGTAATTAGTAGTAGCGTCCGATAGAAGATAACGGCGCCGTCAGTACGGTGCCGCCAATAATGTGGAGTACGGTAACAGTCAAAGTACAATAGGAATGTTGTAAAAAGTAAATATTTGTCGTAAGTGGTCCGGTAATGTTAAAATGTCAAAGTTTGGGTAATTAGAGAAGTAGGGTCTACATGATTAGGAATTAGAAATATTATATTGGTAATAAAGACAAGGAGTGAGGTCATAAATATTTTGTGTATTTTATTTGTAAAAAGTCTAAAAATGTGGAACCCATGTAAAATGATAAGGTTTATCTTATCTTAACAGATAAGCCTACATGTACAGATAAGAGTTAAGGTATGGAATATGATTCGTCAGAGTGGATTTCTTATCCTATCTTAGAGATAAGATGGATAAGCCTGGAAGTTCTATAAATAGAGAGGCTACCCCCCTCATTTAGCATAGAAAGAAGTAGTGAGAAATATTGTAGGAAGTGTGCAAAGGAAGCCATCAGTTAAAGGTGTGTTGAAGAAGCCATCGAGAGGTGTAATTGTAAAGTTTCTCCCATAGTCTTGTTGAAGTACCTCATGGGTGAGATTGTAACAATTTCATGTTAATATTATAATTTACTTTGATATTTCAGATTTGTCATCATTCCGTCTTATCATAGTCGATGGTATTCTTGTGTTCGGTTGTTGTTTTGTTTCCAGATTACGTCCACCAAACTAAAGGCTGTGCATTAGTAAATAATCATAGCACGAGGAGTTCCCGGTGAAGAATTATCATAGTGCCGGATTGGTGATGACATTTTGGTTCCGTTGCCGGGACCATTCCTCGTTGGTGGATTTTCTGGAGAGATATTCCCACTTAGGCAAAAATTAATTGGAGGGTAACCTTGTTTTTACTGTGCATAGTAGTTACCATGGTAAAGTCATTTTTACCGTGAATAGTAGTTACCATGTTAAAGTCATTTTTGCCATGAATAGTAGTTACCCTGGTAAAGTCCTTTTTGCTGGGAATAGTAATTACCGCAGTAAAGTCACTTTTTACCGTGAATAGTATTTACCGCAGTAACTTCACTTTTTACCGTGAATAGTGTTTACCACAGTAAAGTCAGTTTTTACCGTAGTAAGTCAAGTTTTACCATAGTTTACCGTGGTCATTTCTATTTTACTGTAGAAAGGTGTAAAGTCACTTTCTAGTATAGTGATTCCAATTATTTGTGCACATAAGTCTTGTTAATTGTACTTGTGGGTTGGTATTTCACGGTGGTTACTTTTGAAAATGGGAAAGATTCCTATTTTTTCAGCTCAATCTAATGAAGATGCTTCTTCTTTCATTCAAGAGTTTAAACGATCTTGTATTTGTAATGGCCTTATAAGAAGGGAACAATGGACTGAATTTTTTCCTACCTTTTTGGATGGTTCAAGCACTTAGGTGGTTTGAAACACTAGGTGATAATGTGAAAAATTCATGGGATTTATTAACCGAAAGTTTTCTTGAAGAATTTGGTGAACAACAGAAATATGCAGATCTCATGATCGAGATCACAAAGCTATCCCAAGGAGAGAAGGAGAAGATAAGGGATTATCATGCTCGTGTTCTAGAGCTAAGGAGGAAGCTCGATGCCCAGATCCGGAAGGAAGGACTAGCGGATGGGTTGATGAATGGCGTGGATAATCTCCTCTGTAAGCACTTCATTCTTGGGATGAAGCCAGAGATCAGACAACGAGTGAAGTATGACCGCCCAGCTACCATTGAACAAGCAAAGGAGATTGCAAGAAGGCAAGAAGAAAGCATGGAAGAGGAGCCCAAAGAAATTGTTGTTAAAGTAGAGCCTACACCAGCACCTTTGGTCCAGAATCCACAACCACTCCCGGTGAGCACAAATATTTCTCCTAGTACATCTACTGAGTATGAAGATCTGCTTAGGAAGATGGGCCAGTTAACTATTAATCTTCTTCAAGGAAAGGAATTTAGTTCTCAGGGAGGAGATAGAGGTCCAAAAAGAAATATTTCTGAAGTTGTTTGTTATGGTTGTTATAAAAAGGGTCATTATAAGTATAATTGTCCAGATAGAGCTTCTACATCTGGTACAAGAGATAATGATAAAGGAAAAGCACCTGTGAATTCTCTTGATGTAGTAGATAAGAGTAGAAATAATGAAGTAGATGTGTTTGTAACAAAAAGAAAGAAAGAAAAAGATAATCAAGATGGAAATGATCCTAAGAAGATGAAAGAAGAAACTAGTAAGAAACATAGGAGAAGAAAGTTGGGTGTGCAGGATTTTCTGATTTCACAGGGGCAAGGACCATACTCCATCTTGGAAGATCTGTCCAAAAGGCCTGCAAATATTACATATGGTCAACTCTTGGCTATGTCTTCTGAGAAGAGGCGGGAGTTGCGAGGTGGACTCAATGCTCGAAGAAGGAAGGAGGTTGAGGTCCCTGTTTTGGAGGCAGAGGCAGATCCCTATGCTCCACAAGCTGAGGTATTATGTAATGGTATTTCAATTCATGATGTCTTAGTTGATGGAGGTGCTGCAGTTAATGTAATGACCGAGTCTGTAATGAATATGTTGGGTTTAAAAATTGATCGCCCTTCAACACTTATGTTAAGGTCATTAAATAAAGGAAAAACTAAACCAGAAGGTGTAGTTT
Organism: Taxus chinensis; assembly: GCA_019776745.2. Lineage (NCBI taxonomy): Eukaryota > Viridiplantae > Streptophyta > Pinopsida > Cupressales > Taxaceae > Taxus > Taxus chinensis. Next base: position 475,661,900 of record CM034154.1, read on the forward strand.
CAAATGTGGCAATATCTGTTATGGGTGTGGTATGTGTGGTAGACTTTCAGGTGATGAAAAATGGTACTGTTGCGTACCCAATGCTGCTGGGAAGACCATGGCTAAGGAGAGTTCATGCAAGAAACTACTGGAATGAAGGTTTCATGACACTTGGACGTGGTAGAGAGAGGGTGAAGATAAATGTGATCCCTCGACATCATAAGGCAGAACCTGTGGATTCAAGTGATGAAACTGATGATTGGACATCCTCTGATTACTCTAGTACCAGTGAAGTGGACACTGAAGATGAAGAAAGCGAGGTGGATGTTTCAGTCATGGATATCCTTCCAGTCACACCAACTCATGACCCCATAAAATTATCTGAAGAAGAAGTTGATGATCGTCTCCAACAAATAAAGATTGGTGATGCTGTGATGGAGAGTGAGAAGGAATCCTACCTCCAGCTCTTTCGAAGGTACATACACCTATTCACTTTTGGTTACAAGGAACTCCGTCAAGTAAGTTGGGTAGAACATTGTATTGAGCTGGTAGATGGTGCTAAGCCCATAAAGCAAATGCCATATAGAATGAATCCTAATTTTTCCAAGACTGTAAAAGAAGAAATAGATAAGTTGCTTGATGCAGGATTCATATTTGCTGTGGAGAATTCAGAATGGGTTTCTCCCATTGTGATCTCAATAAAAAAGAATGGGAAGCTACGCATTTGTGTTGATTACAGGAAGCTCAATAAGGCAACAAAGAAGGATCATTACCCTCTTCCATTTTCAGATCAGATCTTGGACGAAGTAGCTGGCCAGGAGTGTTATAGTTTTGCTGATGGATATAGCGGCTACAACCAAGTTCGTATAGCAGAGAAAGATCAGCTGAAGACCACGTTCACCACTCCTTGGGGAACGTTTGCTTATAGAGTTATGCCTTTTGGGTTGTGTAATGCTCCAGCAACATTCCAGCGTTTGATGAATAGGGTGTTCGAACCCTACATTGGGACCTTCATCAGAGTATTTCTGGATGATTTTTGCATCTATGGGAGCAAGTTGGACCACCTGCACCAGATGGAGACAACATTTCAAAGGTTAGATGAAGCACAAGCCTCACTAAACCCTACAAAGTGTGTCTTTGGATGTTCTAAAGGCGTTTTGTTAGGGCATGTTGTATCCAGAGATGGTATTGGTACTGATCCTGATAAAGTTTCAAAAATCAAAGATTTACCATTTCCTATGAATAGAAGTAAGTTGAGATCATTTTTAGGCCATGTGGGTTACTATAGAAGGTTCATCAAGAATTTCTCAAAGATTGCACAGCCACTAACCCAGTTCTTGAAGAAGGATGTTGCTTATGAACCAGGAAACAAGGCGCATGAAGCTTTTGGACAACTGAAGGAAGCCCTGGTGTCTTCACCTGTTTTGAAGAATCCAGATTGGAGCAAGCCATTCATTGTGTACACTGATGCCTCAGATGCAGCACTAGGTAGTACTTTGAGCCAAAAGGATGAAAATGGGAATGAACATCCAATTTACTTTGGGAGCAGACAAATGAGCAGTGCTGAGGTAAACTATACTGTAACTGAAAAAGAGGCTCTGGCTATCATTTTTGCTGTAAAGAAGTTTAGAAATTACTTGCTAGGGCAGAAATTTATAGTTGTAACGGATCATCAGGCTCTGAAATATATTGTCAATAAGCCTAACCCATCAGGGAGGATAGCAAGATGGATAATTTTGCTACAAGAATTTGAATTTGATATTATAGATAGGCCAGGAAAGAAGCATGTCAATGCAGATGCACTCTCTCGAGCCTATGATGGTTTAGGATCATCTTGTGATGATGATGATTTTCCCGATGCAGCATTGTTCTCCCTTGACACAATCCCTAGTGAATACATAGATATTTGGAATTATCTGAATGAATTCAAGTTTCCTGATGGTGCCAATGCAAAGACTAAGAGAAAGATTACTCAAGCCAGTCGTCCATATTCTATTCTGCATGGAGCATTATTTCGAATAGGACCTGATGGACAGTACAAGAGGGCAGTTGGACGTGATCAAGGAAAGGAGCTGCTAGAAGAATTCCACAATGGTACATGTGGAGGGTACTTCTCTGGACAACTTACAGCAAGAAGGATCTTGGATGCAGGTTATCACTGGCCCACTCTTTTTAAAGATTGTTATAATTATTGTAAGACATGTGATATTTGTCAAACACATGGTAACCGTAAGACTTCATCAGCTCCATTATGTCCTATTCTTCCCCTTGGTCCCTTTGAAAAATGGGGAATAGACATTGTAGGTCCACTTCCAACTACATCACGTCAAAATAAGTATATTGTAGTTGCCACAGATTATTTAACCAAGTGGGTTGAAGCTAGGCCATTGAAAACAGCTTCCATGGATGAAGTGGCAAGGTTCATATATGAACGCATTGTCACCAGATTTGGTTGTCCATTAGAAATTGTAACAGATCAAGGAAGCCACTTCATTAATGAGGTGGTAGAAGCCCTAGTCAATAAGTTTTCTATTAAGCACAGGAAGGCAACAACATACAAGCCAAGCACAAATGGACAGGTGGAACGAACAAATTTTGTGCTGTGTCAAATTCTAGCAAAAGATGCAGCCTTGCAGGTACATAAATGGGATAAAAGGATTCATGCAACATTGTGGGCATATAGGGCAACATCAAAGTCAGCAACAGGATACTCCCCATTTCAGTTGGCCTATGGCATTGATCCAGTTCTTCCTATTGAGTTTGATATTCCCACTGTGAGAGTTATGAAAAATGAAAGGATGGATGAAAGTGATTCAGTAAAAGAAAGGTTGGTACATCTTCATTTGCTAGAGGAAATGAGGGAAATAGCAAAGGATACAAGCCATAAGAAGAAAATGAAGCAGAAGGAATACTTTGATCAAAAGATCCGATGGTCTCCATTTCATGTGAATGACTTGGTCCTAGTATATGATTCCAGATACAAAAAAAGAAGACAGAGAAAATTTCTTCCAAAATGGATGGGGCCCTACAAAATAGCAGCTGTGCATGAAAATGGTACGTACCGACTGGAGGAATTGGATGGCACTCCCATTACGAAATGGGTCAACCACGACAAGTTGAAGATTTTCCAAGCACCAGAATAGTCTACTCCGAGGACGGAGTAGAAGCTAGGAAGGGGGAAGATGTCGACACTAAAATTTTCCTCCATAATTTCTATTTCATTAATGTATGTATTAGGAATAGGATGTTGTTAAGTGTAATTAGTAGTAGCGTCCGATAGAAGATAACGGCGCCGTCAGTACGGTGCCGCCAATAATGTGGAGTACGGTAACAGTCAAAGTACAATAGGAATGTTGTAAAAAGTAAATATTTGTCGTAAGTGGTCCGGTAATGTTAAAATGTCAAAGTTTGGGTAATTAGAGAAGTAGGGTCTACATGATTAGGAATTAGAAATATTATATTGGTAATAAAGACAAGGAGTGAGGTCATAAATATTTTGTGTATTTTATTTGTAAAAAGTCTAAAAATGTGGAACCCATGTAAAATGATAAGGTTTATCTTATCTTAACAGATAAGCCTACATGTACAGATAAGAGTTAAGGTATGGAATATGATTCGTCAGAGTGGATTTCTTATCCTATCTTAGAGATAAGATGGATAAGCCTGGAAGTTCTATAAATAGAGAGGCTACCCCCCTCATTTAGCATAGAAAGAAGTAGTGAGAAATATTGTAGGAAGTGTGCAAAGGAAGCCATCAGTTAAAGGTGTGTTGAAGAAGCCATCGAGAGGTGTAATTGTAAAGTTTCTCCCATAGTCTTGTTGAAGTACCTCATGGGTGAGATTGTAACAATTTCATGTTAATATTATAATTTACTTTGATATTTCAGATTTGTCATCATTCCGTCTTATCATAGTCGATGGTATTCTTGTGTTCGGTTGTTGTTTTGTTTCCAGATTACGTCCACCAAAATAATTGATAACCCCGTATCCAAGTCTCGAGGGGGGAGCAAAGTATGGACGTGCAACATATGTGCACTGACTTGGCATGGTAGTATCACTAGGACCAATGCACACTTGTTGCATCTTACAGGAAGGGGGGTTGGCACTTGTAAGGGCCTTTCACTAGAGCAGAGAGCTGAGATGGTGACAATCTTCAATGGAGATACTACAGACAATGTGCCAGAAGTTCGTAGTTCTACTCTGACTGGCAAACATAGTAATACTCTGGTTGGTTCTAGTTTTGGAGTGTCAGAAGTGGAAAGCAGAGGGAAGAGAAAGGTCGTGGGGGCAGCCCCAAATTCAGTTGTTGACATGTTTGATTCAAAGGCAAGGGAAGAGGCGGATGATGCTATTGGAAAAATTTTCTATGCTGCTGGGATTCTATTTAATGTCGCTCGCTCTCCTTATTACAAGGAGGTTATGGCTAAGGTTGCAAAAGCAGGTATAAGTTATGTGCCTCCTAGAGACAAAATTGAGGACGACAATCTTGGATAAAAACTATTCCAAGATTAATCTGTTGATGGAGGAGATGAAGGTGACATGGATGTCACATGGATGTAGCATTATCATGGATGGGCGGACGGATATTGGACACCGTCCTCTCATCAATATCATTGTCTCTTGCAAAGATGGACCGTACTTCTTGAGAGCAATTGATTGTTTTGGGAAGCGGAAAGATGCTGAGTTTCAGTATCAGATTTTGAAGAATGCCATTGAGGTTGGACCTTCAAACGTTGTACAAGTTGTCACAGATGCAGCTTATAGCAACAGGCAAGCTAGTGAAGTGGGAATATAGGCATATTTATTGGACTCCATGTTGTGTGCATGCCATGAACAATGCACTGAAAGACATAGGGAAGATTCAATGGGTCAACCAGATAGTGATTGAGGCTAGAGACGTGCAAAAGTTCATATGTAATCACCACGCATCATTGGCACTTTTTCGAAATTTTTCGAAGAAGGAATTTTTGAAACCAATTGACACCCGCTTTGCATCCTATTTTATTTTGTTGGAGAGGATGCCCAAGTTGCAGGAGCCCTTGCAAAATTATGATTATGACACAGGATTGGACTAGTTGGCGTGAGTCCAAGACAGATCAAGGGAAAAGAGTGAAGGAAGTGGTGTTGCGGGAAACATTTTGGGTTGATATGAAATACATCATATCAATCATAGCTCCAATTTTTAGTGTCATCAAATATGGGGATTTTAACAGCCCCAATCTTGGTGAGATCTATGAGTGCATTGACAGCATGCTTGGGCAAATGAAGGCAGCTATTCGGGTGAGGGACCCCACTTTGGAGTTCTATAATGAACATATACAGCCCATTATTCAGCGGAGATGGGAGAAGTTGAACACTCCTCTTCATATGGCTGCGTATGCACTGAATCCCAAATGGTATGTGGAGAGGCCAAGCAGAGTTATCCCATTGGATGATGATGAGGTGAAGAAGGGCCTTATGAAGGCCTTTAAAAAAATGTACACTCCACAGGAGGCTTCACAAATCAGATTGGAGTGGCTCGCCTTCACTAAACTTGATGGGCACAAAACATCAGCAAAGGTAGACAGGGTAACAATAGCACAGGAAAACCAAGTGAGTTGGTGGCGATTGTATGGGCTTCCAGGACTGCTGCAACCACTTGCCATTCGCCTCCTTTCCCAGGTTTCTAGCTCCTCTGCCTTTGAGAGGAACTAGTCTACATATGGTTGGATACACTCTGTTATGAGGAATAGGCTTACCTCTTCGAGAGCAAAGAAGCTTGTAGTTGTACACAGTGTTTTGCGTCTTATGGATCGCAAGACACATGAGTACAAACAAAACCTAGCATTACGGTGGGATGTAGATCCCGAGGAGCCAAGGCAGGTTGAAGAGGACAATATTGTGCAGCGGAGATTGATTGGGCTTACCTTTGAGAACGAGGATGCTAGTACCAGCGAAGAGTTCATGGATATTGCTTCAGATGTTGATTCTGATTTTTAGGCTGATACTTGTAGTTGTCCTTTTTTTTTGTAATATTGACAATAGACAATTGTTGGTGTATTTGGCTATGAGATTAATGATATGAATATCAGCTATTGTCACTTGATCAATCGTAATTTAGAATGGTTTTACTTTTATATTGTATAATATATTTGAAATTTCAGCTTGTCTCAAATTCAAAATTCAAAATTCAAATATGTATTATGAATTTTCAATTTATGACATTAACATATTGATATTATAGTATTAAGGAATGTATTTGATGTTTATGAGTTCAAGTTTCACCTTATTCAAATCTCAAATGGTTTTATTTCAGCTTATTTATATAATTTAGTCACTATATCTTTATATTTTAAATATTTATATGTTTTTTAATAAGTCGTCCCCCCGCCGTCCCCAAAATTTAGAAACTTGTTGCCGTCCCCAAAATTTAGAAATTTGTTGCCGTCCCGGAAACCCCGTCCCGTCGTCCCCCCGTCTCAGGTAACTATGCTCTTAAGTCTTAACGGCATCTACAAGCATTACGACTCTTCACTCTACCCTACACATAATAACAAAGCCCACAATAACTATTGCAAACTCTGCCACTCGTTGGGCTCCCTTTTGACTTTGTGGAGCCTCTTCTTTTCTTTGTGAACACCTTTTTGTTTTGCATCCTCTGACCTCTATGACCCAATTCTCTTTGTTTTAAGGACAAGCTCCTTTATACTAGATCTCCCTCTATTTTCCGAGGGCCAACTCCTTGTTCTTGTGAGCACCATGCTCTTATTCAAATTGGGCTCTCTCCCTCAAGTTGCAACTGTCGGGACCAAGATCAATCATGAGCCAAAATGCCGCGATTGAGTTTGATAGCCGACGAGCAAGGAAAACGAATTCCCGGATCTCTGAATGCATGCAAGGTCTCGCACGTGTGCCTAACGGTCCCGACCTCACCGCCATTTGAAAGCTCTTGAGAGTTTTGCAACAAAACCAAACTCGCGATCCTTTGTGCCCTCTCGTGCAGCTTGTGTCCCTTTAAAACCTCCCATGTTGTTAGACCACTACTGTGAATAGTTAACTTTGAGACCCACTTGCATGATTGTGACACGTGTCAAGCTCACAGGGTGTTTTGTTCACATACTGAATGAACACTTCGTGAATTTGGGCACTGCGTACAAGAAAAGACTGAGCCCCACATTCAACATTTGGGTTGAGTCTGAATGTGACACTTCGCACATTCACCTTCACTCGAGCTCTTGCACTCCTTTAGACTCCGTGAACTCGTATCAAGAAAGGTTGGGCCTGGGACACTTGGCGCATTTGCATTTACCCAGGCTCAAAAGCTCTATTTAGACTTCGCAGGTTCAAATATTTTATGAGCTCGCCGGCTCACTATATAAAATGTGACCCCACGAACCCTAGGCAACAAGGTGACCCAAGTATTAAGTGACCCAGGGATTATTAAATCATTTGAAGTACCAGCTAAACCTTGTGACTTAGGGATCTACTAACACTGAGACTTACTAAACAAAGAGCTCCGCTTAGCATTGAGACCTAAGGGACCTATTGAACTATGACCCATAAGAGGTCTTCCATTATTATGACCCAGCAAAGCTAAAGACCAAAAAAATAAAAATAAAAACTCAAAACAAAAACATAAAAATGGGTGATGCTAGATTGCCCATTCACCTTGGATGCTCGTACATCAAACACCCGAGGTAATAAAATTGTGATATGATCACAAGGATTGGGAAAGTGGTAGAGCCACTCGTTCGGCTGTTGAGGATGATGGCCATGGCTTCCCTTTTGCACTTCTTTCTCCTTTTCCACTCTTTTCTTGTGGGTTTTGTACCACATTTGTCCAACCACCTACACCAAATAGTTTTTCCCAGCCATTTTCTCTGCTTTGTGGGTTTAAACACACCTTCATCCAACCTCCTCCACCAAAATCTTTCTTGGCTTTGGTTTTTCTTCATTTGCAGATCCTCTCTTATTGCTGCAATCCCTTTTCTCTCTGCGTATGCATGCGTCATGAGCTCAGATAGCTCAACTTCTTCTCTCTTGAAGGCTATTTCACGTTCCTTCTCAGTCTCTTAGGTGCCTGCATACACAACTAAAAAAAGAATTAATTTATAAAACATGGGACTCAATAGTCCCTATTGGTACTCCTTTCAATAGCACCTCCTCTTCTCTTCTTTCTTCTTATTTCTTCATTTGTTCTCCTCTTCCATTGGCTGACATTAGAATCAGCTCCTCTCTTGCACTCTTTATCTCTCCTTGTTCTCTATTTTGTGCCTTCCAAGAGGCATGTCTCTCCTTCACTATTGCTCTTTCTTTCAACTTCATCCTCCTTCAAGAGGATCTCCCCTTTCCCTTCTTCCTCTTGTGTTGCTATCCTTTCCACTTCTGCAACAGACTTCCTCTAATGCTAAAGGGAACTTAGCATTCCCTCAATCATCCTCGTCTCTTCCTCTAACAAGAGATGGTCACACTTTTCCTCCTCATCAAACATGGGATCACCAAGGATCTCCACCTGTTGCTTCTCTTCTCTACTCTCTAGAGTCAACATGACTCCACTCTCCACTTCTTCATCATTCTCGCCATCTTCTCCTTCCACACTGTCTAACAGGAGTTGCATAATCTCCAAATCCTTCCTCATCTAATCAATCTCTGACACGAGTGGTACAAAACCACCCTTCCTATTCCTTTTTGTCTCAGCTTTCACTAATCTGCCAAGTCTTCTATTCTTGGTGTTCTTCCTTTTTGTGCCATATCTCCTCTCAAAATAGGATTCTTTTCTACAGCCAGTAATAGACTAAAAAAGAGTCTCACGTGTTTCTACACTTGCAGGCCTACTCTCACACCTGCAACAAACTCACCTTTCTCTCCAACGCAAGCTTCTCTTTCACAACTTGCTCTCATACTTCTCTCACAGTCTGCAGTCAGGCCTCTCTTTTACAACTTGAAACTCTTAAACAGACTTCTCTTTCACAGCTTGCAACTAATAAGCATGCTTCTCTTTCACAACGTGCATATAGACCCAACAAGAGCCTTTTCACACTTCACGACTCTTCTCACACCTGCAACAAACTTCGCAAGCAAGTTTCCTTTTCACAACGGCTATCTTAAAACTAAAAAATTGTCTCTTCCCGTTGCCCTCCAACCAGTGTTCTCAGACTGGAGGATGCTCACACAACTCTTTCACTCAACCAACATCTTCCACCCAACTCTCTTCTTAGCTAGAAGATGTTGCTCTCACCTCTTTTTCTACCCACGCCTCTCTCTGATATGGAAAATCCTAATTCACACAATCTCTCCACTCGTTTCTCTTTCTTTCACTTTCTCTCACTCCTGCACCTTCAATCTCTCTCCTAGAACAATCTTCCGAGCTCTAATACCAATTGGTGCAGTCACGGTAGGGGATCCCGACTAAGAGATGCCCATGGCCATGCAACGGTGTCACACAGTGCTCAAAGGGATAAAACACAACTAAAATTTATTTACTCTTAAGCCCTAACAACATCTACAAGCATTGTAACTCTTCACTCTACTCTACACACACTAACTGAGCCTCAAAGGGCTTCACAATGACTATTGTATTTGCAGCTCTTGTTTGACTTCGTGTAGCCTCTTCTTTTCTTTGTGAATGCCTCTATGCTCTACATCCTCTGAGCTTTGCGACCCAATTGTCTTTGTTTCAAGGGGCAACTCCTTTGTGGCTAATCTCCCTCAATTTTTCAAGGGCCAACTCCTTTGTGCCTAATCTCCCTCAATTTTTCAAGGGCCAACCCCCATGTTCTTGTAAGCTCCATGTTCTTATTCAATCTGGGCGTTCTCCCTCATGTTGCAACTGTAGGGACCAAGATCAATCATGAGCCAAAACACCACAACTGAGTTCAATTTCCACCAAGGAAGGAAAACGGTTTCCCGGATCTTTGAACACATGCAAGGTCTCACACATGTCTGACAGTCCCGAGTTCACCGCCATCCGATTGCTCTTGAATAGAGCTTTCTAACGAGACCAAACTCACACTCCATTCCCTCTCATGATAGTTGTTCCCCTTTGAAATCTCCCTTCAGCCTTTACTGTGAGTAATTACATTTGAGACCCCCTGCATGATTGTGACATGTGTTGAGATCACAGGGAGCTTTTGTTCACAAACTTGACGAACACCCCGTGAATTTGGGCACTGCGTACAAGAGAAATTTGGGGGCCCTGTTCACCAAGTGGACAGAGTCCGAATGTGCCACTTGTCACCTTCTTGCATAGCTCACGCTCATGCAATTCATTTAGACTTCGTGAGCTCGTAAAAATAAAAACTATGCTCCAAGTTTGCCATGTGGACACAGCTCGAACATGACACTTGGCCCCTTCGCATGCACTTGGTCTCCTGCATTTCTTTAGGACTATATGATTGTGGACTCACTATATCTTTAAGTATTACGTGGGCTCCTTTCACATAGTGACTCGCAACCCCTTTGTATGTAAAGGGACCCAAGAATTGCTTGCATCCTTCTAATGAGCTCTGCCAATGTTGTGACCATCAAAAGGAATTGAAAGAGCCCTGAATACACCGTGAACTCACTAATGCAATTGTGACCCGTTATCACTGTGACCACCATTATTAATTACAACAAACCATTGAAACCACAACAAAATGCCTGAGACTTTTCTCCAATACACACACACTCTGTTTTTTTCGACAGTGTGTGATTGCTTGAGCCCTTGGAAGCTCCTACATCAAGTCCCTTTCCTATAGAGTATCTAAGGAAATATGATATAAATACGAGATAAACTAATAAGCTTACTCTAGCATCGTACTTCTCAAGGACCTCACACTCACCTGAAGTATGAAACATTCAACAGAAAGATAACATGGCAATTTATGAAACCTTTCAAGGTTCAACTAAGCTTAAGGTAAGCCATCCAATGTTACTACTTAAAATAATTTGATTTTGAGCACTACAAATAATTTATAGAAACAATATAAACCAAATAGCTTTATTGTGGAAACCCACGTGAAACTGACAAGCAGTTACTTTAAATGCAAGAAAGATGAGTACTTCACAATCAAGCATTCATATATCTCTGATTTTGCACTATGTCCACCATTTCACTTAAAATACTCTTTGATTAAAATTGAAAAGATAAACAGATTAACAAAATCAAGTAGAAGAGCATTGTATAAAAAATCAAACCTGAGTGAAAAGCATCCTAGATAACAACTTGCTGAAACGAATTACTGTCCAAACATAACGGTCTTACAATACATTCCCATTTTAACTTTTTTGAAGTAGAGCTGAGAAAAGTAAAGCACAAAAGCAAATCTTGGTTATCAGATATCCTTTTTCAGCATTAATTTTGTAGAGTATATAATACACGAACCATTCCTTCAACGGCCCATCTCAGATTAGTAGTGATCCATAAGAACCCATCTCTAATGAACTTGAATGGTCCACTTGCCGACCATTGCATTTTATTGGGATGAAGGGATATGATTTCATCTAGTGAAATGAACCATCACTTGGCACCAATCATCATTCTCAGGACTTCCACTCGATAACCACAACATCCAAGGAGGTCACACATCCTGGTACTTTTCCGGCTCAAGCACACTTGACAATGGAGCAAAACTGGGATAGTGAACTCTTGAGAAGTCTCAATTAGTCTCGGCAAAAATGATTGACGGTATGATATGGTTCATTTTGCTCATTGCGATCCCCTCTTCTCCCTTGTGAGCATCAGATAACCCAATGAGTGCCAAGTGGACCACTCAGGTTCATGAAAGATGGGTTCTTGCAACTTACTACAGATCAACGAAGGGTCAATGAAAAAAAAATTCCATATAAACTTGCTAAAATGAATTATTATGTGAACCAAACAGTGTAATAATCCATTTCAACTTTTTCAAGTAGAACTGAGAAGGGTAAACTACAAAAGCAAATATTGGTTATTAGATATCATTTTTCCGAATTAATTGCATAGCGCATTAGATAAACGTGTCATTCCTTCAAAGACCCATCACTGATGAGTAGGAAGTCACAAGAACCCATCTCCAATGAGCTTGAATGATCCACTTGGCACTGCGTGGTTAAATATTGTTGAGTTCGAGTAGTATTGAGATAGGTGACATCCAGAGTAGTCCCAAACACCAACTGGAAGTTCCAGCAGTGACAATTGATGTTATCTAATGATTAATTTTTCTGGTTTCAATCCCAACTCTTCACTCTTGTCGGCGTCAATTGATACTCTCCACAGTTGATACATGGTTTCTTGTGATCGGCCATTAAAAGGGTAACTTACAAATTAAATACTCCACACATCTGATTGCAGAAAGTGATATTTTACAATGTTTACAAGGACATAAAAGCAATTGTTCATAAGATACAATATTTACAAAACTTTTGCAAATAGAGTAGAAAACTATGAGCACTTGATTGTAGAGGAAAAATCCATAATCAAGAACACTAGAGTCAGAGTAGTATTGGGATGGTTAATTCTGGGGAAGTCAGGGTAATCAAGCAGAAGTCTCGGCATTGAAGATTGATGTTATTTGATGCTTCATTTCACTAGTTTCAATTTCACGAGTTTCAATTTCACGCCTTCACGTATGAGTTTTGTTTAATGCAACGAGTACCAAGTAAACCATTCAAGCTCATGAGAGATGGATTCTTAACTTTTTATGAATCAATACTTATTGGAGACGATTCAGCGAAGGAATGACGAGCTTTAAATAACCCATAGACTTAATCCTAAAAATGATACACAATATTGTTGAACTACCAAAACCATATATGCATAAAATGTTCTTATTACGAAATACAATATTTGCTAAGGTTTTGCATTGCATGTGTGATGGCAAGCTAAGAGGGTTTGACTGTGTGGAAAAAAACCAAGGTTAAGCACATAAGCCGGACTATATTGAGATGGGTCACCTCTTGGAAAACCACAGTTATTGAGTGGAAGTCTTGGAAATGACGATCGATGATATCTAATGCTTCACTTTATTACTTTCAGTGCGCCTCTTCACCTCTATGAAAATCCCTTCATTCGATGAGTGTCGAGAGGACCATTCAGAATCATGAGATATGAGCCCTTGTGAATCATTACTCAAGTGATGGATCTATTACAAAAAAAATGGTATCTAAAAAACTCGGTTACTTGACTAAGCATTAACAAATTCATTGAGTCTTTAAATTACCTCATGAAATTCAAACCTAAACATTGCTTTTCCACTAATCTCTATTAAATTTATTATAAGCATGGAGGTTAGGGGTAACCTCGGTCTTGTACAAGATCATACATCTATAGTTTTGGATTAGGGTGCTTTGCTTGTTTTTAAGGATGGAGCAGCACAAATAGGGGCATCCCCCCCCCAAGTCATTCCTCTTTTTGTCAAGCTCTTACTGGGGCATATTCTTCATCAACAGAAAATATTCGACAGCCTTTAGTGGAAAATAAGAAAAAAAACACTACTAAAAATTATACATCAGGTTTGTTTGAAAGTAAGGTATGACAATCTTATTTTAGACAGATCTGGAAAATCTAATTTTGAGCACCACAGGTTTATATGTAGATTTCTTCGGATCCTATTATTATCCAATTATTTGTGTGCATAGGCAAATAAGAACTGGAAGACACAAGGAAAATATGAGATTTGTGTCTCCTCGGGGTTGTGTTTTAGTGGCTTTTTCTTGTGAAGTAGATCAAGAAAGGATCTCTAAGATCTATATCTTTCGTGAAGCGAAAAAGGTCTTTGGTAATGCAAGAAAAGAGAAAGAGAAAGAGGAAGGAGAAAGATAAAGAAGGAAATCTTCTTCCTTATAGTATATGTATGGTTAACTAAATCACCCCCAAAGGAACAATGTGATAAAGCATAAGAAGAATCTTGATTCATTTAAAATTAAATGGATTCAGTTTATGAAAAAAAGAGCTTTGGGTCAAAGGAACAAATCTCCTAAATCGATTAAGGATCAAGATCTTTATATTTCCCTGACAATCTCAATTTGATTAATTGACATGACCCGGACCAAATACATACACCACACATATAACATAATAAAAACATTCATTGGCAAGCAACAAGGTCAAATCCCAATAATAGAAAAATCAAACCTATTTTATCCTTTGTGCCATAGGAGTTATGTCAGGTACATAACTCAATAGTACACCACTTATAGCAATGGTTTGTAATGATGTATCTATCCCTAGACCAGGGCCACTTATCAAAAATTTCGCTTGTTTCAGAAGACATTGATCCATTAATGTAAATATAACATTTTTTGCTGTAGTTTGAGCAGCAAATGGTGAATTTCTTTTTATGCCTTTGAATCCACAAGCACCGGTATATTTACTTGTGATTGGATGAGTGAAATAGTCTCTCTATTTCACATATAGAAAAAGAAAAGAGATTGTTATGAATGGGAACAAGATTTAATAATTTTACATATGTAAGATGCTTGTTTTTTATATGAATCCTCTCTCTTTCTATGTAAGAAAAAAAATTATAATTTGAATGAGGATGCCTCAAAGTTGAGATCGGTAATCCGGTTATCCCGAGTTGCTCTCCGCTCTCCCCAGATTGAGGGGTACATCCCGACCGACCTAGAGAGACCGATTGAGGAGAACTAGAATAGATGTGGTATCTGTCATAGTAGGGCTAAAATAGGGAAAGAGATTCTCGACACACCATCACGGATATGGGATTATCCACCATCGCCTCCTAACAAATGCTAATTAAGAAATATAGGTTGGGGATGCGAGAGTAATGGATCTCCAATCACAGGAATAATCTTCAGTGAGCCATGATCAACCAACAGACAGTCCTATATAGATATATGGTCGCCCCTATCTATATATATGGCATGTAAACAAACCAATTCGCATCCTCTCCATATTCCCAAAGTGAATGACATAGGTAGGATAAGAGGGGGTTCCCTCGTCCTCTTAATGGGCCCAAATATACGGGGTATAGGTTGAGGACGTCGGGGAACTGACTTTTTATAGCATGCTCCCTTATAGATCTGAACTATGGCGACCCCTCTCCTATCCAATCTCTGTATGAGGTATGCCCCTCTCCCAATAGGACCCCTCAATTGAGTCGACTCTCTCTATATAGTTGGCAAGCCACTCGATTCTTTCAAGTATACAAAACTATGATGCAAGTGCCTGAAAATCCTAATATGACAGGTTAAAAAGAAACAAATTGACTCATTGTACCATTATGGTGTGATAAAGAATAGGGAAAGTGAAGAATCCCTTGTTCTAATTTGATTCTTAAAATACTATAAAAGGAGACCCATGGTCTTTGAAGAAATAGGGGATTTTCATAAAATTGTGGCATGTAGGTTTCAAAGTTTCAAACCCAGAGAAAAGATGCATACTAGAGCTCCAATATGGCTTGGGTCTCTTATGCTCTGCCTCATGATTTTTGGAGCAAATATATCTTTGAGCAAGCGAGAAACATCATTAGAGAATATAGTTGTTTCTTTACAATCATTATGGCTTCTAGCCACCTATCCGAGGATCTATGGGATCCATGATCTAGAGCATCCTTTGTAATGTCCTCTTCTCAAGGTTTGTTCATTTCGAAGACCTTGGGCCCATTCCACTTCTTGCGTGTTAAAAGGGAAAGAGCAAGGGAAATATTTAACGTCATGATTTTCAATTGCTTTTGTAGCTTTGTATAATTTTTTTGAGTAATTTTCTAATCATAGCTTAGAGAATCGAAAAAGTGTAAAAGCCACTTGAAACATAACAGAAAAGGGAACTCATATGTCTCCAAGGTGGTCGGTCCTCTTTGGGAGAATTATATTTTGATTTTGGTGCCACCTTTAGTTATAAAAAGGGGTTGTTTGGCTTGGAGAAGGACATGCTTGCTTTGGAATTCATTTTCTTGGAGTTGGAGCATGAAACTACTTTCTCACTGTTGCAATTGAGGACAAAAACCCTCTTTGCACTTGATTTGAGGACGAAACCCCTCATTTCTTCGTTGGTGATCTCATATAGAGGTCACACTTGGTGTTACATTCAGATTTTCCTTGGAAACACGTCATTTCGAACTCATTGTAAACCCTCTCCTAGGGTGGCGACTTGCATAGTGGAGGGTTTTTGGTGATATCTAATGCACGACACTCCTTTCTTTGTTGGCATTTGGATTGTTCCTAATTTACAAGGCTGATTACATTTTACGGATTGAACTTTGGGCCTTGGAATCATTATTTCCGGCCATTTTTGTAAGTGGGTTCGTTGTTGTTGCAAAATTAAGTATTATACTTCAGCTAGGGTTCTAAAAACTCATTTCTTGGTTTATACTTGCTCTAAAATAATTATTATTGTTCCCTACATGCTTGGATGGGGTAAAAGTGGTATTGGTGGTGAATAATTGCAATTTCCCTCTTGTTGTCATAAGATTTCAAACTGTTGTAGCTTATTGTTATAAATTTCAGTTTACTGTGATTTGGGCTTGGTGTCATTTCCCTTTTTCTTTCAGCTCATCCTGGAAAGGGGCATTACAGTGGTATCAGAGCAAAGATCCTTACAACATGGAGGGTATTCATGCAAGAAGAAAGAAGAATTCAGATCAGCCACTTGAAAGACCTAACATGGCCAACAAAGGGCCAACAAAGGTTCTGAAGAGGCCAAGATTGATAGACTTATCGAAAGGCAAGAGAGGTCGGCGGACACTAAGGATTTGCTAGCCCTAACCTTGCAAAAACTTCATAAGCCAAGACATCACAATGGTGAGGGAAGTTCGTCAAGGGTTCACAATGTGAGGCAACCTTAAGGGTCAAATTTTGGATCTGCTGCTAGGCCTTTTCAGCTTATCTTCCTCCCGAGAGAAGAAGTCATTACATAGGTTGAAACATGGCATTCAGTGGGTCACAACATCGCTGCCAGCTATAAGGAGTATAGGGCTCTTCCAAATGAGATTCTTGGTGTCTTCTCACTTGCGGAGTCCATAGGAGTAAACAAGGGTAGTGTGGGCGAAATATTTTGTCAAGGACAAAATGAGGATTTTGTCAACGCTAGCGGGACTAAGTCCCTCCACTTCAAGATGGGGAGGCTCCCATTTATTGAAAGTTGGAAAAAATATGTACACTAAGCTATCTCCTGGGGTGGTCAAAGACCAGGAAATGTGCAGAAACACCCTTGTTATGACTGCAGCATTATATGAGAGAGAGGAAAATATAGGTAAGGAGAGATAAATGAAGAGAAGAATTGTATTAATGAGCTGAACCTATATTTCATTAACTACAATCCGAAGAGCTTTCCAGTTCCAATCAAAAGACATAAGAAAACATATGCAAATTATAAAGAGTATGAAACAATAATAGAGATTGACACAAAGTTCAATTACTGATTTTCATTCCATTTCAAAAGGTACAAAGTCCTTATGTCCTTACAAAATTGTCATACATTCGGATGAGTGAAAAGAGGGAGAATGGAGGAAAATTTCTAAGCAGGAAGATAGAAGAATTATAGCATGCTATAGAGAGAGCAAAAACTGATTCCTTGGAATGAAGAGGTCATCCCAAACTATAGTCTCCTTACATGACCTTTCATCTCCCTACGTGAATTTTCATATTATGGGTTTGAGATAAGTTACTTTTCCTTATTTTAAGAAAAACACTTTTACAATGAAGGAATAGAAAGTCACTTGAGTGAGATAAGATAAAAAGAGAAAAAGTGCAACCTCAACGAAGAAATAGAAATCACTTAAGTGAAACGAGTCACTTTTACAAAAGAAGTGATTTCTTCATGAAGAGAGAATAGATGATCATGTAGGCTGAGATCTAGAAGATGTAGACCCATGAATACGTTGCATTGGAGGAAAACATTCTACACATTCAATTGGAAGAGTGTGACCACATCTTGGACTTCACCTTCTTGTTGGATCACAATGTTCTCTTAAACATCAACCCATGAATCTGCCGCTTCCAAAATCTTCTTTCCTTGCTCAAACAGATTTGGAAGCTCCTTGGTTGCTTTTGAAACAATGTTATAGATTTTGGCCATCTTATTCATCGAGTCTACACAAACATTTTGAGGGTGAAACAATTGATCTCTGACCCTCTTCACAAACTGTTCATTGAATTCCTCTGTTGTTCTCATCTTGGGATTACTATCATCAGGTGGTAAAAAATTCATGTCTCATAAATCCACACCATTTTTGATTTCAACATGCCATTCTTTTCCAATAGGGGTGAAATATCATCCATTTCTTCCTTGAGGGTTTTTATTCTCCATTTAATGTTTCTCAGCCATTTCTTTGAAATACCTCATTCGGCTCATAGGAAGACTCCTTTTGGAAAGAAGGATGTTATGATTTGATCTTAGCTATGGACTTGACATATGGAATCAAATATTCCAGTGAGAGAGTTTAGTACAATGCATGCCTCCATATGCTCTTGATCTTTGAGAGTCATTGTTTCCATGTATTTATACACCTTGTTGATTTCCTGTATGAACTTGTAACCAATGTTTAGAATATTTTTGGCCCATGATTCGGTGATTCTCCCTTTCTTGCTAAATCTTTGAATCTCTTCAACAATATTTTGATCCAGGCTCCAAATGGGGGAGAGGGCTCGAGCTAAAGAAGAAGTAGAAGCATCTGAATTCATAAATGTTGTGATGTAGGAAGAAAGCACACAAACATGATCTTCCAGTTGTTCCTGAGTTTGCTTTCCCTTTTCCACCCTTTCAATCATCCTTGAAATCAATTCTTTCAAATTGTGCATATCCCCTTGAGGAGTGGATTCTATGACAAGGATTCTTCTTATCTCGTAGTCTTCTAATTCATTTCTGCCTCAATAATTTCAACACGTGGTTCTACTACTTCCACAAATTATGCACTTGAAGGGTTAGTTACTAATCTTGAAGTAATTTTAACCTTCTTAACCACTTTTCCTTCTTTTATGATCATTGACAGTGCATCAAAACTTGGATTAACAACACTCATAGTTGTCAACTTATGTTCCTCTATCAATGGTGAGATCTAAGAGAAAGAAGGATGGGGAGAGGAATAGGAGGTTGAAAGAGTTTACAAAGGTATGGGAAAAGGGTGATGAGAGGAACAAATTGGTGAAGAAACATGAATGGTGGGAAAAGGTGAATGAAAATGAGAAGAAATCCTTCGAGGAGGATTTGCAGGAAGTGAGAAGGATTGAAGGATATATTCCTTGGGAACTATGAGGTTTTCCTTCTTAAGAGAAGTGAAAATTTCTCTTGACTTAAGGGAAGTGGTGGAATTCCATCTAATAGGAAACTTTGAGGCAAATGAAAGGTGAGACTTATCTAATGCAATGGGAACTCGAGGAGAACTTGAGGTTGAAACACGTGACTTTGAACTCTTGCTATAGATTTTGGTGTGAAATGTTCCCTCACCTAATCTCAAATCAATGCTCTTGCTTGCAGAAATGAATTCTGACACTTTGTTGAGAAACCAATTCTTAGATCTTTTTAGTAAAACAATAGTGTGGTCTACGATGTTCCTGATTCCCTTTTAGACCAATCAATTGATTTCAAATTCCGATTCTGAACATGCTCCATAAAGTATTGGTCAATTAGGTAAATGCCATCATCTACCAATCCCTTCATGATCCATTATAATATGAATGCTCTCATTTGTTCAATAGTAATCCTCATGTAATCTTGTTGGGGAACCTCAAGATCATCAAAATAATCATCCCAAAAGTCTTCTGAGTTTCAAGTTGGTGGGTATTAACACAAGTAACTCTCATGTTATTCTTGAAAAACCCCTTACTATTGAAGTTGACCCTTTTAGAATAGGAATACAAGTTAAAGGGGAGCATAGTGGACTCAATATTTTGGGCATCTATAGCATTCTTACAACAATAAATTCCAAGTTTGATGGGGAAGTTAATGCCTTTGACCTTTCTATCCTTCAACTTAGTATGCACGACACCCAACTGTATGCATAATTCATTCAAAACTAGTTTATCACTGACATATCTTGGGAGCTTGTACGGGTACTCATTGAAGCCACCGACCCGAATATATGTGAATGTGTGAAACTAGATGAAGTAGATTCCATACACACCGATGAGGTCTACAACATCCCTTGAGATTCTCAAAGCAGCATTACCTTCTAATGACTTGACTGCAAAGATAGTGAGGGCATCATTGACTCTTTTGAAATGTTGCAAGCTTCCCTCATGAGTGATATGAGGGTGGTATTCATATATCATAATATCTTTTACCATACTCTTCAATGGTGGACAATCCTATCCAAATCCTGGTTACAACAATGAAATACACAAGGTACGAGGTCACGTAGAATTCACTTGTCGAGGTGACACCCTGCAAGGTATCGTGCAAGTTGTCAATAATGATCTAACACCAATCAATTTGTTATGATCCCTTGTAGATAATATTCATGAATTACCATTAAAGGCTTGAATTCCTTCATTATGGGTTCTCCCTTGATACGGCTCAAGAGAACGATCATATATGAGAGCTCTTCATGAAAGTCTGCTCTCACCAGAGTTTTAGGGAGCTTAGAAGGCCATTTCTTTTGTACTTTCAACCATGAGGTAGCCAACATATTTTGGAGCTTGGAGTCCCAGTTGCTCCATTTCAGTCAAGGCATTCTCTTTGGTCAAAACCACATAATTTTTTCTCCTTTGTATCCCAAAAGTGGTGTCAATGTGCATTGGGTCCAGTTGAGTCAACAGTGAGCCGTTTGTCACTTTGCTCTCTTAGTTTATGGGATCATAATGATCAGAACATGCTAAGACCAAATCCATACATTGGATGGATAGAGGAAAGCCCGCAGCCCAATACAAGCCACTACAAAAGATTTTATCTGCCATTAAAATTCGGTTATCTTTTGTCATCCTCACTTTCAGGTCCTCGAAATCCATGAAATCTACATTGATTAATTTTATCTTGAAGAGGATGATGTTGGGCATTTTGGTGATTAGGATGGAGGTAGGCTTGTAGCCACCAAATACTTGAACTTCATATTTGAAATAGGTAGCCTAGAAAAAATTTGGAATGGCAAAACTGGTACTTTGACAAGGAAAAATGGTTTGAGTTTTACACCTATTTGGTCATTTTCTTGCTTTGATTGACTTTAATGAAGCAAACAGCTGAAATATAGACTTGGCCAAACTGTAGGAGCAATACTCAATGGAACTAGGCACTAAATGGATTCTAAGTTTGAAAGGTATTGAGGATAACTTTGTTTTGACTTGCTCCAAATTTGAGATTAATTCTCTCATGGATTCCACTAATCTGTCACTGTATAGAAATGGAAAACGGGTTTTGGGCATGACTTAGCACATTTTAATGGTTAGGCTGAAATCTTAATTAGATCACTTTGGGAGCAAAACTCATCCAAATCACATGGGAATTGATTTGTTTCAAAAGCATGTTGTTACAGAGGAAAGCAGTGTTCCAATTTTTCAAAGGATCTTTTGTGCATAGGATTTATTAGTGAAATTGCAAAACAATTTTGGTTGCAAGGCGAGTTTTTTGAATGGAGTTTGCAAGCAAAACATGACCAAATCACATCGAATGAATCTCTCCACTCTAGCATATGCGGAATAAATCAATGGAAAGGTTTTTCGGAGTAGAATTCACGGACAAAATCTCATGGGGATTGACCTTGGGGTTTGTAAGATATGAACACTTGAGGTACATTTTTGGAAGAACTATGGAAAAAAAGAGTTTATACAAGAAACAACAAATTTCAAATGAAGAAGATTATAAAAACCACTAGACATTAAAACAAACCTTGTGTCTTATATCAGCTTAAAGGCACTTTTCATGGAGGACAAGCATGTCCAGAATATGACTTTCAAAGCCTATTCATTAGTCCATATCTATAGTTACAAGCTGAGTCATCTTTATCTCTATCTTTCACTCTTATGATTGCTTTAGCTAGATCTGTCTTGAATTTTTAGAAAGGTGTTTTAGAGTAGAATTCATGGGTAAAATCTCAATTGTTGGGGAGATTGAACACGTGATTTTTTTGGGAAAACTTGGGAGCTGCCAAATTTCAAATGAGTTAAAAAAACCACAAGTATCTTATATCAACTGAAAGGCATTTTAATTGAGGAAAAACATGAAAAATTTCAAAGGATTTTTTGGAAGCACAAGATATGAACACATGGATGCTTTTATGGAGGAAAGGAAGAAATGAAGTTTATGGAGCAAAAGGGGGATACAAATTTTGTTATAAAAAGATATGGAAGGGAGTAAATTGGAGCCAAAGCACATCAACAATCTATTTTGGAGGAATGGAGGAAGAAATGAAGTTCATGGAGCAAATGGAGATGCACTTTTTGTTATAAAATGAACTTGAGCTGGTTGGGAGGTGAATTAAGTGACTTGCCTTTTCTTTTGGGAGGGAAAACACATTTTTTGTGTGAGGGAGGAACTCAAGGTTCCAAAAGCGCACGTTTGGTTCCCAAGTGGAAAAAGCGTTTTTTGCACTCTCATATGGAACCTCTAGGTGCATTTGTGGTTCTCCACATTGGAACCTTAAGTGAAAAGTGCAACCTCAACAGGCAAATTAGGAATTTGGAACTAAGAAAGTGCATGTCAAGTTCCCAAAAAGTGCATCTCAACTTCAAAATAGAACCAAAGAACTCACTTACGTTGACAAAAAGTGCAATCCCAACAACAAAATAGAATTTGGAATGCACAAGTTGCAAAACCGCACTTTTTGTTCCCTTGAGGAATCTTAAGTGAAAAAAGTGTAAACTCAACACCAAATTAGAACACCCTAGTTCCCAAAAGCGCATTTTGGAGTGTCATAAGGAACTAAGGCACACTTTGAACTTCAAATTTGAACTAGGTACTTCCAAAAGTGCACTTTGAGTTGTGAGAAGGAACTAAAGTTCCCAAAAGCGCATCTGGAGGCCTGAGCAGGAACTAAATGGTGAAACTTTCACTCCTGAAGTAAGAGTGGGGCTTTCGAGACCATATGACACATGATCTTGACTGGAAAACACCCAATGAATCAATTCCCACCATTAATAAGGGTTGAAAGTGCTTGCTTCTTGAGTTTTGACCCAAAACCCAAAAGTGACTGAAGTAGGCATAACGAGGTAGCAAGGGGCTTTTGGCCACAGAGCAAATTTGCAATGATCATAACAAAAACCAATACTGGGAACATGTGAAGGACTCCATGAGCCCTCTTTTGACTGTTGGCAAGGTTCCCAGATCCATCTAGAACTCTTGAAGCCTTCCTCACAAGTTGATTCTCCAATAGAGCCAAGGCTTTACAGTTCATGAAGGGTTTTCATTTCCAATGCCTCCAAAACTTTATCTTGAATATAATGGCATGTTGTAGACCCTGAAAACTTTCCAATGAATGTGGTCTGGGACTTTTGAAACCACAGAGGCTCCTGAAACCTTCCACACAAGTTGACCTTCCTCCGATGATTGAGAACACCTTTTCCTCAAAAAGTTCTCATAAATGAATATGTTCCCAAGACTAGTGTAAAGCTCCCAAAATCTTCCCTAAATCAAATATTGTCATGAAGTAGACTCAGATACCTTTCCAATGACTGCTATTTAGGCTTTTGAAACCACCCGCAACTCCCGAACCCTTTCACACAAGTCAATACTTACAAAGAGAAAATTTTGATCAACTTTCTCGAAAAATGGCAAAAACGTTATGTAGGGTTGTCAAGTAAAATGCCTAGACATTTTACATGCCAGCAAGTAGATCAAGGCCCAAGCCTAGATCTCAAGCACCACAGAAGGATCTTCAAAAGACCTTGGGGAAAGTGACACAAGGGGGCAACCGATGCATAGATGAAGATGCTAGGTTCAAGCCCTAGACCACAAGAATATGCGAAGGAGCCAAGTCTAAAAGAGTTTCTCTTGAAAAAAGAAAGAGAACCAACAAAGATAATAGATACATCAACACCTTTGTATCAAGAGGTCAAGGAAGAAATCATGGGGCATGAACCAGAGAAAGAAAAAGCAAATCTGCAAGAAGGTTTTGGGATGGAGCTCCAAGAAGACCATGTTGAGGGGCACAAACATAAAAAAGGGGCTTTTTTGGTTGCTAATGTTTATTTTCAATTTGTTGGAATTTTCAGAAGAGCAACCTATGGGAACGAAATAGATCGGGGTTATGACTTTAGCAAGAATCATGAAGATGTTTTATTGACTTCTAATGTTTGCATGTGTCAACAAGATTCATTTGTTGAATATGAAGAAGAATGTTGATCCTAACCCAAAAATTTTGAGTTACAAGGTTGAGGGCGCTGAAAATATCTCAACCAATCTCCATTCAGCAAAGGAAGGTGAACAAGTTGAGGACAACCAAAGATATGAAAGTGTTGTGGATTTGTTGCTTCCTACATCATTTCAGATGTGTTGTCATCATGGGCAATATGTTGAAAGGAATGATCTTATGCCAAGTTTGATGCCTCATGGTATATCATGACAAATTTGTGGTTATCATGGACAACATAGTGAAAATGGCGATAGAGTGAAGAACCCTTTTAGGGGTAAAGAGCACATAGATACTTCCATACAAGTTCCAAATTGCCAGTACATGAAAGTTTGGGATCCGAGTGATCTTTGGAGATTCAAGAAGGGTGAGACTTGGGTAAAATGATATTGTTTGGTCGTGTCATTAACTTAACATAGTGGGTATGGATATGGGAGTTGTCTCAATTTTTTGGAATGCCATCCACCAC
This sequence comes from Taxus chinensis, assembly GCA_019776745.2. NCBI lineage: Eukaryota > Viridiplantae > Streptophyta > Pinopsida > Cupressales > Taxaceae > Taxus > Taxus chinensis. Next base: position 475,686,524 of record CM034154.1, read on the forward strand.
ATTTCAGGTTTCTGTCATGTACATTTTTTTGATATAGAAGAAGATTTTGTCCCAAGAAAGATGCATATTCCACCTATAGTGATTGATGAGGTCTTGGCAGCTGTTACAAGATGGTTTCCAGCCACCATAAGCCCAAGGTTTAGTAAGAAAGTACTGTGCTACAGCCAGGGTATGATTCTCTTTCTAATTTCATGTGTTGGAATGATAGTACTTTCCTTGGATAGAGGTAGATTGGCAAGTTGAACGAAGTTCTCTTGGTCTAACATGATGTATGAAAGGGGTCATTGGATGAGATCAGTGAGTGCAAATATTCCAACACCGTTATGGCTGTTCGAGAAGGAATTAAGAGCAAGGGTGGATGATCTACTACCTCCCAAGGAAAATGACATAATGGGGACAACCATGCCCCAAACTTTCAACTTGAAGGCTAAAATCAACACTACTTTCAGCTGCTACATTGCATCATTTGCAACCATATAAGTGCTTTCGATCATAAAATTGAATGATTTTCCGTTCGTTGTTGCTAATAAAACATTTCCTGTCATTGTATGGTTATTTCCAGCCTCTATGTTGCTAACATTACTGATTTTTGCAAGGTATTTTCAGTATGGCAGCTGTTGTACCATTTGTTCATCCGCTGCCAGCAACAATTCTAACTCCCTTTACACATTTATGATTGTCATAAAAGAGTTTTCGGTCACATGGTGGAAGGATCTCCAGCCTACCACCAATGTTGAAACATTTGCAACTGTCATAATGTGGATCCCAGCCACTATCATTCTGATTTTGAGAAAGGAAATGCAAGGCTACAGCCGTGGTTGGTGCAACATGATTGGACCTTGAGTGTCCAACATATGAGTGGGAATTTTGAGGAGAATGCAAGCAATGGAAGAGAGCTAGTTCACATATCTATGAGACATGAAGAAGTGATGTTGAGAGTTATTGTTTCTTTTAATATGTTTGCTCTATGTATAGGTCCAAGAATGGAGAAGAATGAGAATAAAAAGGATAAGTGTGATTTAGACCAACTTATTCACATTTATGAGAAGCAATGCAACAAGGTGAAACAAGATGATAACATAACAACAAAGGTAATACAAAGGAGCTTACAAGTTCCTTCACACATGAGGAGTTCTGTCATGTCCCTTTTCGAAGACCTTAACCCATTCTTCTCCCCGTGGGTCTATGGAGGAAAACAAGGGGAAGATGTGAATTATATTTTTATTGTGGTTTAGGTAGTTGTTTTATTTATTATCATGTATCGTATTGGGAAGCCTAGCGCTCCAATAGAGGGAATTAAGTAGTTAGGAGATAAAGGGATTATGAGTATGAAGGCTCCAAATACCATTTGAATATTTAAAAACACTTACCTTAAGGGGTCGGCCATCATTTTATATTGTAAAAAACACTCCTTGTGGTTATATAAGGAGGTTGCTTGGTCATTATTGAGATATGCTTTTAGATGTATTTTCATATCTTGGTAAAGGATTGCTAGTGAAACACCTTTCCATCTCTCTCAAGGACATAAACCCTTGATTGAGACCCTCCCAAGTAAGAAAACCCTTGTGGAGAAGTTGGTATGGACGAAACCCCACACTACACTTTGTTTCATACACTTCATTGCTGGTTATATCTGATTTATACCCTAAGCAACTTGCTTGGGAAAGTGTTTTGGGTGTAGTGGCTGGTTTTTATGTGAACAAGTTGCATGAGATTGGATTCTCTATATTTTCTAAAGGTGAAATCTTCCATTTTGATCAATTATTGAGTGTATTTGAGTGTTATTTTCAGTTCTGGAAATTATTATTTAAATCTACAATGGATGGTTGCATGATAAAATAAAAATAACACTTGTGGGTTCCTAAAAATCAGTTTTCTTGCATTTATTGATTCCTGGTCATTTATTATAAATTATGAGCATCTTTTCTTAAAGTTTGAGTGAGATTTGTGCCTAGGAAAGTGTGTTTGACTTCTCCTAAGAGGTCGCCACCCTAGAGGCAAAGCCAAAGTGAATTTGTAGTCATCTACAATCTGCCCTAGTTCTAATTTCAACCGGCTTTTGGTCATTTCTTGAGTCCCCCCTAAAATAGGGACATTACAAGTTCTATTTGATTGTTGATGGCTAGTATGGCATTTTCAGTACTTGTATGGTTGTTTCCAGCCTGTACATTGCCCAAATTGTTGATTTTTGCAAGGAAATTCCACTTTGGTGATTGCTGTATTTTTTTTATGTTGGTGCTCATGAAAAATAACGGGCATAGGACTGCTGTTACCAACTAAGGACAACTGTAAGGTTGCACAAATTAAGGAAAAATCCTTGATAAAAAAAGGTTGGAAAGAAGTTTCAGCTAAAGACATTTTTTATAACAATCGCCAAGGCAACTATGAGCCAAATCGCCACCATTTATGTTGCTGTCATCATCATTAGCAGCCACCACATTATTTCAGTTGCATTCATATTGGTGAATATAGGATGTTCTCCGACCATGGTTGACAAGATTGGAATGAAGAGTAAGGATGCCACATAGGAGTTTGTGTTAGCTTGTCAAGTTGCTGATTATTCATCAATTCTTTGCTCTAAAACTGAGATTACAACCGATAGGAGGGCTTTAAGCACAATTGAACATGCAAAGAATAAATTCGCTAATACTATTTTTAGAGGTAAAAGTGAACAAGATGACAAGTTTGAGGTGATGACTAATCTCTTCATTAGGGAAGTTTTTAAACTTCACAGGATGCCTAAGAACATTAGTAGGAAGAGGGACAATAGGTGTAGGAGCTTGTTTTGTCAAGATATTTTTCATTTGATAGGCATGGGATCCAGGATCTTTGAGCATTACAACATGTTTTGTCACTTGGGCATGATGGTACTTGGGCATGTGAGCTTGCAATTGTTTGAGGGCAAACAATTTTAGAAGGGAGGACTATAATGTCCCCTTCTCAGGGCTAGTTCATTTCAAAGACTTGGGCCCTTTCCACTTCCCCTGGGTTAAAAGGGAAAGAGAAAGGGAAGTATTTAATGTCATGATTTTAGTTGTTTTTGTAGCTTTGTATTATAATTTAAAGTAATTGTCTAATCATAACTTAGAGAAGCTTCAAGCTGGTTCAAAAAATTGTAAAAGCCACTTGAAAAATAAAAGAAAAGAGAACTCATATGTCTCCAAGGAGGTCAGTCCTCTTTGGGAGGGTTATATTTTGGTTTGGGCGCCACCTTTATGTATAAAAAGAAATCATTTGGCTTGGAGAAGGACATGCTTGCTTTGAAATTCATTTTCTTGGAGTTAGAGCACGAAACTGCTTTCTCTCTCTTGTAATTTAGGACGGAAACCCTCTTTGCACTTGATTTGAGGACGAAACCCCTCATTTCTTCATTGGTGATCTCATACGGAGGTCACACTTGGTGTTACATTCAGATTTTCCTTGGGAACATGCCATTTCCAGCTCATTGTAAACCCTCTCCTAGGGTGGCATCTTGCATAGTGGAAGGTTTTGGTGATATCTAGTGCATGACACTCCTTTCTTTGTTTATATTTGGATTGCTCCTAATTTATAAGGCTGATTACATTTTACGGATGGAACTTTGGGTCTTAGAATCATTATTTCCAACCATTTTTGTGAGTGAGTTCGCTACTATTGCAAAATTAATTATTATACTTTAGCTAGGGTTCTTAAAACTCATTTCTTGGTTTGTACTTGCTCCAAAATAATTATTATTGTTCCCTACATGCTTGGATGGTGTAAAAGTGGTATTGGTGGTGAATAACTGCAATTTCCCTCTTCTTGTCATAAGATTTCAGAATGTTGTAGCTTGTTGCTATAAATTTCAATTTACTGTGATTTGGGGTTGGTGCCATTTCTCTTTTTCTTTTAGCTCAGCCCAGAAAGTGGCAATACATCCTCTCCCAAGAAGTATCATATTTCATGCAGAAGGATTGGTTCAGATGCAACAAGTTAATTATGAGCATATCCCATGATCCCAAGTGCTAGGATATCTATCGAGGATAGAGAAAGTCTACTGGAGAGATATTTCTTAGAGATCGCAATCTGTAGGAATAGTCTGATTTTCGGTCCGAATCAGAAGTTTCTAGAAGTGAGCGAAGGATCTCAAACAGAGAACAATAGCGAAAGAGATCTGATTCTGTGTATATTGCAGTTCTGTGAAATTTATAGATCTGTTTTTCCACTACTTCCACCTTTTTAAGACATGGAACTTTTTGAAAGACATGATTTTAATAAGGATTCATAAGATCAAGGAAAAATCAGAGGAAGACACGGGAAATGATGACACGAACTCGGGATGAACATTTTGGGATTTTTTGAGGCTACCATATATTTATTAAAAGATGGATCCAAATGTAATCTCCCTTTGCGGGCTGAACTGAAAAAAAAATGAAATAACACAAACCCCAAACTGAAGTATTATGATTTTTATACCAGCCAACTGAAAATTATAACAGCAGTGAATAGTCTGATTCTTAGGACAGCGGCAAGGAAAAACAATAATTCATCAAAATATCACCATTCACATCATCTAAAACATGTAGAGGCACTTTAGGAATATTTTAAGACAATTATCACCCAAGAAATCAACCTCTAAACACACCTGGAAATTAATTAAATAACAGCAGAGGTACAGCCCGCATTAAGGGCTGGAAATGATGTTTCCAAACCCCAACAAATACCAATGAAGTGAGAAATCAGCCTTATTAATTACGAGGAATCTGAATATCAACACAAAATGTCAATTGGTGCCCTAGAAGGCACTCAAACCCTTCGCCCAAGCCACCACTCTAGGAGAGGGTGCCAAATTGATGTAGAAGACCTTGATATCTCTTTTTCCTTCAAGCCCTATCTGTCTACCAGCAAGATAACCTTCTTTGAAGCCCTTGGAACCACCAATTGGAGAGTTTTCGTTCTCCAACCTTGAACAAAGAAGGATTTCATCTTCCTTGCTTGCCACACCAAAGGATTTTTGCCCTCTAGTGGAATGGAATAGAGTAATCAGCCCCAAAACCAAGTAAAATAAAATTATAATAGGGAAGCATGCCCAAAATGAGCCTAAGCAACCCCTTTTTATATCCATAAGTTTTCATGAACTGGAAGAGTCCCTTGTTCAGGCCAGCCAAGGGCAAGCGCAATCTTCGGGAATCACCCCTCGATTCCAGGTCCAAGCCAGATAGAGCGACCACTAGTGGGACTTGGTCTCTGAAGATCCTCCCTGCAAAAGATACCCAGCAACATAAACCATCTAGTGATCACATCTAGCGATACCGACCCCACCAATTAAGGTTAGAGTCTCTAGGGAATACTCCCGGTGAAAGTCATTCTTCTCCACTCAGCCATATGGAGGCCTCACGGCAAGCTCCCCTATTCCTGAGAACGAGGGCCAAGTGGAGGAGAAACTCTTCCAGCAGAGCCCCTGACAAGAAGGCTTTGCCCTACACAACTGTGCAATTCCCCATGACCGACCTTATAAAGAAGTTTACTTTATCTTTTAATTTGCCTTTTAAGTCCTCCAACCCAACCAGACTGCCTCATAAAGGAAAACACTAAAAGAAAATGTAAATTCTCACGAAAAAGGACTAAAAACATCAACAAATACTTCCCTTGTTCACATTCTTCTAGCTCATGGGAAGTGGAATGAGCTAGAAGTCTTCTAAAAGGATTAATTTGAAAAAGGGGACATTACACCAAATTTAGGGGTGACAAACACATATACACATCATTTTTCTCATTTAAAATGCGTGGAAACATCATTGCAAAACAAACCTTATTGGGCAACTCTGACCAAATATCAGCATGCACTTTTATTAATGAATGCAATATACCCATTATTCAGTTGAACTGCTTAGAAAGCTTGACTTGCAAAAAAAATATACTGGATCAGACATCATAAAGCAGCCCCACATGGTCTTTACTGATACAAACAGACAAAGAAAAGAAGATATGAATTGCCAAAACATTAACTATTTTGTACGCATACTTCTTTTGAAGAATTACATATAGTGCACTCGCTAAAATGAAGTATTTCAGAAATCTAACATCTGGACAAGCCCCTCTGAAAAACACCCAACACAAAATCATCATTTCTGTAGCCCCTATAACCAACACTAGTTGACATTCAGTTTAAGCATGCCACATCAAAATTTGGATACAAGTTAATTGTTCTACAGCTTCTAAGCACTTCAGGTGCATTCATGACATTGTATGACAACAAGATAGATACACTTGTACTGTTATGCAAAGAATTGGCCACCACTGTCACAATGGAGCTTTGCAAAAAACTCAGTCTCCATCATAGATAACAAATACAACAGATACAAATCAGCCTCATATGATCAGTTGTAGAGGTACAAATGCAGCATCATCTACAAAGACCAATTGATTATGATAGGATGATGACCATGGAGATCTTCGGACATTTCAATATCAGCATGCTACTTCTATCCAAGAGCACAAAAGTAGGGGAAAAGAAAACCTCTATAGACAACAGCAATTACAATACATACCATAATATACTCTGCCACCATCTGACGGTACTTCGCATGCTCTTCTTCATTACCTTCCAGTTGATCTGCCATAGCTCTGGAAAAAAGAGAACATATAAGCTCTGCATATGTTTCTTCGTCAATCAAAGATCAATCAAACTACCAATAAAGAAGAATGAATGAAACCTGACATATAACAGACCTGAAGAAACAGTTTCCATCTGCTGTTACGTGAACAATTCTTAGGCCTAACTTTGCCAACTGGGAACAAAACTTACTCGTGTCCCCAGGCTTGCTTTGCCTTTTAGTCTGCACATGATATAAAATGGTAAACTAAATTAAAAAGTCGCGAAAAAATAGTGCAATTAAAATCCCTAGCAATAACACTAAGTGAACAACCTGAACAGAAGCATATCCATAGCAGATGTGGAAAGTCGTTGATGCAAGTTCGGATTACTACATTAGCAGCACATCAAAGTGAAGATCTTGACAATCATCCCAAATAAGATAAGCTGGGATCTCAACATAAAACTAATGATAGTAAAATCATAATTATGGAATGAAAAAGAGTTCGATGCCTTCAAGTACTTCCTCCCAAGGAACAGATGGCATGAAACTTGAAAAATGTTGGAACCTCCAAATGATTAGTAGATATTATCTGGTGATATTGTCCTCTACATCAAACTTGACTTCTATGTAGAGTTCTGATCGGCCTCTGTACAACACTTTTGAGTGACCTTTGATTTGTGCCCAGAAATAATATTTTCTGTGTTGAACTGAAATTTTTCAAGCAGGCATTGTGTTTCTAAGCATTTTTCGATTGCTCTGCTTGATTCCTTAACATTTTTTAGTTATTCCAGGTTTATTGGCCAACAACCATCTTGGGAAATTTACAATCTAATGGTTGTTTCTGCTAATTCTACAGTTAATAGCTCTTTCGTTTCCATTATGGGAACTCTCACACCTATTTTCATGCATGTCTAATCCAACCTAATGGTCTGACCTGCTGAATGTAGCATTGATATTATGGTTGTGGTTTTTTGGTGCGTGCGATCTTTAATTTGGCATAGATATCAGCTCCGCTGCCTGAACAGCCATTAAACTCCAACCTTCAAGTACCAAAAATTGGATAATTATAATTGCAGCATTAAATATAATAATTTTTTTACAAGCCTTTTGAGGATATGGTCATTTGATGGATCTACTGTTGAAAATAATATTAATTTTTGACAGGCCTTTTTTAAGAGTTTGGTGTACTACTCTGAGGACTTTAGTTGTCTTCAATAATTAGCAACACCTTTGCTGCACTAGAATTCATCACTGCATGAGCACGATTGGAGTTTACACAACTCATTGATCGCCCTTGCCACTTGCCTCCAACAGTCATCTCCCTCTTGTCACCTTCCAAGATACATCTAGACACTGGAAATGTGCATCATTCACCTATAGTCCGTTAGCACAAGACTTACACGTAATGTTTTTGGCATTGGCATTATATTTGAGGCGTTGAAGTTGTCGTTCTAGATTTTTTTGGGAAATTCATAGTCTCCACCAAACTTTTGGCATCTACCTCAACCGCACCAACAAGATCATCAATGAACAATTCTTCCTTGGATTTGAGTAAGCTCCTCAAATCATTGCTTGCGACTGCACTACCTGAGCGAACTCATTGCCACACTTACAATTTGCATTGATTTAACATTGGAATTGAGTAATTATAACTAGAGCATTGTAAGTGTGCATTGTTATTGTATGCAATTGTTGCCGCTTCTCAACATTGCTTACGGCCTTATTTTACCACCTCTATCATTGTTCGATGGCCTCCTAAGCAATTTCCACGCCATTTTTCATTTCTTTTGACTCTCCGTTACTTTACCCCATGGCCTTAAGGGGTCGTGGAGACTGAATGGCATTTCGTCATGGAGTGTTCGGCATATGATGATATCCGTATCCAGTACGAAAACAACCTGAAGATGGACGGACTTGAGGATCTCTTCGAAGGAACAAAGCTTCAAGCGACTGCGAGTTTCATCCTCAAGATTCACAGCCGAAGAGCGGATATTGAAAGGAGTCTGAAAGCTGATTAAAAATCTTTGTTTTGTGGCCCCATGGACTCTTTAGTCTCGTGGACGTCATTAAAATCTTTCATTTCATTTCATTACTCCGACCTCTTCCATCCAATGGTTAGTTCATCGACCTTGATAGGTGTCGACCTTGAGTTTGGACAGCGAACACCATACCAATTGGCACTCCCTTCGGCTACTTCGAGATTGACAAAACTGTCACTACTCAGACTGAATAAGGCACGTGCACCATCTATCGCCTCTTCAAAGCGAAGGTTTAATTTTATTTTTCTTTGAATCTTTAATTGTTTCAAGATTCAAATCAATGCTTTGGCATTCATGTACTAAGATTTTGAGCATGAGGTAATGGTAAGAATATTTTTGGTAGACATCCTCAAACAAAGGGGCCAAGAATTAGATACTCTCCTTTAAAGGGACTTTTTTTAGTAGAAAGGACCAAACTTTATAAAAGGCAAGGGTGTATTTTTGACTATTTCAAAGGCCACACAACCTCTAGATTGTGCTTGGCATCGAGAGTGTTGCCCCTTGACCCCACGCTACGTCGCTACAGGGAACGCACCTAGAGTGCTATCCTTGACCCTTCTAGGGGCTACCACCCCTAGACCCCTATTCCCTAGCCTCTTGTTTGGTATATCCAAGGTTATTATTTGCAGGGGTACTTTTCTTACTTAGAGACACTTCTTGTGTGTGTTGAAGACCAAAGGGTGAGGTCCAATCTGACAAGTGGTCAAACCCCCTCACAAATAAACACTTCTCTTCTTCCCCCTTTCTACTTTTTGCTGCGCGCCTAATATCCTTGCTCCAAAATCAGAAAATGAGATGTTTTCTAAAGTTTGTGTGCTTCAGGAAGATGTAATCAAGTTTGTAGAAGAGAACAGAAGATGAAGAAGCAAAATTCCCTTCTCCACGGCAAATGAAACTTGTTAACCTACAAATCAATATTGTGGACCTTCAAACCCTTGCTCCTAGTCCATCTACATTCACTGCTCCTGCTCCTGCTCCTGCTCCTATTGACCTTGTTTTGTCAATTTCTGAGCCCACTCCCATATCTTATGCTCCTATTGTTGCAACTTTTTTTTTGTGCCTATTGTTGTTGCACATTTGTTTATCCCACTTCATATTTGCTACTTATCTAACTAGCTCGTTTGAGAAGCATACTATTGTCGTTGGTTCTCGCATGCTCTGTTCCATGGGTTTCTTTGCAGAGGTATTGGTAGAAATTCACTTGGTATTGCTTCCCATATCCAGTTTGTTCATTGGAGTTCTCACCATGGCATTGGTTATTTCGTAGGTGATTCATCTTCATTGGGGTAACTTGATGACAAAGCTCCTATTTTTGTACGCTCTACTCTTCAAGAGGATATTGAGCAACACATGAGGTTTCTTGCTCCTTCACTCAAGCCTGAGAACCATTTGATAATACAACTACTGTCAGACATGATCAACTTGGCACACATTTAGATGCTTCCTCCCATGCACCGGTTGTGCACTTTGCATCGAATCATATGCAGGAATCTTCTTCTACCATTTGCATTCATTTGGGATGGATCTATGATCATTTGTAGTGGCATCGTAAGCGTTCTTGGAAAGGATACTACAAGTGTGGCACCTCCATTCTTCAGCGTCTTAGTCTGCTCGCAACCCCTCCTACATTTTGAAGATCCTTTTCTTTGGTTGAGCTCTATTATTTGGAAGTTGTTTTTTAGGAGCAACTCTCTTGTTAGTGATGGCGTCCTCTAGAGATTGATAGCATTCTTGAGTTTCTATGCATCACTCGGTAGGTTTTCTTGTTTGGGATCATTTTGAAGGTGCACTGAGCTTACAGAGCCATGAAAGGTTTTACTGTTTAATCACAGTTCACCCTCATGTGTGTGTGCTCCATGATAAGTGCTTTCTTCTCTGCTTCAATTGCATGACTATCCCATCACCACCAGGGCCATCTTCTTGATAGATATATTTTATCAATATCTTCAGCTTTATACTAGAACCGATTCTCCCTCTAAAGTGTAGCTAGTCTGGTGAAGCCCACTGTTACCTTGTCTGTATTCGTGTGGTTGGCTTCGTCCACTCACACAAATTTGAGCGTCACTCCACTCGTTCAACAATATAGGGGGAATGGTGTTGATCCTACTTCTTCGGATGTCGTGTCCCTTGTCTTTGCAATTGTTTTTTGGCATTTGTTGCACCGCATTTTTTGGTAGTGTATCGAATCTTGTTTGATGACCTCTTGCATTATCGCCACCATTAACAATCTTCTTCAATGGAGCTATTTTGGTGAATTACAATGTCAATTATTTTGTTTTTTGTGATCGAGCAATGCATCCAAACCACTTGTGTAAAATCAAGTATAAGTGACTTTTTGTCTACCAAACACTTTCTAGTTAGTAGAACATTATTGACAAAGCTATGTAAGTCTAGCATCCCCACCACACGTCAACTCTTTAGCAAGGGTTCGGACTTGACAGTGTTGTGTAAGACTGGTATCCCCAATACTTATCAACTCTTCCATAGTAGCTTTGGATCACGAGTTCTCACCAGATCTTTTGTGCCTTTTGAGTCCACCTTCTTCAGCATTGTGTTGAATTTTCTTGAGCCATGCTTCTTAATTTTGCATGATACATGTCGCATTATTGCATACCGATGGGGAATTACCGAATAACAAAAATAAATAATAAATTTATGGAAAGTTTAATTTTTTAAAATAAGCAGCTACAATTAAGAAAGTAAATAAGATAATATCCCCTTAATAGTGGTAAATGAGTAAGGAGGAATAGACAATAATGTCTACAATGTAAACATTGTTCAATAAACGCAAAAAAAAAACTGAATAAAGGACCTTGCCCTACCTCCATGAAGATTGGCATCAAGAAACACTACTTTTGCAGACCAAAGCAACCTCAAGAAGGCCTCCGATGAGAGGAAATGGCTACCCGAAGTGGCTGCATTTTCGAATTACCCAAAGTGGCTGCGTTTTCGAATCATCAAGAAATGAAATTCTTGGACCAAAAAATGCAACAGATAACTGAGAAACGATCATTTTATTGTGCAAAATGTTTTTTGGTCTGAGAAACATCAGCATCAGTCAGGTATCATGTTTCTTGTAACATAGTTTTGACATGACACGATTTCCCTTAAGAACCACATAATCTTTGTACCTAGGTTTAGATTCTAAGAGGCCTAAGTTGAATGTCATTCCTCATCTACTAGATATAGTTTATTAGCAAAACATCAGGTAACTTAATGAAGCACCGTGTTTTCACCTTTTATCCGAACATAAGCATGTCACATATCATTAAATAAAACTCTATAAAGTACGATACACAAAGATGGAGCAAGTTGAAGAGATCTAAAATAGAGATCCTAATTGTAGATCCAAAGAACTTGGCTATAAACAGACAAGACAATATTTTTGTTGACTATGAACCTGGATGGTTAGTTGAAGGAATAAGAAAAACGAAAGACTTTTAATGGTCACAACCACCCTAGGAAACATGGCACTGGATATAATTGACAATCGAGTCCCCACAATATATAAGTGACACTTCAATGACATTTGCATTCCACCAAATGAAACTGCGCTAAAAAGCAACCTTGATAAAAACAAAACATACCACCATGAACAAAGTTCAGATTTCCAATTCATAGTGATCACCTACCCTATGATGTTCAGTAGATAGTCTTTAATTCTAGTTTTTGCAAGGGTCTTATACTCACACTTATAGTTTGTTGTGTACTCAGACACAACATGGCATTAGAAGTATGTTATGGCCTGTCTTGTCCTTAGGCATACCGCATTTGCATTAGTTCAGCAGAGACGATGTTAAGTTATGTTTTGTTTAAATTAATAAATAAGTATATCATGATGTGATTTGGGTTTTCTTCTCCTAAAGTATAAATTGAGAGAAAACTTTAACCTACGAATCTTTCTTCCATTTCATATTTATGTAATACAGGGAACCAACGTTGGTGACCTCTTACGTCTTTTCAATTAGATTTGCAGGTGTAAATCGATAATGGGTTTGCATGTGCCCCCATCTTTTACATTTCAGCATCTTATCTTCAAGTTATACTTTGCACATTATTTTTCATTCTCTTAAGAAACAATACATGGCTTCACGAGTTGCTTGCTGGATCACATATGTGTATCTTTTTCATTTTAGAAATGGAGGTTTTGTGGCCTTAAACTAGTGACCAAACAAACCAAAAGTTGTAGAAAATGCAAAGCAAAGTGAAACAACAAAGTGTGAGCCATTGTCTGAAATATAGTTCATAGTTTTGTGAAAGAAATTGTAAATAAACCAATAATCTGGTTGTCTGAATGCCCTGACATACAGACCACTCAGCATAAAAGGCGAACTGAAATCTTCCTTTCAACTGCAGCTTCTGTCTAGCTGTTCCAAGAGCGAAACGGCTATGAATATCATTTTAATACAAGCCCAAAACACGACATTTCTCATCTAGTGCCTTCTTGAAAGAGATTTTTCCTCAGCAGAATATCAGATACTCCCTCCTCATAGTGTTTTATTCGAATGAGTTCTCAAATACGATTAAAATTACTTCCATGGTTTTAAGAACATGTTGATTTTGTTATGAAACTGAAGAGCGCCGAAATAACAATTTTTTTCCTACAATCTTGACATCGTTCGGGAAAAAGTAATGCAAAAACCAAAAAAAATACCATGGGAGGAGTTTTCAAGTTTGATTTGGCGTGCTTAAGCTTTGCCTTGGGGTTGCCTTTGCCCATATTGACAGCCAAAACCCCGACTTAATCTTTTCAATCCGCCTCGGCTTTACTGAATTTGACACCGAACATCTCAGCAGCTTTTGGCTTCCAAAATATAGGTCCGCTAGAAATAGGCAGAGTTTTATTTTCCTTGAACCAAAATGGTCCTTTTGTTGGTAGATGGACCATTCCAAAGAGGATTGGGAAAGAAGAACTCGTCTTTCTCTAGCAAAAGGGTTGTTGAAATAAAATGGCATTTCATTATGGAGTGCTCATCATATGATGATATCCGCATCCACTATGAAAACGATTTAAAAGTGGACAACTTAAATGAGTTATTTGAAGAAACAAAACTTCAAAGGATCGTTAGTTTTCTGCTCAAGATTCACAGTAGGAGAGATGATATTGCAAAGAGTTTGAATTCAGCGTAATGTCTCAGTTTCTTTTGGTCCCTTAGACTCTTCAGTCTTGTGGACATCATTAAAATCTTTCATTCATTTAGTTGTTTTATTTTAAAATGTTTATTTTTGGAATATAGTTTTCTAAAGGTGCACTCACGGTGATTTGTTACACTTTAGGTGCAATGAAAAGGGGTTTAAAAAAATAGCAAGCGATTGTTTTTTGGTTGAGAATGTGCGAGGAAGATGAATTAAGTATGATGGAATTGTAAGAGTTGATTTCATGATATAATTATTTGAGAAAAGCAAAATAAAAAGATTGGGGGAGATGTTAATTTAATTTAGCAAGAGGAGCAACATTTTAAAAGATACAACTAAGCCTTAACTTTTTAAGTAGTTAGAGTTTTCATTGGTCGCATTGAACTTTAGTCTCGTGGACGTAATTAAAAACATTTCATTTTAGAATACTCTTGTTACTCCTCTTGGTTTCATATATTGCTTGGTCTCATGGACAACATTAAAATCTTTCATTTGTTCATTTAATATAGATATCATGATGCATTCCTTCCACCACACAAGCACAAGCTCATGTTGTGGGTAGATGTGCAAACCCGTAATTTTAGTATATGACTATTTAATTGATTTAATGTTAGTGGTTATGTGTTTATTGATCATTGGTTCAAGTTAGGCTCTTATTGGCACATATATTCTTGTTTCATCATCTTTTGGTATGTTTTTTGTGTCTCGTCAACTTATTATTGACTCTCCATTGTGTCTCTTGTCAATTCATCCCATGTTTGGCCCCATGCTCGTGTTTTTTGTGTTTAGTCTCTATTAACCCTAGTTTTCCCCATTTCTCCTAATTTTATCCCTCTCCCTTTGTTTTGGCATATTTTAAGACTAATCGGTTTCGTAACATCGTGATCAGTTTTGTACCCACAAATCTGGTCAGATCTCCATGAAAATGGTCTCGTACCCATTTCAAGCCCTTTGTCTCCCAAGCTTGTTTTCATTGAGTTATGTACCCCTTTTGGTTGGTTTTCTTCCCTAATATGTGTTGGCTTGTGTGTCAATAAGGTCCTAATTTGAATACAAACATTATATAAATATAACGGTGCATTAATGTATTTAAGGAGTCAATCACACACTTTATTTATAAGGAGAATTCATTTGCAAAAATGGTATTGAAGTGATGAGAGCATAATTTATTCTATTTCTAAAGCATCCATGCGCAAATGTCCAAATCAAGAATTTTGGATATTCATTCTAGCCTATACTAGGTGTTACATGCGTTTGAAAAGATAAGGGTTGAAACACTTGGATACATAGGATTGACTATTGACTTGTATTAAGTGGTCCTTGCAATTTTGTCAAAACACGAGGGGGCTGACAATAATGAAGGAATAACATGTATGTACCCATTAACATCTCTCATTTTTATGGGTTTTGCAAGGAATTGAGCATAGATTGGGGTTTGGCAAAGGAGATTGGGTTCCCATTGATTTACGATAGAATCAAAAAAACTAAGACAAAATTTTACAGATTATGGCACAATGAGCACATTCACATCATTAGATTCACCTCAACTCAAACAAATCCATTTTGTAGTTTTAGGATCTCCACGAAACTAGTTGGTTTAATTTTATGATTTAGTTTTATGCATTGTGACTGAAGCATGATTGGAAAAATGTGTCTGAGTTTCCAATTTGATTGGCAAGATAAGTTGCTTATTTGAGCTTGATTGAGTGAGTAGTCATTGAGTTTGGAAAAGGTGGCATATCTTTTGAATATTTTAAAATTTGCTTTGAATTAATGTTTCATGTCTTTTGTTTTATTCACCCAAAAAGTGATGTGCTTTTTAGCTTGGAGAGAGTTTTGCTTTAATTTAGAAAGTCATGATTCAAGGGATGTGTTTTAGCTAACTCATATATATGATTTGATTTAATTTAAACTTGTTGTCTTGAATATAATTAATGATTTTTAGCCTTAGTCATTATTAGACTTGTTTTGATCAATTTGAGATGTCAACTAATGAGGTGGAAATGGATAGGTAGATGATTTATTAATTATTGTAATATTAAAATATCTAATAGGGTAGGGGATGAATAATAAGAGTGATATGATTAACTATTAATCCTAGGAGTGAGGTGTGATTAGCTAAAATGTGGATAAATTGTAGTTAATCTAACCAGGAACAACAGTAAATAACAGTAAATGAAAGCAATAAATAGATATAGAAAGTGACCCAAGTAACTAGGCTAATGTAAATGTGAAATCCTCGTTGTCTGTCGCATGTAATTCTCTACTCCGTTTCGGATGTTGTCAGTGATTAGTGATGAAAGATAGACCTGCAAGACCCCAAAACAAGCATCAAACCCTAAAAAAGAAAAATGCAAATGAAGGGTTTGGACTGTCCTCAGCTGCCACAATGGTGGACTTACTAATTTTGTGTTGCACTACATCTCAAACCCGATTTAGTTCTATGTGCAAGTGTGTGTAATCATGCCCTAGGTGCTCTTGTGTCAATCGCACTTTGTGAAAGTAGTGAGCAATAACTATGTGTAGAAAATGTAATAGAATTGTGGATGGAATAAAATAAACTTCCCTCCTATGTTTGTGTGATGCAGATGAACCAACCTTGTGCTTTGTGATGGAGCTAGATGGATGCAAATGAGCTCTAGATTCCTTAGATGGATGCAAATCTAGGTGGATGATTGTAGTGATTAGTGTTTGTTCCCTCATTATGGTTTCATAACTTTATATTTATATGGTTCTCTTGTTCTAATTTCATAATTAACCTTGCAAAGGTCGACCATAAGAAAGATAAAATGTTCAAATGGATAGAAAGTGCCCAAAAAGTGGCGGGAAAGAGGGAAAAGGATCAGGGCACCCCGACTAAGACCAGGGAACTTGTGGGCACCCCAATCGAGGCTAAAATGACGGAAAACGACGAAAACATACTAGGCAAGTGTGAATGGGAGGTCGGCAGTGACGACAAAAATCAAAGTAAAATGGCCAAAAGACGGGGGTTAATTAGTACTTTCTTCACTCAAAAACCATATGAATAGTAATATGAGACCGGGACTAAATAATGCCTAAAGTGCGTGACTTAGTGACTACATTTTCCCCCACTTTATGTTGGTGAGCGGAAAGCTTGGTAACATAAAGTAGATAGAGATGTGTACCTAATGTACATGAAGATTGTAGTAGAAAACACGTTGAAGAACTAGACAACGCGTGGAATGACAAAAATATTATGAAGCGTGGAAACTAAAAATGAAAAAGTGCAAAAAACTGATGAGAGTGAACCTATGGCAGAAACATGTGTGTAGTTATTGATGTGTGTGATGTACTTGCATGGTTAGTATGGTGTGTGTTGCGGTAAAATGTTGTTGTTGCCCCCATTGTTGTAGTAGTAGTTGTTGTTGTTGATTGTTTGTTTCTCATACAGGCGGACCTGTAAGGAGAAATTGATCAAGTAGTGAAATACGCATGTATATATGTGTAAAATGCATGTAAAAGATGTATGTGTGTATATGTAAAAGCATGAAAAAATGTAAAATATGCAAATGAAAAATGGAACATGTGCACCTTATCCATGTCGAGTGAAAGAGTGTAGAAAGAGGATATCCCATCATGGGTTTTTTGGGTGATCCGAGGCCATAGGCCGAAGAAGTGTAGGGAGGAATTCCATTGTATCCTCCAACCTGTAACTGCTTCCCTGAATATGTGTGAAGAGATCTCTGTATTGCCTAGTTTTTTGGGCAATCTGACGCCACTATCTGAAGTAGTGTAGGGAGGCACACCCACTGTAACCTTCGAGCCTCTAACTGCTTCCTAGAAAGCTAAGGATACCATGTCCTGTAAAATACGCTATGTATGGGGTCCATAGACTAGTCTGAACCCACTCATTGTATAATCCCATAATGCTAAGGGTGGAAATTGAACTGATTATACCAATATATAAGCGTTGTATAATATGTAAACCCCAAATGATGCCCCCCTCTTTGGGGGCACATGTGACATCGTTGATAGGAGAATGTGGCCCCAAAAGAGGACCAACCACATGAACTTTGTAACTCTGCCCTAAAGGGGGAAAGGAAAGCGCTTGGTAGAAACCAAGGCATGCACAAACAGGAGGCTAGCCAAAGACAAGTGTTAGTACAAACAAATATGCAATGTAAGCTACGTAAATAATGTATAAGCTACCAAACAATGTAGTAAAACACGCAAGAAGACAAAGTAAGCCACATAAAGTGAGTTGTAAACATGGGACATCACTCACGATGTCACAAGACATCTAAGGCCATCAAATGGTCGCATACAACAAACAAGTTTGCACACCAAACAGAGGGTAAAGCCCACATATAATAGCAAACAAAACAAGCAAGTACAAACAATAGATAGCCATAGAAGCAAATAATCTTGCAAAATAAATGTTGCACATGAAGCACCTATTAGCATGTTAGAAATATAAACTGTTGGGCCCCTAAAATATTGGCTAAGTACAAGAGGCACATAGGCGCGCAAGGCCTAAGTTAAAGAAAGGCGTGCAAGGATAAGGTGCGAGGTAGGGTTTAAGGAAGGGTTTAAGGAAACTCGTGGCGCGCACGGTGCATGCGGACAAAACCAAGGTTCAGGACTTAGCCATATTGGGAATTTTGGGTAGAACACGTGAAAAGCATGACCCGTCTGTGCATGCGGAATGGATAAGGTGCCAGCCTGGCGATAGGTTGGCCAGAGAAGGAGCATGCCTGCGGTAGAAGCTTCTAGAAGCACATCATGGTAAAAAGTGGAAAGCTCAGGCCTGGAGGAGCATGCTCACATGGAGGACCACATTCAGACACTTGGCATCAGATCTGAGGGCGCTGGAGGATGAGTTGGCAGTCCAGAAAGGCTATATATACAAGCGCCTGCAGTAGTAAAATAGAGAGAACTAGATAGAGGGCAGAGCTCTGCAGAAATACTGCAAGAACTTTGTTAGTGGGTAGTTGTATTTAGGAAAGGATGTATAATGGGTATGGGGATTGTAATTTTTATTTTTGATAGCCTAGCTACATTAGTCCAGTTATAATGCATGACTGCAGTCTGCTTCTCTGTGACATTCTGTAATGGCTCCATGGATGTAATGAGGTTACCAACTTACATGAATATGAACATTGATGATTTTGATGCATACATCTTTCTCATAAGTTCTCTTTCATTTATGTTTATGCTAAGTATGGATGCTTGTATAACTTCTTTCTGTTTTGGTACAAGTTATATAATCTGTTAAGTACTTTCTATCTTGGAATGACTGCAAGGATCTAGAGGCCGTTCTATGAGCTCTATGGTACTTGTATGTCTTAACTCCATTTAAATCTCTTAAACACAAATCATAGATGATGTTTCCCACTAAACTCACATAAAAGAGAGACTCAGCACCCGCGCGTGCCTCGGGTGAGTGCCTAGCATCCACTGGGTGATAGGTCAGCGCGCATGGGGTTCCTTTCTTTTGTGATAGGGGTAAAAATGACTACATCTTGGTTCTGTTGCCGGGACCTCTTTTGAAGTTGTAGTGGGAAATGGCATACATCATGATCTGTGTAGTGAGTAATGACAGAGCGGTTAACTTTGGAAAGTGTTGAATCATGGTTCAAGAGCACGGAAGATGAATTTTCTCAGAGATTCAGCACTGGACCTGAGTTTGATGCACGTAGATGGGTAGAAGAGAACCTCTACCATGATTTGTATGAAACTTTTTTATGCTGCTTCCCAGTAGAATTGTATGAGTGGCTCTCAGCCTATGCGTCTAGATCAAGCTGGCGATATGGATCACGTGTGTGGACCCAAGAAGAATACCAGAGGCTGAAGGATGCAGATCTGACGTGGACTCGTGTTGTGGATCATTGGTGGAAAGGAGTACTGGCTAGCTACACTCTAGAGTATGCCATTTCCACATATTCTTGTCTGGAGGTTGCTGAGTTTGAGTTTTTGCAGGAGCCCAAAGGATCATTTCTACATGTTATCCCTCTGGAAATGAAGATCTTGATGGTTACCATGAGTTTAGAGGCATTTCCAATGGCTGGCTAAACCATTCTGAGTGCTGGGTGAGGAAGCTAGGGTGGAGGAAGATGGCAGATGTTGCAACAGAGAAAGAAAGGGAGGAGAGACGACTCAAGTATAGTGAAGCACGTGAAAGGGAGATTACTAGACAACACGAGGTTGCAAGTGTGATGGATATATGGTGGCAGACATTGCGGGAAGGATTTGAGGTTCACGCAGAGGACGTGGAACCTAAGCAGTCTGTGTGACCCCATCTTGGCAAGCACGTAAGAGAGACCCCTTCAGCTTCTGATGAGAGTTCGTCGCACGGAGAGAGAAGAACCGTTGGCATGCATCTGAGCCCACCTAGTGACCGAACCCTGGTGCTTGGTTTTCTAGATCAAGGGGAAAATATTGCTAGTCCAGTTGGTTACATTGGAAGTGACCGGTCTACACCCAGGAGATATAATTTCTTGTTTAGGCCTTCTATGGATGCAAACACCAACCCAATGTTAGGAGGAATTTTTGGGCAAGGTATAGACACACAAGCTTTTGGTCTTGCATCTAGGAGTGGTGTGGGGTATACTATTGGTAGTGGGGCATTATCACAGACCATCGGCACGTAGTTCAGTGGAACTGTGGGGACCCTTGGCATGACCACTACAGGATTTGGTAGATCTGGGGGTTCAGGAGGAATAGGAGCTGGTGGGTCTGGTGGATCTGGTGGTTCAGGAGGCACAGGACCTGGTGGACCTGGTGGATTAGGTGGTGGAGGAAACACATGAGGAAACCAAGGCTCTGGCTCAGGAGGACACGGGCCCCAGCCACCCCCCAAGTCTTCTTTGAAATGTCTTTACATTTGCCTGATTACAGAGGTATTGAGGATGCTGCAGAACATGTTCACAAGTGTGAACTGCTATGGTGCACAAAGGGTATCACAACCCCGGAGTGGAAGGCTAGTCAGTTTGCAACCACGTTACAAGGGTGCATGCATAGCTGGTATAGGAAATATGACCCTCATCAAATGGTGGTGGATTATACTGCTTTAAAGAATGCATTCTTGGCAGAATTCCACATCCCTGAGTTTGAACAGAAGAGCATCAGTGCTTTGAAGGAGATTCAACAAGGAATGGTAGAGAGTGTGCGGGAGTATGATGTGTGCTTTAAAACTCTCTTGTCTAAATTATCATATGATATTCACCCTTCACAACATGCTCAGTGGTTTGTTGGAGGATTGATCACACCTTTTAGAAGGGCCTTATCTCATAAAACTTTCATAGACCCACGTGAGGCGTTGGAAGCTGCTCTACACACCGAGGCTGTTGGAAGTGTTGACACTGGTGTTAACCCATTCTTGGATGCTCAAATTGTTGTTATGGCTAAGCAACTGGAGAAGTTGTCTATAAATTCATCCCATGAGACTCACAGTGGTCTATGGTGCATAGATTATGAAGTAGAGGGGCATGTCAAGGATAAGTTGCCCCCGGATGATAGTACGCGCCGTGATAGTAGACTGTGAAATTTGTCATGGGGACCATGATGCAAGTAGATGCCCCTTGTTACAGTGTAAAATTTGAAAGAATGTGTCTTGCTAATTATAAGATCTACACCTCTACAACCCATGATACTAAGGACTATAGGCTCATTGATCAGATCCATGAGGCCATTGATCATGGGGTGCGCCAGACCAGCATTGCCAGTAGTTCTAAGGGTGATGATCACCATTATGAGGAGCGCGCAGATGGAGGCATGTGTGGAAGGGGATTTCGCGGAGGATTCCGTGGTCATGGTAACCATGGAGGAGGAAGGAGTGAGTTCCCACGTGGAACCTGTTTTAATTGTGGGTCTACATAGCATTACAAACGAGAGTGCCCGGACCTGTTGCAGTGCTCATGGTGTAGAAAGAAGCACAAGTATGAGGAGTGCCCGGAGTAATTTGAGCACATGAATCAATAGCACCAGAAAGACAAGGGCGATGTAATGGTTAGTATTAAAAAGGCAGACACACAGTGGATGTAATGGGTAACATGGGATGTAAGTTTGGAGCCTGTTTTGGTAACAACAAGAGCAGAAGTCGTGCACGTGCGCAAAAGAGATACCAAGGCAGAAGAACCTGGTTTCAAGGGAGGAAGTAGTTCATGGGAAGTACCCAGACCCTGCGCGTCAAAAGGAGGTATATCAAGACACCATGGATGTCATTCAGAGTTTACAAGGAGAAATCCAGTGTCTAAAGGAGCAGTCCAGGAGGGAGGAACAAGGAAGGAGGGTCGAGGTGCCAAAGGATGACCTGGATGAGGTCAAGGAAGTATGTAAAATGTTAAGGCAAGAGAATATTATTCCCTTGCTAGGATCATGGTTGAGAGAGAAGGTACCACGCGCCGGAGGAGAGCATAAGAGGTAGGTCTTGCATGCAAACCTTCCCCCTCACAGCCTTGACTATGACAAGGAGATCACATTGGATGCAGTCATAGATGGATGGCTCCTTAGTAATATCCTCATTGACACAGGCGTGAAGGTCAATGTTCTCACTTTGGATGCATGGCATTAGATGGGGAGACCTACATTACAACCATCTTTGAATGTGTTGTATATGGAAAACAAGACAAAGGCAATGCCCATCGGTGTCTTAAAGGATGCAGCTATCACTATCCAGGGAGCTAAGTTTACTGGGGACTTCAAAGTCTTGGCACTCACCGAGGCAGACAATTTCCCAGCACTACTTGGGTGCCCATGGTGTTACAAGAACAATGCAGACCTTCGGTTCAACAAAGGGTACATCAACTTTGAAAATAAGGAGGAGCGGGTCATTATACCCTTAGCTGATGGGAAGTCAACACCCTATACTGAACCTTTGGGAGAAGAAGTCCTGGACAGGATATATGTGTGCTCAATCAGGGACCCAGAGATAATCCATCCTACCAACGGAGTTATCCAGTTTGAGGATGCTCAGTTCAGTAAGTGATACCACCAATCTAGCATGTGATAATTGGGCACATGGAACTTATGAATTGATCAGATGACAAGTTGAGAGGATCGGTGACAAAGGTAACAAAGGCGCGCATAGTCCGACGCCTAGGAGGAAAGGAGCTGCCTAAGTATTCAGGAGGAGCCTTCCCTGAGATCTTTTTGCAGGAGATGGAAGCTCAGTGGAAGGAGGAGAAGGAATGGAGAGGGATGTTAAGTTATGTCCTACTTGACATAGTGGCACGGTGGTGGGCTACACATCAGGAGAGCCTTTTGGAATGGCTCAAGGTAAGAATTGCTCTCTCTGTCAAATTCTCTAGAAGCAACGTGCCCACCACCATCAAGGACTACCATGGGAAGGAGCCCGCCTCTTTCCATATCCAGGAGTGTGAGAGGATCTGGAGAGAAGGTGCAGAAGCTTTACCACCATCCCTCTGGGTACACAAGTTGTATTCTACACTGCAGGGTTACGCGCGCATGGTACATTCATTTTAAGACATGCCGCCAGACAAGGAATTGGCAAGAGCTAGCAACTGACCTCATTCAAACCTTTGAGTATTGGAGTACCAAGCCATCAGTTGATAAGGCCTTGTAGGTTGTCAAGTGCCTTACCATGGGGGATAGTGCCATGGCAGAAGATAGGCTATTGGAGTTGCTAGGTGGACCAGGTTTGGAGGTGCACTTTGAAGAAGAGGCAGAAGAGTTACAGCTTGAGCGCATGTTTGGAAAAGGAGAAAGGGAAGTTGGTATATGTTATTGATGGGGAGGAAGTAGAAAGCTTGGATGTTAACCATTCTGTAGGGACGCACGAGGTAGTGGACAATGTTGATACTCACGTGCGCGCCTACCATGAGCCCTTAAAGACAAAGAAGGTTAACATCGGCTCAGGAGAAGAGCCTAAAGAAGCTATCATTGGAGATTACTGGTCAGAGAAGGAAGTCTCTAAGATCATTGATCTGTTGCATGAATTTGAGGATTTATTCCCACGCGGGTACCATGAGCTCAAAGGCGTCCACCATTCCTTGGGGAGATGAGGATAAAGCTAAAGGATGGTGCGCACCTGGTCAGGAAGAGACCCTACTAGATGAATCCCAATTTACGCGTGAAGGTTAAGGAGGAGATAAACAAAATGATAGCTTCTGGGATCATTGAAGCAGTGGAAGAATTAGAATGGATAAGTCTGATGGTAATCAACATCAAGAAGGATGGGCGGATTAGGATCTGCATGGATTATAGGGAGCTGAACGCAGTTTGTGTCATCGATCCTTTTCCAACCCCCTTCACTGAAGAAATTTTGGAGGGAGTCACTGGGCGCGAAATCTATTCCTTTACGGATGGATTTTTGGGGTACCACCAAGTCTGGATTGCAAAGGAAGACCAGGAGAAGACAACTTTCGCCACTGAATGGGGAAGTTTTGCATACATGGTCATGCCCTTTGGGTTGAAGAATGTGCCTGTTGTTTTCTCATGCATAGTGGTGCAGGTGTTCCAGGACTTCATCCACAAGTTTCTTCAGGTCTATTTAGATGATTGGACAGTGTATGGGCTAGTAAAAGACCATTGTGACAATTTGAGGTTAATGTTTGAGAGGTGTAGGTAGTTGAGGATATCCCTCAACATTAAGAAGTGTGTATTTGCTACACCCTTTGGGACGTTATTGGGGCATATCATATGTAAGGAGGGCTTGCTAGTAGATCCTTGCCAAGGTTGCAGTTATTGTGGGGTTAGGGGAGCCTACTAGCCAAAGCGCAGTGTGTGGATTCCTTGGGCATATGGGTTATTACAGGAAGTTCATCAAGGGGTATGCCAAGATCACCGTGCCTTTAGAGGAACTGCTCAGACATAAAAGTGCCTTCCATTGGGGAGAGGCGCAACAGATGGTGTTTGACACATTGAAGGATAGGCTTGTCACCGCGCCTATATTATGTTTTCCCTCTTGGGACAAG
This sequence comes from Taxus chinensis, assembly GCA_019776745.2. Classification (NCBI taxonomy): domain Eukaryota; kingdom Viridiplantae; phylum Streptophyta; class Pinopsida; order Cupressales; family Taxaceae; genus Taxus; species Taxus chinensis. Next base: position 475,711,151 of record CM034154.1, read on the forward strand.
CCCTTCCATGTCCATGTAGATGCCTCAGGAACCACCATTGGAGTAGTACTTGCATAGCTGGGTGAAGGAATTGTTGATCATCCTCTATGTTTTGCAAGTAGGAAGTTGACACCAGCAGAGTAGAATTACACTATGACTGAGCACGAAGCATTGTCAATGATCTACGTGCTTTTCAAGTTCATGTAGTATCTGCTGGAAACTCCCTTTGTATTTTACACTGACCACATGGCATTAAAGTATTTGGTGAACAAGCCAGTCCGACAAGGGCGCATATGTTGGTGGGTGTTGTTATTTCAAGAGTTTGAGTTCACGGTAGTAGTGAAGCCTGAGAAGAGTAATTGTGGACCTGATCATCTGTCAAGAATTGATTCAGGGGAGGATGCACAAAGTATTGAGGAGACAATGCCAAACGTGTAACTATTTAGGTTGCGGCGCGCACCCTCGGATTTGGAGGAGATTGCAATATTTTTAAAGGAAGGTGTGGTGCCAGAAGGAATGAAGGCATTAGAGAAGAAGCAACTAGCCATATGTTTCGTGCCCTACATGTTGATCAGTGGGGACTTATACAAGTTGGGCGTGATGAAGTTTTGTGCAGGTGTGTGCTAGAGCATGAATGCCTCGCCATCATGGAGGAAACACACAGAGGAAGTGCAGGTGGGCATTATGTAGGTGACACCACTACGTGGAAAATATTAATGGTAGGATTGTGGTGGGAAACCCTGTACAAGGATTGTAAAGACTATTGTAAAGTGTGTGACCATTGTCAGCGCATTGGCAAGCCAGGAAAGAGAGATGAAATGCCTTTGCGCCCTATCCCTAGCATGGAGCCTTTTGAGAAGTGGGAAATAGACTTTGTAGGCCCTATTGCACCAGTAGTGCATAGGACTAGATCACGCTATGTCATCACTTGCATGGACTATTTGACAAGGTGGGCAGAGGCAACCCTAACTAAAGACTGCACAATAGCCACAACGGCAAGATTTTTGTGGGAGAACATTATCACAAGGTATGGATGTCCTTTGAGTTTAACCAGTGATAGGGGTACACATTTCTTGAATGAGACCGTGAGGATCCTATTAGCAGAGTTCATGGTGGCTCATCACAAGACTACACCCTATCACCCACAAGAAAATGGAACTGTGGAAGCATTCAACAAAATACTGAGTCATACCCTGACCAAAATTTGTGATGTCGGAAGACAAGATTGGGATGACAAAGTATCAACAGTATTATGGGCTTACATGACAACTTATAAAAGGCTGAACAAAGCCACACCATTTCAATTGGTGTTTGGTGTGGAAGCTGTTCTGCCGGTTGAATTCATGTTACCTTCTCTGCGAATAGCACACGCAGGAGGGCTGGCTGATGAGCAAGTGTTGGAAGAAAGAATTGATGAACTGATGAAGCTGGATGAAAGACGATCACTCGCCAGGTGGAGCCAAACAACAGAGAAAGCAAAGCAAAAAGCTTGGCATGATTGCCACATCAGAAACAAGAAGTTTGAGGTTGGGTAGATGGTCTTATTGTATGATTCTAAGTTTTTACGCCATCCTGGGAAATTGAAGGTCCATTGGTTGGGTCCCTACACAATCTCGTACATCCTTGATTCAGGTGCGTGCCAGTTACAAGCGTTGGATGGAACGAAATTGCCTGGACACTTCAATGGGAGTAGGCTGAAGCCCTACTATAAATAAGTCTTCTTGGTGTTTGTAAATAAGGTAGTTTTGCCAGTTAATTTAGAATTTTCCTTTATGCATTTCTTTTCTTGTGTTTCCCTTTCGCATTGTTGTTTTGTTTTGTGCCTTGGGCACCGGTAACCTTATTACTTTTTGAGAATTTTTGAGTGCGCAGAGGACCACACATCATTTTAGTGTGGGGTGGAGTAATGTGAAGGTGAGCATGGGTAAAGTGCCAAGGAAGTTTGTGTTAAAAATCCCGGTTGAATGGCCCTGTTGAAAGAGGTGTATGAAAAGAAAAGATGGAAAAGGATGGTTGGTGTCAAGATAAGGCTACTTTCAGATCCCATGTACAAAGGAGGAAAAAGTGCATAAGCAACACGAGGTAGGTGAGAGCAAAAATTAGGACAGAAGAAGTGCCTTCGGTGCTGGTGACGCGCGCGCAAGAGTCTCCTGTCTAGTTGGATTGGTTGCATGCCAGAAGGTTGGAAGATTGTCCGTGCAGGTTTGGATGTGTGAGGTAAAGCGCTAAAGTTAGGCTTTGTTTGAAAAAGCCACATTAAATGTTAAAGGTATGGTGGTAGGTGAAGTAGCACTTAATGCTTAAAAAGGGGAAAAACTATAAATAAAGGGGTCGAGGCACTTCATTATTCACTTTGCGTATAAGGAGAAAGAAGCACTTTTTGCACCTTTGCAAACTAGGGCTTCCAAAAAATTGATCCGTGTGAAGAAAAATTTGGAGAGTTGAAGCGTGAGTAACTAGTTTAGGTTTGCAAACCAAGAGGAAGGGATTTCACTTGCGTAAGAAAAGTTGTGAGAAGGTGTCGTCTTGTGAAGGGAGTATCCCAGTTAGGGTTTGAAGAACTAGGGCATGGGTTTAAGGAATTTTCTTCACAAGTTTGAGATCTAAGGTTGGAGAGAGTGGAAGAACAGAGTAACACAGAAGTGATTGAAGTGGTAAGAAGACCTAGATAATGGCACCCAAGAAACCAGTTAGCACACCCAAGAAGGGCAAGGGAAAGGGCAAGGGCAAGCAACAAGAAACTGATGCACATACAAATGAAGAGTGGTATGCAGAAATGCAGTACCAAGATGGAGTGTTTTTAGGGAAGGAGTTGGAGTCCCATCTTAGAAACATGTTTGTGAATGACTACAAACATCGTATGAGCACAATCAAGAAGGAGTTAGCGCTGGAGTTAGTGCGCCCAACAAATAAAAGAACACCAGAGGGTTTGCCCATTTATAATGATGATGTGAAGGTCAAGTTGGAGAAGGCAGGGTTATTACAACTCTTTGAGTTACCCTACTTCGGGAAGCCTGAGCGCCTATATCAATGGTTGATATCGTACGTGCATGAGGACTACTTCCATTTCACAGGACACAATATGTACATAACCCCTTAGCTCATTTCACATTTCACAGGCCTCATCTGTGAAGGAGACGGTTTGGAGGATGACTCAAGCGATGAAGAGGTGATTAAGGAGACTATCACCGCCTATGCATATAAGAAGGGGTCAAGGTACTATGATATCATAGACATTAAGGACCCGGTATTGAATATGGCTGTGCACTTGGTGTCAAAGTTAAATGGCCAAGAGAGATGGACCCAGGTTAATAAGCCATGGTTGCATGTGTGCAAGAAAATTTCAGAGGGCACCATCTACAACTTATCTTCATTCATCGCAGATGAGATTGTCAGCTGCACGAAGGAAGGTGATAGAATCCTTTTTGGCAATGTCCTACTAACCATTGTGTTTTCAGAGATCGGGGTACCAGATGCATAAAAAAATTTCATATGGGAGTACCCTGCTGAAGACCCCTCACCCGCAAAGAGGTTTGAAAAATACACTTGTGACACTATGACAACTGTGCACAAGGCACGCTTGGAGAAATGGTATACATGCCTAAGGAATGCTTTCGGGGAAGAATGGAGGATCCCTGAACAACTTCCAGTGGCCACTAAGGGAGAAGCGAAATTTGTTGTGTACCAGCATTTCTACCTGGGTAGATTCAAACTTGACAGATGAGACATGGAGCCCATGGTGCAAGCTCCCCTTTTCCTTGGCCTTTCATAGCTCAATACTTCCAAGTGGGAGTAAAAATGTTCAAGGAGTCCAAGAAGTTTAAGCTGGACCTTGGTAATCTGGACCAGGGTCATAGGGAATTATGCAAAGGGTTGGTCTACCCCCATGGCAAGTGCACGTACGTGGAGTGGTACGTGTCGCATGAAGTTCAAATGACAAGGCCCATGACTCTGCCCATTGCAGAAGGATCCGCGACACGCGTGTACATCCACATAAGACCCAAGTCTGAGAAGGGCACATATCTGGAGAACAAGGTGTCTATACCTTAGGATCCAACTGGTAGGAAGAGACCCGTGCCCAAATGGGAGGAAAAAGAGCTAGAGAATAAAATACCAAGTGTGGTGGAGACACAAGCAATAGGTTCCCCTGGGACAAGCATCAGAACCAGTATGTACGCGTGCAAGAAGAGGCCCCTAGTAAAAGAGAAGACTCCAGAATCCAGAAAATCCATCAGATAAGGAGTCCTTGGGAGAAGAAGAACATAGATTCACCTACACCAGGAATCCCCGGTTAGGAAGAAGCAGAGGGTAGAAGAGGAGACTGCCTCAGAAGAAACTGAGAATTTGGACAAGTACATAGGTGAGAAAGGATGATAGCAAAGAAGATGAGAGTGGAAGAATTCAATAGGGAAGAGGACCCATGGAAAAGATCAAGGGCCACCTGTCTTCAATGTGCATGATTCAGAAGAGGAAGGTGGAGAAGAGGAATATGGGTTCACTAAAATTTTCGTCCATGGTGCAAGGGATAACTAGGTAGGAGAAGGCACCCATAGACATGGGAAAAAGTGAAGAGGCTAGCGCATAGAAGATAAGAGGCTCCAAGTTCACGCAGGAGACATACAACGAAGGTGGAGAAGGAGAAGAGACAAAGAACAATGAGACCCTGGTGGAGGAAAAATTAGAATATAACGTTGAGCCGGTGTTAAACAAGGGGAAGGAGGACAACACAAAATAGGAATTACGACAAACTAGAGGCCCCATTTTGACTTTAACTATACCTAAGGGTACGCGCACATGGGAGGAAGGCGCGTCAGAGGGGGAGAGGCTGGAGATGGGTTATATTGATGACCCTAAGAAAGTGTGGTGCAGTTCTAAAATGATAAGGTTTATCTTATCTTGGCAGATAAGCTCATAGCCATGTCATCTTTTGACAAGGAGGTTGCATACCCACGGTACGAGGAATATGATTCGTCATGAGTGTATTTTGAGTCCCATCTTGATGAAAGGTAAATTTGAGATAAGCCATGGGTTCAATAAATAGACAGGCTGTTCCTCCTCAAAAAGCATAGACAGAAGTAGTGAACGCTCAAATAGCTTCAGATAAGGAACTGTGCAACGCGCTAAGCCTAGGTCTATGTTGAAAGGTCAAGTCCCCTAGAAGCTAATCGAGAGGTGTAATTGACTAAAGTATAACTCACTAGATCTAGTTGGAGTACCTCTTGGGAGGAAGCATATGTAACAATTATCAAGTTAACTTAGTAATTTACTTTGATATTTCAGATTTGTCCTCAGTTGCAGTCTATAGACAAAGTCGATGGATTCTTGGCGAAGGCTGCAGCACGAATATACATAGAGTTTAGGTTGACACATAACTAAAATGCTAGAGTATTGTAAATAATCATAGACATGGAGGAGTTCCCCCCCCTTATGTGCAGAAGTATGGATAGTGCTTTAGGATTGGTAGACGGACAGAACAAGAGTCCTTGTTGATGGCGGTAGTCATTAGATTTTGGAGTCACGTGACAGAGGGAAAGGCACGCTTGGACATGGGAAGAAGAGTTGAAGGTCGTGGCTAGTCGCACAGTAGCAACAAGGTTCTAAACTGATATGCATAGAGTCACAACCTCACTGACATGTGGCCACAATGACCTTGTTGATGCAAACAAAGACAATGTGTGCAGGCATCTTTGTCACGCAATCATGAAGTACGAACTCAAGGAGTTCCAGTGTTGAAAAAATAAAGGAGAATCAGGGTGGAAGAGGACCATGATCCTTCGGAGGTCGAAAGGAAAATTTTAAGCTATGAAGTCAGTTCCTTAAGGGCACATTCAATTCAGAGGAAGGCATTAAAGGAGGACTCCGATTTCCGCAGATTATCTCTAAAGAATTGATGACCCTGCAAGAAAGTGTTTCGGGTAGAGAGTTCCAAAGGCACAATTCCGGTAGAGGAGCTCATGGTAATGGTCATCATTTTGACAGGGAGGCTAGCATATGACCCGTCGGACAAGCAAGATGCTCTCATGGGCAATTGAGTCCTACCTTGATGAGCCTAGAATTTGAGGTAAGCCACGGGGCAATAATAACATTTCCAAGACCAAGAGAAGATTCCAACCCATGGTAGATACCCAACATTCTCTCAGGGATGAACTTAACTATGCAACACGCTGTAACAAAGTCTTCCGTTGAGATTGACTGGCTAGACTCTTCAGGTGGAATGATAGGATCAGAGATCTGCAGGGGGATGTTGAGGAAGAAAGAGGATATTGAGCTAGCTACAATGACAAAGGAGCTAAGCAAGAGAAGTTAAGCAGCGCCCAGTGGCAGTGGGAGTTGAAGGATGAAAAGGTTTAAGGTATGTGTTGTGTACAAGAAGGTGGAGATCCATTCAATGAAGCCATATTATGAAGCATGGGGTAGACCTAGCATCGACCATGCACAGAAATTATGGATTTGCCTTGGGATGCCTAGAGGATTTAACAAGGGTCCTCACCATGGAACAACAACCGCTAGCCTTGAAGTTTGTAGAAGAAGTGGCTACGTGCCTAGAAAAGGAAGATAAGTTGAAGGTCATGGCACTCATAGCAGAGTACAACAAGGTTCTTGCTGATGTAAAGGTTACTTCCCAGACAGCTGAGGCCATGTACGACAACTGTGTGGATAGAGACAAAGTGGCAGGTACCTTGGTCGCTACTCATGAAGTAGAACTCAAGGAGTTCCAGGAGAAGAACAAGGGGAATAGGGTGGAAAGGGACATAATCCTTGCCGAGGTCGAAAAGAAATCTGAATCCATTGAAACCTTAAGGGGTTCAATCAAAAACCGGTTGAAGGAACTGTATCCATGGATTACACGAAGAATGGATGCGCTAGAGGATGTAGGCAAGGAGTTAGAGAGAATTACTGATACCATGAGTGTGTAAGGAATTGAACTAAATTTTGGGGAGGTGAGCACCCTGGTCAGCAACCTCTGTTAGAGAGTGCAGAAAGAAGTCGATGCCTGGAACAAGTTAGAGGCTAACTTGCAAAAAGATTTTCCTAGCTTGTTGCAGTGATTCCATTACTTTCCCATTCTTTCTTCTTTCCCAATTTTTTCATCCCCTTATTCTTGTTCCAAGGCATAAGCCTATTGTATTCTTTCTTTTCACTAGAGAAGTGTTCCTGCTGATGGAGAATAGGTGTAGTGTGGGGTGATGTTGGACCCCTAAAATATTGGCTAAGTACAAGAGGTGCATAGACACGCAAGGTCTAAGTTAAAGAAAGGCACGCAAGAATAAGGCGCGCGGGGCAAGGTTTAAGGAAGGGATTAAGGAAACTCATGGCACACACGACGCTCGCGGACAGGACCAAGGGTTTGGGACTTAGCCATATTGGGTGTTTTGGGTAGAACATGTGAACAACATGACCCGACTACGCATGCAAAGTGGATAAGGTGCCAAACTGGTGACAGTTTGGCCTATGAAGGAGCATGCCTGTGGTAGAAGCTTCTAAAAGTGCATCATGGTAAAAAGTGGAAAGCTCAGGCCTGGAGGAGCATGCTCGCATGGAAGACCACATTCAGACACTTGGCATTGGATCTAAGGGCACCGGAGGCTGAGTTGGAAGCCCAGAAAGGCTATATATACAAGCGCCTATAGAAGTAAACATATAGAGAACTAGAGAAAGGCGGAGCTTTGCATAAATACTGCAAGAACTCTGTTAATTGGTAGTTGTATTTGGGAAAGGATGTATAATGGGTATGGGGATTGTAATTTTTCTTTTTGATAACCTAGCTACATTAGTCCAGTTATAATGCATGACCGCGGTCTGCTTCTCTGTGACATTTTGTAATGGCTCCATGGATGTAATGAGGTTACCAGTTACATGAATATGAACATTGATGATTTTGATGCTTACATCTTTCTCATAAGTTCTCTCTCATTTATGTTTATGCTAAGTATGGATGCTTGTATAAATTATTTCTATTTTGGTACAAGTTATATGATCTGTTAAGTACTTTCTATCCATAATGACTACAAGGATCTAGAAGCCGTTCTGAGATCTATGGTGCTTGTATGTCTTAACTCCTTTTAAATCTCTTAAACACAAATCATAGATGATGTTTCCCATTAAACTCACATAAAAAAGAGACTCGGCACCCGTGCTTGCCTCGGGTGAGCGCCTAGCATCCACTGGGTGATAGGCTAGCACGCATGGGGTTCCTTTCTTTTGTGATAGGGGTAAAAATGACTTCATAAACAATATGTCAAAAGCATGTATAAACATGTAATATAGAATGCTAAGTATATAATGAAATAATAGCACCTGTGAGAGATGAATGTGGATGCCCCTAGTGACCAATGTAGGATGGGTAGAAGGAAAGCATCTGTACTGCGTGCAAAAGGCTTGTATGTGCGATCACAACTAAACAATGGTGTGAACGCGCATGTGTGTAAGGTATAGATAAATGACATATAAGAGATCTAACTAGCATGTGTAATGAAGTGACCATAAGCAAATGTAAGAAAAAGTAAAAGCAACCAAGATATGCAATATGTTTTGGATGGATGGAATGGAATTCAAGATGGAATGATAGGAGCCGCGTTCCCCCCGAGTGAATGGAAATGTATGTAGTGAGGTTCATTTGGTTTTCCCCCTCAGCAGTAAATAATGAACCATAAACGAGAATGTGTCATTGGGAAATGATCAAAATGTGTGTTGTTATGTCTAACACACTATGATTAATGTGTACATGTATTGATGAGATGCGACCTAGAAATGATGTGTTATCAACCCTATAGTCAAAGCGTGTATGACGATAAGATGATCGAAAGAGTGATGATGTAGCCTAAAGCGTATATCACTACGAGATGAATAGATAGGTGACCATTTAGCCTAAAGCATATGCCACTAACCTATTAATGTTGCATGATAGAAGGTCGAATAATGAATATATAAGTATGATAAGGTCCATTTGATTTGTAAACCCTCAACAGTCAAGTATGGACCGAAGAACTAAAGTGCATCATAGGGTAGTGAGTGCAGGGCATAGAAGACGATGTAGTATGTGCATGATAATAGACAACCATATGATGCATAGGATGTGTACTATATGATGTATGTGATGCAAGATAAGATGTGTATGGAGACTAACAGTAGTAGGCATAATGAGTAGTATGTAAGGCTAGATGCAAGTGTGACACATGTGTGATGAAGACTAGTATGATGTATGATGTGTAATATGCATAAATATGTGATGTGTAGGATGTAATGCAAGATATGTGCTATATAGTATGTAGTATGTGGATCGAGTAATATGTAATGTTAGGTGCAATGACAATAGTAGTGTGACACATGTGTAGAATATGTATGATGTATAGAAGCACCAATATGGAAACACTAATGATGTAAGATAAGTTGGGGATGTAAGATGTAAACTGTGTAATGTGTGTGATAACATAAGATGTAATGTATGATGTGTAAACGCCCTAAGATGTATAGCATAATAGGTGTAAAATGAAAGATGTGATGTGAAGTATGAGAATGTGTGGAAGACGTGACATGTAATAGTGAAAGTGTAGTGTGTGAGCCATATATAATATATGTATGATGTATGTAAGACAAGATGTAGGATGTAAAATGTAACATGTATGAAGATGCACAATGTCTATAGCCTAGAATGTAGCATGTAATGTGTAGATGGTATGAGATGAGATGTGGTGCCTAGTGTGTATTGGCTACTATGCAGTGTGTGGGGTTCATGTGTAATAAGTATCCCTCAATAGTCAAGTGTGAACCGAAGCACAAGAGTGTGTCATCAGGAAATGATGATGCTAAAACATGTGATGAATATGTCGAAGCTAGGAGATTGATGTATGATAATGCAAAAGATGAGAGATGTGCTAATGCTAACATGGTGGGGGTGTTGGAAGTCATGCCCCCCAAGTGTGCATGAATAAATAAACTATCTAATGACACTGAAGGAAAAAGGTCCTCCATCTGATGCATATGGTGCCAAAAGCATATGACCCTACTCTAATAGTTGTGGTATATGAGATAGACATTGTATTAGCAAATGAAGTCTATGTGCATGCGATGGGTGAATATATGATGAAGACCATGACAAAGTAAAATATTTCGGTGATGGATAACTACATGATGTCTATCGTGAAAGTGATGGACAGCCATGTGGAATAAACCGAGGTGGTGATCTACATCGAGATGCAGTAACTATCCTGGGAATGGTCCTATATCTATGTGTAGGCCTAGCGAAATGGTGATGTTGTGTAGACAACACACGAGTAGGAAAACTAAGAGTAGATTGAGCTTTGAGTAACATAGAATGTAATGTGCTAGACGATGTAGGTGGTGTGCTAATTGATGTGTGAGGAGATGATGACCATGGAGAAGATGGAGGGACATCATCAATAGAAATAACCTGGTTGTTATGGATGAAATTAAGTCACAAATGATTCATAGAGATAATATATTGAGACTGACAAACCCAATTGAGACCAAGAAGCATGTCACACCCGTTAACTGTGTTTACAATGAGGAAAGGTACAAGCATAGTAAGAGGACCAACTAGAACGTGTAGTTGGACAACACCAAAGGGTTTGTTCATAGGGTATTCAATTTGTGATAGCGGGTAACCGATAGCCTTGAGAAGTGGAATGTAACATACACTAATGGGCCATGATGGGTCAACCTTAGTCTTAATGATGGGGACCGATCCGACAAATGTCTTAATGTGTAAGTGATTAGATGTGAAATTCACATGATAATCATGGTTAGAGAAATAAATGATCGGTGATGTAGCGTCAATATGTGCAACTAAGAAATCAAGAGCCCCTGATGCAGGAGGAGGCACTGCGTGATATACATGATTATCCGACGAGTTGGTTACTTTGGTATCATGTTTAGGTAGAGGGTTATTTAAGATTTTGAGCTTGTGATTTTCATTGATAGGTGGAGATGTTGTAGGTTTTGGGAGCTCAATTTAACCCTTTTCAATCAAACCTTGGATGATTACTCGTATTCAAAAGCAATAATCAGTGGAATTTCCTACACATTGATGATAGTCACAATGGGAACTTTCATCAAATTTATGCCCTTTTGGTCCATATGGGTCAACTTGTAAAGGGGAAGGTAATGTAATAAGGTTACTATCAACCAGTTGTGGCAGCAAAATTCACGGAGGGATGCTAAACCTAGAGAAGTTAGGCCTAAATGGTTGTGATTGTAGTTCCTTGGTGGTAGAGACGATGTTGACGATAACCTTTGTATCAAAGGATTTATTTGCAGATGGCTTGAATGTTGCCTTACCTTGAAATTGTGCAGATGATGATGCTTGTTCTTGATACTTAAGCTTGCCTATAACTAAGAGCTTGGTTTTGTGTAACTTAAGAGTATGACAAAGTTGATCAAACAAAGGAGAGGTCTCAAAAAGGACACTCTCCCGGAGAGGTGGCAAGAGACTCTAAACGAATAGATCTTGGAGTTCGGCATCCGCAAGTATATTAGACATCTTAGCTAAGTTGTTTTTATAACGCAAGACATAATCTAACATGTGTTCGTCAGAACCTTGTTTAAGTTGTGCAAGTTGAGCATAGGATATCTTAGAGCCAATTTTTATATAGAAGTGAGCGAGGAAGGTATCAACCATATTCGTGAAAGATACTACCGAATGAATAGGGATATCATATAACTAACGCATCACATAATATTGCAAACTACAAGGAAAAAGCTTAGCGAGTATAGTGTGATCATCTATATAGTCGAGACATGCTACATGGAAAGCTCGAAGATGCTCTTATGGGTTGTCATGGCTCTTAAAAATGGGTAATTTTGAAGAGGTGAAGTTAGGTGGTAACAGATAGGTAGATAGAGCTGGTGTGAAAGGGGTATGCAACAATGAAGTAGAGTCTAAATATGGAGATGCAAAAGACGTAACAAATTGGAGCTGACAAATTTGATTTTTCAAATTCTGATATAAATATGTTAAATCAGGAGTGTTAGAGGTAGATCCAGGCTACATATTAGGCGTGTCAGGGTGAGTGATGGGAGTGGTCTTCGTAAGAATAGGAGAAAAAACATAAGTGGGTCAAGTGGAGACTGTGAGAGCTGAAGAATGAGCAAGCACTGCGATTAAAGCTTCACGACTTTTTCCTGGCAGCGATTAGAGCATGTAAGACATGAGGGAGATGAGTAGGATTTTTGTGCAAAACTTGTTGAAAGTCGGTGATAGTGTTGAGTTGATCTTGGTCAACATTAGTGTCTTCATTGTAGGACTTCTCACTATCAGATGCTTCTATTTCATGGAGAGGGACAATGTGCAAATTATCCAAAGGATTCTCAGTAGTAGCTATAGAAGTGGGGATATCAACCATTTGTTTGGAAACCCTACGAGTGAATGAAGGAAGCTTAAAATATTGAAAACACCCAAAATGACCACTACGAGTGACGTGCATACGAAGAAAAAGGCCCAAGGAGAAAACAGTATTCAAAGTTTAGGTTCACCAAAATGATTAACTAAAACGTGGATAAATGGTAGTTAATCTTACTAGGAACAACAATAAATAATAGTAAATGAAATCAATAAATAGATATAGAAAGTGGCCCAAGTAACTAAACTAATGTAAATATTAAACCCTCACTGTCTATAACATGTAATTCTCTGCTTTGTGCTGGATGTTGCCAGTGATCAGTGATGAAAGATAGACTTGTAAGACCCAAAAACAAGCATCAAACCCTAAAAAATAAAAATGCAAATGAAGGGGCCAGATTGTCCTCAGCTACCATAATGGTGGACTTACTAACTAAGCATTGCACTACATCTTAGACTTGATGTAGTTCTATGTGTAAGTGTGTGAAATAATGACCTAGGTGATCTTGTGTCAGTCACACTTTATGAAAGTAGCGAGCAATAACTATGTGTAGAAAATGTAATAGAATGGTGGATGGAATAGAATAAACTTCCCTCATATGCTTGTGTGATGCAGATGAACCATCCTTGTGCCTTATGATGGAGCTAGATGGATGCAAATGAGCTCGAAATGCCTTAGATGGATGTAACTGTAGGTGGATGATAGTAGTGACTAGCGCTTTGTCCCTCATTATGGTTTCATAACTTTATATTTATATGGTTTTCTTGTTCTAATTTCGTAATTAACCCTGAAAAGGCTGACCACAAGAAAGATAAAATGTTCAAAAGGCTAGAAAGTGCCCAAAAAGTGACGGGAAAGAGGGAAAAGGATCGGGGCACCCTGACTGGGACCAGGGTGCCTGTGGGCACCCTAGTACAAGCGTGGGCACCTCAGTCAAGGATAACATGATGAAAAATGATGAAAAATAGATTGGGAAATTGTGAATGGGAGGTTGGAAATGACGACAAAAATCAAAGTAAAATGGCCAAAAGATGGTGATTAATTAGTACTTTCTTCACTCAAAAACCATATGAATAGTAGTATGAGACCGGGACTAAAAATGCCTAAAGTGTGTGATTTAGTGACTACAAGGTATAAGTTTAATAAGGTTTATAGTAGGAATATTTGATAATTCGAGATTATGTGTGAGGGATAGAGGTAATTAGGGAAGTTATAGGGATGATATAAGTTTATTCAGGACAATGTCATAGAATGTCATTAAGGGTCATAAAATAGTGGAATATATCAAAAGTAGTTGTAATAGGTCCGAAACTATTGTAATGTTTCATGTAGCAATTACGAGATGATTTCAAAGGTTTAGAATACATAATAGAATATTTTAGGGTGTCTACATTTTCCCCTCTTTAAAGTTTATTATGAAGTAATAGTGCTTTAAAGATAGTTGATGTGTGCAGATCAGTGAACGGATGACAAAGAAGTGTGGTGGACTACCTGATTTTCTCTAATGAAACATTTGGATGCCCTAGTGGGTCTAGATTGTGCTAAGAGAGTGCCCCCTTGAGTGGATGGGTGATATGATAAAGTGGTGGAAAACCGCTTGATAGGATGAATAAGATACCGACATGGGAGAAACAGACAAAACAAGCTCAAAAAATGAGAGATGGAGGGTCAAAGGCCAAAATTAGGGTTTTGGGACCTGAAATAGGGTTTGAAGAAGGTTTAAATAGGAAGGAATGGTATGGGTATGAAGATGGGGATGATGGATGACGAGATATGGGAGAGGTGGATGTGTGGAGTCAGATACCACTATTACAACCTCCATGTCCATTAGTAGTAGAGCTACATGAATTCTATACACATAGGGACAAAGTAGTATAACAGAGAGATGTATCTCTCATTATACCTTAGACTTTGAAGACATGGTTGGATTCTATGAGTGTCCATGCACAATAGAGGATGTCTGAGAGACATGAGTTAGTGTTACAACTGCATCAAGTCACAGTAACGAGAGATGTGTCCTGTCTTGTGGCAGAGGTGAGTGACATGGGGGATGTACTACAAGAGTTATTAATAGTTACTCATGATGTGGGTTATTATAGAGGTTTGTATAAGGTAGTTGTTCAAGAAGCCATAGATCATTAAGCTATTTCCATAGGATAGGGACGAGGCCAAGGAGAACGGTTAGATCACACGAGCCATCTAGATCAATCTAGATGCTTCCACCAAGGTGAGATGGTGGACCAAGTAGTCTAGGGGTGGGAAAAAGCCACGATTGATGTTGTATGATAGACATCCATTGTTTTGTATATGCCCCATGATGAAGGCACATTCATTATATAGAAGTCCATTATGACACGATGATGTATATATGTATATAACTTATTTGAGATATTAGAGATTGTATATGATGATGTATATATATGACAGTATTGAGAAATTTGGACATTGTATATGATGATGTATATAAATGATGATTTGGATGGTTTTATTCATTTGCACATTGTTATCGATGTATGTTAATGTGGATAAGTTAGTGATTAATGAATTATGACAATACTATGTTTTTGTTTTTTGAATGAGATGTATGATTGAATGTAATGACAATATGACTAACATTGCTCGTAGCTTGAGCTTCCATTCAGAGTTTGTATTTTGTAGCAACCTACTTTGATTTTTCACAATAGAGTTAGCACCATGACAATTAAATAACCATGATGATCAACCCATTATGTGTGTAAACACATATAAACATAACAAACATAAAGTTAAAAACAAACCCAATATACACAGTAGATGTTTGCACCATGGTTATAAATGAGCCAATATGACAAACAATAAACTTGTAATTGGTCAAACAAGGAACTAAGAAAAGTAAAAACAAACCTAATATACACAGTAGATGGTCACACCATGGCTATAAATGAACCAAGATGACAAACAATAAACTTGCAATTGGTCAAACAATTAACTAAGAAAATTAAAAACAAACCCAATATACACAGTAGATGGTCGCACCATGGATATAAATAAACCAAGATGAAAAACAATAAACTCATAATCAGTCAAACAATTTATCAATAAAAGGAACAATGTAACTCCACTTTATATAAAGAAACTTAACTATATTCCTAATGTGTTCCATAGTGAAGATTGAGTGATTTAGTTTTCCCCTAACAAGGATGTATGCAAGGGGTAAGATGATTTGTGATTAATTGGGTCATTGCCCCCAAACAAGGATGTATGTAAGGGAGTGAATGAGAGTCAAGAATGCCCTAAGAGAGGATGCATGTAAGGAATTTGGATTAGTTTGTTTTGATCGATTGATTGATTTTTGGAACAAAAACCATGATAAGAGTCAATGTGTTGGGTTTTGGGATTTTTGTTTGTTGCAAATGTTTAGGATTTTTGGAAATGTTTTTTGATTTTTTTGGTAGATTTTTGAAGGTTTATATGTTTTTGGTAGTTTTTGGAATGTTTGAGGATTTCGTGTTTTTTTGCATGTTTAAGAATTTTGAGAATTTTGAATATTTAGGGATTTTTGAGATTTTTGAATGTTTTGGGATTTTTAAGATTTTTGAATATTTATGTAGCCAATGAGACACTCTAGGCTATCCATGACCCATCTAAGCATTCATGATGACACAATATTTGTATGAGACCAAGGGATGAATGAAAATGGATACAAGTGAACATGTATAGTATAAAAAATGGTAAACGTCTGAACTACGAGAAATAAGTGATAAAAAAGTGATTTGAGATTAGGAAGATAGATATGATGAAGGAACGATATAGGTGGTTGTGCTAAAAATTCCCCCAGCACAAAGGGTATTCATGGAAGATTCAAGAATAGAATATTTTTAGATAAACCAAATTCATGGGTTCTTTAATCTCTCACCCATATTCAGTGGATAGCTTGTATGTATCAGATCTGTATTTTGCAGCGATAACATAAAGACCTAACCAATCAGGTTCAAATTTTCCTTGTTTTCCTAGTCCTTAGTTATGTTTTTCTAATTTTATTTTAGTATAAGGTCATCAATCTCAAACTGTATAGGTCTTATCCTTTTGTTGTAGTTACAGAAAAGTTAATTGTGATACACTTTCAACTGATTTAAGGCATTAAGCCTC
Organism: Taxus chinensis; assembly: GCA_019776745.2. NCBI lineage: Eukaryota > Viridiplantae > Streptophyta > Pinopsida > Cupressales > Taxaceae > Taxus > Taxus chinensis. The sequence continues at coordinate 475,727,617 of CM034154.1, forward strand.
TTTTCATCTAAGAGGTGGAGTTCAATAAGAGACACTATTTATATTTGTCTCCATGGATCAAATATTTAAGGGATATACAGAGTGATGGGAGATATACCTCTATAGGTAATACAACTTCAGATGCATATACAATTAAAAAAGGAGTGGCTCATGTTAGAGTATGGTAAGATGTGTGATAGGCCCAGAGGGTAGGATAGACTCGTGTGTGCCAATTACGATGATGTTTATTGACAATATTTTCCATGATGGATTTGAGTGTTTTATTGGATGCTTCAACTTGGCCATTACACTATGGACAATAGGGAGTGGATCAACAGAGGTAGATATGGAGTTATTTGTCTATTAGATGCTTCAACTTGGCCATTACACTATGGATAATATGGAGTTGACCAACAGAGGAAGATATGGAAGTGTTTGGCTAACTCTTTAATGGTTTTATTTTTAAATGGTGTACTGTTATCAGTAAAAATGGAGGAAGGGATGCCAAAACAACATATGAGATGGTTAAATATGAACTTGGAAATATTAGTATTAGTGACATAAGTGAGAGGCATGGCCTCTCCCCATTTGGTAAAATATTTGGTTGCGGTGATAATGAATGTATGGCCATCAAAAAATGTGGGTTTGATTTTGCTTATAAGGTCGAGCCCCCATTGGGAGAAAGGCTAAGGTGTGGTGATTGGTTAAAGAGATTGTGAAGGTGCATGAATGAGATTGTCTTAGCATGCCAAACATTTATTCACAAATTTACAAGCATCAAATGCCATAGTGGGCAAGTAATAACCCACACACAAAATATTTTTAGCCAAAACCATGCCACTTGTGTGTGCATCGCATATACCGACATGTACCACAACTAGATTTTTGTGTTCTTTGTCTTTATTGAGATATCTTATGAGAGTTCCATCATAACCTCTTTGATATAAGGTATCCACAAGGATGGTATAGTTTGAAGCACATTGTGCTAGGGCTCGTTTGTGTTGGGAATTCATATTTTCAGGGAAAGTTTTATCATGGAAAAACGTATAACTATCATGATACCAAGGGTTTTCATGACCAACTATTTCACATATCATAGTTGACTCAGTAAAATCATAGGCTAGAATTAGAAGATGTTTTATGAGAAACTCATTGTGTGATTGATTTCAACTGAACTCAAGAAGAGACAAAATTTGTCTTTGCACCCACTAACTTATTTTATGTGTGAGGAACTTGTTCAAAAGTGATAAGTTGAAAGTAACCTTTAAGGCCATCAACGATGAGATTGTAGGGGAATAACTTGTTATCCTTGAATTGATATTCACCAATGAATTATTTGATGACCAAGAGGGAATCACCATAAACTATTAACTCCTTGAGATTCTACGAAATTACAAATTTCAACCCAGCTATGAGAGCTTCATATTCAACAATAGTATTGGTGCAAGGGAGGCCAATTCATAAATCTTTTGGAATAACATCATCATCCAATGTGAGTAGTAGAATACTAGATCCTGACCCATGGATATTATATGAGCCATAAAAAAATAGAGTCAAAGAGGGAATTGCATCAATATACAAGAGTTCCTCATCAAGAAATTCAAAGTGAAGAAGTTATGATCTTAGAAGAGGTACTGCAACAAGTTGATCTATAAGGACTTGTCCCTTGATAGATTTTTTATTGAAAAACTATATATATTATTGACAAACTATATATATAATTCATTGAGTAAAACAACCTAACTAGACATTCTTCCGATCAGGATAGGTATGAATAGTAGATATTTGAGTGGATCTACTTTTACGATAAATTTAGTTGTATGATTGAGCAAATAATGATGGAGATTATGAAATGTGAAATCCATTATTAAGCATAATTTTTCAACTTGAGAGTATTTGAGTTCGTGATCAATCAGGGTCTTACTAAGATAGTAGACAGCTTGTTCTTATCCTTGATCATTATGTTGTGCTAAGAATGTTCCTATCACATTTTATGTGGCATAGGTATAGAGAAAAATTGGTTTTTTTGGAATAAGTGGCATGAGGAATGAGGATTTGAGAGATATTATTTCAATTTGGAGAAAGAATCTTGACATTCTTAATTCCATTTAAAGTGTACATCCCTTTTTAGCAATCGATTGAAGTGATGGCACTTGCCTACTAGTTACGAGATGAAACATCTGATGGATTGGATTTTTCCTTGAAGACCTCTTAACTATCAGAGATCATGTGGAGGATGTATTTTCATGATATCTTTGACCTTTTTGGGGTCAATTTTACTACCTCTCCATGCGACAATGAACCCTACGAGCTTTCTTGACGTTACACTAAACACACATTTCTTTTGATTTAGTCTCACCTGGTATTCACTTAACCTTTCAAAGATGCTCCTTAAAATTATTGGATAATCAACTCTTGTTTTTTATTTTACTAGTATGTCATCCACATAATCTCCCATGATGTCATGTAAAATGTCATGGAAAATAACTGTCATAGCTCTCTGATAAGTGGCACTTGCATTTTTAAGGCCAAATGACATGACCTTATAACAAAACACGCCCCATGAGGTAGTAAATATTGTTTTGGGTTGATCTCCTTTGGAAATCTGTATTTGATTATAACCAAAAAATCCATCCATTAGGGAGATAATTTCATATCCCACTGTAGAGTCAACAATCATATCAATAGTTAGTAGTGGAAAGTCATCTTTTGGACATGATTTGTTTATATCACGAAAGTCTGTACAAATTCTGATTCCCAGGGTATTTTTAGCAACCAGTAAAATTTTTTATATCCACTTTGAATGGTCAATTGGTGTGATAATACCGACTTCTAAGAGTTTTTGAAGTCCAACTTTGACCGGTAATGTAACTTTGGGGTGTATTTTTCTTAGATCTTGTTTTACTGGCATTACATCTAGACGAACCACTACGTGGTGTATTATAAGGGAAGGATCCAACCTTGGCATATCCATGTATGTCCATGCAAATATATCTTGGAAATCAATAAGAAGTGTTGTAAATAATTATATTTCTACTCATGTTAAACTTGCACAAAGTTGTAAGAGTTTAGGGTGCTCACTTGTACCAATATTGATGCTAATGGTGTCTTCTACTAGCATATTTTATGTTTCTTTTTCTTGAAAAGATGTTGTAGGTTGATGTACATCATCTGTTTGATTTGAAGGAGATTCCCCTCTCTCCAGTGCCTCAGAAAGGTTTTCACTAGGAGATATGCCCTTTTTCTTTTTATTATTTCTCTCTTTTTCATTTTATGTTTCTCAGATAATGCCTTAGTGAGGTTTTTACTATGGGAAATTTTGTTTTTAATTTTTTAATTTTTCTTAATCTTGTGGACTGGGGCACTCTAGTTCTTCATCAAAATAATTTTTTGTATCTAGGTTGATATCAAATCCATTTTTGTGATCGGAAAGGGATATAGGGTCTCGAGTCTCAAGGAACTCTTTGATGGCCTCATCGTTTTGGAAGAGATCCATGGATATGTAATTTAATTGGTCCTGGTTTATGAGACTAGGATGTGTAAGGTCAAAGTCAATGGTGTAGATGGAAAGGTTTTTGAGTAGAATAGTGTCGGCTAAGTCATCAAAGAGGCTATGTGTGGAATTTGTCTCAATGTTCATGTTAGTATCCTCATCACTATTTGATACATCAAATAATACATGCATAGTTTCAAATGTTTTGAAACCTAGAACATAACGATAGATATTTTCTGTATACATGTAGGATCAAGGAGACCTTGTTCATTTTTGTTGAGTCCTTTACCTTTCAACTACATGTTCTTCATCATTTTATGAGCTTTATTATAGTTAGGAGATTCATAGCATGTAGCCAACTGATATTCATACAACCAAGAGCTCGTAGAACCCTGAATGTGTTCATATTTTAGATATCGGTATAATTTCCAAGGAGTTATACCAATATTATAAATGAGAGCCTCTTTGAGGTGGGTGTTGGAAATTCCAAGCGTTGAGAGGGGGGGGGTGAATCAATGTTTATACAAATTTTAACCCACAATTCAATTTCCTTAACTTAGATGTATTGAAAAACAAAAAATCATACACAAGACATAAAAGAAAAAGAACACATGAGAGACACAAAGTTTAATGTGGGAAACCCTTCACACGAGAGAAAAACCCACTAAAACCAAGAACTAGGCTGGAAAAAATGTCGTGTAAAAGTTACATTGATTTCACATTGAGCATCAACTCAACTTGGAGCTAAAACTCCAAAATTTAGTCAAGCTTCTACTTGACCTTTAACAAGCTTCAACTCCCAACAATTCAACCAAGCTTTAACTTAGCCTTTTGTAAGCTACTACTTACAAGGAAGCTTCAACTCCCTGATTTCTAAGCATTCAACTTAGGCTTCTATGTAAAATTTTGATCACTTTATTGTGTTGTCTTCTACAACTGATTATGACCACTTCTTCAGATCAACATCTTCTCTTCTCACACTCTTGCATCTGTACTTTTATATTCACTAACTGATACAAAAATTTTAGACCTCAAACCATTAGATTCATTCTTGTATTTCACTATGTTTGCATACCTTCACTATACCTTCAATAGCACCTACATCAACAACAACACCATTTCACACAATTAGATGTTAAAAACATAACTACAGTCATCTCACAAGTCTCTTGCACTTCACCTTTCACAAAAATTTACCACTTCAACTTCATTAAACAATTCGAATTTGAGAAGGGGAAGATGACATTACACAACCTGTCCTCTTACAATGATTATCTTTGATTTCATGTCAATTACTTATGAAAACTTTACACAACTTTTCATGGCAGTTAAATGCTTCATGTGGATAAAAAATACACCCAAATTCATTGTCCAACTGAAGATATTCCTTCTGCAACTCAAATCTAACTTCTGACACCAGTTTTGTAACTACAATGTCATAACTTTATCTTCTTCTTTTGGCGAGTTGTTTTTGTTTATAACTAACCTGACCATCCACCAAGTGGTATAAACATGTGAGCACATTATAATGACCCTGATTAACTAAAATAAAGTATATGGAATGTATATATATTTATAGTTAATCTAAACAAGATACAATAATGTAATAACTAATATGAACTAAAACAATGATGTTAAATAATCCTATTTAATATTTAAATAAGATGAAAGAATTAAAATAAGAGCGATAAGGTACTGACTTGAATATAACTTACCTTGTTGTGTGTTGGATTTGAATAGGTTGATATGTGCACTGGACTAGATGTGGAGATGTTGTTATGGAAATTACAAAAGTTGGAGATCTACCTAAACTGGGGCGCCTAAGGTCACCCTGGTTTATATTCTAGGTGCTCTAGTCTACAAAAAACCTTAGGATCTGGTTCCGATAGTGCCACTAGGTCTTAGCAGTATCTTCATCTCTGTCACACTGTTATCACAATATCTTCGCTTATGTCGCCAATAATCTAATATGAATATCTACCTGTAAAACCCCATACAAAGCATCAACTCCTAAAAAATAAAGATGCAAATGAAGGGGTCAGACTGACCTTAGCCTCCATAATGGTGGACTTACAACTAAGTGTTGTACTACATTCCAGACCCAATGTAGTTCTGTGTGCTTGTGTGTGTAATTTTGTGCCTAGGGTTCCTGTACGTACCCAAAATTGTAGGGTACTATACTGCTAGAACAGTGTAACAAGTGCCCCAATGATGATACAGGTCTCCTTGCAAGGTGTTCGAGATCTGGAAAAGCCCTTGGAGCATGCGTTAACATCCCGCATGCCCCGTTTAGCCCCCGTGCCCTTTGTTTTCCCCTTTTTTCCTTCTTTCCTTGGCCTCTTGACCTTCAGTGACGAAACTACCGCCCTACAGGGCGGCGGTCCTGTAACCGCCGCCTTGCTCAGAGCGGCAGTCCTGTGCGCGTTTTCCAGAATGTTCTTTGACGCGACTCGCGTGAAATATCACGATTCACCAGCTTTTCTTTGCTGACTTGGGCATGCATTTATGTTTTTGGTCCCCTGGAATAGTGTTTTTCCTTTATTTATTGTTTAGGAGTTCAATTTGGTTTTGGTTCTTGGGTGTTTGAATTCCTATAAATGTATGGTTTGTGCACATGCAAATGGTCTGGAGTTTTTGGTCTGAAGCTTGGCTGGATTTTGAAGTTTGATCTTTGCTCTCATTCCCTCATTTTAGTGTTTTAGTTAGTTAGCTTGTTTAGAAGCCATAACTTGAATTCACTTGCATCTTTTGTTAAATTGCTCAGCTGTTGGTAAGCCATAGACCCATCTTGTGCAGGCAGCACTGTCATTTCATCCAATCCAGTTAGAAGCTTACCTCTGAATTTCTCTTTGCTGTAGATTTACTTTCGTTGTGTCTTAGAGTTCTTAGTTCAATTCATTATTTGCCTGGTTAGCTTTATTCAGCTGTTGGTAAGCCACATATCCAACTTGTGCAAACAGTGTTGTTTTTTTATCCAATCCATTGGAACATGATAGCTTAGGAAGCCATTAAAGTTGCAGGTTTTGCTCTTCGTATAGGATAGTTATAGGTTCTGGTCGCTTCATGTTGCATGACTTGCATTAAAATCCCGCTAGGAATCGCATAAGCCAAGCTCTTTACTCTTGCGCTATCCCTCTCCTACTCGCATTCTTGGTCTACATTCTGAGCTGTCCTTATCCCAAAATCTACTCCTATCGGTGCTAGCATTACACGCTTTTCTGGATCCACGTGAACACGAAAGAACGAAGAGACCATACTGAGGGGACGAGATCACACACACCATCGGATTCGCCACTGTTCTGCGGAATCTAGGTTTTAAATTTCAAAGTTCTAGTCAGAATCATATCAAATAGAGTAGTTAATCACTTTATTTCAGTAAATTCTATTCTCGATATTTCCAGGGAAGCTGTGGGGATTGATAGTTTCTGAGAAACTATGATTCACTCCTCACTTCTGAGGTAGGATCGAGAATCTTGCAGATAGATTAGACGAGCTATTTTACTTATTTAGAATTCTACCAAATCGCACAGGCAAATAAACACACTCGGTTATCTTGTCTGTTTTAAAATTATTGTTTAGTTATTATTTCTAGATATGCTTAAAATAGTTTGCTTTCCTTAAAATTGTTAGAATATTTCTTAGAAAGATAAAAGTTATATGCAGTTAGATTTATTTCACGTAGTTAGAATTTGTTTCATTACAGTTAGATTGCATTTTGTTTTGTATGACAATCACGGGACCTCAAGAGCCCAGGGAATATATATTTGAGCCAATCGTGCCTCAACCAAACCTCATCACAGCGATAGTTGACATAGACAAAAATCTCAGGATACAAGTATTCCAAACAACCACAGATTTACAACTGATTAGTTCACAGTTAAGAGGATTAAACATAGAAGACGACCAAGCACATGTGTTTTGGTCAAGACAGCCAAACTACAGATTACCCTAGAAAACATCCATATGACTGTAGAAGGGCTCGAAAGAGAACAAACATTCCGGTGTAATCCTTTAGTTCCACAGCCAGACGCTGGAGACACCCTCGTAGATATAGATACCAGCTTAAGAATCCAGGTCGCAAGAACGCCTGTGAGGTATTCTGAGAAGATTGCACAACTGTTGGTTCTAAACATAGAAGCTGAGAAAGCATACGATTACTGGATACTAGGGATTAGAACTTGATCTCGTGTATGACCATAACAGGACCGTAACAACCGAGAGTCTATGGTTGTGATCCACAGATCCCACAGCCCAACGAGTCCACAGGTCAATCTGATATAGACGCTAGCCTATGTACCTTGGTATTCAGGTCCACTCCACTTCCACCTATCATCATCGAACAACTGTCATTATTAGATACAACGGCTAACGAAGCTAGGGAATTTTGGACTAGGCCAGAAAATCATCCGTAGAATCGATTGTATTCATCATCCACTATATGACCTTATCAGGAGATATACAGGAAACAATCCCAGGTCATTTTCCACGTATTCCGCAACCCATAGATCGAATCACGCCAGAGCTCGATATTGATTGGAGCCTTTGAGCAGTCATCCTCGCTGATCGATCTATCACACCACTCCAAGTTAGAAGGGCCTTCTTTACCTTAGATTCGTAAATTCCACTAGTGCGTGTCGAAGACATTAGACTGCCTAACTAGTTTTTTTGCATATTCTACCCCCCACCGGCTGTCTCGGCACGACCTCAAGAGGTCGGGTACACAGAAGAGTCACTTGTAAATTCTCACGCTCGCCTGTTGCTTTTCTGGCGTACAAAATTGGTGAACCCAACGTGAAACAAACGAAATTAGTGAAGCTGACGTAAAACTTCCTACTTTCTTGTTCAGAGTCATAATATCACACTTCCTTTCGCAAATCACCTTCGCTCCTTCCCATTATTCTGCGGGTATTCATATACCCCCCGAATATGTTGGGATTCGATGCATATGGCAGACCCCTCTTGGGTCTTGAGGCATACTACGCCCAACAGAATAGGTAATCATCACCCTCGCTCTCAGTATGGGGCGACAACTATTCAACTAATCAGTTGTCAACACAAACCCCAAGAATCAGATATAGTTCATCTTTTCAAACTGAGGAGTTAGATCAACCCCCTCGAACCCAATAAACAGAGCCTTCAGGTTCAAACAATATGACGTTTACCAGAGAATCTGGTTCGTCTCCTCAAATACTACTCAGACCACAAATTAGTAGGCAATCGGATCCATACCTTGTCTTAGACGATGGACAATCAATACCTTATCCTAGGAGTGAATAATGCTCCCAGGGTATGTACCCACCTATAGGAGGTTTACAAGTACAACCCGAGATCTCTTTTCAAGAAAATACCTCTACAGGAAATATTCTTGGAGATACTTGGCAAGATAGCGATCAGTTCATGACAGGCTATCACATGCCTATACAACACCAGGGTATACAACAAACGCCACTCAGGAAAAGTACCGTGACTTCACCGAATGAAGTCATTTCAACGTTAGTAGAAAGAGTGAGAGGGTTAGAACTTGCTCAAGCAAATCAAAATTCTCCGTTCATGCAAACGGGAAGTTCCAATCCTCCATATCACTCTGGCCAAGTAGATCTCCTCACAGGAGTAGGCACGTTAGGCATGCCTCCTCAATTTCCTCAACAAACGCCAACAAGGCCCACCATCTCTAACACTATTCCTCCCGGTCTAGTGTCAAACAATCCATTCCTCGACAATACCCCGTCCTATTTAAACATGTACTCTAAATCTCCACAAGGAGATATGTTCTCCTCTCCTAGCATGTTTGCTCAAACGCAAGGACCTAAGAGATGGTGGTGAGTAGAATGCTCAGTAACATAAAATGAATAGAGATGCAAACCTGAGAGAAGTCGTAGAAGCCCGTGTTATAGTAGAATGCGCCAATGTGTAGTAGGAGTGTGCCGATAGAACTAAAAAAAATGTGCTAAACCATGGATTAGTGAGTTGATCCATGTGACGTAGTGAACGTCAAGATGATGTGTACTAAATGAAAGTGATGATTAGGATCGATGATGATTTCAAATGTGGTATAATGATGAATAGATGGGTAGGGAGTGATCAATTCCCAACCCGAATGGTTGTATATGAATGAATAACCAGAGGATTTGGGTGTCATGCTATTCTCAAGATCTAACCACTGTAGACAGACTCAAATCAATTTTTTATGGTTTTTGGATCCAAATGATTTTGATCTAACAGTTGACCCATATAGGAGTGGTATATAAAAGACACTTTTGCCCCCACTCCACGAGTGTTTCCATAATGGGATATCTTCCAAGTTATGTCATTTGGAAGCAAACATGAAATGAATAATGGATACTAAGTTAGGTATTCTGGAATCAAGCGCAAAAAGTGAGAAGGCTTCCAAGTTATGTCATACGGAACCAAGCACAACATGTAGAATAACCTCCCAAGTTTGGTCATCTGGGAAAAGTGATGAATGTAATCTCCCAAGTTAGGTCATATGGGAGGCCACACATAACTCCCAGGTTAGGTCATTAGGGAGGTCAATTGTGTTGAAATCGTATTAATTAAATGATGTCAATCTGTTAGAAATTGTGAACGTGTTAATTGATTGATTGATCAATTGGTTACTCGTGGAGAGATTTTACGCAAGTTGCCCCCATGTTAGGTTATTAGGGGGAAGTCGATATAAATTGGTGAAATATCATGTGAAAATATTTTTAATCACTTTTTTCCCCCAAGTTAGGTCATTAGGGGGAAGTGATGAAGTATGTATAGAAAAATTGTATGTTTATTGTCCCCAGATTAGGTTGTTAGGGGGAATTAATGGTGAATTGTCATGCAGTGAATTAGTAAATGTTTGAAAAATGGTGAGTTGGTAAGTTTGACTCATTTTTTGTAATTTAAGGGGAATTATAAGATGACCCCAATGATATGCCCCCCCTTTTGGTGAATGGGGAAGTGATTTGAAAAGAATGAATGCTATGTTGAAAGTAAGTTTGAAATAGATATGAAGTGGTAAAAACCACCAAAATGTATATAAATTTACCATAAGACAACATTGAAGATTAGTAACATGTGTGAAACATTTTCAATTTGGTGGTAAGCAGAATTATAAAAGGAATGCCACAAACAAGATGCAAATCAGAGTAGAAACGCTCAAGATATGACAAAAATAGTGTAGTGTGTATTAGTTGTAGAAATAAGCACAAAATAATGACTATAGGAAAGTAAGTGATGAGAAGTAACTATAAATAGTAAAGGGAAAAAGTGTTTAGGTATTGCATTTGTGATTTGTGTGGTTGTGAGAGTGTGCACGAAGTGAGTGAAGATGCCACAAGCGAGAGTAGCACGTCCTAGTCAGTTTGAGAGGGTGACGACTGTTGTAGCGTTGTGTACGACCGTGAAGTTGGTAAGTGCATCATTTTTCACAAAATGTATGGTGTAAATAGTTTCTTTGGTTAAATTTTTGAAAATTTGAGATTTCAGAATTTCTCAACATTTGATACTTAGATAAGAGTGGTGAGGGTCCTAGTGACCCCTAAGACAAAAGCACCTAGAATCAGGTGCTAGTGTCCTGCTCCTAGGTGCCCCAATCCTACATCTGGGTGCCCTAGTCTAGGATGTGTGTAGTTAATGTATAATGTTGCTAAACATGGTGCTAGTATGATAATTGAGTGTATGTGGTCTTGTAATGTATTTTAACATTGTGTTTGTTGTTGTTTTGTGGTGTGCAAAGGGATATCCACTCAAAGGAATTCCATGGTGGGTGGCATATGACTATGTTTCTTAGATTGGGTTTACCAGATGAGGATTGGGATGTGATGGAACGTGATGGCTTGTAGAACATAACATGAATGGGGGATATGTCTCATAATATGCCCATGTTTACTGCCCTATGTGAGAGATGGTGTGTGGAGACATGCACATTATGGTTACATACAGAGGAGATGACTATGACGTTGGAGGATGTATATCACATACTGTGATTAGCACTTGTGGGGGATAGGGTATAATTTATGTTGGTGGAGGATATCGAGTTGCAGATGCAAGCCGCAAGACGATATTTTGTGGGGACTCATGTATCTACTGAGTCCCATATTAACTTAGATGTTATTATGCGGTTTAGTGTTCTGCACTTGCAGAAGTTCATAACGGTTGTGATTGGATCATGTATAGCTATGGAGGGAGGAGGTGTGTGTGATGCCCATTTAAAAAAACCCACTACGGACCCAAGAAACAACCTAGGGTTAGTTAGCAAAACTATGGAATATATATTTTTTTGATTAGAAGTGTCTACAACCAGGGTGCAAGACAACCGTTGACACCAATAGGTTCCGAAACAAATCTAAAATAATAGAACACACTTTTCCTTTATTAACAATTATCAGAGGTCACAAGGTCCAAACTTTAGGGTTAGAAGTTTCAGTTAGGTTCAAGGGGTAAATTAACACCATACCCACTCTCAAATAGGCTTAGAGTTTTAAATTGACTTTTCTCACTTTAAACGCATTCAAAATTTCCCTAAATCATTCCCATTGGATAGGAAATTTTCCCACCTTTCCAATGATATAAATAAGTCCTCCTAACTCCTTGTAGAACTCTAGATATGGACCAGTGGACTTTAGGGGTTAAATTTTCCCAAAAGGGACACGTGTCGAGCAGGGAAGAAATCCCATTTTCCGGGTTGGCAGGTCGCAGGGTGGTGTTGGTGAATTTTCCCCCACGCGGGCGCAAAGTCCATAATTTTCCTTCACCTTCGAGGACATGTGTTAGGCTCAAGGCCAAGGTGAGAAAGGATGAAGGAAGGGCAAAGCAATGGAGGAAGTTGAAGAAATTCACCAAAGGGAAGAAGAAAATCAAATAGCACTTGCGCACCTGCGGGTCTGCTAGGGACACATGGTGCTCCATAGACCAATGCGGGGAGAAGGGAGAGGGACGAGCACGGTGACGGGGTCAGTTGGTAAATTTCACCAAAGGGTGGAAAAGGGGTGAATAGCACACGCGGGTCCGCGCGCCTGAAGAAGGGTCACACCAAGGTGAGGGCAAGAGTGTGGGGCCGTGGGGAAAAACTCAAATTTTTCCATAACAAAAATTCAAAAACTAGAATGGTCGGGAGGTTTTCCCCACCCCGCTATCACCCCATGCTACAACATGGTAGCCTTTGGTTGGTTACGAGCCGATAGGGGAAATTTAAAAAATTGTCCCCAAATTTTTTTTTAAAAAATTTGTAAGGAATTTTAATGGGAATTTTTTAAGCCATGGCCCTGCCAGGGAAAATTTGGGAAAATTTTCCCACCAAGGCAGGAAAACTTCAAAGGGCCATAACTTTTGCTAGGAAGCTCGGTTTTGGGCAAATAAGGACTTTCTGGAAAGATCTCAATGCCCTCTTTGCACAAGAATCATAAATTTTACATTTTAATAAATTTTAATGGGTAAATTTTACAAAAATGATCTGTAGGATTTTAAACAACCAACTGGTAAATTTTAACTTATAAAATTTATTCAATTTGGTCTCCTCCTTCACTCAACATGCCAAACAGACATGGAGAATTGATCTAGGAAGGATTTAAAGTGTTTTAGGGAGGTAATTTCACTTGTTTGATTTCCAATTTGAAATTTTTTCCAATAATTGACAAAAAACGACTGTGGAAAGGTTTAGGCTTGGAATTTGCAATGTTTAAATTATTTTCTTAGGTGTTCCTTGTCAATTTGAGTTCATTGAGGTCATAGCATGCCAAACTATATAATTTCCAAGTTGATTATTATGTGCAGGTTTGAACTGTACATTTTAATTAAATTTATTTGCCAGTTTTAAAATTTTACAAAGAGATCAAATTAAAAGAGGTCCATCTAACTTTTCATCATGCAAGTATGGCATTTCATTTCCAATCTAATCTAATACATTCAGTTGTTTTTAACAAACCATTCTAAATCAAAAGCAAATACTGAATTCCATTTTACACATTTCCAAAGATACAAAATACAACATTATTTCCACGTACATTTCTTCTTTTCAAACAGAGATCTAACTATCTCTTTTGCCATACAATGAAACATTGAATTCAATCCAACAATGCATATGAGAGAAGATCTTGCAATTCTTTATTGACTTCAATTATAAAACTCTACATCTTTCAAGGTTTGAAGGAAAATAACAAAATTCTATTTCTTTCCAATAAATAGAATAGAATATAATTATCCTTCACATTCGAATGTACAACTTTCACAATCAGTTACAACATTTATTCTTCACAAATATATATTACAATTTCATCCACTTCAAGTGGGAAAGGTTACAAATGAATTTGTTTCATAAAGGACAGTCAAAAATACATTTTTCTTTGCTCCAGAAAAACAACATGCAAGTTTTCTTTTTCTCCAAGTTGATCACAACAAAAGTGGGGGAAAGGCAATGCTCTCCACCCAACTAAGACATCCAATGAAAGGAGAAGCCATCCTTCATCATTGGCCCCCTGAGCCCCAACCACAATACAATAAGAGGTGTGATTCAACCCATGGCAACAACTGGCTTCCACAACACACAACATTCTTTCAACATGCATAATTCAATATAAAACACAGTCCAAACAAAAACAATAGTTTACAACTACATTTGAAAACAATCAAAACAAAACTCAGGCTTGATCATGCAAGCCAAAGGAGCAAGGTCTATGGGGGAAGCTACTTATGCCTCCCAATGGGAATTGGGCATCCACCTGTAACAAACTACCAATAAATTTCACCACACATATCCTTATGCCCCCCACAATCCCTCCTTATGCCCCCCACAGATTTCCTTATGCCCCCCACAAAGTAAGAAATGCAAGCTATTTCTTTTCCATGGTGGATCCCAAACCCAAACTCCCTCCACAAAATTATGATGCCAATGGCATTCCCTTATGCCCCCCACATGGATTCCCCATAGCCTTCTCCTACACCATTCCTATGGCAGTCTACCCAACCAGCCAACAAATACATAAAACATTCACCATTCACACAACACAACAAGAAAATAACAACATAAAAGAAGAGTTAAACTCCTACCTCTCCATGGTAGGATTTTGTTTCCAAAATAGCAAGCTTCAATGCCCAAAACACAGTCCCACAACAACAATCTCCAAGCATGCAAAGTTTCTCCAAACTCTTTCCAAAAACAAGATCTCCCAACACAAGAAAATGTGCCCCCAAAGAAGTTTGCAAAATGATTCAACAACCCAAAACAAGCAAAGAGTTTGAATTTTATAGAAGAGGGAAGAGAAGAGGATGATGTGGATCCATGTAGGATGCCACATCACACATCCTCAACTCCAAACACAAAAGACAAAATTTCATTCTCCCAAGCACAATAAAGAGGTGGGTGAAAATATGACAAATTACTTGCACACTCCAAAAGCCCACACCCCAAAGGACTACAAATTAAATAAAATGTAAGAGAGTGCAATCAAAACAATGCAACATGATTAATAAAATGCATTATAAAAGTCTAAAATCACCCATCCAACCATAAGTATGTTTGGTAAATTAAATTGATAGGTATAGGACAAGTTTTACTTGTCCCACAAGCCTCCAAAAACAGCCCCAAGGACAAATTCGAATTTCCAAGGAGGTGGAGTGTTTCATACTCCAAAATCTAACTTACACAACTCTTACACAAACTTACACATCCCTTACATATTTAATACAAAGAGCCAACAACTTCCATTATTACTTTCCCATATCCCAATTTGATTTATTTAAATTTTAACCATATGATTTCTCACATTAATCTACCACAATTTTAATTAAATAAAAGAGAGGAACACATCACTAATAAAATACATACAACAATAATAAAAATTAACCACATTAATAACTACACAGAACCCAAGGTCACAGATAAAGTTGATTCCCCCCCTTGGGAATCCCTAACAAAAAACAACACAACACAATAAAACAAGTTGCCATGGTGACCTTGTCAAATTCACCTAGAATTCCATTGTGGTTGGTCTCCAATCCCCCGATGTTTGTTGTGATTTTTAACCTGTAAAACAAAAATACCTCCTTCGGCCTCATGGCCATATCAGAACATCCAAAATGAATATAAATATAATCACAAAATCATCTAAATATGTGAATCACAACAACATCAAGGCAATTTTAACATTATCACATACAATTTATATCAACAACTATATCATCATCATATAATATCCATTTTCTAGATCTACTCATAATATCCAAAATCACATGTCTGAACAACATCCATAAAACATCCATGTCAAATAGTATATCATCATCCACATATGAGTGTCTCTAATAATCATCGTGCATCATAACCAAATCAAGATCAACAATAATCCATGATCAAATGTCTAACAACATACTAAATCAAAACATAATAATTTCCATAACGTAAACAACAATATCAAAATAAGCATCAAAAGGTGTCAAAGGGAAGTGGGCACTACATCCCCCTCCCCTTAGACTTGACTTCCTCCTGGAAGTCACTGGAACAAATGTGGAAACTGAACTCGTAATGAAGTAGCATCCTCCCATGTAGCTACAGTCTCATCATATCTGTCCCACTACACCCGAACCTGATCAACCTCTCTCCCTCAAAGGCCCAGTGTCCTGATCTAGGATGCAAATGGGCTCCACCATCACCTTCCCCTGATCCTACACCTGCAATGATGTCCAATCTAACACATGAGAAGGATCTGCAATATATCTCCTAAGAACTGAAACATGAAAAACATCATGTATGCGAGACAAGCTGGGTGGCAATGCTAGATGGTAGGCCAAAGGGCTGATACGCTCCAAGATCTCAAAAGGACCAATGAATCTAGGAGCTAACTTAGAACCTTTTCCATAATGGATAGGGCTCTTGTGTGGCCTGACACGAAGGAACACCTTCATGCCCACATCAAAACTACAGTCGATCCTATGCTGATCTGCATACTTCTTCTGCCTGTCCTGTGCCTCCTGCAATCTCTGCCTGATCAACACCACCTACTACTCCATGTCCTATAGAAGAGCTGGTCCAAGAGATACTCTGTCCTCTAACCTGTCCCAGCTAAGAGGTGTCCTACACTCTCTACCATACAAAGCTTGAAAAGGAGCCATGCCTATGGAACTCTGAAAACTATTATTGTAGGAAAACTCCACTAAGTACAGGTACTCCTCCCATTTAGAATGTTGATCCATCACATACATCCTGAGCATGTCCTCTAAAATTTGATTCACCCTCTCAGTCTGTCCATCTGTCTCAGGGTGATATGCTGTGCTGAAGTTGATTCTTGTCCCGAGGACATACTGCATAGTAGTCCAAAATGTGAAGTGTACATAGGATCGCTGTCATAAATGATCTTCTGTAGAATCCCGTGTAACCTGAACAATCTCATCCAAATATACTCATACCACTGCTCTAGCTGTATAAGTGGTATTCACAGAGAAAAGTGAGCCACTTTTGTCAATTTATCAACCGTGACCATAATGGCGTCGTGGTGATATCTCGACATCGGTAGCCCAATAATGAAATCCATGGAAATGGTGTCCCACTTCCATTCCGGTATAGCATGAGGATAAAGAAGGCCTGCTGGATGTTGATGCTTGGCCTTAACTCTCTGGCACTCTAAACATCGTGACATGAACTGGGCCACGTCTCTATGAAGTCCTCTCCAATGATACAACTGTTGCAAGGTGGCGTGCATCTTCTTCACCCCGGGATGGGCTGAATAGGGTGCACGATGTGCCTCTACCAAGATGTCTTGCCTCAAGCATCCATCTCTAAGAACATATATCCGACCTCTGTGCCTGAGAAGACCATCTGCCTCTAAGGAAAAACCATCAAAACTTACCCTCAAGGGGTCTCTATGACTTGATCTCTGCTCGTACTGCAATGTAGAAGCTGTCAAGAGGAAGCTACTGAAGAATCCTGCTCCGCAAATTTGTGCTCACTGAAGTGGCCATAGCCACATGTCTCCATCTGCTGAGAGCATCTACTACCACATTCTCCTTCCCCTTCACATGCTCTATCTCCATGTCATACTCACAAAGAAACTCCATCCAACGCCGCTGACGAGCGTTGAGATTGGGCTACGTGAAGAGGTGGTGAAGACTCAAGTGATCTATCCTGAGTGTGAATCTCCTACTAAGAAGAAAATTCCTCCATCTAACCAAAGCATGCACAACTGCTGCAAGCTCAAGATCATGAGTTGGATAATTAAGCTCATGATCTGTGAGTTTGTGAGACTCAAAAGCCACTACTCTACCCTCCTGCATCAACACACCTCCAAGTCCTGCTAAAGAAGCATCTGTGCAAACAAAGAACTCACCCTGTGGATCTGGCACTGCAAGAATAGGTGATGTAGTGAGGCACTCCTTCAGTGTCCTGAAGGCCTACTCGCATCTGTCTGACCAAACAAACTTCTTCCCTTTCCTCTGAAGGGAAGTGATAGGGTGCACAATCTGAGAGAAGTCCTAAACAAATCTCTGGTAGTAACCTGCTAATCCCATGAAGCTGTGCACCTCGGTCACTGTAGTGGGTGCTGGCCAATCCATAATGGCTCTAATCTTGGAAGGATCGATGGTGATACCTTCCCCAGAAATGATATGACCCAAATACTGCACCTCTGTCTGAAAGAATGCACACTTCTCCAAGTTCCCATAAAGCTGCTACTCCTGAAGACACTGAAGAACTTGGCGAAGGTGCCCCTCATGCTCCTCACATGTATGTGAGTATATCAAGATGTCATCTAGGAAGATGAGCATGAAGTGATCTAAGAAGGTCCTGAATACCCCATTCATCAGACTCATGAACACTGTGGGGGCATTAGTCAAACCAAAAGGCACCACTTGTGAACTCATAGTGCCCATATCTTATGTGGAAGGTGGTCTTATGAATGTCCACCTCCAAAATCCTCAGCTGATGGTAGCCTGACTTAAGATCAATCTTATAGAAAACTGTGGCTCCCTTCATCTAATCAAACAAGTCATCAATACAGGAAGGGGATAACGATTCTTGATCGTTACCTTATTCAGCTGGTGGTAATCAATACACAACCGCAAGGATCCATCCTTCTTCTTCACAAAGATCACCGGTGCACCCCAAGGGGATACACTAGGATGGATAAGGCCTTTCTCCAAAAGGCCCTCAAGCTGTAACTTGAGCTCACAGAGCTCTGGGGTGGTCATCCGATAAGGTGCCCGTGAGATAGGCTCTGCTCCAGGAACTAGATCTATATGAAAATCAATCTCACGTGGGGGTGGTAACCCTGGTAGCTCCCCTGGAAAGACATCTGCAAACTCTCTCAAAATGGGATGATCATCTAGTGATGGTCCACTAGACCCATCCTCTGATCTGTCACTAACTGTAACAGCATACATCTGACAACCCCGTCGCACACACCGCTTAAGCTACATAGTGGAGATGGTGTGAATAGAAATGGGTCTCCTGACCCCTGAAATCACCGACTCAACTCCCAAATCATCTGCACAAGATATAGTCTTGTGATAACAATCCATCCTGGCCCTGTGTGCAGATAACCAATCCATACCCAAAATGACTCCATACGAGCCCAAAGGAAGGATACAGAGATCTGAGGTAGTGGTGAAAGGTCCCAAATCCACTACACACTCCTTAACTAAGGAGTCTATAGAGATCTTGGCTCCAGAAGCCATCTCGACATCCCAAACTAAGACCCTGCCTAACTGCCACCAGCCTGCATCACTCTACTAAAGATGGTGCAATGAAAGAATCAGAAGAACAAGAATCAAACAATATAGAGGTAGGAATACCACCAATGCTACCTGTGGTCTCAATGACTGTGCTCTGATGCTCTTCCTGGTAGTTCTCAACCACTACATAAATCCTGTGGCTACGTCCCATGTCACCAAAAGTTAGCTCAGAGATCTGTGTCTTACCCTTGTTGTTAGGGTTCTGTGGGAAATCTCTCCAAAAGTGTCTAGTAACTCCACAACCAAAACATCCTCCTGATCCTCCCCAATGAGTAGCACCTCCAGTAGGTGCCCTGGAAGTCTGTGGTGTGGATCCTGATGATCTAGCTATGGTCTACTGAGGTCTCTGCTAGCAAGCTCCCACTGACTGAGCTCTAGGTCCACCCTGTGTCCTGATGGGACCCCTAGGAGGAGGCCCCATACTCTGACCTCTCTGTGCATCAGCTCTCTGTGGAGGTCTATGAGGTGGGTGGGACTACTGCTACTGCTGTGGCCTAAAGGATGACTATGCTAAACCCTGGCCACCACGAGGGAGAGGTACTGACCCCCTTGATCTACTATCCTGCATCTGCTGTATGTGGCTCCGGACTCGGTCTCTAGCCTGCTGGGTCTTTCCCCTGAGTCTCCTCTACTATATAGGCCTTCTCGATGGCCTCAGCTAATGTCTGTGGGTAGTGGATCCGCACTGCACCTCCAATATCTAAATTCAGGCCTTGGATGAACCTGTGAATCTGCACCTGCTCATCCTGCATGTACTCAACATACTGGAGTAGATCCAGAAATCTACTCTCATACTCTGCTACTAAAAGAGATTCCTATCAGAGGTCATGGAACTTGTCGATCCTTTGCTGTATGAACCTCCATGACAAATACCTGCTTCTGAATCTCTCCTCAAATAGCTCCCAGGTCATTGTCTTAGAATCTACATGGAGCTTCTTCTCCTCTGTCCTCCACCATACTCCTGCTCCATCCCTGAGTAGATGGATCACAACACAAGCTTTCGTGTTGCTAGAACAAGGACAAAGCTTGAAGTAACCACTCAAGCTCACTAGCTAGGCCTCTGCCTGAAATCCACCTATGTCACCTGAGTAATGTGATGGCCGAAGCTTCAGGATCTCCTTGATGTGATATGTAACTATGGTCTGATGACCTCTAGGTCTCTTAGTGTGCTCATCCCTAAGCCTAGGGCTCCAAGACCTCTCTCTATGCTTTGAAACTCTGTCATCCTGTCCCCTTAGTGGTGACTTTGATCTGGCTGACTCCACATGGGAGTTCTCTCCTCTATGCTCCTCGCTGGGTCGAGGAGATACCTAACCCTCAATGGAAGGGGCTCTGTCATGACTGGCTACATGTCCTCCTCCTAATCCTCCACGTAGAGCGGCATTGACATCCTGAAGAGTCTGCAAGATCTGGGGTAGGATAGCTGCTACACCCTTGATCTGATGGTGGTGGTGGTGGTGGTGGTAAGTCTGAGTCTATGTGAAAATTCCCCCACCCCATCTGTGCCTCCTGCATAGACCAAAGCAAGAGTTAGTTCATTTTTCTAGGTTTTTATTCAATTTCCATGTTTACTAAAAATATGCAATTTCTAAACTAAGTTGTTTTCTAGATTTAAAAAAAATGTGCTAGGTTTAAGTTCCATGTCCCAAGTTTTCTAGTGTGCCCAATGGTCCAAGATTTTGAACCACTACTCTGATACCAAGTGTGATGCCCGTTAAAACAACCCACTTGAGACCCAAGAAACAACCTAGGGTTAGTTAGGAAAATTATGGAATAATTTTTTTTGATTAGAAGTGTCTACAACCAGGTTGCAAGACAACTGTTGACACCAACATGTTTTAGAACAAATCTAAAATTACTAGAACATACTTTTCATTTATTAACAATTATCAGAGGTCACAAGGTCCAAATTTTAGGGTTAGAAGTTTCAGTTAGGTTCAAGGGGTAAATTAACACCATACCCACTCTCTAACAGGCTCAGAGTTTCAACTTGATTTTTCTCACACTTAATGCATTCAAAATTTCCCTAAATCATTCCCATTGGATAGGAAATTTTCTCACCTTTCCAACGATATAAAGAAGTCCTCCTAACTCCTTGTAGAACTCCAGATATGGACCGACGGACTTTAGGGGTCAAATTTTCCCAAAAGGGACACATGTCGAGCGGGGAAGAAATCCCATTTTCCGGGTTGGCGGGTTGCGGGGCGGTGTTGGAAAATTTTCCCCCGTGTGGGTGCAAAGTCCACAATTTTCCCGCGCCTCCGCGGGTCCTCTGAGGACACGTGTCAGACTTAAGGCCAAGGTGGGAAAGGATGAGGGAAGGGCAAAGTAGCAGAGGAAGTTGAAGAAATTTTCTGAAGGGAAGAAGAAAATCAAATAGCGCCTATGCGTCCGCGGGTCCGCCAGGGACATGTGGCACTCCATAGACCAACGCGGGGAGAAGAGAGAGGGACGGGCATAATGGTGGGGTCAGTTGGAAAATTTTGCCGAAGGGTGGAAAAGGGGTGAATGGTGCATGTGGGTCCGCGTGCCCATGGAAGGGTCACACCAAGGCTAGGGCGGGAGTGTGAGGCCGCGGGGAAAAAACTCAAATTTTTCCAAAACAAAAATTCAAAAACCAGAAGGGTCGTGAGGGTTTCCCCACCCCACTATCACCGCATGCTGCCACATGGCAGCCTCTTGTTGGCTACGGGACGGCGGGGGAAATTTCAAAATTTTTCTCCAAATTTTTTTTAAATTTTTTTTCTAAGGATTTTTAACGGGAATTTTTTGGGCTGCGGGCCCGCCAGGGAAAATTTTCCCAAATTTTCCCGCCAAGACAGGAAAACTTCAAAGGGCCATAACTTTGGCTAGAAAGCTCGGTTTTGGGAAAACAAGGACTTTCTGGAAAGCTCTCGATGCCCTCTTTGCACAAGAGTCATAAATTTTACATTTTGATAAATTTTAAGGGGTAAATTTTATGAAAATGACATGCATGCTTTTAAACAACCAACTGGTAAATTTTAACTCATAAAATTTATTCAATTTGGTCTCCTCCTTAACTCAACATGCGAAAGAAACATTGAGAATTGATCTAGGAAGGATTTAAAGTGTTTTAGGGAGGTAATTTCACTTGTTTGATTTCCAATTTGAATTTTTTTCCAATAATTGACAAAAAATGACTGTGGAAAGGTTTAGGCTTGGAATTTGTAATGTTTAAATCATTTTCTTAGGTGTTCCTTATCAATTTGAGTTCACTGAGGTCATAGCATGCCAAATTATATCATTTCCAAGTTGGTTATTATGTGCAGGTCTGAACTGTACATTTTAATTAAATTTATTTGCCAGTTTTAAAAATTTACAAAGAGATCAAATTAAAAGAGGTCCATCTAACTTTTCATCATGCAAGTATGGAATTTAATTTACAATATAATCTAATACATTCAGTTGTTTTAAACAAACCATTCTAAATCCAAAAGCAAATACTGAATTCCATTTTACACATTTCCAAAGATACAAAATACAACATTATTTCCATGTACATTTCTTCTTTTCAAACAAAGATCTATCTCTTTTGCCATACAATGAAACATTGAATTCAATCCAACAATGCATATGAGAGAAGATCTTGCAATTCTTTATTGACTTCAATTATAAAACTTTACATCTTTCAAGGTTTTAATGCAAATAACAGAATTATATTTCTTTCCAATAAACAAAACATAATGTAATTATCCTTCACATTTGAATGTAAAACTTTGACAATCAGTTATAATATTTTTTCTTCACAAATATATATTACAACTTCACCCACTTCAAGTGGGAAAGGTTACAAATGAATATGTTTCACAAAGGATAGTCAAAACTACATTTTCCTTTGCTCTAGAACAAAAACATGCAAGTTTTCTTTTTCTCCAAGTTGATCACAACAAAAGTGGGGGAAAGGCAACGCTCTCCACCTAACAAAGACATCCAATGAAAGGAGAAGCCATCCTTCATCATTGGCCCCTGAGCCCCAACCACAATACAATAACAAGTGTGATTCAACCCATGGAAACAACTAGCTTCCACAACACACAACATTATTTCAACATGCATAATTCAGTATAAAACACAGTCCAAACAAAAACAACAGTTTACAACTACATTTGCAAACAATCAAAACAAAAATCAGGCTTGATCATGCAAGCCAAAGGAGCAAGGTGTATGGGGGAAGCTACTTATGCCTCCCAATGGGAATTGGGCATCCACCAGTAACAAACCACCAATAAATTTCACCACACATATCTTGATGCCCCCATAATCCCTCCTTATGCCCCCCACATATTTTCTTATGCCCCCCCACAAAGTAAGAAATGCAAGCTATTTATTTTCCATGGTTGATCCCAAACCCAAACTCCCTCCACAAGAATTATGATGCCAATGTCATTCCCTTATGCCCCCCCGCATGGATTCCCCATAGCCTTCTCCTACACCATTCCTATGGAAATATACCCAACCAACCAATAAATACATAAAAACATTCACCATTCACACAACACAACAAGAAAATAACAACATAAAAGAAGGATTAAACTCCTACCTCTCCATGGTATCTTTTATTTCAAAACAATAAGTTTCAATGCCCAATACATAGTCCCAAAACAATAATCTCCAAGCATGCAAGTTTCTTTAAACTCCTTCCAAAAGAAAGAGCTCCCAACACAAGAAAATGCGCCCCCAAATAAGTTTATAAAATGATTCAAAAACCCAAAACAAGTGAAGAGTTTGAATTTTATAGAAGAGGGAAGAGATGAGGATGATGTTGATCAATGTAGGATGCCACATCACACATCCTCCACTCCAAACACAAAAGACAAAATTTCATTCTCCCAAGCACAATAAAGAGGTGGGTGAAAATATGAAAATTTACTTGCACACTCCAAAAGCCCACACCCCAAAGGACTGCAAATTAAATAAAATGTAAGAGAGTGCAATCATAACTTGTAACATGATTTATAAAATACATAATAAAAGCCTAAAATCACCCCTCCAACCATAACTATGGTTGGTAAATTAAATTGAGAGGTATGGGACAAGTTTTACTTGTCCTACAAGCCTCCAAAAACAACCCCCAAGGACAAATTCGAATTTCCAAGGAGGTGGAGTATTTCATACTCCAAAATCTAACTTACACAACTCTTACACAACTTACACATCCCTTACATATTTAATACAAAGAGCCAACAACTTCCATTATTACCTTCCCATATCCCAATTTGACTTATTTAAATTTTAACCATATGATTTCTCACATTATTCTACCACAATTTTAATTAAATAAAAGAAAGGAACACATCACTAATAAAATACATACAACAATAATAAAAAGTAACCACATTAATAATTACACATAACCCAAGGTCACATATAAAGGTGATTTCCCCCATGGGAATCCCTAACAAAAAACAACACAACACAATAAAACAAGTTGCCATGGTGACCTTGTTGAATTCACCTAGAATTCCATTGTGGTTGGTCTCCAATCCCCTGATGTTTGTTGTGATATTAACCTGCAAAACACAAATAACTCCTTCGATCTGATGTCCATATTAGAACATCCAACATGATATAAATAAAGTCACAAAATTACCCAAACATCGAGGCAATTTTAACAAAATCACTTACAATCTATATCATCAACTATATCATCATCATATAATATTCATTTTCTAGATCTACTCATAATATCCAAAATCACGTGTCCGAACAACATCCATAAAACATACATGTCAAATAGTATATCATCATCCACATATGAGTGTCTCTAATAATCATCGTGTATCATAACCAAATCAAGATCAACAATAATCCATGATCAAATGTCTAACAACATACTAAATCAAAACATAATAATGTCCATAACATAAACAACAATATAAAAATAAGCATCCAAAGGTGTCAAAAGGGAAATGGGCACTACAGTGTGGGAAGATTGTATAAGATGCATGACATATGCCAGCGGATAGAGGAGGAGGGCACTAGATATGTGTGGGCATGATGTATGTTGGCCCACCTGTATCGCGATCGATACCAATTTACACAGGACGAGCATGGTGGAGGGATATGAGCCACCACACTATTGCATGTGTGGGCATATGAGCATATAGTTGTGTTTAGACCAGTTGTAGGTCCACAAGGGGAGTGGGCTAGGCTAAAGATATTCATGAGGAGGTGGGTTGACATTCATGGCAGGAATATGGATACATATACTTACATGACACTTATAGATAGGATAGTGCTCAAAGAAGTTATGTGGAGGTCATACCATGACTATGGGGGATGGCCCGAGGATGCTACAAAGTTGTGATGTATTCAGAGGACTATGTGGCAAGAGAACCACTTTCCAGGTGTGGCGGAGATTTTCTAGGTTGAGAGGGTGTCACAAAAGTTTGACATTGCTCAGGATGTTCCCCCAAATCCGTATATATGGTTGAGAGTGATCCAAAACCGAGGGGTTTCAGACTTAAGGAACAGATTAACAAATGTGCCAAATGAATTGCAAACAACTATCTCTGAAAAGAGATGTAAATTACTCAAAGACTTCGAAATACATCAATTATCTCTGCCAAGAGATGTCTATCTCTTCTCCCGGTTACATATGTATTTATAATACTTTATAAATACGAAAGGACACCTAGAAAGATGTGGAAGGTCACCAGTCTCGAGGGAGGCGAGGTGTTTCATCTTCCAAGACTTACATGTGCACTAATTTTGCGAAACATACTATTTTTAGAATTTACTATTTTTAGACAGCAGTACAAAAATCACAATTTGGGCCCCTTAAACGCGGATTTCGGGGGTCAAACATTTCCGAAAAAAGTTTGCACCTTCTCATCACATTCTACACATTCCAAGCTTTCTGTTGCCTTTTGAACGGAGTCAATCGGAGCTACGGTGCAAAAGTTATGGTCTCTGGAAGTTGCGCCACTAGAATTGCTGCCTGGATCAGAGAGCTATCAGAGAACCTAGGTGGGATGGTGTTAGGCTAGGGCCCATGACAAAGAAGCTAGCACCGCTAGGGATGGATGAGGTAGATCCAACAATAACAATTATTAATGGAGATGACGTGGGTTACACCGAGGAGTATTGTGCATGGTGGGAAACTCATTGGTGGGTATTGTTGTACCCATTATTCGTACGTCCCTTTGAGTTACTGCATGGAGGAGGAGGAGAGGAGGAAACACATGCCCCCAATCCTATAAAAACAACCATAGTTAAACGTAAGTATTTGTATAATAGCATTGTGCACCTTGTTGTTTGCCTATATTGTGTTGTATAATTGTCTAACATGGTGTAAGTTGTATTTGCAAGTGATGCATATTGGTCATTATTCGTGGACACATCCATCCACATCTTGACGTAGAATGTGTTAACCGATGTCCTAGGCGGAGGTATACTAGAGCATGTGGATGATATAATGGGTGAGCATGCCCATCTATTTGAGCTAGTAGCCTTAGTAGCTGCGATGTTTACAATGTTGCTAGGAGAGAGGGATGAGGCATGCGAGGAGACTCGATGAGCCAGGGAGACGGTAGGTGGTGGTCCCTTAGCCCAGGATTTGTTTGCATGGTCTGTATATTTGTAGCGTCAATTCTCAGAACATGATACTAAGATTACCTTATTGTAGAGGTAGGTTGAGAGGTATTAGAACCATAAACAATGGTGCCACATTGGTGGAGAGACATCTAGTTATAGGGCTCTTATATTACCCGAGAGTGATGACAATGATGAGGTCTTATTTGGACTATTGTATATGATGTGGGGGCCTTCCCCCAATTATGAGATATGTGTTTTGATGATGATTGTACTTGCCGTATATGTATTGACACATGTTATTGATATATGATGAACGAATATTGTTATCTATTGATGTCGCAATGTGATAGATGATGTATGATTCTATGGTTATTGTTTGTGTGGTGTATTGTTTGATAAATGTAGATTTTCCCTATAACATTGGTAATGGTAGAGAGTATGTGTATGGTGAATGATGATAATAGGTAATAAATGTAATGTTATGGATGAATGTGTAGTATGTAGCGTGTAATTAGCATAATGATGATAGTAGAATAGATGAAAATGTATGATAGTAAAATTAAGATATCATAATGAACAGATGCAAACTTAATGTAGTCATAATATGTTAATATGATGAAAGAGGGATGATTAATGATGCCCCCCAATGTGTGAATGGAAAGGCTCATGTAATTAAGATCCCTTAGCAGTCAAGGATGAGCCATGTAAACAAGAGTGCTTCATCGGGAAATGATTGAGTGTGCTAGATGAAATGACAAAGTGTGTGATGAAAGGTTCTTAAAACTTATCCCTCAAAAGTCGTGTAAGAACTGTAAGAACACAAGTGAGTCATCGGGTAGTAAGGTGATAATAATCACCTACTAAAGACCAAGATGATGTGAAGCGGTGGAAGCGTGTGGTATAGATGCAGTATGAGTGTATGAACCAAACTGAATGTCATATGGAGTAACAATGGGATATGTAGAGGCCTATGGAAGCACATGTGATGGAGTAATATGAAGTGGTAGAGAGCATGGATCTGGTGGATGTAGTGAATGGAATGAATGTGATGGAAGAAGCGGTAGAGAACACGCATATGAAAATGATGAGTGACCTATAAACTGAGTGCCTGATGGAGAAGACTCTAGTGGGGTATGTCTATGCTAACATGGTAGAGGAGACAAAGATGCTCACGAGGGCCAAAGGAGATAATGCCCGTATCCTCTAGTTGTTGTAGTCTATCATGAAGTGTGAGGTAAT
The DNA here is from genome assembly GCA_019776745.2 of Taxus chinensis. Taxonomy (NCBI): domain Eukaryota; kingdom Viridiplantae; phylum Streptophyta; class Pinopsida; order Cupressales; family Taxaceae; genus Taxus; species Taxus chinensis. The sequence goes on from CM034154.1 coordinate 475,755,590, forward strand.
TATTGTCTCTATGGAAATTTATGTGATGGTAATTACAATAAGGTTGATCATGCTGGTGCTATAAGAAGTGTTGTGGATGATGTTGATTGGAGGGTAGGAAAATTAATCGCTCATTAAGTAAAACACACAACACATCATGTGGTCGATCATGAGGAGAGAAATGTAAAGGCTCACATGACCGAGGTGGAGTGGTAGGAGTAGTAGCTGGTCACGAAGCTAGAGAAGAAGTACACTTTGGTGGTGGATTGGGTTGAGATTATTATTTTTGTATGTGAGGCAAAGGTGGAGATTGCTTTGGATGCTCCACTAGAGGCATTGGTGGAGGTCTAGAGGAAGCAATGGCTAGAGAAACATGTGTAGGCTCAATGACATGTGATGAGAGAAGATCTTTTTCTAGGTCAATAACTTTATATCATAGGAGAATGAACTACTCACATGTATCATATTGTAATCTTTGCTTAAGTGGAGGAATTAGGCCACGATAAAAAATGAATTGCTTCTCTAAGTTAATAGGTTGGAATACAAGTTGATGTATGCAGGAATTGAATTGTAATATGTAATGTTTAACAGGTTCAGAGGAGCCCTGATGTAAAGTAGGTATGTGATTGTTAATGAGAAAATGACAGAGGAAAGTGTCCTCTGTATCATAGAAAGTACTAATATACCCAAAATGTAGATGGGTGTACCACTGTAATGCCTCGTTAATAAGACTATATCAAAAGGACTTAAGTAGTAATCTATCATTGGAATATGAGGCCATAAGTGAGTAATAATGTAAAAGATGAGCATGAGGGTCACTAGTACCATCAAAGCACGTGAAAGTAGGCATGCAAATATCTTAGGGGAAATGCAGAGTTATGAATCTTTTTAGGGACCAGATTACACTGTAATGAATTATTGTTAATAGAAGCGTAGTACACCCTACTTTCTAAAGTGTGAGAGTGAACTTGCGATTGAATCTGACCTACTACATGTATGAGAGAGATGATGTCATGTGAATGAATGGTGGAAGATGACAATAATGTATTAAGTGGTTGTAGTTTGCCATTATGGGTAATCATAGGAATATCAAGAGGTGATAAGGAAGATTATGATGCTGAGGGAACACTAGGAGTAGGAGTTGAAGAAGCTATAGGTGAGATGGATGAAGTAGCTATAGCTATGGTGGGACTAACATAAAAATATCCTTGATAGATGAAGTGATTGAAGGAGACATATCTATAGAAGAGGATGGACTAAGAGTGGCAGGTGAGGTAATAAGAGGTGAAGGAGAAGAGATAGATGGCGGTAAATTGTGCATGGTAGTAGATGTAATATCAGGAGAAGGTAATAATGGAGTAGGAGAGTCACATTGAGCCATGTAGAAAGAAGGATAACCTTGACTATCATTTTCCATGCTGATATCAGATACAACCTCAAGTGTGATAACGCTACCGAGGAGGATATCAATAGGATCATCAACATAATGTGAAGGAACATGCAAACTAATAGGAGATGTAGTAGGGGAACCAATATAAAAAGTAGTAGGATCATAAGAAGAAACTATATCAGTGGTTGGAGTAATAGAAGAATCAATGTGGAATTGTGAATGATTGTCAATACCAAACAAGTAATCAATAAGGGAATCATCTAAAGTCTCTTATGAAAGATCAGAAGGAGGATCACAGGTGACCATATGGCATAGTGTACAATGATTAAATGTAATTGGATCATAAACAATGCTAATGCATATAGTAGAATTTTTAAAACTAGTAGGCACACGTTGTTGGCCATCTAAGAGTTGTTGGATGTGATTGGGTGTAGGAAGCAGGACACTATATAGAGATTTGAGTTCGACTATGTCAGCCTCATCATAAATAGGGTTAACACTAAATTGGGACATGATGGGTGAAGAAATGAATGATCTTTATCCATTAGGGTTTGATTGGATCCTAGGGAAAACTATTCGAAAAGATGGGTTCACCAAAATGATTAACTAAAATAAAGTATATGGAATGCATATCTATTTATAGTTAATCTAAACAAGATACAACAATGTAATAACTGATATGAAATGAAATAATGATATTCAATAATCCTATTTAATATTTAAATGAGATGAAATAATTGAAATAAGAGGGATAAGGTACTGACCTGAATATCACTTACCTCACTGTGTGTTAGACTTGAACAAGATGATATGCGAGATGGATTGGATGTAGAGATGTTGTTATGGAAATTACATAAGTTGGAGATCTACCTAAAATTGGGTGCCTATGAGTGGGCGCCATGGTCTGTATTCTAGGCACTCTGGTCTGTAGAAAACCTCAAGATTTTGTTTTGACAGTGCTGCTAGGTCTTAACAGTGTCTTTGTCTCTGTCACACTATTATCACAATATCGTCGCTTATGTCGCCAATAATCTAATATGAAGATCTACCTACAAAACCCCATATAAAGTATCAAATCATACAAAATAAATATGAAAATGAAGGGGTCAGACTGACCTTAACCGCCATAATGGTGAACTTATAACTAAGCACTGCACTACATTCCATACCCAATGTAGTTCTATGTGTTTGTGTGTGTAATTTTGTGCCTAGGGTGCCCTAGCGCCAATGGCACAGAAGTAGGGGGAAATAACTAGATGTAAAGATGAAAATTGTGGCTAGAATAGAATGAATACAACCCTTTCCCACTATGCTTGTGTGATCCAGATGTAGAAGATGCCCAAATGCAGTCCCTTGCCTTAGTAGATAGCTACCCTTGATAGATGATAGTCTGCCCATAATGTAGTGAGTATATTATGTTTATATAGGGATATATTGTTCAAATTTCAACACTAATGACCCAAAATGCTGACTACTACCTAGGGGAATAAACAAGGAAATAAAAATGATTGAACTCAGAGAAACAAATTAGAACCAAGAGTTACGGAAACCAGGGCACCTAAAATCATAGACTGGGGTGCCCCGGGGTGCCCCAGTGCTACCCCAGGTGCCCTAGTTATAGACTAGAGATGAAAAATGACAAAATGATGAAACTTGACACTTACTGAGAGATGTCCAAAATTTTATAGATAACTGATGACTGTACCAGATAAATAACAATAACGACTGACTAACTGATGACAAGACTAGGGGATAGGTCATTAGTGAGTACTTTTATTACGCGAGATCCATTTATAAAATAACATACTTAGTGGTATAAATGTAATATTAAGTGCATGATTTTGTGACTATAGACCCTTCATATGCGTTATAACCTTTTCATATCCTTTCTAACTCGCCACTTCTCTCTCACACCTCATAAGAGCTTCAAATTACCATTAATGGAGGTAAAAAAATTACAGTCAAGGAGCGTGCTTCTTTATCATTGTTTACTTCAAGTTCTAGGTCCACAAAATATTTTGGAGAGTTTAAATTTATCTCTATATCACCTTCAAGTGAAGATAAGAGCTTCACCATACTCATTCAATCAAGAAAACACTGATTTGAACAAGCAAAATTTAGATTTGCACACCTAGAAAACTAGGCTTCCCTAAAAGAGGTATAACTTTGACTAAACATTAGTTCATGGAGCCTACCATAACTTTATAGAAAGGTATTAATCTTGTTTAACTTTTATTATCACCAAAAGTTTCAATTTAGGGATCTTAGCATGGAAAAAAGTGCATCTCAGAGACAACTATGTCTGTGTTTCAGGCCACAAAAACCAGTCTTATTCAAAAAGAATTCCAACACACACAAAAACTCATTTTCATGATGAAAAAAATATTGAAAAAATTCACATAGGACCTATACATCAACTTCAAGTACTCATTTGCATAGGTTACAAAGAGAAAAACACATTTGCACCTCCATTTATCATACCTACTTGATAGGCTTAAAAGGCCAGTTTTTCCATTGTAACTTGAAAACAAAAAATAACTCCAAAAAAGCAAATAATGTGCTAAAATATGTCATATGAGACTCATATCATTTTTCCATGGTCATAGATTGCTTAAATACCTTGCATTTGCATTGATGTTCTCTCAAATCAATTTGCCTATTTTTGCCTATTCTAGTCCTTAAGAAATAAGACACCTTATTTTACCTATATCATAAAATTTCTCCCAAATAATAGCTTAGGTGATTTCATGAACATCACTAAGATACTCCTTGTATCATCCACCAAAATTTTTAGCAAAGGTTCCTTTATAGATTTTGTCTGTGCAATGAAGTTCTCACAAAAAACCTTTTTCCTAGTGGGGTCCACCATGAGTCACAAAATCAAGACAATATTAAAATGTGATTTGATGAATTCTATTCATGCCTAAAATCATAAAAAAACAAAAAAAAAATCATTTAGAGGCCTAAACAATCAATTTTCTCCATACCGATTTAACTGGATTTGAGGAAGGCTTAAGATAACTTCACAAAAGTGGATAAAACTTTCTTATTTCTCATCCATTTGACCTCAAAAATTTTGCAACATATTTTTATCCTTGTTATCTTAAAATTTATCTCTTATTATTTATCCCAATAAGGCTCCACAATTTTTCTTGAACGCTAAGAAGTCATGGTGCTATTTTAGGAACTCTACTTAACCAAGTTTTACAAAAATACAATATCTTGAGAAAAACTCATCCTTAAGTCCTAATATTTTTACCACATCTTCATTACTACCTCCTCCATGAACTAAAATGATCATTTATCCTGGTTCACTTTGAAACTTCTAAAGAAATCTCATTTCTGCATGTTAAACCTACTTGTCCTAAAGGGCTGTTACACCAATGATCCTGAAAGTGCCTCTAATAGTTGAATTATGACATATAAATTCATAATTAGACTATTGAAAATGTAAATACACATTTCCCATGAATGAAATTTCTTTATTCAGCTTGTTTTGCATCATTCTCTCATGTTGGGTGCCTTAAATAGGCCAACTCGAGCTAGTTTACACTGCAACTCACCATGACTATCTTGTTCTTCACTTTTTATCCCCTTGAACATGTCCTATAATGTTTTTTATACCTTTAAGATGCTTCACTAGTTGCATCAAGTCTTTACTTCACCTTTCTAGGTCACTTTGCTAACTAGGCCTAAGGATTAGATATCCTGAACTGACCTAGTTTGACAAATCCACCTCATGTGCCCCTGTAATCATCATTATGAACATATTTCCACTTCTTATGCATGTTATACAATGTATGACATCATCCTTGAGTGTTATCACATTACCACCTTGCTTGTACATGTCACTAGCTACTCAAGATGTTTATGCTTCATTAGGTGTTCCCAAGCCACTGACTTGTTCTACCTTTTCTGAGTCATTCTAAGCTCTCTCTAGTTTTTTTACATCCTACTTTTTCATTAATATACCTTTAAAATCAATGAAAAATCATTATACACCTGCCAATAGTGGGAAGCACGAGGCTTACTATAACTGCATGGAGTTAAAGGTAATTTTCCAACATGTGAATTATTTTAGAATTCATATTCATCAATACCTTTGTCAAGGATATTAAGTTAATGTGGAGAAGAGGATGTAGAAGGTTGAAGTTTTAGAAGGATTTATAGATCAATGCAATTTTCATCTGTGAAGGGAATGATGCAAGGAGTTAAAGATCTATCTACAGAAGGGCAATAATTTACGGGCTTATATCTCCCCTCTAGGATTATAATATTTAAATGGTTTAGTATCAGCAAGTAGGGAAAACTCTTTTCCTTCATAAGGGAACTTAATGCACCAATGGAAGGTGGAAGGAATGTCTTGCATGGCATGAATTCATGGATGACTAAGAAGAATGTTATATGAGGTTTCAACATCCATAATATGACAAAAGGTTTCCAACATTTGAGGTCTAACATGATGGATAATGTGATTATACTTGAGGATTGCCTTTTGCTATTATCATAACCATGAATAGTGATGACATTAGTTCCTAAAATTTCCTCATTATGACCAAGGCATCTTAATAATTTCATGGAGAACATATTCAATGCGACTCCATTGTCTATAAGAACTCTTTTGATTTTATGATGAGATATAAATGCTTTAATATATAATGAATTCTTATTTTGGATATTTGGATTCAAACGGTTACGAGGACCAAATGAAAGAGTTGGACTACTAGGTGATAGATTTGTAATCAAGGCTTGGAAATGTTGAGTATTGATATCCTTAGAAACACCTGCATCATGAAGTGCATGAGTAAGGATGTCTCGAAGTGCAGGTGATTAATTAAGTAAGTCCATGAGGGATATTTGTCCATGAATCTTCTCCAATTATTTGATAATATTATATGAATCGGAGGAAGATTTAACATTGGATATTTTTGGATCAGTGGTAGATTGGGGATTAGGCATTTGAGGTATAGTTGATGTGGAGGGTTGCTTTGCTGCAAGTACCAAAAACTATTTTTTATCATGTTGTCACCGTATAATTAAGAGTATTGATTTTTATGGTGGCCATAGAGTTAGGTATATGTACTATAAGTGAAATGATGGAATTATCTTCAACATTGTTTGAAGATTGACCCTTGTCTTTAGATTTTTCTTCTGTATCATGTTTTGGAAAGGGGTCCTTGAACACATTTAGGTTATCATTTGGAATTTTTTGAATTAGATGTGTTTTTGATTTCAATATTTTTGCAGTCAATTAAATTTTGGATATAATGGTAGATTTTTATACAATGATCCGTATGGTGTTTGTTGATATGATGGTACTCACAATATTCATTTTCTTTGTACCATGTTGGTTTTGGTTTCCCTTCTTCGAAGGGTCTTGAGATGGGATAGATGATCATATCCACACTTGCTAAGTGACAAAATATGCTAAAAATACTTTCTCCAAGTAGCACGAATTGTCTTCGTTTGAATTCACATGGAGCAGTTTCCTTACTAGGGGTTATGATTGGTTGGTTGTTTGATTTGTTTGGTTTTGATTGATGATTTTGCATGTTTTGAACATGGTGAGAATTAATGATCTTGTCATTTACAATGTTTTAGTTTCGATTGAAGAATTTTGATTTTGATGATTGCCCTTATTAGGTTGATCTTTTGAATGGGTTTTAATTAATCCCTTAACAATGAGAGCCCTTTCGATTTGTGCTCATTTTTCAATTACTTCCTTGAAATTGGTTGAACAATGCATTTGCATTTGGAATGATAATTCTTGATTGAGATTTGGGATGAAGATGCCTACCAATTGTTTTTTGGTTATGGGACAAGGGAATCAACTTGCAATCCCTCTCCATTTTTGAATAAATGATGTGAATGCCTCATTATTACTTTTCTTGGTATTGCAAAGGTCCATCATAGTGACTTAAAAATTTAGGTTAAAGGAGAAGTGTTTAGTAAATTACTCTAATAAATCAGCAAAAGTAGTGATTGAGTCTTTTGGAAGGTGTAAAAACTAATCTAAGACTTGTCCTTCTAAACATTTTGGGAAAATACTCAAGAGGTAGATGTTTTTGTAAGCTACTTATTGGCATGCCACGAAGAACTCTTTAAAATGTTATTTTGGGTCATATTTTCCTTTATACTGGTCAAATTTAGGGGTTTCGAATGATTAAGGAAATGGTATGTGTAACCTTTCTTTATCAAAGAGATAAGGAAAAAACTCTTCAAATTTAAATTGTTTTGTTCACTTTTTCATTCCCATTATCATTTATTTAATGTTTTTCCATTCTTGTGTGAATGAAGACTTTACTTGAGGGATGACCATGATTGTTTCAGTTTCTTGATGGTTGTTTCAGTTTTTCTATGTTGTTTTTGGAAACCTTAGAAGCCTTATGAGAACAGTCACTTATCATATCATGGATTTTTGGTAACAAGGATTCATTGGATGCATCTATTGAACTACTAGATTTTTTATTTTTTACTAGATTCAAGTTTATCGAGAAGATGTTTCAAGTTCTCATCATTTAAATTTGAAGGTAGTTTAGCTCTCATTTCTAAGAGACAAAGAAGATATTGATGTTTGTTTTGTATTAAAATTTCATCAATTTGCTATTTTTATTCTTCTATAATATCAAGTTGTCTAACTTCTTCCTCTTCATCATAACTATCTTTTCCAAGGGCAATCCTATCAAAATTATCAAATATATTATAGATTTTGTTACAAGTAACCACTATTTTGTACCAAAGGGTAGGAAACTAAAGTGAGAATTGGTTTTTGATTTTGAAAAAATTGAAAAGTTGGATTTGGTTTGATTTGATTGTTTTGATTTGATTCAAATTTGATTGATTTTCTTATATTTGGATGTGTGTATCCAAAGTATAAGACTTTGATTTGATTGCATTTTCTTAAATTTGGATGTGGGTATCTAAGTATAAGATTTTTTTTGAGATTTGACAAATCAAATGTTGATTTTGATTTGATTTTGATTTGGATTGGATTGGTTTTGGATTAGAATATATGCTAATTTTGATTGGATCGAATTTCCAAAGGATAAGACTTTATTTGACTGAGATTGTGTTGTAGAACACAAATTCTAATTTTGATTGGATTTTAAATACAAGTTTTTTGGATACAAAAAGAATATTTTCAAACAACAAACAAACAATGATTTATTTATTTATTTTGGTTTGATAGGAAAAATACCGCTGGGAAATGAAAATATTTTATGAAAATTTAGCAAGAAGAATGTCATGAAAATATCAAGTGTAAATTTTTCAGTATGAAATTTTGAGAGGCACGAGGGGCCTAAGGACCCACTGGGTAAGGCCGCGGAGCCTAGGTAATGGAATGCATGCATGTAACCTAAAATAGCGAAAGAAAAGGAAACTTTGTCATTCAAAATATCCTAAGTTATTTAAATGGACATCTCGCAAATAACTCAGAATGACACAGTCAATGCCAAGGGATCATCATAGAGATTGATAATATGAATTTTGCTCAAAATTAAAGGAGAACACATGCAATCTGTTGAGATTTGTTAAAACATAATTCCCAAGCCAAAATAAAATGAAAGATTCTAAAATATATTATGAGGGTTATTTTAGGCAACAATATTCAATAATGGGAGCACCCTATACCCAAGAATTAGGGGCCTTAGTCCCATGACCATTAGTGAAAATCCATCATCTTCCTGCAACAAATTATTTCACCATCGACATCCAATCCTAGTATGTCACCTTTAATTGAAATACCAAGAAAAATCATAAGCTCTCATAGTCTGTTATGACCATATTATATTTAACACCCTCTTTTTCTTCTAGCATGATACTCCCACACACTGTCATCTTTATAAAATTTACTTTGAAGATATTTCCTTCTCGCATTGTCATTTTATACATCACCATGCACTCTTAGGTGATTCTATATTTTCACTTTATCCAGCACTCAACTCATGATTTTTCCTTATCCTCTTGATGTTATAGTACAATGTTGTACCATATTGTTACACTTGCTCCAAATTTTTCTCCATTGTGCATTGGCATGAATCTTTAGTGCTTTGCACCTTAGTCCTTCAATGGTAGTAAACAAAAAAAATAACCATCCTTGTACACCCTCATAGTGTTCTCTCTTCCATCAGAGAGCATTTCTCAATCAAATTACCATGGCCTCCTTTACATAAAATGATAAGTGGCCATCAGTATGATTTCAAAAAATACATGATCATTGAACCTTATGATCTTCATCTCTACATTATATTTCTCTCATGTAATTCTTTCTTAACCTTCCATTAGCCAAATTATTCTATATGGATTGGGATGATTTTTTTAGTTAAATGCCAAATTTTTAACGATTTCCTTTGTTATTAAGTTATTGGTGCTTCCACTATTGACCACCACCAAGAAACATATTTCCTTGTTTTTACACCTTATGTGGAATATCTATCACATTTCTTCCTATGATGGTCCTTTTCCAATCTTCAACAGCTTTCCTTCCTTTACATTCTATTATTTCTTTCATGCTTTACTTTCTTCCTTCATTGTAAGCTCTATGCGCAATCCCTTCCACAGTTTTGGCTATCTCCATGTCATTCCTTAAGATATTCAACATCTTAAAGTCCCTTCTCTCCACATGTACACCATTTTCAAATGAACACTACTCATTAGAATTTTCTCATAAATAAAATTATCCCTTTTCCTTCATTGTTTTGTTGTACATCACTTGTGCATTCCATAAGTAGTTCTTACTACACTATTAAATCCTTATTGAGTTTTATCTTCTTCTCTTATGTGTTTATCATGTGCATAAAATTTTCTTCTTCTTTCCAATTATAACAATATGCTTCCTCCATAGATTTTATGTGCAAAAAACATAACTCCTCTTGAATTTTTAACATCAATCCATTGAGATACATTTTGACATTCTCTTAGTCATCATTTATGTGTCAATATTTTATCAAGATCCAATATAATTCCTCTATTTTCTCCACTAACATCTCTCCTTCTCGAAAACCTTGCAATATTCGAAACAAGGTCATTTGATAATCTTATAACTGAGGAACTTTATTTTCATCTTGGCCACCATTCTATCCTAGCAAAGAATTTTGTCTTTTCCTCTCATTTTATGTTCATTTTAGATCTCTTTCCATCATACGCTACATGTTCCTTCAACATGGCTTGTACTACCTTCACTCTTTATAGATTATTGATTTCTTTGAAAACTAAGTACTACTGCATGCTTATGATATAGTTCACAATTTCTTATAGATCTATCCCTCATAAGAAACATCAAAACTCAATTTCTTGTATTCTCCCAACTTGAGATATTACGGCCAACAACTACACTTCACTAGTTGGTATGGATTCTTCATCACAAAATCTCTGCTTCATCATCACATTGAACCTTTTGAGCCACCAATCTTATTTATCAGTATTCTCTAATGAATTTAATCCTAGTCTTCACACCCCTAAGTGTGTTCATAAATTTCTCTAGCACACCCATGGCTTTTGTATTTACTGCAAGTCTATTATGAGCTTTTCTGGGTAGCATTTTCACTTCTCAATTAATTAGTTACCTCATATCCGATGATCTACCAATATTTTTATTCACAAATCTTTCAATTCATCCTCCCATAGTTGTTGTCTTGCTATGATACCGAATTAAAGGTGAGAAAGCTGGTCATTGGGAATTTTCATTATAGTGGGTCCCACTTGGAGGCCAAAAATATTTTTAAATCTAGTTGGTAAATAAATCTTTAAAAATAATTTAAAGCTAATTTTTTTAGCTAAATTATGGATTCATAGATCCTTGTTACATTTAAGCTTTTGAAAATATATGTTTGGTGATTTTATCATGTGTTTGGTCATATTTTGGTTTTTAAACATATTTTATTAAAGGTAAAAAAAGTGCAAAAAAAGTGGGACACAATTATATACTTTTACCTAACACTTAAAATCAATGGATTTATATTGGTTTAAATGGCTTTAACATCATATAAAAAGATTATTCTATTTAATGGGGTTGTTATAGTAAAAAAAAATGAAGCTTATTGAGCTACTACAATGGTGGTGTACATGTTCTAAGGCTACTTATAGTATCGTTAAATTTTTCGTATCTCACCTCTCTTCTCCCAAGAGTCCTTAAAATGATGAAATTGGCTTGTGATCCAAAAATAATCAAGTTTTTATCTACCTGATCTCGGACCCTTGTAGGCTTTAATTATTTTCCAACAATTTGCTCCTTTTAAGTAATCAATTTAAAAAATTAATGCAAAACAATAAAGACGATTGTACAACGATTGATTACGGAGTTCGGCAATTGCCTATGTCTCCGGGTTCTCATCGAACCATTCCACTAGTCAAAAATTGTAAGTTACAATAGTACTTTCACAAGAAAACCTAATGGAAACTATTAAGAACTTGCTTAGAAGAATAACCAGACCTTCAGAAGACAAGGGTGAAAAATAACACTCAACTTCCCCTTTCCTAGAGTATTCGGCAAGCTCGATGGCACCAGCTCCACTATTCAGAATCCTTCGATTCTCGATCGGCCTTCCAGATGCTTCGTAATGCCCTATGGCACTCCAGTCGATATTCCAGGATTCAAAATAATTTTGTGTGGCGCTATGGGCTGACTAGGTAGTATTAATAACTCCTAGCCACAATAATTTTAATTTACTATTGCCTAAAAAATAATAGGTTAATAATAATAAAAAATAATAATGCCTAAATAAATTAGGTCTTCACACAACTATGCCCATGGCAACTAACTCTCCTCTTGGCTCGCTCTCCACATTTCTGAGCTCTAGGAATGAGCTTCTTCATTACATTGTGTGTGTCCATTACAAAGAAATGGGTCCCTATTTATACCGAAATAGGGCCCTTAAATAATGATTTTTAAAATATCCTTAGGCTAATATTAGCCTAAACCCGTAGCAAAATAAATGGGACAATTTCCCATAGTGGGCGGATTACATTATTTAATGGGATAAAATCCCTTTTTGGCAGATTGCACTTAGGAAGGCATTAATTCCCTTAGAATCGGACATAGTTAAGTGGGGATTTCCCACATTTGGGGGAGGAGATAGAGTTTAGGCTTTAAATAGCCTTTCCCACGCATGTTTAGGTGGTCATGGGACCACTTGAGGCATAACCGCCCCACCTCCTTCTCCTCACGTGGAAGCTTCCACGTATGACCTTGCATGCCCCCATCGCTCCATCACCACATGGTATTATCATGTCATTGGGGTTGGCAGATTTGTTTGGCCGAGCCATGTGATGTGCTTTGTGACTGCCAAGATATGTGGGAATGTGGTCTCACCAAGATTCGACCCAAACATTGCAAATTGAAATTGTATAGTAATATGGTGAATAATATAAAATTTGACCATATAAGACTATGATATTCAAAATGAAATATGGATAAGTGGTGGCAAGCCACGTGGTGGCTTGTGGACCCACCACGTTGACAATATTACCATAGTCCACATGGCGGTCGAGCTCTCCTCTGTAACAAAATTTGAGCCTCTTGTTCTGATGAGTTGTCTTTTTATGATCATTGAAGATCAGAGATCAAAAACCCACAAACAACTCCCTTTTTCCTTTTCGCCACGTGTCATAGTGCCCTTGGTCCAATATTGACCAGTTGACCATAGTTGACTTTCCCGTTGAGTGAACTTTGACTGGACATAACTAGAGCTCCCGATGTCCGTTTGTCGCGTTCTCATAGTCAATGGAAAGCTCTCAAAATGATCCTCTACACTGACACCATTTAGGGATGTTTAGGGAACTTTTAAAAATGATCCCCTGATCAGTAGTTGAAGGGGAAGAGGTGTATGGTAATTTATCTAATGTAAATATAAATACCTAATTGTGCATGAAGTGTTGCTGATGAAGATAGAGCTGATGAAGTATGAAGACCAGTGCAAATAGGTGAATGAAGATGCATGAAGAGTGTGTATGAGATTGCATGAGCTGATTAAGTGATCACAAATTTGTTGATTAAGAAACTAGACCAAGTGAATGTGATAAAAAATTATTTAAATACTAAGTAGGTGCTTAGCAAATTTGGGAGTAGTTGCTTCCATGCAAGTTGTAGCTTGCAAAAGGTGTCAAGTAGGTGATTGATCAAATTTTGGAGTTAGAGCTTCAAGTTGAGTGGGTTCTCAACAATTTTAAACCATTATAATCCTTCATTGGACATGTTTTCCATTATAGTGCATTTGTTTTAGTGGGTTTTTATCTCTTCAAGGATTTCCCACATTAAATTTTGTCTTCTTATGTGTTCTCTTGTTGATTGCTTCTGATTGTAGTTGTTTCTTGATGACAAAGTAAATCAATTGAATTATTCTCCAAAATTTTAAGGAAAGATTCACACCTTCCCTCTGATTTCTTGTGTTTTACAATAATTGGTATAAGATCTAGGCCCTTCTTACATGGGATTAACAACTCAAAAGAGATCCAAGTAACACAAGCATCACCAACAATCAAACTCAAAGTGGTTTCTCTACTTCCAAGGCACCTCTCTTCAATGGATCCAATTATGATTTTTGGAGTGTTAGGATAAAGACCTATCTAATGTCTCTAGGATTTGACATATGCCAATCAGTATTTGATGGTTACACTATTCAAACCACACATCCAATAGATTCAATATGCAAGATATCTAGTGAAAATAACTAAAAGGAAATGAATGCAATCTTGTGTGGAATGTCAAAAGAAGAATTTCTTTAAGTCATGTGCTATACTACAACCAAAGAAATTTGGGAAAAATTAAATATCATCTATGAAGGAGATTTTTTTTTTAAACAAGCCAAGTTGCAGACCTACCATAGTCAATTTGAAAGCATGAAAATGAAATAAGATGAAAGTATTGAATCCTACTTATAGAAAATTGATGAAGTGATTAATCTCATCAGAGGATTAGGAGAAAAAGTGGAGGAAATAATGGTTGTTCAAAATGTGTTAATATCCTTAACACCTAGGTATGATTCCAAGGTCCCAGCTGTGGAAGAAGAAAATTACTTGACTACTCTAAAGGTGGATGAAATTCATGGTATCCAAACTACTTATGAGACTAGGACTCATGGAGAAAAACCAATATAAAAGGAGGCTACATTCAAAGTTGATAAGGAATCTCAAGTAAAGAAAATTAAGGTTGAATTTGACATGAAGGAGGATGATGAGAAAATAGAATCTATATTTGTTGGGAGGTTCAAGAGAGGGTCAGGAAAATACAAGGGAAAACTACCCTTCAAGTGCTTTAATTGTGGTCAAGTGGGTCAATTTGCATCCAAAAGTACCAATAAGATCAAGGAAGATCAAAATGAGCATGCTGAAGAAGACAAGACTTCTCATAAGCACTTGAAGAAATTCAAGAAACATGAAGGCAAGAAAATAGTCTTCAAGAGCAAAAGGAACTTCTATACCAAAGAGGAAATAAGCTCATCTGACTCAAGTGACTCTAACAAATCTGAAAGTGAAGAAGAAGGAACTTAGGCTAAAACCTTATTCATGGCCATGGAAACAATCTCTGCAAGTAGCTCAAAAGGTAAGTATCCTAGTGAAGATGGACATTCAGATGAAGACTATGCTGAAGTTAACCTTAAAGCTGAGCTGATTGGTGCCCTTAAATAATTAAAACACCAAAGGAGGAAGAACCAAAAGTTGAAGTTTGTATTGAAGGATTATGAAGAGAAAATTAGTCTTCTTGAAAAGAAACAAAACAAGAATGATATATAACATGAAGATGAAATCAAGGAACTTGAAGCACAGCTAGAGGTAATTACAACATCTTTCAAAGCTAAGGAGGAAGAACATCTAAAATTAAAAAAAAGATGAAGATCCTACAAAATGAATTAGATCAGACCTCAAGAAAACTAAGAACCTATCAAATATTTGACAAGATTTCAAGTGATCTAGAAGATATTCTATGCAGTTAGAGGTCCTCAAATGATAAGACTTGAATAAGGTTCAAGGAAGATCACAAGGATGAGAAGAAAAATAGAAATACGGATGATAAGATCACTCAAGAACCACCCAAAGCAAGGAATGTTACTATTAATAATGTCAAGAAAAGGTCAAGCTCAAGAAAACAACATCATGCAATAAGGCACACTCATTCTTTCTATGGCTACTGTTTCTCTTGTAATATGTTTGGACATAAAGATTTTATTGGTGCCTATTTTGATCCTCTGTTATTTTTCCATCTTTCCCCATTGGTTTGCATGCTTTAAATTTTTTTTCTTCAAGCTTGGTGGTCTGTAAACTTTGTTCTCTAGATTGAATGCTTTCAAAAGCTCATAAACTTATTATTTTTCCCCATTTTGAAGGAAAAATACATGTGTGCCTTACTTTATGCCCTAAATTTCCAAATCCAGGGGCCTCTGTCATTTTTTTTTCATTTTTTCGGGCATGTGGAGCTTGTAGTTTCTTCATTTTTTACATTCTTTTCCCTCAAAATATCCTTATCCCCATGGTCAAAACTTGTTTTAAAATCGCATTTCCCTTTGTTTTTTGACCAAAAAAATACTTCACCCACGAAGAAGAAAATCAAATTCGTGCATCAACTGGAAAAATTATGTGTTTTTAACAGTCAGTACGGGTGTCATTTTAGCCATCAAAATTATTGCTCAAACGATGCCTCAGACGTGGCCACTTCTGGTTGGACATCTAATGGTGGGTCTGTTTGAGAAGCAAGGCATTTTTTGGCTTTGGGTAACTTATTCACTATTTCCCCTGCAACTCTTTTGGCAGGACACGTGGGGCATTCTCACGAGAAGGCAGAGTGGGAGGCTGGAAGAGAACTTAGGCATTTTTTACCTTTTTTGGCGAAAGGGACAAAGGGTGAGGAAAGGGCCACGGGTCCATAATGGAGTAGGGGGTGGACACGTGGTAGCGCGGTCACAGAGTGGGTCGGCGGAGGTTTTTGAATTTTTTTCCCTTTTGGCAGAAAATTTTAAGGTCACAATTTTGGAGCCTGAAGCTCTACATGGCCAATCAGGAGGTGGACACGTGTCCTCAAAAAACCAAAAATGGAGGAGTGGAACGAATGGAGGACTTAGAGATTTTTTAGCTCTATTTTCTAAGGTTAAAAAATGAGATATAGCCCTGCTCCAATCAGAGGATGGACACATGACAGAAATCAAGGGCAAAGGGGATGTGGATGGCAGAGGTTTTTGAAGTCTTTTTTCCTTTAGAGGCAGAAAATAGTTAAAGTGAAATTTTGAAGCGTGGCCCCATGGCCAATCACAGGTGGACATATGGCCTTGAAAAGGCATAATGGGGGGCAGATTTCTGGGGTGACTTTGAAGTTTTAACTTCAAATGGATCAAAGTCAAAACTTGGGCCAAAGTTCTGTAACCAATCCAAGTGTGACACATGGCCAATTTTAAAAGTCAAAGGAGAGCACGGGCCACCAGCAAGTTTTGAAGTTTTCAAATGTTTGCGAAGGAGGTATGATAGAAAAAAGAGAGACATGGCCCCATAGTGAAAATCATCGAGCGACACATGGAAAGGGAGAAATCAGGTGTGCGGGCCCATGTAGAGGCAAAAGTGGAAAACTTTCCTTTTTTTTTTCAAAAGAAGGAAAAATGTGTAGAATTGTCCTGTGGTTTCATTGGGACCCACCTTTTGGACACGTGGTGGGTCCAGGAAGGAAGCGGGGGGGAAAGATGGAAAAAAAATTCCAATTTTTCAAAAGGTTGTAAAGTGATATATTTTAAAACCATGGGCCCGATCCAATCATATTATGCCATGTGTCTAGACTTTATCAAAAAATTTGAAAAGTAACCCAAGCTTATTTTTTGATCCACATTTTCCACGTGGAGGGCCAGGATTTAAAGTTGAAGGAAGATCAACGGTTCCTATACGTTGCACCATTTTGGCTGTCATGGGAGCTCCAGGAAACTTGGAATTACAAATTTCGCATCAAATTTCATCAAATTTTTGGTTATTCTGTGTCGTTTTGGCCTTCCAAGATCATTGGAATCATTTTCATGGCTTAATTTGTATATCTGAGATGTTTTTGAAATGAAATTTTTCCCTAATCCATCCAAACACGTGAAATGTCAAATTTGAAAGTTGCAGAGGTAGTTTTAAAAGATGAAAAGGTGAAATGATGAGTGGAAAGGCATCTGCATGCCTTGATGATGAAAAATGTGCCTCTAGGAAGGATAATGATCTGAATATTTGTGATGATTCAACCTTTTTGAAACACTTGGAAATCCTTTGTTGCGTTTTCTCGTTAAATATCCATTTTTAGTGAATCATGTTGGAATTGTTGTAACAAACTTGATGTTGGGCATATTCTTTTCTTGGGAAAAGAAGGATCAAATGTAATTGAAAGTTATATAATGCATGTTTTGAGATATGCAGAAGGTCGGAGAAACTTAGAATTTCATGGGAAAATATGGGAAGAAGCCCATTCTCTGAGAAACCATCTGAGAACCATTTCTAATTCCTTTCTACATCATATTTGTATCATGTTGAGTTGGTTTCTATTTGTAAATCCATCAACAAGCTCTGAGATTGTTTCTTATAACATTCCCCTACTAATAGATTTGAGTCATTTCTAGATTATTTTGTGTTGTCTCTTGGAAAAAGTTTGCATGCACTTATGTTTTCAGAATGTTTTCAATTTGTGCTTATTGCTCCTGTTGCAGTATTTTGTTTAAAATCTCTCTTGATCATACATGGTCTCATTTCTTGTTGATACTTTAGTGGCATCTGTAGTCTCACATTCAGAAGAGATTTCATCTGATAAAGAGATAAATAGATTTACAATCAGTTTACCTTCCTTGAATTCTGAGATTGTTTGTAAACCTTTGGGTGCACCTTAGGTCATGATAAAATAGAGATTTTCTAGATACTTTGTTGGTTCATCTGCTTCAAGATTTTGTGGCAGGTTGTCAAAGATTGTTTGGAAGAGTGCATATCTAGGCCTCCATTCGGTGCACATATCTTGGTTGAATGAGTATGTTAACCCCTTTGAAGCATTCTGTTGTTTAGGTGTTAAAAATTTCTTGCAGAGGTCCTCAAAGAAATATGGAAAATTCTGGTTAGTCTTGTCTAAAATCTCCCACAAAAAAATTTCATTCAGAATAACTAATCCTACCCCATACTACCCCTGCATTTGCATTGTATGTCAACAAAATAATCACAATCCATTTACAAAAATGCACAAAGTAAATCAGGATCATACCATGTCTCTAGCAGCCTCAGCCTTGTCTATGAAATAATTTCCATCATTTAGTAGTGACAGACTCTATTGAGTTTGAATAAGGGAAAATTGATCATGTTTTCCCAAGGTCATCTCCATACAATATGCATAGTATAAGGATATATCCACCTCCTTCACAAAACAGAGGCTGCAACATAGGTTCTCTTACCTTGGTTGAAAGGCACAACCTAAAATAGTGAGGATTAGATCAAAATCCTTTCAAGGTGCTATCCATCTCTCCACAAATCTTGAGTGCTAACCAGTTAGATAAATTGCATCCCTGGGTACAAAATGACATACATCAAGATCTATATTCCTTCAAGCTTCATGTCATATTTCTGATGCTTCTCAGACTAAAAAGGAGAACAGATTTGGGTACCCACACTTTTTGGTGCCGTTGCTCGGGGACTGTTTTGAATTCCTGGAAATAATTTACATTGTCGAGATTGATTTTCTGATTTATTGCTATTCCATATTTACTTAGTCCGTCAACAACACTAAATGATGCCGCTGTACCGGGGACATTGTTTCAGTATTTCAGGATTTTAGATCCCTGGTAATACTTCTTGTGTGATTTATGTGCAATTACAAATCTGAGTATCATCTTCATGATCAAATTTATAAGATTGGAATGAAGAGTATAGTTCTGAGTTTGATATTCTCTTAGTTCAATCTGATCCATGTGCATACATATTTGAGATATTTGAATGCATATCAAACCCTGGTAAAGTCCCTTGCAAATTCTACATGTAAATACATTGTTGAAGCATCATTTTATAATCAGAATTGTAAGGATTAAGTGAAGATATAAGTTCTGCCTACAAATTTTATCAGTTTCCAGCAGCTGTTACACTTCATTTACATTTGTGGTTGATAAATTCAAGAAAAGGAAGGTATGATCTATAAAGTTTTGCAAGGTTCACAATGTTGATAGATATTTGACTGAGTATTTTAGTGCATTTTCACAACTAGGGTGAAAGGCCTTAGTGGCGAATCCATGCTATTATGATCTTGATAAATACTAGTGTCTTAAGCTTTATGTCATTTATTTTTGTGTTGCTAATCTCTACAAAATTGGAAGGAAGAAGATCTCTCTTCATTAGAGACTCTGCTAAGAAGTTGTTTACAGATTCAAGAAACTCAGAGTTGGAAGGGAGAAGAGTTTGGAAAGTTGTTAAAGGTCAGACATCAGGAAAAGATATATCCATTGGTGAGAGAGATTATCCTTTGGTAGAGGATTATCACTCTTCTTCAAGTGATTCCGATTCAAACAATCCTCTCATAATTTTTTTTTCCTAATCTAGTGAAGGTCCTTCTGCTGTACCGGGTAAGTTCCTTCTCCAATCTGCACCTCTGTGTTTCAATTCAAATAAAACTTTCCAAGAAAATCAGCACTTAGAGAATACCAGTCTTGTGAATCACATTCTTGAGCCCCAAATACCTTGCACTCCTCATCAACTTGTGTCACCCCCAAGATCACCTCCACCAAACAATATGGCTCAGCCTAGACCTCCATTTTTTGTTAACACCTTTGGTCCTATAGACTTTAGAGGAATGGATGGTTACCCAAATGCTGTCCCACAAGGTGTCAGAAATAGATTGCCAAAATTCCAAGGTAACAATGCAATAACTGGTGATCAGCATCTCAAACTTTTTGTTAACATGATGGAAGATTTTGAGATAGAGTTTGAAGATGTGTATATTAAATTGTTCATTCATACACTAGAAGAGGATGTTAGGGATTGGTACAAGGCTCTTCCTGATAATTCAATTAATTCTTGGACTGAGATGAAGAATGCATTTAGGTTACAATATGGTGACAAGACTGATCCTAGATTTCTCTTGTCTGAGTTTGAGAATATCAAGAAGAACCCCAATGAATCAGTCCATGACTTTAACACAAGGTTTAACAAAACTTTGAGAAGGTTGCCTATTAGTCTGAGGCCTTGTGATGAGTCTTGTTTAATCAAATATGTAGATGCATTTGATACAAAGGCAACCTATTACCTAAGAGACAAGAACCCTACCAATCTAAGACAATCTTTCACAATGGCACTTAAAATTGAAAACAATATCAAAGAAATTGGGAAACCTCTCAAGAGAGATGGTGTAAATGTGATAAACCCTAAAAACCTTCAGCTATCAAGGGTGTTGATTTAGAGGAGGTTGTGAAAACTTTGGTAGGGGTTGTCAAAGAAATATCATACAAGTTGGCAAGAGATGAGAAGGGAAATGGGAAAACTTCACAAGGTCAGCCAAGAGCATAAAACCATGACATATTTTCCAATCATCCTAGAGGTGATCAAATGGCAGATGATAGGGGAAAAGGACCCATGGGGTCTACAAACAGACATCCTCAAGCATGTGAAGGAAGAGTGTTGCATTATCCCCTAACTGTTAGGGTTGTTGTTGTTGAAGAAGTTGTTGATATTGATTGGTGTGATAGGTTTTTTTAACCCCATCCTCCATGTGAAGTGGACCAGCAATAAGGTGAAGCTAATAATGATGATGGTACTGATGATGCTATTTTCATGATGCTTTGTTCTTCAAGTCCACAAGGAGGACAAAAATATACTGAAGTGATAAGTTTAAGGATAGCTACAACTTTTTGGGATTGCATCAAACAGGTACAAGTATTTATTCCCCCTCATACTCTTGAAGTTGATGTAGTGGAAGATTTTGAAATTCCTAACAATGAATTTGAATACTTAAGAGCTTTGATGATTAAGAAGTATGATGGTGGTATCCCTTTGGAGGAAGATAGGAAATTGTTGATGAATGTTGTAGTAGCTCAAGAGAAATATTAAAACACTAGAAGAAAAGTTGTTAAAGGATTTGGTCCTCAATCCAAACCTAAAACACCCTTGCTCACAAGCATTCCCAAAGAAGCTCCTAGGAGAGAAACACTTGCCAAAAGCTTTGTTGTCCCAATAAAAAATTGCAGCCCTCCTCATGCCTAGGATGCCAAGAATCCCATGCCATCTGATGAATATTCTTGTCTCCCTTCCAATGTTGTTTTGCCAAAGAGTGTTCTCTATGACATAGCCCAAGTATTGAACCAAATCAAAGTAAGTGTTCCAATCATTGAGTTGCTTAGGATTCCTAAGCATAAGAAGAGAGCATTTGAGTACTTGGGATTAAAGGAGGAGAAGAATACTTTGAGTAGAAATATAAATATTATTGAAGCTCCTCCTCAGATCATTACAGACCTTGAAACACCATCAACAGTAGAGGATCTTGGAGAGACACCTACGGTATATTTGGGGACATCCTTGGTTTATTCCTAATTGAATGTTGATCCATTATTCACAACTTTGATCATAAAGGATAGGCTACTTCATAATTGTATGTTTGATTCCAATGCATCATGTAATTTTATACCTCTTAAATTCATGAATGAGTTGGATATCAAAGTGACAACAGCCTATGGAAAATTTACTATCATGGACTCAAAAGAAGTGCCGGTTGTTAGTTGTGTGAAGGGTTTGGCTGTGCAGCTTGTATCTTATCCCAAGAGGAATTTAAAATTAGATGTTGTGATTGTTGATTACCCTTCCAAATGGGATATGTTATTGTCAAGAAAGTGGGCTGCAAGTTTTGGAGGGATTGTCTAAATGGATATGTCTTTTACCACCATTCCCATTGAGGGCAGACTTTTCAAGATCAATGGAGAAAAGAAAATGTTGCATCTAATTGAGGACCCAAATAATGCTTCTTATGAAGTATTATTTGCTGATGTTAATGCTGATAATTTTATTGGTTTTGTTGATAGAAAAGAACAAAAAATGGATTAGTCAAATTTCCTTGAATAGGTGAGGTCTCCTTGCACCTTGCTATTTGATGGAGCTTGCTCCAAATTCGGAAATGGTGCTGGTGTAATTATGATTTCTCCTAGCTTGGAAGAATTTGTTTTTCCTTCAAGCTTAATTTTGAATGTACTAACAAAATTGTTGAGTATGAATCCTTGTTGTTAGCTATAAGAATTGCATGGAAGTATGGTGTCAAGGACATCATTGCAAAGGGAGATTCAGAGCTAGTTGTTAAACAAATAAGAAAACTATATGCTACAAAAATCAGCAAATGAAATAGTATAAGCATGTAGTTTGGGATCTAATTGAGATGTTTGATTCCTTCAATATTGTCCACCATGACAGAAGTTTGAATGCTACTGCTGATAAGTTCACAGTGATGGTGTCGATATTTGGAGATTACATCATCTCACCTTATTGTGAGTACAATGTTGAAGTGTTAAATAGGCCAGTTGTCCTTGACAACATCAAGCATTGACAATTGTTTCATGATGATGCTCAAGTGCAAAGGTTCTTGCAAAATCAAGGTGATTTTATAGATCATAATATTGATTTGGAACCAATGGTGTGTGTGATTGAAGGAAGAGTGACTTTTTTTGGAAAAGATATTATCCAATTGAAAACTAATTCCATTCCTAGAGGTCTTGTTGCTCTATAGTCAAATTTTAGCAATTTTGATTCCATCATCAATAGAAACATATCTTCCTCAAGGGATGTGGAAGAGAATGAATTGAAAAAATGAAAAACCAAGAATATTTTTGTTGGGTAGTAGTTTAAGCAAGGAAGAAAAGCAATCCTATCTTCAATTGTTGAAACAATATCAAGATTGTCTTTCCTGGTCATATTCAGAGCTGAAAGCATATAGAGAGGACTTGTTTCAGTATGAGATCCCTCTTATGAAAAATGCAAAACCATTCAGAAAGAAGAAAAGGCCCATTAATCTACTCCTCTCCATGAAAATGTAAGATGAATTAAAGAAACTAAAGGAGGGAGGGATTATTTAGCCCACAAGATATTCATCTTGGGTTGTAAACCTTTCAGTCAGAAAGAAGAATGGAGATATCATACTTTGTGTGGACTTTAGAAATCTGAATAGAGCTTCATTGAAAGAAAAATATCCTTTTCCAAACATGGAGAATATGATGCAGTTAGTGACTGGATTTGAATTTTTTTCCACCTTGGATGGTTTCTCTGGTTACAATCAAGTTGTTGTAAAGGAGTCAGAAGATTTAAAACTACTTGTAGCACTCCTTGGGGAACATATGTTTATGTGAGAATATCGTTTGGTCTCATGAATGTTGGGGCTACTTTCCTAAGATCAATGGATGTTATTTTTTTTTGTTATATAAATGAATTCATTTTAGTTTATCAGGATGATGTGACTATATTTTCAAGGAGTAGAGAAGATCACTTACAACATTTGGAAAGAATGATGATCAAATGTAGAGGATCTGGAATCTCTCTCAATCCAAAGAAGTGTCACTTTGGGGTGCAAAAGGCTAATTTGTTTGTTTATATTGTTTCAAAGGTTGGTGTCATGATTGACCCTGAGAGAATAGAAGCAAGCAGTAGGCTCCCAATTCCAAGAACGAAGAAGGGCATCCAATCTTTCTTTGGGAAAATAAATTTCATTAGAAGGTTTGTGTCCAATTTTTCTGAGTTGACTCTTCCTATCACATGCATGTTAAATAAAGATCAAGTTATCAAGTTGGAGGAGGCTACTATTCAGGATTTTGAAGGAATCAAAGAGGCACTTAATCATGCACCTATCTTGGCATCTCTGAATTACAAGAAGCCTTTCCAAATATTCTCCTTTGCTTCTGAAAATACTATTGCATCTGTTTTGGTCCAAAAGGATGAATATGGGGTTGAGAGGCCGATTACCTTCTTTAGAAAGGATTTATAAGCTATTGAGTTAAAGTTCAAAATCATGGAAAATCAAACATTTTCCTTGGTGAAAGCAACAAAGGTTTTTAGGCCTTATATTTTAAGTTCAAAAGTTGTTGCTTATGTTCCCCACACCATGGTAAAAGACATCTTATCAGAGATGGAGATATTAAGTAAAAGATGTAGATGAGTGAGAAAACTACAAGAGTATGATTTGGACATCCAAACCACAAAGTTAGTAAGAGGTTTGGGTCTTGCTAAGCTCATGGATGAGAGTAACTTGCAGACTGTGGAAGTGAATGAAGTAGAAGAAGAAATGGTAGATGTTCTTGGGAAATTGGTAAGTTCTAAATGGTACTAGGATATAATATTTTACCTTAAAAACCTATGTTGTCCTGATCATTTAAATAAAAATTAGAAAATATCCCTCAAGATGACTTCTCAAAAATATATCATCACTGAATTTTGGCTGGCTTGGAAGAACCCTGAAGGTGTCCTCTTGAAATGTCTAACTGAATATGAAGCTCCCAAAGTAATTACTAATTTCTATGGGGGTGTTTGTGGAGGATACTTTCTAGAAGGGATACATCACACAAGGTTTTGAGAGCTAGTTATTGGAGGCTTACTCTCTTCAAAGATGCAACCATTATTATTAGAAAATGTGAAAGCTTCCATCATTTCTTTGGAATAATTAAAGCTTCATGCTCCCTTCCTTTACTGCCTATATTAATTGAATCTCCTTTCAAATAGTGGGGGATGGACTTCATTGGTGAGATTTCAGACCCTTCTAGTGCTGGACATAAGTGGATCTTTGTAGCCACAGATTACTTCACCAAGTGGGTAGAGGCAATTCCCACCAAGAAAGTAACACACCAAGTTGTTATGGACTTCTTGCTAAATAATATCATATGCAGATTTGGTGTGCCAGTCAAGATTGTGGCTGATAATTCCATGTGTTTTAGAGCTAAACCTTTGATGGCAATGTGTAACGAGTATGGGACCAATCTAACTTATTCTTCAAACTATAAACCCCAAGGGAATGGACAAGCTGAGTCCAGTAATAAGAACTTATTGAAGATCATTAGGAGGACTTTGTAGTTGAACAAAAGAAAATGGGGTGAACAACTAAAATTTATAGTTTAGGCTGATAGAATCACTGCCAAGAGAGCTACTGGTAAGAGCCCATTTGAATTGGTGTATGGAACTCAAGCTCTACTTCCCTTACATCTGCAATTATCTTCATTTCAGTTTGTTCAACAACTTGATAATCAGAAGATCAATCCATATGAGGTAAGGATTAATCAGATTATGGAGTTAGATGAAGAGAGAAGAGTATCCCACCAGAGGCATGTCAGATTTAGAGAGAAGTTGAAAAGATTGTTTGAGAAGAAGGTCACTCCTAGGGCCTTCAATATTGGAGATCTAGTTTTGTTATGGGACAACAAAAATGAAGATAAGGGAAAGCATGGAAAATTTGATGCATTATGGATGGGCCCTTACTCCATTGATATCATAATTGGTGAGAATATATTTTTCCTCAAAGATTTAGATGGAGAATTTCTTGAACTACCTATTAATGGTAGGCATCTGAAGCATTTCTTGGATTAATCCCCAAATTTAAGGTATGCAAATTTAAGTGTATAGTGTTTGGTTTTTTGCTCTGTTTTTGGTGTTTTGTTGGTTTGTGGCCTTGGTGTGTGGCAGCCATTTTTGTGGATCTTACTGGTTTTTGGTGATTTTGGCTCATGAATCCTTTGTCTAATGGATTATTTTGGCACTTGGTCTACATTGTTCTTGTGGCACTCACTGGGAGTGCGCATCTCTAAAAAGGAGCCGATGTTGGTGCCCATTTTGATCCTCTATTATTTTTCCCTAATTTTTCCCCTTTCACTCTACATTTCTCTAAAAAACATTTTTACAGTTTGAATGGATGGGATGCAATTTTTTTTTTCTAGATTTCCAGCTTCCCTAGGCTCATTTTAAAATCATTATTCCATGCCTCATTTGTGAAGAAACACCCAATTTTTCCTTATGTTCCATGCCCTACTTTTTCCAAATCTGTGGGCCTTATGTCATTTCTTCCCTTTTACCCGATCATGAAAAAGCTCAAAATTGATTGATTCATACTTGTGTGTATCCCTCAAAAATCCAATCCCAAGGTTGAGAAATTGCTCATAATCATGTCCCTTTATCTAGTTGACCAATTGAAAATCCTTCACCATCCTTGGAGAAAAAATCGAATTCGGGCATCCTCTGGCAAATTCTATGTTTTTTTACGGTCGTATGGGTGTCATTTGCCCATCAAAATTAAGCTCAAAATTATCTTCATACGTGGCCAATTCTAGTTGGGCAAGTATCGGTGGATTTTCTATAAAAAACTTAATGTTTTTTCACCTTTGGAAAATTTCACATTTTTCCCCGTAACCCCGCAGGTCATTCCAGAAGGAGGGAGACGTGTCATGTTTTTGTGCCAAGGTAGAATGGAGGGCATGAGGGGAACATTAGGATTTTCTTTTGAAATTTTTTATTTGGTGATAAGGGAAAAAGGGTGTGGAAAGGTGTGGTGTCCACAATGGAGCGATGGGGATTTGGACACATGGCAGGTAGCCCCACTCTAATAGAGGAGATTGTGGGTCAACCAGAGGTAGAAGTTTTTGAAATTTTTTCCCTTTGGAGGTAGAAAATGCTAAGGTTAAATTTTGGAGTGCAGCCCCGTGGCCAAACACAGGTGGACACATGTCCATGAGAAGGTCAGAATGGGGGGACAAATTTCTTGGTGACTTTAAAGTTTTAACTTCAAATGGATCAAAGTGGGCCAAAGTTCTACAACCAATCCAGGTGTGACACGTGGCCAATTTTGAAAGTCAAAGGAGAGCATGGGCCAATGGTGAGTTTTGAATTTTTCAATTTTTGTGGGGGTATGATGGAAAAAAGAGAGACATGACCCCATGGTGAATCTTTGAGCAACACATGGCAAGGGAGAAATTGGATGTGTGGGCCCATGGAGGTTTTGGGGAATTTTTTCCTATTTTAAAAGGAGGTAAAATGTGTAGAATTGTCCCACGGTTTCATTGGGATTTACATTGTGGACACGTGGTAGGCCCAGGAAGGAGGCAGGGAAAGATGGAAAAAATTTCCAATTTTTCAAAAGGTTATAAAATGATAAATTTTTACCCTGGGCCTGATCTAATCACATTGTGCCACGTGTCTGGCTTTATTTAAAAACTAAAAAAGTAACCCAATCTTATTTTTTGATTCACATTTTCCACGTGGAGGGCCAGGATTTAAAGTTGAAGGTAGATCAATGGTTCCTATACGTTGCACCATTTTGGCTCACCATGGGAGCTCCAGGAAACTTGGAATTGTGAAATTTTCATCAAATTTCATCAATTTTTTTGTGATTCTGTGTTGTTTGGGCCTTCCAGGGTCATTGGGATCACTTTTATGGATTAATTTGTAGATCTGAGATGTTTTTGAAATGAAATTTTTCCCTAATCAGTCCAAACATGTGAAATGTCGAATTTGAAAGTTGCAGAGATAGTTTTAAAAGGAGAAAAGGTGAAATGATGAGTGGAAAGGCATCTGCATGCATTGATGATGAAAAATGTGCCTCCGGGAAGGATAATGATCTGAATATTTGTAATGATTCAACCTTTTAAAACACTTGGCAATTTTTGTTGCGAATATGTTAAATGTTCATTTTCAGTGAATCATGAGGAATTTTTGTAACAAACTTGATGCTGGGCATATTCTTTTCTTGGGAAAGAAGGATCAAATGTAATTGAAAGTTATATAATGCATTTTTTGAGACATGCAAAAGGTCAGAGAAACTTAGAATTTCACAAGGAAAATCTGGGAAGAATCCCATTCTCTTAGAAACCACCTGAGAACCATTTCTAATTCCTTTTACATCAGATTTGTATCATGTTGAGTTGGTTTCAGTTGTAAAGCCATCATCAAGCTTTGAGATTGTTCTTATAACATTCCCTTGCCAATAAATTTGGTCATTCTGGATTATTTTGTGTTGTCTCTTAGAGAAATTTTCATGCACTTATGTTTCAGAATGTTTTCAATTTGTGTTTCTTGCTCATGTTGTAGTCTTGTGTTTAAAAATCTTTTGATCATACATGGTCTCATTTCTTGTTGATAGTTTAGTGGCATCTGCAGTCTCACATTTAGAAGAGATTTCATCTGATAAAGAGATAAACAAATTTAAAATCACTTTACCTTCCTTGAATTCTGAGATTGTTTGTAAACCTTTGGGTGCACCTTAGGTCATGATAAAATAGAGATTTCTGGATACTTTGTTGGTTCATCTGCTTCAAGATTTTGTGGCAGGTTGTCAAAGATTGTGTGGAAGAGTGCAGATCTGGGCCTCCATTTAGTGCACATATCCTGGTTGAAGGAGTACCTTAACCCCTTTGAAGCATTCTACTATTTAGGTGTTACAAATTTCTTGCAAAGGTCATCAAAGAATCCAGAAAATTCTGGTTAGTCTTGTCTAAAATCTCCCACCAAAAAATTCATTCAGAATAACTAATCCTACCCCATACTACCCCTGCATTGCATTGTGTGTCAACAAAAGAATACAATCCATCTACAAAAATGCAAAAAGCAAATCAGGATCATACCATGTCTTTAGCAGCCTCAGCCTTGTCTTGAAATAATTTCCATCATTTAGTAGTGACAACTCTGTTGAGTTTGAATAATGGAAAATTGATCATGTTTTCCCAAGGCCATCTCCATACAATATGCATAGTATAAGGATATCTCCACCTCCTTCATAAAACAAAGGTTGCAATATAGGTTCTCTTACCTTGGTTGAAAGGCACAACCTAAAATAGTGAGGATTAGATCAAAATCCTTTCAAGGTGCTACCCACTTCTTCAAAGCCTGAGTGCTAACAAGTCAGATAAATTGCTTCCCTAGCTACAAAATGACATATAAATCATTTATTTTCCTCTGAGTGTCTTGTAAAATCCATGATGCTGCTCAAGTTGTGAAGGAGATTAAATCTGGGTACTAACAGATTTGAGATGTAGGATACATAAAAAAGGTCATGGAAGAAACCTTAACTCATATCACATGAGAATCAACAATGAAATGATATGCTATAACTATCAAAAATCTGGTCACATAGCAAATTTTTTTTCTATCAGAGCATTCCAAAGCAAGACAAAGAAGTGTATATAGAATTAAAAAAATAGATCCTACAAGAAAGAAGGAACAAAGTCTAATATCTCAAACTTCCTTTCATACTCAAAATGAAGACATGGAATGGTATATAGACAGTGGATTCTCAAGTCATATAACATGGAACAAGGGAAAATTGATCTCATTATAAGAAAATACATCAGGAACAATAAGATTTGGTGATAAACACATCAACTAGCATTGTAGGAAAGGGCACATTGAGTCTTGATAATGGAAAGACCATCACTTAAGAATGTTTTGGAGGTAGGTGGTATGAAACATAAGATTCTAAGTGTGAGTTATATGTGTAAGCAAGGATACAATGTGGCATTTTATGATAAAGGATGTGATATAAGGAAGAACAAATTAGGAAAGGTAGTTGAAAAGGCTAAAAGGACCAAGAACAACATGTATGTCTTGAAAGAGATTAACAAGGAGAAATGATTTACAAGCAAGGTGGATGATAGTTGGATTTTACACAGGATATTAGGACACCTTAATTTTGAAAATATTTTTAATTAGCTCTAAGGGATGTGTGAGAAATATGCTCAAGATCAATAAACCTTGTTGATACACTTTGTAAAAGCATGTCTACATGAAAACAAACCAGAAGAAGCTTTAAATCCAAAGAGTAATCTACAACAAGACCTCTAAAACTGATTCATACTAATCTTGTTGGACCTACAAGGATTGAAAGTATTCAAGGAGAGAACTAATTTATGTTATTGATTGATGACTTCACAAGAATGACTTGGGTTACTTTCCTTAAAGAGAAATCAGAAACATTAGAAAGGTTCAAGACATTCAAAGCTCTAGTTGAGAATGAGAAAAATAACAAATATCAAGAGCTTAAGATCTAATATAGGAGGTGAATTTTGGTCAAATGATTTGATGAGTTTTTTGAAATTCATGGGATAAGAAGGCAGTTCTTAGCAGCAAGAACACCTCAAAAAAATGGGGTTTTGGAGAAAAAAATAGATTGTGCACAAGAAATGGAAAGAATCATGTTGAATGAGTCAAAGTTTTTAGATGGTTATTAGAGGGAAGAAGTTAACACATTAGTGTACATCTTGAATAGAGACCAAATCAGAATAAACAACAAAAATAATCCTTATGAGATTTGGAGAGGAAGACTTACAAGTGTTAAGC
Source organism: Taxus chinensis (assembly GCA_019776745.2). Classification (NCBI taxonomy): domain Eukaryota; kingdom Viridiplantae; phylum Streptophyta; class Pinopsida; order Cupressales; family Taxaceae; genus Taxus; species Taxus chinensis. Next base: position 475,786,206 of record CM034154.1, read on the forward strand.
ACCTAAGAGTGTTTGGAAGTAAGTGCTTTATCAAAAGGGATGAAGACAACCTTGGAAAGTTTGATTCAAGGTGTGATGAAGGCATCTTTTTGGGATACTCTTTAGTAAGTTCAACTATATATGATACAATAAAAGCCAACAAAAGATAACAAAGAGAACAAATTTCATAATTGATGAGACACATCCAAGAAAGACCAAATCCCAGCCTAAGGAGACTTCCTCAAAGCATAGAAGTTCAAGATGATGATGAAGTTGTAGAGATAATCAAGAAGAAGAGGATGAAAATGAAGAAAGACTAAATACAAAATCTCCCTCAAGAAAGGTTAAGAGATATCACCCTCCAAATCAGATCATAGGTAACAAGGAAGCAAACATACAAACAAGAAGAAGATTAAAGAGTGTTCAAGATGAAGAGAACATTTCCCTCCTATCCAAGATTGAACCAAAGAATTTTGTGAAAGCTAACAAATACAAAAATTGGATTGATGCAATGAATGAAGAATTGGACCAAATAGAGAAAAATGATACTTGGGAACTTGTCCCTAGGCCCAAGAATAAGAACATCATTGGAACTAAGTGGGTATTTAGAAACAAGATCAATGAAAAATGTTAAGTCACAAGGAATAAGGAAATAATGTTTGTAAAGGATATGTTTAGGTTGAAGGAGTGTATTTTGATGAAACATTTGCTCCTATGGATAGAATGAAGGCCATTAGACTCTTCTTGGCATATGCAACATACAAATGATTCAAGGTATACCAAATGGATGTAAAGTCAGTATTCTTTAATGGGCACCTAAATGAAGAAGTCTACATTGAACAACCTGATGGATTTTCACTCACAAAGGACAAGGACTATGTTTACAGGTTTAAGAAAGCATTATATGGACTCAAGCAATCCCCTAGGGATTCCTACAATAGATTGGATAAGTACTTGGTTGATCAAGGTTTTAGGAAAGGGGTAGTTGATAACAATCTTTACATAAAAGATGAATAAGGTCACCTATTACTTGTTGTTGTCTATGTTGATGACATAATATTTAGAGGAGATAATGAGACCATGACACATGGATTTGCATAGGTCATGAAGAAGGAGTTTGAAATGTCAATGCTTGGAGATGCTTTCATTCTTCCTAGGACTGTAAATTAGGCAATCCAAAGAAGGTATCTTCATATCACAAACCAAGTACATCAAGGAAATGCTCAAGAGGTTTCAAATGGAGAATTGTAAACTAGTAAGTAATCCAATGGTTGTAGGATGCAAACTCAACAAGGATGAAATATCACCAAGAGTAAATCAGACCACATACAAAATTATGATAGGTATTCTATTGTATTCAATTGCATCTAGGCCTGATATCATGCAAGAAGTTGGTATAGTTAGAATATTTCAAGAATATCCTAGGGAAAATCCAACTTCAAGTTGTCAAGATAATATTTAGATATGTCATGGGGACCATGGAATATGGAATTTGGTATCCAAAAGGTAACGAGTTTGAGATAAAATCCTTCACATATGTAGATTGGGCAAGTAGCATTGATGATAGGAAGAGCACAAGTGGAGGAGCATTATTTGTAGGTAAGTGCCTTGTTTCTTGGCTAAGTAAAAATAAATCCATTGTAGCCCTATCCACATGTGAAGTTGAGTATGTAGCAGTTGCCTTATGTTGTGCTCAAGTGTTATGGATGAAGAAAACTCTAGAAGATTGTAAATTTGAAAATGATGGTCATATTCCTTTGTATTATGATAACACAAGTGCCATAAGTGTTTCTAAGAACCATGTATTTCACTCTAAGACAAAGCATATACCAATCAAGTATCATTTCTTATGAGAACAAGTGAGAAAAGGATCAAGATTGAACATGTATCAACCAAGGAGAACGTAGCATATATTATGAAAAAAACTCTACCAAAATCATCCTTTGAGCATTTGAGACACAAATTAGGGGTAATTTCTACCTCAAGAAATCACTAAATGTTTCAAATCATCAAGGGGGAGAATATCAAGTTCCACATCTTACTCCAAGGAGGCTCAAGAAGTGTTCAAATAGGGGGAGCTAGTTCACTAGCTCAAGGTACAAGTTGAGAAGATCAAAGGAAGACATGTGCAAAGAGTGAAAAGTCTGAATTTGAAGAGAATATGTTTAGGGGGAGCATTGATGTTGATTGGTGAAGAAGGTCCATTACATCATTCATAAGCCATGAGTGACAAGAAAGTAGGCCTAATCCAAGGGGGAGCTTGTAGAGGTAAGTCTATGCATCGTTAATTATTGCTTGCATGTTTATTTCTAAATGAACATTTTTCATAGATGTCAAAGGGGGAGAAGGTTCTCATAAACAAGAAAAAAGAGCTTAGAAAGTGTTGGTATGAATTTCTTTCCATCAAAGTGTCTGGTGTTTTTTCCATCAATGATAAAGGGGGAGATTGTTGAACCTTGTCTTGTTGGTGTTGTCATTGATGACATGATGCATTGATGGAAAAGAGTGAGTGATGAGATTTTAACCCTTTCAGGATCATGAAGGTTGATTGGTAGTTCCTCCTTCAATCCTCAAATGCATGTTTGGAGTGATTTGGTGAGGTTTCTTGAGAAGTTAGGTGTGTGCACAAGTCTAGGTGCATGGTTGATGCCTTAGAAAGTAACTAGGTGTATGAAGGTGCTTGGTGTGGACTCAAAAGGTCCTACATGTCTCAATGTTGTTTCAAAGGTGATAAAGGGATTTAATAGTGAAAAAAGGAAAGACATTATGAGTCATGGTTGAAACAAGCTCATTTAGGCCTAGTTCAAGGACCTAATGCAAGCTTGGATGGGTGTATGTAAAAACAAGATATGAATCAGGTAAATCCAAGAAAGATGGAGTGTGTAAGACATGCTAGAGAAGGTTTGGAAGGAATTTCAAGTCAATGATCACTTGGGAAAGGTATATTCAAGGTATTCTTCATGACTGTCCTTGAGGATAAACAAGTTTAGCAGGTACAAATGATGTTGGTCAAGAAGGTACATGCCTATTTATGAGAAAAAAAGCAATTGGGACATGTGAAGAAGGTACTTTAATTTTGTCAAGGACCAATTTTTGAAAATCTGATTATTACATCAAGTTAAGGTTTTTCTCATGGGCTCTCAAAATTCTCCTCATCAGTTGTGCATGAAGTAAATTTGTCATTTTAAAGAGTTCAAATGTTGGAGCATGAAGTTTATGATTTGTGAGTTTAAACCTTAAGCTAAATGAAATCCTCCTGGTAAGGTGCTCCAAAACAAACCCTCATGTTGAAGTGATGGAAAAAATGAAGTTTGTGTCCATAAAATAACATGGAATTTTCAAAGTGATCATCATGGGAGTTGTAATGGACTCCTCCTAGTACATATTTTTGCATTGGTGGAATGTCCTAGGTTAGTCAATTTTATGGTAAAATTTTGCCTCTATTTTGAAAAAATTGGTAGTCAAAGTCATGCAGTGAGAGTTTCAGATGGAAAGGCCAATTGATGTGGAGAATGTGTTAATAATTCCTGTGATATGTCATGAAATATACATGTTATTTATGCAAAATTTTAGTGAAACATGTCAATCAAATTGAGACCTACCACTAAAACTAAACAAGCCAAAACCAGTTGTGCGTATGATTGAGAGAGATGTTGATGTGAATACATGTTATGGAGGTCTAAAATGGGCATGAATAGGTGAAATAAGTCTAATGCAACATGTTTTATCTCACAACTTGTTGTGGTGAAGTGATTTTGTGTATTAGTCCTAATGGCCTAAAATTGTCTCATTATGAAAATCAAGAAGGAATGTGAAATCATGAAAACATTGATATTACCACACAACCCATGTAAAATAATGCTTGATCATGGAGTAGATGTTATTTTTGAAGTGTCTATACAATATTTTTCCATGAAAGTGAGTTTTGGTATGTAAGATGCAAGGTCAAACAAGACTGGTTCTTGGAGCTTGAAACTAGCTTGAGTTGTTCATGTTGAAATCAATTGTTTGATCTTTTCCCTGAGATGAAGTAAAAATATGAATTGGTGAGATGAAAAATACATAGAAACCTTCCATTAAATGTGGATTTAGATCTCATGAACATGATTATGAAGTTCATGAAACAACTCAACTCTTGAGACTAATTTCCTTGTATGCTTGAAATCAATAGTACCCTTGTCCAAATCTGTTCTTTTTAAAATGAAGGTGGAATTATTACATCTTTATCATTTTAAGGTGATCTAGAGATCCCATACCACCATATCCAAGCCTTGAGAAGTCTTGAAGACTCATGCATTAAGTTTGATGTAAAATGTCTTTGACTGAGTTTTAGGTCCTCCATGACTGTGTATGGAAAGTTGTGAAGAAAAATAGTGAAATAAAGGCTCCATGTTTTGACCTATTGATCCCCAAGTTTATGATGATGGTAGAGAATCATTGAAGATTCATTCCCCTGGAGTGCATTTTAAGACATAATTTTATAATGTTTCTCCTACACCCAAGTTGAAGACTATTGTGTAAAGTTCTTGCACCTAGTTATGCATATGAGTCCAAATGGTGTCTTAATAAGGAAATTGTGAGATATGAAGAATGTAAAGGAGTTATAGAGAAAGAAGGAGGTTTGTGTAACGTGTTTTCATGTCCAAAACACTTGTAATTGAGTCCTAATGTGCTACAAGACAAAGAATCCTTGCCAAAGATGAAGACAAACAAGCTTGACCATTCCAAATCAGAGGTTTGTAGAGGTCAGAATGGAATCTTGTCATAAGTTTTAGGTGTGCAGGGAGACTAAGAGTTTTATAGAGTTTATCATAGGTAGTTGAAGAGTTTTTTCAGCTGTTGTAAGGTATGTACTTGCTCTGACACCTAGTCAGATGGAATGATTGCAAAAATTGAAGTTTTGTTGATGTCATGTCATGTCCCCTGTATGAGTTGAAGGATGAAGTAGGTGAAAATTTATTAGTATTTGAATAGGAGGAGGTGTATAGTAATTTATCTCTTGTAAATATAAACACCTAATTGTGCATGAAGTGTTTCCTATGAAGACATAACTGATGAAGTATGAAGACTAATGAAAATAGGTGAAGGAAGATGCATGCAGAGTGTGTATGAGATTGTATGAGTTGATTAAGTGATCATAATTTTTTTGACTAAACAACTAGAACAAGTGAATGTGATCAAATTTTTGTGTAAAGGCTAAGTAGGTGCTTAGAAAATTTGGGAGTAGGTGCTTCCATGCAAGTTATAGCTTACAAAAGGTGTCAAATATGTGCTTGATCTGATTTTGGAGTTGGAGCTTCAAGTTGAGTGGGTGCTCAACAATTTGAAACCTTTGTAATCCTTAATTTGGAAAATTTTTCCATTATAGTGCATTGGCTTCAGTGGGGTTTTCACCCTTCAAGGGTTTCCCACTTTAAATTTTGTCTTCCTATGTGTTCTCTTGTTGATTGCTTCTGATTGTTGTTGTTGGTGTTTCTTCATTACAAAGTAAATCAATTGAATTATTCTCCAAAATTTGAAGAAGCACCAATTCACCCCTCCCCTCTTAGTGTTTGTGTTTTCTAAAAGCCACAAAATTTTCTATTATAGTTATTTTAGGCATATGGTCACTATAATGGTCACGAAAAATTTACATGGAAGTAGGAAACAAAGGCGAGGAAAGTGTCAACCATTATTTTTAGACTAGGTCTCAACTGCAATGAAATTATATATGAGTGGTGTGTGGTAGTGAAGTCCACCTCATCGTTGTATCTAAGTGTTGATGAAATCCACATCACTAAGTGCAAATAAAAATATGAAATGATTAAAAGGAAGGTTATTTCCAACTTGAAATTTGTAATTGACAAACATAAGTAAAATTATACTTGATCTTTAACAATTTTTAATTTTGTGACAAAGGAAACTTGCATGAAAAAGAGTTAGAAGTTTTTTGCTTGATTTGTAAAGATATTTCAAGTGGATCAGTCCTACACAAAAATGATTAATAGTTTATCTTGCAAAACAAAATTTAGGATAAAAATTTACAACAAAAGATCTCGATAGTTTCTGATTCTCAAGATCACCCAAAGGCACAAAATAAGAGCATACATGGATTTTGATAAAAAAAAGGTGATTATTATAATGATTAATAAATGGATCTCAATTGATTTTTACTCTCAAGATAACCCAAAGGTACAATAGAAGAGCATACATGACTTTTGATCATGAAAGAAAATGATAAGAGATAAACAAAAATATAAATGATATTTTATTTTTTACAAATGAATCTGTAGAACAATGTCAAAATTGTATAGAAAACAACAAAGAAATAAAAATAGAGATTCTGTAAAATTGAAACTAAATTTGAAATTGACACAGAATGCTAATGCACATAGTTAGAATGGAAACACACTTTCTATCTATGGAAACTCACATGTATGATAACACGAATACACCTTTGATGAACTCTAGTTCAACTAGTTTTATGAAGACGCAAGGGATACAATAGAGACGTATATCTATTCATGTTAAAATGGAATGCTTATACACATAAGCACACAAGGTTAGCTACACTAGCACAACTAGAATAACGCTAATACATAGTGTAAGACACAAATGCATATTTGAAGAAATCTAATATACGGAAGGAGAAGTGTAATTAAGAGTTACAAAAGTGCATATAGAATCGCAATAGCACATCCAATATAATGGTAGCGCATGGATTACAATAGTAGCATAGATCTACAAAAATTAAACAAACAAAATCACATTAGTGCAAAGCACGAGATATGCTAGCGTACAGAAGGAAATGAAAATGTAAATCACCTATACCTATAAAAAAATGTTAAAAACATAGCCAAATTGTCTAGTTTTTTGTAAACTTCTCACAAATGTGTGTATGGATTAACCTAAAATTTCATCACTGACCTATAAAAACTTAGAGGAACGTGAAAATAATGTTAGATTTGTAAAATATGGTAAATAATTTGTGGGTGTCCCACCACGCGTGCCATAAATGTATACAAATAAAATATAAAATATGAGAAAAAACAATCACAATGTGCAAACATGATTCTTCCTTCATATCTCCTTGCAACCATCACCCTTTTTTAGTCACTATGGTATCATTCAAGTTTGAGAGATCATTCATCAAGCAAAGCCACTTCCATGAGGTCAAAACATAGTCAAAATAAAATTGTAAAAGTTAGTTCATAGCCCACGCCTCTTAATCGGCTAAGTCAGCCTTTGGAAGAACATGAGGCATTGTTCCTGAGTTCCACCAATTCTCTGCATATCCGCTATAGTTGATTCATGAATTAAGTCGACCTTTAGAGGAATAAGAGGAACTATTCTTAAGTTTCACCAGTTCTCTGCATATTCACCATATCTGATTCGGGAGTTAAGAAAGTTAAGTTAGCCTTTGGAGGAATACGAGGAACTACTTCTGAGTTCCACCAGTTCCTTGTATCTCCACAAAAAATGCATCAAATAGGTTATTGGTTAAGTCATATTTTGGAGGAACATATGGAATTTTTCCTTTGTTCCACTAGTTATTAGCATAACCAATTTGGTTGGTTGGGGTTAAGTTGGATTTTAGAGAAATAGACATAATTGTTCCTTTATTCCGCTAATTCTCTGCATAACCAATTTAGACGATTGAAGGGTAGTATAAACATAATCAGTTAAGTCGACCCTAGGAGGAATAAATGTAACAATCAGTTAAGTTGGTCCTAGGAGGAACATAAGGAATAATTGGTTAAGTCAGCCTTTGGAAGAATAAGAGGGATTACTACAGAGTTCCTACAGTTCCATGATTCTCTGCTTTAAAGCAGTGGTGAGATTGCAAATGGAAAAAGGCCTGAAATATCATGTTAAACAACTATAGAACTTATCCTTACAGGTCCATACTTGGAGTAAAACCCTAGTTTTTATCATTTTAATCAAATCCAAAAGTAAAAATCAAGTTAGAGTGAAGAGGAAGCCAAACATGAAAGGACAAGATGAAGGAGACTTGAATCTTGTGTTAAGAGAACATGCAACAAGGCCTATTGGAGAACATTAAATCCATGGTTAGTTTTAATTTGTGAACTATGTAATGTCATAGTGTTGGCATTAATGAACTCTTACATGATATTTCCTCTCTATAGTTCATTTCTCCTATATATATAGGAGATTATTCATTAAAGAAGGGACCTATGGCTAGTTATGGCTAAGCCCTACTAGTTTTTGTACTTGTTGCACCTCTTGGATCAATAAAGGAGTTATTTTTACCTTCTCATTAATAGTAATCTGTGCAAGTTTGTGTTTTTAAACTGATGTTTATCTTGTGATGTTGTTTATCCCTAATTTTATAGTTTAAATTCCATGCCCTACTGCAGTAACATGTTAATTTGTAGGTCATAACTTATGTTTGACTAAAGTTTTGCAGGATTCAGTTGTGGAGTCTACCGAATTGCCCTTATAAAACTATTTTATACCCCTTCTCTATGTGATTATAACTTACAAACCTTTCTCTGAAACACTCATGCATTTTGTTAATTTGTGAGTTGTGCAAGGTGTGATAGTTCCTTAGATCCATATGTGTCACTCAAACAAGTATGATATCCTCAAAATTTTTGATATATCACCCATTTTTTGTTTTTTTTAGTCTTCCCTTTCCCCCTTTCCCAGTTCATACAGTAGAATAGGATCTAGTTTTAGGTGTTACACTAGGGGAACCAAGCATCTCTAGATACTCACTCCAACTTTAGGTTACCCATAGCATAGGGGTGTTTCAATTTTGTCAGTTGGAAGGGGAGTCATCACACCACTCCCCAAAGGGTGCATTCCTTCATGAAAATAATTTCTGGCATGCCCGATGGGACAAGAATAAGAGCATTTGCTAAAGATTTGATGTTATTCTTAGCATGTTTTAGTGTTTAGACACATATATCCAACATCTGGTGACTCCAAAAGTATACAAACATCCTAGTAGTAGATCATTTCAATTTTCATGCCAAAAGTTACAACCAAAGAAACTATAAAAGATATTTCATTTTATTTTATTTTATTATCTTTGAATTCAACAAAGAGAAAGATATATTTTAAGTTCTAAGTCATACACTAACAATCCATCTATCTAAAGTAATCAAAGTTTAACTCTAAAATTCCCCATCTTAAGTCTAAATCCCAGTATGGTCATCCTTAGAAACTTGGTTTTTGTTCCCTTCAATGGTAGTAGCCCACCGATTCTTACTCAACATGATGACATCCCTTTGTATACCCTTAAAAGTGTTCCATATTTCACTAGAGATAATAAAAATACCCCTATAAAGTACATTAAAGATGTGGCCAACATATGTTATGTCCATCATGTCACTCAAGAAAATGTTGTAGTCTAATTATTGACAACCTATTTTAAGGGCAAAGCCTTGTAGTGGTACATCAAATTAAGGTTGAACTCCATTAGGACTTGGGATAAAATTGGAGAAGCATTATGTAGATAGTTTGAAGACAAATCATATCACTTGTCCTTGGCAGAGAAATTGAGCTATATTAAAAGAGCACCACATGAGTACTTTATTAATTTTAATTTCAAATTCTAGATAACATGGGCTAATATCCCTTAATTGGTAAGGCCCACTTCTAAATATAATTTCCTTTATTTACTAAAAGCATTGAATAATGATATTTCAATGTTGATTCAATCTATGGGTAGAAGAACACTACTTGATGTATATGGAGTAGCCATTAGGGCCGAGAATAGTCTTGTAAAAGTTGGAAAGATTTTACCAAGACCCCTTATGCATATATTTCTAGAAGTACAACCCTCTATGCCACTTCAAGTACCTACAATAAAAACTATTCCAATACCAATTAGTCAACCTATAAGAAAAATTAACAGTATCCTAAGCCAATATAATGACTTGTAGGGAGTGAAAATCCTTTTATAAACCTTTGAGAATGAAATAGTTTCTCTTAAGAGGCAACAAAATCATAATTACAAACCTTACTATTCACCTTAATAGCCTAATAAGCCACCATTTCAACCTAGTTTTCCAGGCCAAGTCCAAGTCACTAATGCTAAGCCTATTCAATCATACAACCCCAATGTAGCTAACACCTCTAAGGAAATAGTTCTTGTCCAAAATAACTTAATGCATGATTATGAGTGGTACTTCTCTTGCAACCAACCCCAAAACAAAACCTCTTGTCCAAATGGTGTCCTCGATCAAGCACAAATGGTACAAAATGCCTCAATTTCCCAAAGAACATCAGTTGAAACACCATCACAACAAGAGGCTTATCAAGTACCAATATAGAGTGATGTCATATTTCTTAATTGGAAAGGGGAGGAGTTTTGTGGAATAAATCAGTTGTAAAGCTAAAATTAGGGTTTTACCTCTGTGGTAGCCAATACAACGTCAAAGAAGAGAGCCATAGAAGTGGAAAAACTAGTTGATAAAGGTTTTATTAAGTATTTTCAAACACCTTAAGGTGATGTTTGTATTGTTATATCTCATAAGGTGTAATAAATTTAGAAGAAGCAGACTGTAAGAGCTTAAGAATAACCCAAAGCTCCTACTTTATGAACATCAACACAAGAAGGTACCATTGTACGTAAAGTACAAAAAAATGTTAGTACTTACCCATTTAATATTCTTGATCATATGAAGAAAACAAATGTGAATATTTAAATATGGGAGTATTTTTATAGCCATGGGTAAAAGGATCTCTTACAAGTTTCCTTGTCTAACCTTAGCCTTTTGAATGAGTCATCCAAGGGGCAATAAAAAGTTGTACTTATCACACCTCATCTTAAGGAAGATCAATAAAGTAAAAGTGTAAAAACCTATACTTTCTACATGTCATTGATCATTAGAAACCATTCAGTCCATAACTGCATGATAAATTCAGGAGCCAATAGTCCAGTCATGCCTAAACAGCTTGGTATAGAGTATAAGCTTCTTTCTAAAGGAGTTGTACAACTAGATGGGCTAGCTATAGAGATTTTTGGTTTCATCATAGGATTGAGCCTCAATTTACATGCATATCCTAATTTATCAATTCCCTAAGACATTTTTATACTTGACCTCCCTCCATAATTTACTTTGTTCCTATTTAGGAATTTCACAACCAATATTGGGGGATATTTGTCATTGGATTGGTTTCACATGTTATTTAGGATCATGTATGGCACTAAAGTCACCATAAGGTTTGAACCTATTGCAAATAACCATATATAACCTCATGTGTCAAGTAGCATAAATTTCAATTGCATAATCAAATTGATGTACAACTAGTCAACTAGTTGACGATTTATTTCTCAAATACTCAACTTGAAGATGTAAAAACAATCGCATAATCTAATGCTTGAAGAGTGGGGTTATTTCAAGTCATGAATTGGCATTTCTTGATAAAACTGTAGGAGCGAGATAGATAAATGTGGGTCTAGTTCACCTAAGAATTGACATGAGGTGCACATACTCTAATTCCCAATGTTGTAATTATAATGAAATAACAGAATAAGATGATGGTGTTTGGAAAATGTATTCTCAATCAATGAGTCCATGAATCATAAATTCCATAGGAGGAGGTATTATGAAATCAACCTCATAAAAATGTCTTAATAAAACTTCTTAATTGAATAAAAACATTATGTCCATTAGTTACAGTTGTAACAAGAATTCAACTAAATATGAATGGCTTATATATGTTAGACAATATTGGGTCATTAGACTGTATCACAGGAATGTAATAATTCACAGGTATTCAGTTCCAATGAATTCCGCTATGTAAATTAAACAACTAGGAAATTTTATAACTGCAAACAACTCAATAAGGTCCGATAACAATAACGCATGTTTTAGTACCTCGTTAAAACTTCATGAAGGTTACAACAATGCAATCCATAGGTATCAGGAGAAAAGGTATTCTAATCCTTGTACCTTCACTATATCGTGCACCAAATGATATGTCTTGAAGTCATAATATATGAAAATGTAATGTATGTTATGTATGGTTATAAGTGTGTATGTGTATATGTATATGTAATACCAATTGGAAAGTGTTATGAAAATGGATCAACATATACACTAAATTTACTAGAAGAAGTAATAATGAGTTATTAGATAATTCAATAGGAATGTACCAAAACATAAGTATGAGGATGTTACAAAATCATCTGGTCAATTTCCTAAACAAGCTACCTTAAGGTTTGGTCTAGGCTTGAGTCCTATGATTACACTACTGATGATCAGCTCAAATTTTCTTTCTTTTAGCTACTTTTGCAACTTTTACAAATACTGTAATTGTTGTTGTTGATAAGATCCTTACGAGGTTTGAAAGGTAGGGAATGGGGTTAGTGGGAAGGCTAGTGTACTTTTCTATGGCTTACTCAAGAGTTCTGATGATACCCTCACATGGGGATATGTGATCCAGAAAATGACCTAGGTTGTAAACTTCTACTGGGGCCTCTTACAGGAGGTAAAACCTCCTTGCACTTGAATAGCTCAAATGTGAACTTTATTAGGAATATGTCATAAAGATTAGGCAATGTAGAATATCCTGAAAGTGAGGTAAAAATTATAAGAGAAAAATTGTTGACCCTGGAAATTGAGGCTTATAAAATCCTTAAATTAGCAATTTTTGTAGTGCTGTCTAGAAGCACATAATAAGCACTTAAAAGAATATTTTTGGGGCATATGTACTTCTTTAAAGGTTGATAATAAAAAATGTCTCCTGTGAACATTGCTGACCTTAAAAATTATTCTATATGTCTAATCATGAAGTGGTAGGCTAAAGGTAGTATAGAATTCAAATTCATACGGTAGGCCCATAAGGGCCTAGTGATGAAATCTGGCTACATTAGAAAAAACCTTGGTTGAGCTCCAAGTCAAAGTATTTTGAAGACGATAAACATATATCTTCACAAGCATAACGTTTTAGGCAATGATAGAGGCTCTTATTACAGAGAGTTTTTGAGTTTAGATGAAGAGAAGAAAAAGGCACTCAAAGAAAAGGTATTCTAAAATCCACAAGGACAAGATCAATAGAGAGGGAACATCCATAAGGATGCCTAATATAGTATTAGGGGAACATCACTATAGAGTAGGATCTAAACTGCCAAGCTCTGTTAGGAGTCACACAAAGGCCTTCAGTTCCAAGCCATGGAAGATAGAGCCTCTCATGGAGCAAGAATTGAAGGAACTTGATAGAGGCTAACATAATTTACCCTAGTTAAGTTAGACTAATGTGTGCTTGGTCATCAAGTAAGAGACCCTACTAAGGAACCTTGAGTACACTCTCGGAAGAGATAACCTAGGAAACATAGTGAATGAATTTAGATTATCATGAAAAAATGGAGTTCCTCATTGAGGAAAGGTTGGAGTAACAACATTAGGTTTCTATGGTAACAGAATCTTATAAATGGTAATAGGTCCAAGGGGATTTTTGACTTCTTGATGGAAATTTGGCTACAATCAAATATTGGTACAAGAAGAGGGTATCGATTTCATTGTAACTTTTATCTATAACACATGTGCCAAATCTAGTGCACATTGGAAAAGGATTCCAAATAGTTAAGTACTGGAGCCTTTTTTCATGTGTGAAATCTAGTTGAAGACTGTACCAATGAGAATCACTATACACTATCCATATTCTAGGAGGAGTGAGATGAGCCTGGTATAGTGGAGGAATATGATCTTCTCATATGAGATGGATTTTTGACTAGCTTAACCCTCTGTAACGATTGGGTGGGCCATGGTTTTGGTAATCATATTATTGTAAACACTGCTATAAGATAATCCTCCTATTTATGTGGTAAAAAGATAATACGGTAGGAATAATGGTAACATTGACACTATGCATGTGAGTTCAAGTGTGAATGTATAATGAGTTTGTTGCATGTTAATACCTAGTGAATACATTCTGGGTATTACCACATTGTTGATTTGAGGTGTTTTCTAATACTTTAATGAGTGAATTGATTCTTGGTTGATGTAGCCCATAGATTGGGTGAACCACGTGTAAATACTGTCTTTTTGTGTATCATAATGATATGTAGTCTGCACTTATTATTTAAAGAAAATGAATGTTAATGTGGTAGAGAGATATTCCTAAGTTCCTACTATTATGATTATGTTCTTTGACAGTTCCACGTATTTTAAACCTTTGATCCTAACACTTGTAGAAGCTCGGTCCCTCACACACTTCAAACAAGATACTTGAATTGAGACCATAGGTGATGTGCCAACACATGTCAGGAACATATCACTCATGGGTTGTCACTTGGGGTGCTTACCCTTGAGTAGGAATTATCTAGTAATAAAACCTCAATAGTGGACATTAGGAGCCATTTTCAAGGGGTTCTCGACCACTGGTCACAGAGCTATTCCGCTTTTTTATAATAAATTTAATGGAAACTCATGAAAATTGTCCCATAAAACTTCCCTAAAACCAAATAATTTTATAAAGTACCCTTACACAAATAGAGTTGAATTAAAGGGTATACCCAAGAAAATTTATGAATCTTGTATCTTACACGTCATGGGGCACCTTTTTTATGATTAATTAATTAATGGTTGCCCCACTAAATTGGATTCATCACCCTATGGCATCAACTAATTTGACTAAGAGGCTTCTTGAAACAATTTCTCAAATGGATACCTTTATAGGACTACTATAGACATCCTAAAATATCATGATTACACATTCTAAACCTATAGAAATCATCTTGTAATTGACTTCACAGTACTTTTGCGACCATTTTGACAACTTTTGATATCATTCACGCTACTATTTATGACCTTTAATGAGAATCCTTTATGACATTGCACATGCTTACAGTTCTACCAACACTTAATTCATTTACCTTTTGATGGCACTCACGACACTAGTGTCTCGGATTATTGACAGAAGCACCTAGGTGCTACTATGTACCCTCCTGGGCGCTCATATCCCTCTCTTTCTTATGATGAATTAATTGGGTCCATTTATCACTCTAGGTCACCTTTTTCATCTCATGGTCAACATTAGCTAGTTTTCATATTAAAATAATTCAAATAAGGGATCCTACATATATCCATTAGTCCACCTCATTTCTTATTCAGGGGGCACAAACACTAATTAACATCTCAAGTTAACTACAGAAAAATAAGATCAATTAAATAGTTAAATATATGCAAGAGGACAAGTTTAGATTAAATCAAATCACGCATTTGAGTTAACTAAACATATCCCATAAAGCATGTCGTTCCAAAATTAAAGAAAAACTCTCAAAACAATAAAATTCATGTCACTTTTTTGGGTGAATGAAACAAAAGATATGGAACTTTAATCTTTCAAGACAAAAGCTATAAATATTCAAAAGGCATGTGCAACCTTTTCCAACTCAATGGTAACTCATTCAATGCAAGATCAAAACAACAATTCAACTCCTCAAATCAAGTTGGAAACTCAACTAAACAATCCAATCATGCTTTAGTTAGCTTTAGATCAGACAAATTAATCACACAAACTCATGGATTTGGGATTCTCCTCCCCTCATCTATAAATAATCACTCATTCCTCTCAAATTATCATCTTTAGAATCTTTGAGAATTTGTATCATTATTGTGTTGGGTTATACATTCAATCTCTACATACTCGTTACATTGTCCAATTGATCACGAATCCAAAATTCAAATCTACCCATTCAATTGCTTTTCTCATATTTGAAATCTACTTCCACTCATATTATCTTTGGAGAATCCCCAAACAATTTGATCAAGAGATTCAAAAATCTTGGTGCTTCATTCCAAGCTTCAACAACCTCATTCGATGTTGCAAGGAGCTACAAAGAAGAGATTTAGTTTGCACTTTTATTTTCATTGTTGCTTTCTGTTTTATAGTATTTCTTAGTATACATTTCTAGCACACTTAGTGGGAAAAACCCACATATTTTTCATTTCTTCATCATTTTTTTTGTGAAATTTACGTTGTTTTTGTGTTCTTATTGTTGTTTAGGAATCATTAACCAAATTTTAGGGATTTTCATGTAGTAAATTGTGAGCAATTTAAAAAACCCAGTCAAATTGGCCATGTTTTAATTTTTTGTGTAGCTACAGGTGACACGTGTCTTCATTCCCCTTTGTGCGCTATCATTGCACATAAAGTGCATCTCCATTCATATACTTATGTCAGCGTGGCCAAAGGTGCATTTCGTTTATCATTTATACAATAGCATTTATCATTTAGTTTTTCTTTTTTTTGTAGATTTATGTTACCGTGGTCTAATTTGCGCTACCATTACCTATGTTAATGTGTTCCTATCTATGCTACCCTAAAAGAAGGGGATTTGCATTTGTGTTACCTATACTTTCATCTGTGTTCATCTTTGTGCACTAGTGTTTCCCTAGCTATGCTAGTGTCATGTTTTAGGTGCATATATGTTAATTTAAAATGAATTTCCATTCTTGAAATGTGCATTTACATTAATTTCATATGTGCTAGCATTTTGTTTTCAGTTTTAATTTCTTCTTGTAAATTTTTAGCATTTTCATCCTCATTACTTTGTTATTTTTTGTGTATTTCTGACTCTGATATGCAATTTAAAACAATCTAACTTGTTAAGTTTTTGTTCATATTCTTTCATTTTTATTTTGATCAAACACCATATATGCTCTTCTCTTGTGCTCTCAAGTGATCTTGAGAATCAGAAACAACCAAGGTCTATTTTTGTTATTTTCTTCTAACATTATGTTTGTAGGAAAATTACTAATATTTCTTATACATAACCACTTCACTTAAGAGGATATTCATCTTCCCAAAATCAAGAAACAAACTATTAACACCTTGCATGTAGGTTTCCTTGATCAAAGAAAAGTAAAATTTTTCTTAATAAAATATACAAATATTTTTATTGTAAGTTAAAATAAGGGTAAATACCCATCCACATAACTGTGGAAATTACTTGGGCATAAGCCCTAAAACTCATTATGAGGAGTACCACAGGAAACCCAAAGTAGCTGGCACATTGAGAGGATCGGCCAATGAAAAGGGTATTGCCCATCATGATTCCATAGTTTTATTCATGAGGAAAACCAAATATTTTCTATGGTTATAGCCCCATTTTGATTAATTGAGGGGTAAAGTCCGTAACTAGAATTTTCTGGTGCATGTGCTCATTTAGACAAACATTGGTGAGATAATATCCCGAATCCTTAGGAATCCTATCAAACTGGGGCCAATAAATTCTATTATTGTATAGAATTATTAGATTAAAATAGTTTGTGTTCCACATATTGTATCAATCAAATCCAACCCAATCAAAAAAAAAGAAGCTAAAAATCCTATCCCTTGGATACTCACATCCTAATATTTTCAAAATCAAAATTTGTCCAAATCTAATCACAGTTTTTCCAATCAAACTCATCCTATCAAAATCCAAATAGAAGTATTATATTTTGGATACACATATCTAAAGCACAAGCATATCCAATCCAAATCAAAGTCTTAAAATTTGGATACATATGTATAAATTCAAGCAATTCATTCAAATCAAATCAATCCTATTAAGATAAATTACATTAGATTTATCCAAAATATCAAATCATCTCCTACTTATTTTACCTTTTTTAGTACAAAATGGTATAAAATTGAAACAAAAGCTATCAAAATTGACAAAAATTCTTTTGACAAATATAATTATGATGAAGAGGAAGAAATTAGACAATCGGATATCTTAGAAGAAGAAAAAGAGTAAATTAATGAACTTCTAAGATAAAACAAACATCAATTTCTTCTTCGTCTCCTAGAAATAGGAACTAACATACCCTTAGATTTTAGTGATGAGAACTTGAAACATATCATAGATAAACTTGAATCTATAAAAAACAACCAAAAATCTAGTGCTTCAACAAATACAAAAAACAAAGCCTTACTAGCCAAAATTCAGGAAATGACTAGTGAACCTACTAGTATGGCATCTAAAGTTGCCAAAAATAATGAAGTAAAGGCCCAACCTAATCATGAAATAGAAACAATAGTGGGAATCCCTCTCACAAACTCCATATTTTCTCAAGAATGACAAAGCATGAAAGAAATAATAATGGGAATGTAAAAGTAAATGAAACAATTCAATTTTGAAGAACTTTTCCGCTATCCATTTGAAAAATAAATGTTGTGTATACCATTTCCTCAATCATTCAAAACCCCAAAATTCAACGAGCATAAAGAAAAACATGACCCAAGAAAATATGTTAAAGAATTATACATGGCATACCAAGATGTAGACTAAAATGACATATATCTCTTACATCTTTTCCCATAAAGTCTAGGAGGACAAGCCTTAGATTGGTTTTTACACCTTCCAAAAGGCTCAATCACAACCTTTGTTAACTTATGAGAGAGGTTTTTTAAACACTTCTCCTTTAACCTAGATTCAAAAATTACTATGATGGACCTTTGCAACACTCATCAAAGCAATAATGAAACATTCACATCATTTCTTCAATGATGGAGAGGAATCACAAGTCGATTTCCTTGTTCAGAACCCCCAAAAAAAATTGGTGAGAATTTTCATTCCAAACATGAATCTAGGATTATCATTCCAAACGAAAATATATTGCCTAAAAAAATTCAAATTATTCATTTCTTTAATGATCGAGAGGAATCACGAGTCAATTTCCTTGTTCTGAACCTGAAAAACAATTTGTGAGCATTTTCGTTCCAAACATGAATATGGAATTATCCTTCCAAATACAAATGCATCACCTAACAAATTTTTAAGAATTCATTGAAAAAGGAGCACAAATCGAAAGGGTTCTCATTTCTAAAGGTTTAATCAAAACTCCTTCAAAAGATCAATCCAATAAAGTTAATCATCAAAATCATGATAAACCAAAAATTTTCATTCGAAATGAAAACATCGTAAATGATGGGATCACTATACTTGCAATGTTTAAACACATGTAAAATCAACCATAAAAAAACAAAAAAAATCACACAATTAACCAATCATCATCTCTAGTAAAGAAACTAGTCCACTTGAAGTCAAATGAAGACAATTCACACATCTTGGAGAAAGTATTTCTAGTGTCCTTCACCAATTAGCAAGTGCTAATATGGTAGCATATCTAATCACAAGACCCTTCAAAGAAGGGAAACCAAAACCCACATGGTACAAAGTAATTGAATACTATAAGTACCATCGTATCAATGGCCATTCTACCGATCATTGTATAAGAATCTGTCATTACATCTAGGATTTAATTGATTACAGAGATATTGAAATTGAAAACAAGTCAAATACTAATACACCAAACAAGAAACTAAAAGTGTTTAAGGAGTAATTTCTAAAACATGATATGAATGACAAATCTTAAGACAAGGGTCAATCCTCCAACAATGTTAAATTCAATTCCATTATTTCATTCATTTATCAAATACCTAACTCTGTGGCCACTGTGAAAATTAATACTCCTACTTGTGCAGTGAAAACATGATAGAAAAAACTTTGGGTACCTACAACCAAACAGTCTTCCTCATCAACTATACCTCAAATATCTAATCCCCAACCTCCAGCTGATTCAAATACCTCTAATGCCAAGTATTCTTCTCATTCATATAATATTTTCAAACAATTAGAGAATATGCTCACACAAATATCCTCATGGAATTACTCAAGTCATCACCTGCACTTCAATACATCCTTACTCATGCACTTCAGGATGCAAATGTTCCTAAGGATATCAATAGTCAACAATTCCAAGCCTTAATTGCAAATTTATCACCTAGTAGTTCAATCCTTTCATTTGGTCCTCACGACCTTTTGAATCTAAACATTCAAAATAACAACTCGTTATATATCGAAGCATTCATTTTCCATCATGAAATGAAAAGGGTGCTTATAGATAAGGGATATGCTTTGAATATTTTTTCCATGAACTTGTTAAGATGCCCTAGTCATAATCAAGAGATTCTAGGAACTAACATCATCACTATTCGTGGTTATGATAGTAGTGAAAGACAATCATCATGCACCATTATATTATACATAAATGTTGGACCTTAAATACTGGATACATTTTGTCATGTTGTAGACATTGAAACCTCCTATAACACTCTTCTCGGTCATCCATGGATTCACGCTATGTAAGTTGTACCTTCCACCTTCCATCAATGTATAAATTTATCTTACAAGGTAAAGAGTTTACCCTACTCACATATACTCTTTTTTTAATATTGCAAGCTCTTAGAGGGGAGGTATAAGCTCACAAATTATTTCAGTTCTATGGATATATCTACATCTCCTTACATCGTTCCTTTCACAGATGAAAACTACATTGATCCAGAGATCTTGTTGAAATTTCAACCTTCTACATCAACTTCTCCACCCGAGCTTAAGATCCTTGAAAAATGTATTTTTGAATATGTATTCCAAAATAGCTTTCATATTAGCAAACTACCTTTATCTCCGCACAACTATGGTAAGCCCAATGATACCCATCTCAAAGAAGCTCCCATTTATAGTCTTAGTACAATTCATTAGAAATGGTTTGGATATATATATGATAAACACATTAAGGGTTCTATGGGCTCTTAATTGTACGAATATCAGCTAGCTACATGCTGTGAATCTCCTGAATATAGTAAATACATAAAATTATGATAAACATGTAGTGAAAGGGTAAAGTACTTGGAAAAAAAGAACAATGTGTAAGTAATGAAAACTACAAACAAGCAGAAGTAAGAAAATAAACATAGATAAAACCTTAATTGCAGCATTCTTGCAAACCTAAAGAAGATTGTGAAGCACTTGGACTTGTAAAATATTAATATTTGAATGATTGTGGGTGCTCTTGATTAATTATTTATAGTATGAATGCAAATGCTATAAGCTTTGAAACATAAGGATACATATGTCAAATTGGTAGAAGTTGGCTGCAATTTTCTCAAAGCTTCTAGGGATGAGTTTGTAAAGGAATGTCCTGCATTTTATAGTTGAGGGTATGGCTATGAGAAGTGGATCTTAGTTTGAATGGGCTTCAGGATAATAATTGTAATTACCTAAAACAGTAAGAGGATTCAGTCTGTGTTGTTGCATCTTTAATCTTTGAGTTCATCTAAGAAGTGGTTGCACAAGCATTATTGCTGCCCTGCCATTACAGGCTTCTAGAAGTGGAGTGAGAATATATAAATATGATTAATTAAATAACCAATTTAATTAGTTATTTAATTATGAGGATTTAATTAGTCATTTAAAAAATAAATGTTTAATTGTATTAGCTAAAGGGTGTAGGAATTAATTTAATTAATTCCAAAGGAATGATAGAATTAAATTAATTAATTTGAAAGGGGTAGGAGTATGTAGCTAGAATTAATTTAATTAATTCTAAAGGGGGATAATAATATGAATTAAGTAATAAAATTAATTTAATTCTAAAAGGGTGTATTGCAGCAACATAGAACTAATTTAATTAATTCTACTAGGATGGATTTAGGTATGTAATTTTGGGGTGTTTATATTTGCCCCTCTTTAAAGTATTATTATGAAGTAATAACATTTTAAAGATAATAGACATATGTAGATTGGTGAGCGAATGGCAGGGAAAATGGTAGATGTTCAGATTTTCCCCAATGAAGCATTTGGATGCAACAACGAGTATAAGTGGTAAGGTAATGCCCCATCAAGCGGATGTGTGACGTAGAAAAGTAGTGGACAACCTGTTGATAAGAAGAAGACAAAGGATTTGAACAAGGATGGGAAGGACTGTGCTCGTAGCATGAGTGCCATTTAGAGAGTATAATTTAGAGCAACCTTATTTTGTTGTTTCACAATAGAGTTTTCATCATGATTATGAAGGGATCGTGTTGTGTAACCCAGATGCATGTAAACAAACACAAACACACAACAAAGAAAAGATAAAAAGGAAAACAAACCCAATATATGCCACAAAAGCATGCATCCTGGCTATGAAGAAGCCAAGATGATAATATAAGACATGTAATTGGTCTAAACAATAAACATCAACAATGCAACATAACTTTGAAAAAGAAGACAATTAACTATGCCCCTAATGTGTGCCATAATGATGATTAATTAGATGTAAATGCCCCCAAGCACTAAACTTATGAAATGTGTGGGAATGGGATCAGACTTAAAGAGTGGAGTGATGATTAGATACTCCAAAAGATATGCTTGTTGGACCCATTTTGCAAATTGATCTGTGAGAAATTTCCTTAGGAAAAGTTATATTGCAAAGGAAAAACAATTTTGTGACTTGCCCTAAGAAGATTTAGTAATCATGTAAAGTGAAGAATGTGGAGTGATAGCCATAAGATTGGAATGATCACTAGGGTAGTAGATAAAGGTATGAATTTATCAATATTGTGTTATACTGTTGCATTTTTTCATCATTGTGACGATACTTTTGCTTTTGTTAGTTTGTTATACTTTATTGTTGTAGACCAATTGCAAGAAATTTTTTCACATCTTAGTTCACATATAAATTTGGTGTGGTTCAATCCTGTTCGTATTGGAGTTTTTTGACATGATTGTTTTATGCTTTCGGTAGCATCATTTATCCATAATAAAATCAAGTGTAACAAACACGCCTCTACTCTTTTTTGCATCAAATTTTCTAAAAACTTTGGAAAACCATCAAAATTACACAAGAATGTAAGCAATGAAAACTACAGACAAACATAAGTAAGCAAATAAACACAGAGAAAAACTTAATTTCAACCTTCTTGCAAACTTCAAGAATATTGTGAAGCACGTGGACTTGTAAAGTCTTAATATTTGAATGATTGTGGGTGTTCTTGATTAATTACCCAAAGAATGAATGCAAATGTTACGAGCTTCGAAACAGAAGGATACAAATGTCAAATTGGTAGAATTTGGCTACAATTTGCTCAAAGCTTCCATGGATAAGTTTGTAAAGGAATGTCTTGCATTTTATAGCTGAGGGTAAGGCCACGAGAAGTGAATCTTAGTTTGAATGGGCTTCAGGATAATAATTACAATTACTTGAAATAGTAAGATGATTCCGTCTATGATGTTACAGCTTTTTCAAGGGCAATGATGATCTTTGAATTCATCCAAGAAGTGGTTGCAAAAGCATTATTGCTCTCCCCACCATTATAGGATGAAGTGGAGTGTGAGTAGATAAATAGGATTAATTAAATAACAAGTTTAATTAGTTATTTAATTATGAGGAGATAATTAATCATTTAAATAAATAAATGTTTAATTATATTAGCTAAAGGCTGTAGGAATTAATCTAATTAATTCCAAAGGCATGATAGAATTAAATTAATTAATTCTAAAGGGGTAAGAGTGTGTACCTAGAATTAATTTAATTAATTCTAAAGGAGGATAATAATATGACTTAATTAATAGAATTAATTTAATTCTAAAAGGGTGTATTACAACAACATAGGATTAATTTAATTAATTCTATTAGGATGGAGTTAGGTATGTAATTTTGGGGTGTCTACATAAGGTCATCTTGATCCTATCATGTGCACATAAAATATCTATCACCATGGCCTATGTTTTAAAACCTTTGAAAAGTGGTGAAGATATTGACTCAGACATTGAGACAAGTTCCACACATAACATATTTGATAACTTAGCTAAAAATATTTTATTTGAAGACCTTTCCATCCATACCATTGAATTTGACCTTGTACATCCCCACCTCATAAGTCAGGATCAACAAAACTACACATCTATGGATATATTTCAAAATAATGAAGTCATCGAAGAGTTCTTCAGGAATCAAAACCCTATACCCCTTTCCGATCACAAAAATGGATTCAATATCGACCTAAATGTAAATTCTTATTTTGGTGAAGAAATTGAGTACCCCAGTCCATACAAACATGAAAAATAGAAAAATAAGAAAAATGAATAAATAAAATCTCCCATAGTGAAAACCTCATTGAGGTACTATCTGATAAGTAACAAATGAAAAAAGAGAAAAACTATAAAAAGCAAAAGAATGCATCTCCTAGTGAAAACCTTTCTGAGGTGCTAGTGAGAGGGGAATATCCTTCTGATCAAAAAGAGGATCTACATTAACCTACAAAATCTTTTTAAGAAAAGACACATTAAAAATTCTAGTAGAGGACATCATTAGCATCAACATTGGTACACGTGAGAATCCTAAGATCTTACAATTATGTACAAGCCTAACAAAATCAGAAATAGAAACATTTATAAATCTCCTTCTTAAGTTCCAAGATGTCTTTCCATGGACATATAAGGATATGTCAGGGTTGGATCCTTCCATTATAGTACATCATCTTGTGGTTCATCCAGAAGCAAAACCTATAAAAAAACTCAAAAAAATTCACCTAAAATTTGTGTTACTCGTCAAGGTAGAGCTTCATAAACTCTTGTAAGCAGGTTTCATCAGACCAATTAATTATTTAGAGTGGATATCAAACATTGTACCAATTACCAAGAAAACCCTGCGTATCAGAATCTGTATAGATTGTGACATAAACAAAGCATGTCCAAAAGATGACTTCCGTTACCAAATATTTACATGATCATTGATTATATGAGATGACATGAATTAATATCCTTAATGGATGGTTTTTATGGTTATAATCAAATCAAAATTGTTGAAGAGGATCAACCCAAAACAACATTCACTATGCCATCTGAAACATTTTGTTATAAGGTCATACCTTTTGGCCTTAAAAATGTAGGTGTTACTTATCAAAGAGAAATGACAATCATCTTCCACGACATGCTACATGAAATTATGGAAGATTATGTAGATGATATATTGGAAAAATTAAAAACAAGATTTGACCATCCATCAGTTTTAAGATACATCTTTGAAAGGTTGCATGAATAGAAGGTCAGACTAAATCCAAAGAAATGTGTATTCGGTGTGACTTCGTGAAAACTATTGGGGTTAATTGTTTCATGGAGAGGCATTGAAGTTGACCCCTCAAAGGTAAAATAAATCATGAAAATTCCTCCTCCTCAAAATCTTAGACAATTATGAGGTATTTAAGGCAAAATACAATCCATTAGATGATTCATATCACAACTAGTAGACAAGTGCCATCACTTTAACTAGTTGCTAAAAAATGATGTACAATTCAAGTGGAATCAAGAATGTCAAGATTATTTCTCCAAGCAGAAAGAATATCTATCAAATCCTCTAGTGCTCATGCCACCTGTTGTATAAAAACAAATGCTTCTCTATACATCTACCATAAAATATGCAATAGGAGAATTTTTAGCCCAACACAATGATCAAGGACAAGAAAAATCTATTTACTATCTCAATAACACCTTAATTGATCACGAACTCAAATATTCCCAGGTTGAGAAAATATGCTTAGCCATCACTTTCCCATTTCAAAAGCTATGTCATTATTTGCTCAATCATATGACTAAGCTTATCGCAAAAGTAGATCCACTCAAGTATCTACTATCCAAACCTATTCTAACTCGAAGAATGTCTAGATGGGTTATTTTATTCAATGAATTTGACATATAATTTATCAATCAAAATACCATCAAGGGACAAAACCTTATCGATTAGATTGCTACAACACCTCTAACGGGTTCAGAACCTCTTCACTTTGAATTTTCATATGAATAACTCTTGTATCTTGATGTAATTCCCTCTTGGATTGTATTTTCAATAGATCTTGTAATATCCATAGGCCAGGAGCAGAAATTCTACTACCCATGCCCAATGGTGATGTCATTCCAAAATATTTCTACATTGGATTCTCCTACACCAACAAATTTTTTGAATATGAATCTCTCATAGCCGGTTTGAAGTTTGTTATTTCATAGAATCTCAAGGAATTGTTAGTTTATGGTGATTCCCTCTTGGTCATCAATCAAGTCAACAAGGATTATCAACTAAAGGATGAAAAAGTGATCCTCTACAAGATCATGGTTGATAGCCTAAAAGGTTACTTTCAACTTATCACATTTGAACAAGTTCCTTGCATCTAAAATAAGTTAGCAGTTTCCATGGTAACTATCAGATCTCTTCTTGAGTTCAGTCCAAATTAAATGCACAATGAGTTTCTTGTAGAACATCTTCTAATTTTGACTTAAAATTTTCCTAAGTTCACCATGATATGTGAAATATTTGGTCTCAATAACCCTTGATATCATGATATATACACATTCATCCATGACAAAACATTGCTTGATAATATGAATTACCAAAACAAATAGGCCTTAACATAACATGCTTCACGCTACAATATTCTTGCTAACACCCTTTATCAAAGAGGTTATGATAGAAATCTCCTAGGATATCTCAATCAAGATGAAAATACTACATATATATATAAAACATATAATTATCCCCAAATATCTCCCATGCTTAGACTGCATAGTATATCATCTCGCCTCAGTGGCGACATCTAGATAGATCTAGCTGATCTTGTTATCCAATTTTTTCACCCCTACAAAATGGACAACTTATCAGGTCTGAGCGTTGGGGGTTAATGGATGCAACACTGTGATTTATAGGGTAGCTCACACATTGGCAAAGGTCTGAGCCAATTGGTGGGAAAAATAGTGGATGAAAATTTGCTGGTAGCATTTTAAGATGCTACTGACTGGTAGAATTTTATATTTATTGGCCGGTAGTAGGATCAGATAGGTTATAGAGGGAAAATGGAACAGGGGTGCCAGTAGCATGTACACATGCTGCCGGCCGATAGCAAATTCAGGGACCCAATTGGTAATAGAGATGGTTCCAGCAGTGGTTTTAAAATGCTACCGGCCGGTAGCATTTTTGGTGCCACTAGCCAATTACAAAAAGGTGATGATGAAGAGAAATCAGGTGACAACAAGGGTGCTGGTATTATTTATATGGATGTTACTAGTTGATGATGAATTTTTTGCTATTGTCCGGTAGTAAAAAATGAAGTGTTTGCGCCATGATTGAAGTAAGGTACCGATAGCAGAGAAAATATGTTACTGACCAGTTGCATTTATGCAACTGGTTAACAACAAGAGATAATTTAAAAGAATGCAACCGTCTGACAGGAGAAATTTTACTCCTAGCTGGCACCGGGAAGAATTATGCAGCCGAATGAATGCATGAATGAACTAAGCATTAATGGAGGCAATACAAAGTTGTTCAACCACCAGTTTAATGAGGTATGACACCCATGACTTCATGTGCAAGAAAAATACCAATTTGTATGGCTCCTCATACCTCTTGAATGGAGTATGTCGATAGGTGAGGAAATTTTGAGGATCTTCATCTGTATATTGTAAAATTAACCTCATTTGGAGGGGAGACATTCTAAAATGTAAAGGAACTCTGTCAAAACTATTCCAGCACTTTTGTGAGCTACAGGCCTCAAACTTATGCATTTTAAAAAGGATTTGTGGTTATACTGTAATGGATTGTTTATAATTTTAAGCAATAAATTAGAGTTTTGTGGATTTTCTTTCCCTAAATAGAGTTGTATTGCATTATTTTCCTTCTATTACACTTGCTGGTGTATTGTGCATACTATGTTCTTTTGCATGATTCAAATTCATTGTGCTCTATGAGGATGGAGATGTAAATTTTACTTCGGACTATGGTAATGTTTCTACCCTCTCCCACTCTATTTGCTCCACATTATTTCTCACTTAGAATATCTCCACTCCCTTGTTCTTAGTATTATCACCTCCCTTAGTTTAGGATTTCATTTTTATGCATCTCTCTCTTCCCTGGTCCCATGGAATTCTAGGTTAGTGTTAGAATAGTTACATTTCCCTTTATAGGACTAGTTTAAGATTAGGAATAGGTAGAGGAACCAATATTCTCTAGAGGTTTGTCTCAATTGCAAGGGTACCATAGCTTGAGAAAATCCCATGTTAGTCAAAAGTAGGGATCTGTAAAGTGTAAATCCTAGGGTGCTACTTTTTTCACATAATAATTTATCAACGCCTTGTGGGACAAGAAGTCAATAATTCCATTTTTATCAAGATGGGATGTGTTTCTTGATGAGATTCTATCCTTTAAAGGCTCTATAGAAACACATATAGCAAATACAATAAGAAAATCAACTGGTTTCAACAATGCTGGTGGTTAATGTTGATGAGAAGGATTCAAACAACGTCTAGGATAAGAAAAGAAGGATTATTTGAATACTTGTAGCTATCTCCAAGCAGAGGAAGAAGAGGAAGACAAGTTCAGAGATGTCCTTCTCCATCGAACATGAATCTTTCAACACCTCCACCTGGTAGGCCATTTATTCAATCAACTAGAGTTCTTATGTCAATCAAAATGGATTAACAACCACCAAATCCATTTTTTAACTCCACGGGAAATAATACACTCGCCTTCAATGCACAAAACCCAATTCCAGTGGCAACATTAAAGAACATCCCATATTTCACTGGAGAGAATAATATAAATCCAATTGATCACATTAAGGACATTGTAAATGTCTGTGCCATTCATGAAATCGTTGATATGGATGTGGTAGTTAAACTTCTTTCCTTTTATCTCAAAGGAAATTTTTTACAATGGGTCAATTCATAATTGGAATGAACTATGCTCAGGACTTTGTAAGTAGTTCATGGAAAGGGAAGAAAACTTATCTCTTTTGGAGCAATTGACTAAAATCAAAAGAGCACAAAATGAACAGATAGCTGACTTCAATTTTAGATTCCAAAGAACGTGGGATAGAATTCCAATTTCCATAAGACCAGATGTTGAAGGTGCATTTATCTATTTCCTTAAAGCTATAAATTCCGATATATCTATTATGATACAATTTATAGGAGGGATAACCTTACCAGGAGCTTATGCCATAGCCATTAGAGCTAATAATTTCCTAATTCAAGCCGGTAAACTTGCACCAAGGCCACCTATGTCTATTTATATAGAAATAGGGAATCCTAGTTATAGCAAAACCCTTGAGTTAGCCCCTATTCCCACTCCTAAAAATAAAAGTTCTAATGAAGCTTCCACCTCTTCAAGTACCTCAAATTGAGCTTTAGGAGGTCATGAAGGAATTGTAGTACCTAGAAAATGAGTTGATAACCCTCAAAAGGTAGCAGGTTTGAAAATTTAGACCTTATCAACCTCAAGCCCAACTAAATAGGCCTCCATATAAGTCTAATATACCTCCTATTCAAGATTTTTAAAAAATAAAGGACAACCCCCAGCTGCAAGACCATTTCAACCATATAATCCTAATATACCTTAAATATCCAAAGCCTTGGTTTTAGTTCAGAATAGAATGGTGTTTTCTTTGTGGCCAACCCCATAACTAGGTAGCATGTTTTAATGGTATGCTAATCCAGGCCTTGATGGTACAATATGTTTGTGTGTCTCAAGAAATAACTCAAGAAGAGAATCAATCATAAGTAAACACATAAGATACACCTCAGAATGACACTTCATTAGTGAATTGACAAACAAAGGATTTCTATGGTATAAATCAATCTCCTTCTCAAGGGGTAGAAACCAACACAAGGTCTAAGAAAAGAAATATAGAGGGAGGACAATCATCGAATGTATGTTCTTCTCAACCTTCTATAACAATCCAAGGAGTTGGTAGCTCAAATCCACCCTAAATTTGTAAAATCAGGATAGATTACATGTTATAACAGCTTATGTATAAGAGAAGATAGTGTCAAATACAGGGAAGCAGAAAGACAACCCATATCCATTCAAAATCATTGACCACATGAATAAAAAATAAAAGTATCTCTATGTGGGAATATTTGAGAATTACGAGACAAAGGGGCCTTTTACAAATAGCCATAACTAACTTTCCCATCTCAAATGAGTCACCCAAGGAACAAGAGAAGGTCCTCACAAATGCATTGCAGCCAAAGGAGGGTCAATCAAACAAAAATAAGAATCCTCAACCATTTTAGGTGTACTTGATTATTGGGAATAACCTGGTACAAAACTGCATGATTGACTCAAGGAGAAAGCACTTCAGTGATGTCAAAGTAGATTGTAGATCAGATGGGCCTAAAGTATAAACCGGTCTCAAAGGGAGTAGTATAATTGGATGGGAGTAGTGGGAATTGTGGGAATCATAAAGGGTTTAAACCTCACATTACATGCATGTCCTGATGTCACAATTCAGCAGGATGTATCAGTTATTGATTTACCTCAACTCTTTGCCCTATGT
Organism: Taxus chinensis; assembly: GCA_019776745.2. NCBI lineage: Eukaryota > Viridiplantae > Streptophyta > Pinopsida > Cupressales > Taxaceae > Taxus > Taxus chinensis. Next base: position 475,816,275 of record CM034154.1, read on the forward strand.
TTGTCTAGGGATTTAACTTCCAAAATTAGAGGCTACTTGTATGCCAATTGGTCCCACATGCTTTTTAGAACAAGGTATGGAGATAAAGATATAATTATATCTGATCCAATTTCCAATTACCACACTGAGCCTTACCTGCCAAGTCTAATCAATGCCAACTGTTCATCCTTTGATCAAGAGGGTTTCCAAGCACTCTGGAAGAAAATACTAAGGTTGGAGGCATTCTACATTTAACACTTGATGAATGGGCACATAAGAGGAATGACTATGATCCATACAAGGAGATGAAAGAAGCTGAATTAGGCATCTATTATCTACATGAAGAAAATGCACCTCCTTCTAGTGTCACAAAACTAGATGATGAAGATGACAATGGAATTTGGAAAATTTTCTTTGAAGGTTCAAGGAGTAGAAAAGGTGTAGGAGGAGGAGTGATGACCATGTCTCCCAAAGGTATCAAATACTACTCTGCATTCTGATTTTAGTTTAGTTGTTCAAATAATGTAGTAGAGTATGAATCACTCATGCATGGACTACAATGGGTAAGGAGAAGGAGCATAAAAAATCTGTAGGTTTTTGTTGATAGTGAATTGATAGTGAACCAGGTTAGAGCTTCCGATGCAGCCAAAAATGATATTCTCAAAATGTATAAGCACAAGGTATGGGACATCTTAGAGGACTTTGATGCCTTCAATATCTAGGTGATTCTTAGAAAAGAGAATGAGGCTACTGAATAACTTGGTGCAATTGGATCAATGTTTTATGTGGTTGGGAATATCAGGAGAAACAAGATTCAAACTCATGTCAAGATGGTGGTGAGACCTATTGTACCTAATAGCATTAAAATCTGACATGTCTTTGAGAATTACCAGCAGATTGTCAACTTCCTTCGAGAAGAGGCTGAGTTCTCTTCAAAGAATCAAGACAAATTGGAGCAACAATATGGTGATCAAGTAGTTCAACTAAGGATAAATAAGTTGCCAAAAGGTCTAGTGACTATTGAATCAATTTTTAATCCCAATGATCAGTTCCAGAAAGAGAAAGCAAACATCACAGTCAAAGGAGAAGATTTAGAGCCCATTTCAGTGGATGAAGGAAAGGTGCTCCAAATCAGAAAAGTAAGTACTCTTTAAGAAAAATATGATTTCATTAAACTTTGTCAAGAAGTTTTGGATATATTTGGTTGGAGTTATGAGGATTTGAGAGGCGTTGATCCAAGATTGGCACAACATACTATTGAGTTAGATCTAGAATCCAAGCCCATATGGAAAAATCAAAAACCAATGAATCGTCACATTGAGTCTTTTATGAAGAAGGAATTAAACAAGCTCATAGAGGAAAGTATCATCTTTCCAATAAAACACTCTTCATGTATAGAAAATTTAGTGCTGGTTAGGAAGAGAAACAAGGAAATCAGGCAGTGTGTAGATTTTCGGGACTTGAATAGATCTTCTCTCAAAGATCATAATCCACTTTATTACATAGAGAAAATATTGCAAGTAATAGCTGGTTTGGAAAGGTTTTCCCTCCTAGATGGCTACTCAGGCTACAATCAAATCATGGTGAAAGAGGAAAACCAGTTTAAAATAGCCTTCACCACAAAATGGGAAACATATGCTTGTCGGAAGATGCCATTCAGGTTGTCAAATTGTAGAGAAACATTTTAGAGGGCTATGAACATGGCATTCAAGGGGCTGATTAACAAGATGGTTCTTTTTTATCTTGATGATATCACAATGTTTTCTAAGAATGCAGCACATCACCTTTTTCACCTTAGGAAAATTTTCAAGAGATAGAGACAATTTGGAGTGTCTTTGAATCCTAAGAAAATGTATATTCTTGGCACATGAAGGTAAAATCTTACGATACATTGTTTCTAAGGAAAGATTAAGAATTGACCCAGAGAGGGGGTTAGTGTCTTATGGCACTACCATTACCTAGTCATAAGAAGGGTCTCTAAAGTTTATTTGGGAAAATAAATTTTGTTAGGAGGTTTCTTCCTAACTTTTCTAATCTTTTTAAGGCATTACCATTGATGTTGAAGAAGAACATGGATTTCAAATGGAGTGCTGAAGGAAAATAAAGATTTGAAGCCATAAAGCAAGCCATTTCACAAGCTCCAACCCTCAGAAATCTATTTTTTTGAAGGAATTCATTCTATATGCTTTTGTTGGCACATATGCAATATTAGTACTACTAAATTAAGGACTGGAACAACCTATTGCATTCTTCAGCCAAGGACATGAGGATTACAAGGTAAGATATTCATTCATTGAGAAACATGTCCTTGATGTGATATAACTTTAAAGAAATTCAAGCATCTATTGTCAAATTATAGAATTCATTTACTAGTTACACATGTTGGTGTAAAATAATTTCTTTTAAATAAGGACTTCAATGAAAAAAGAGTAGGTTGGGTAATTAAGGTCATGGAGTATGACATTGATATAAAGGTGACCAAGATGGTCATGGGTAAGGGTTTCAAATTAGTATGTTGAGTCAATGGATGAAGGAGCTATTTTAGTGCTATAGGATGATAAAAAATAACAAGCTGATACATTACCCATCATTTATGGATTCAGAGCATAATACACTTATTTCAAGCATGTTAAAGCCCTCAAGGTTTGAGTAATACCAAGAGAAGGTATTTCATGCTACAAACTATACCATATGTGCTTGTAGATAATATTTTATTCAAAAGAGATGTGAATGGTGTCCTCCTAAGATGCATAAAAAAAGATCAAATAGAGATGGTATCACATGAGTTTCATGATAGAGAAACAGGTGGCCATTTTCCCCTAAGAGTGAAAAATCTTAGAAGCATGAAAGCTTATTATTACTGGCATAATATTTTCAATGATTTCAACTCATGGATCAAGAAATGCAAAAGGTGTGCCTTCTTTACAGGAAAAGAGAAACTAGCAGTCCTTCCATTCCATATCATCTCAAATGAATAACCTTTCATGCAATGGGGATCAGACTTTATTGTGGTGATTAACCCAAATTCTATCCTAGGTCACAAATGGATCCTTACAACCACATACTACTTCACCAAGTGGATAGAGGCAATTACACTCAAAGAAGAAAATGAAATCCACATTCTAGATTTTTATGAAGGTATTGTGATAAGGTTTGGTGTCCTTTCTACTATAATATCAGATAATGCCTTGTATTTCCTTAGAACAAATATATCTGACCGGAATATCAGGAATAACATCTATTTGAGCACATATTCTAATTATTACCCTTAGGGTAATGGCCAAGCTGATTCCACCAAAAATAACTTGCTAAAGATAATAAGGAGAAATCTAGATGCGAACCAGGGGACTTGGAATACCAAATTGAAATCAGCCTTGTGGGTTGATAGAATCACTCCTAAGAAGTCAACTGGTTATTCTCCTTTCAAGTTGGTCTATGGTAGGGAAGCAATGCTGTCAATATCCCTAGAGCTACCATCATTAGAGCTTATCAAGCAACTCAATTTATTTGAGTTTGAAGCCATAGAAGTTAGGTATGCAGAGCTCATAGAGTTATAAGAGTTGAAAAACCAGGATATGGAAGTAATGGAGAAGGAACAAGCTCAAATCAAGATGAGATTTGATAGAAAATCCAAAAACAAAAAACTTCCAAGAAGGAGACTTGGTCCTGAAATGGGATAAAGACAGATCCGAACCAGGAAGACACTCCAAGTTTTATGCAATATGGAGTGACCCTTATATGATTTCTAGATGCAAAGAAAACAATGCTTTCCAGCTGTCTAAACTAGATGGAGAATAATTACAGATCCCAGTCAATGGAATCTATCTCAAACATTGTTACTAAAGTAAAGTATCTTCCCTGTACATATTAGTTTAGGATTTCTAATTCCTCTAAGTGTTGTAGCACATTACTCTATTGTAGTATAGGGTTTCTTTTGTAATAAGTGCTTGTACACTCTCTACATGTTCCATTTGAGATTTGTATGGACTTATTGTTTGTATATAGTTATGCTTCATTACTGTTACACTTTCAAATTTTAGGCAAGGTCTTGTGATGGAAAAACTAGTCTTCAAGCAAGGGTTTTAAGAAATGTCATGTCTCAATAGTGTTTCAGAGGTTTGAGGGGTGTCAGATAAGTTTCAACAATCATAATGACTCCATTCACAATGGATCCTCTAGGGTCACTAGTCTTTCAGATCTAGCACGAAGATCACCCCGCAAGTTGCCAATCATTATCCATTTTTTGCACCCCTACAAAATAGAAAACTTGACTAGTTTGGGCATCAGAAGTTGATGTATACAATGATTTGCAATTTTTAGGGTAGCTCATTGGTTGACTCATCCGAGTTGGCCTTGGCAGCTCACCATGGTGAAGGGCCGAGTTAGTTTTGATGGGCGAGCTATTTTTGGTGAGCTTGACAAGCTGTGTAGATTATGGGTTTTAATGCCACCGGTAGCATCAATATATGGTATTGATTGGTATAATTTTTATGCTACTAGATGGTAATAGGAATAGGAAATTTTGTGGGAGAAATCGACGCATAAAATCTGAGGGTACCATCAAAGATGCTATAAACCAATAACATTTTATATGCTACTGATTAGTAGTAGGTACAACTGTTACTAACTGGTAGCATTTTAGGGGCTACCAATCGATAGTGGGACAACGATGGAATTACGGTGGGTCACAAAGGAAAGGAAGCCGTTGGTATAATTTTAAATGCTATTTGCCAGTAACATTTTTAGTTCTACCAGCCAGTAGCATAAAGGCATTGACAAGGAGTAGTCAGTCAACAACAGGGTCACCAGTAGTAGTGGTACGAATGTTACCAATCAACAACATATTTTACACTACCAGTTGATAACGAGAAAGAGAAATGTTCATGCCATGATGAAGCAAGGCATCAGTAGCAATGAAAATTTCTACTGGTTGGTTTCATTTATGCAACCGGTCGATAGTAGGGAAAGTAATAAAAGGAATACAACTGATCGACAGGAGAAAAATTAATCCCAGCCGATACCAGAAAAAATTATGTAACCAGACATGAGGGGATGAAAATGCTACCATCCAGGAGTAAAATACATGTAACTGGTCAAATGCAAGAATGAACCAGACATTAATGGAAGTAGTACAAAGTTTTTTCAACCACCAGTTTAATGAGGTATGGCACCCATGACTGCCCCTACAAGTAAAGTACCAATTTATATGGCTCCCCATACCTCTTTAATAAAGTCTATTAGTAGGTGAGGAAATTTCAAGGATCTTCATCTATATATTGTAAAATTCACCTCATTTATAAGGGAGACATTCTAGAATGTAAAGGAACTATGTCAAAATTGTTCTAGCACTTTTGTGAGTTGCAAGCCTCGAATTTATGAATTTTGTAAAGGATTCTTACCTTGTGCCTATACTGTAATGGATTGTGCATCATTTTAAGAAATAAAATTAGTGTTTTATGTATTTTCCTGCCCTAGCTCGATTTGTATTGCATTATTTTCCTTCTATTAAACTTGCTAGTGTATTGTGCATACTATGTTCTTCTACAAGATTCAAATTCATTGTGCTCCACGAGGATGGAGATGTAAATTTTGCTTCAGACTGTAGAACTTTTGTCTGCCCTTTCTCACTTTGTTTTCTCCCCATTTTCACTCACTTAGAATATCTCCACTCTCTTGTTCTTGGTGCTATCACCTCCCTTAGTTTAGGATTTTATTTTTATGTATATCTCTCTTCCCCAGTCCCTTGGAATTATAGGTTAGTGTTAGAATGCTTGCATTTCCCTTTCTAAGAGTAGTTTACCATTAGGAATATGTAGTGCAACCAACCTTCTTTGGAGGTTTATCTCATTCACAAGGGTCCCACACCTTGAGACAATCCCATGTTAGTCAAAAGTAGGGATCTATAAAGTGTAAATCCTAGAGTGCTAATTTTTTGACATAACAGATCTAGATGGACCATGTGATATAGGTAACCTCTTTGACCTTGACACTATCCTCTAAATGTAACTTGGAGCTCTCTAGAACAACCAACTCATATAAAGCTCTGTAATAAGCCACATCATGTGTGGCTGTGACTCCTCAAGTAACATGTATCCCATCCCACCGGCCTTGGCTACGTGCCATGCCATGTCTCTCTCCACTATCACCTGTTGCAACTATATTGATAAGTGACCCCTCTCAACAGTCATCTATAGTAACTACATCTATAATCTTTGAGCTATAATTAGAGATGCATATCTCTTCCATATGGATCTATCTCTTTGTGCCTTAGGGAAAATTTTAGTGGATTTTTTTTGTAAAATCATGAATATTAGGGGTTTTGAAAATTGTAAATTTCAAAATTTCAGTAGTTGGCTGCCACCCAGTTCGTCTAAATTTTCAGCCAATAGGTCATTTATATGGGTTAGTTCACCTACTATTTACACTTAAACATGACCTTATGCATGTATTTCGCCAATGTTTCGAATCAAATTACACTCATATTCACCAAGGTATAATACATTTGGTCTTGGGGGTTCCAAGGGGGGTTACTCCCCTTGTAGGCCTGGGGACAGTGCCCTTAAAATCCACATTTTATATGTATTTATTCATTTTTTGGCACATATTAGACTGTCCTACACCTCTGATTGATATGAAAGAGATGAGCATCTAGGCATGGGAGAGATATACATAGAATGTGATCATCCAACTTAGCACTGTCTAAGATAGTTCGTCTAATAGAGAAGACACGACTATCTAATCCATTCCTTCTAATAGAGAAGAGGTAGCCATCTAACTCAGTTTGTCTAATAGAGAAGTGATGGTTGTCCAACACAGTCCGTCTAGTAGAGAAGAGATAACAGTACAACCTAATCTATCTAATATAGAAGAGATGACCATCCAATCTAGTTCCTATAATGGCACATGGACATACATCCAACTTATCCTATTTGATGCTAAATAGATGGCTGTTTAATAGTCATCCAACTTTGTGAAAGTATGGAAAAATTTGGTGTGTCAAATCAAATTTGTTGCGAATATTTTTTTTAGATATGTGCCATTTTTTTGAAAGTCAGTTTCAGAGATTCGCAACCCATTCTATAATAATTTTTTGGAGGGGGTCTTAAAATGAACCCTTTTGTACTTGCATAGCTTGTAACTTTGCTACTAATGGCCCTGGAGGCTTTACTACTAGACTATGAATCCACATGTCAGTATATCCTTTGTCTCCCCATCCATCATCTCCAACACCATCTTCGTCTCCCCATCCATCATCTCCAAAACCATCTCCATCTCCTTTTCCTCCTGGACTTGGTGGCCTTGGTGGTGATATTTGTACTTGAATATCATATACACCATGTGTACCCTATCCCTATATGTCATGAATACCTTGTGATTGTACCTATAAATCATGTCTTTGACCTATACCTCTCTTATCTTTCCGCACTAGTGTACCCCTCGTTACTATTATACCTACTTCTATAACTACCTATGAGATGGTCACACATAGAGGTACTATACCTATGTACCACACTACATACTCCATTGATACACTAGGATCCAAAAAATTTACTCTTGCATCTCACACATATGGTAATACTCCTCCAAAATTGGCCCTCCCTATGCTTGCCTCGACGTGTGGCCCAAAATCTATGGTTTCTCATGCTACCCATGTGTATCACTACTCACCCCCAGAATGTCCTGAATAACTCCAAGATTCTGCATCACCTTGTCCGGTCTATACCGCTCAATAATGTATAATCATCTACCAATAATATAATGCTTAATCTCAATTGACCCTAATTCTACACCATATGTAGCCCACATATATCATTTGTACATCCTCCATATAGTCATTCACAATTATAGATCATCCATCACTCATCTGTAGAATTCCAAATCTCCTCAATGACCTTTGTGACCGCCACTCACTATATCCCATCTACAGACTGATGGCTCCTTTGGCTGTTTGTCTCTAAATACATCCATCGACCTACCTAATGCAATATAGTCCCATTCCCAAATATGTAATAATGTCATTAGGCCCAAGTTCGTCTGACTCCTATCTACTACCATATGCATGTCTCTATATAAATGGGCTAGAATACATGGACCCCATGTGGACATTGTTGCCGAGTCCATAAACTCCGCTACCATGATAATCAAACCAAGATGAAATTTCCTCTAGTCTTATCAGGGAGTAAGTAGCCACCAATAATATCCATCAAATAAATTGTAATTCATGGTAATGTGCCATCCTCCATGCACTTTACAAGGTGCACTGCCATACCCTCTTTATAAATATCATCAACTCTAAACAGTAGTTGTATACATGCTTAGATCTATGTTGCACTCCAATCCCATTGAATCAAGAGACCATGCAACACCACACTCAGAATACAGTATAGATCCTCTAATGTCACTGATATCTCCCTAGTGGGAAATCTGAATGCCTAGGACTCACTATACCATCACTTTACTAATGAATTCAACATGAAGTGGTCTAGTATGAAATTTGACATCTGTGTTATATATGACAATCTTAATGCCTCTAATAGTGCTCATAATACTTTCCACTCCAACCTCGTCATCCATTTCTCAAATGATCGCAATTGTCCATGTCTCTCTCACATGCCAAGGACATATAATCTCTCCTATAGAAACTGCATAATGGTATTAGTCCTTTATAATTCATTTTTCTCATTTTATCTTCTATATTTAACCTATTCCTCAAAATTTACGTTAGCACACCTTCTATTACACTAGAAAACATAACTTAATGTTAGTGTACTCAGTTTTCACACTGGCACATTCTTTCTCATGCTTAATCAATGCTAGTACATGCACTTGCATGCTAGCACACCCAAACTGATGCTAATACATCCATTACACTAGCGTATGTAATTCAATGCTAACACACATACTTTCACACTAACACAATTTGCGGGTTATGCTAGCACAACTACTTGCTTGCACTAACGTTACTTTTCCAGTTTCTTCTACGTCTAACAAATCATAAATGCACCTATTCATTTAAATTTCATGTACTTACTAGACCGTCATCGTCAGGAGCCCACCCAAAAACTCAAATACGATCCACATGATGAACACATGGTAGATATCATGCCATCTCTCCCACAATACAGAACTCAAAAATTTCTCTGGGGCATAAAAGACTCTAATAGAAAAAATGACTAATGAAGTTTTTCTCCCTCTCACCCTTTTATTTAAACCCATTCTTCTAAACCCTAAATTCTCCACATACCCTAAATTTAGCCTGTGTTCTGCTAACTCATTTTTTACACCCTTTCCTCTTGTGTTATCCATGGATTTCTCTCTCTTCCTATCAAATGAATGTCCACTACTTTGTTGCGTCACCCACCCACTCGAGGGGCATTAACTTGATACCATCCTTAACTCATTGGGGCATCTGAATGCTTTAGCAAGGAAAATCAGCCAATCCACCACATTTCTTTATTATTTTTTCACCAATCTACATGTGCCAACTATCTTTAAAGCGCCATTACTTTGTAATAAAAATTTAAAGAGGGAAAAATGCAGACACCCTAAAATATCACATTACACATTCTAAACCTCTAAAATCATTACATAATTACCTCACAATACATTATGACCATTTTCAAATGCTCTCAACCACTTTCGATATATTCCACTATTTTATGGCCTTTAATGGCATTTTATGACTTTGTTTCGTAACTTCCCTAAACATTCCTATCACTCACATATAGGTCTCGAATTATTAAATATTCATGCTATGAACCCTACTACACTCATACCCCATTCCTAGGATTAATTAATTAATCCTATCACTCTTATTATTCATCCCCTATCCCATCAGATAATTTTATTAGCTAATTTCATATTAAAATAATTAAAAAATCCTACATATATCCTTTTCCACTTCACCTCTTATCCACTTTCGCTTCACTAATTAACATCTCAAGTTAAATAGAGAAAAAGAAATCAATTAAAGAAAAATCATTAAATATATGTAAGAGGAAAAGTTTAAATCAAATCAAATCATGCATTTGAGTTAACTAAACATATACCATAAAACATGACATTCCAAAATTAAATCAAATCTCTCTAAGTTAAAAGTCACATCACTTTTTTGGGTGAATAAAAAAAATACATGGAATTAATATTTCAATGCAAAATCTAAAAATATTCAAAAGGAATGTTCCAACTCAATGATAACTCATTCAATCAAGATAAAAACAAAAATTCAACTCCTCAATCAAATTGCAAACTCAACTGAACAAACCAATCATGATTTAGTTAGCTTCAAGTCAGAAAATTTAATCACACAAATCAAAGATTTGGGATTCTATTCCCTCATCTATAAATAAGCACTCATTCCTCCCCATTTATAATCTTTTGAATATTTGATATTTGTATTATTATTATGTCGAATTGCCATTTAATTCTACATGCCATTATGATATCCAATTGATCATGAATCTAACAATCAAATTCAATCATCAATCACTTTGCTCATAGCTGAAATCTACTTCCATTTGGAACTTATTTGGAGTATCCAAAAATAATTTGATCAAGAGATTCAACAAGCTCAGTGGTTCAATCCAAGCTTGAATTGTCTCATCCAAGATTGCAAGGAGATATGAAGAAGGATCATGTTTGCAATTTTGTGTTGTTTCTTTCTATTGTGTAGTATTTCTCTATATACACATGGATATGAAATTTTATGGGTTAATAAATGATATAGTACTTATCTATCTTGATTATATTACAATATTTTCTAAGCAAGATGATGATAATTTGTCTCATCTTAAAAAATTATTTGAAATGAGTAGACAATATTGAGTCTCACTAAATCCCAATAAATGCACATTTTCAGTTCATGAAGGTAAATGTTTAGGCCATATTGTCTCCAAAAAGTGGTTTTCTATTAATCTTGAAATATTAAATTCTATTCTTGCATTTCCCTTTCCCAATCACAAAAGAACATTACAAAGTTTCCTGGAAAGAATAAATTTTTTTAGGAGGTTTATTCTTGAATTTGCCAAATTTTTGAAGCCATTGATCCCTTTTTTGAAGAAGACTATGGTTTTTTAGCTGGACTAAAGAGGGAAATAATGGTTTTTAAGAAATTAAGAAATCTATATCACAAGCTCATACCCTCATAAACCTTGATTTTACCAAATACTTCACCTTATATGCCTTTGGAGGTATTGATAAAATTTCAACCATTTTAGTGCAACAAAATTAAGAAGGTATGAAGTAACCAATAATGTTATTTATTCAAAGATTTGGAGGGTTATGAGGTAAGATACTCCTTTGTATAGAAACAATTCATCTATGTTATAAGGAGTCTCAAGAAGTTCAGGCACTTGAATTATAATAATAAAGTTCATTTGATGGTTTCACATCCAAGTGTAAAAGAATTCCTCTTGAGAAAGGAATTAAATGAGAAAAGAGCATGTTGGATCAAAAAAGTAATGGATTATGATGTGGAAATTAAGCTCAAAAAGTTGATTAGAGGAAGAGGTTTATGTGAGAAACTAGCTTCATCTTTGCATGACGATAATGATATTGTCTTGGTGATTCAGGATGACAAACAATCATTTGTAACTTCATTACTTATTAGTTAGAATGATGACATAGTCCATTTACTTCAAACAAATGAGTGACCTCAAGGCTTGGAAAAATATAAAATGAGGTATTTTGGAAAACAAAATATTCCTTATGTTCTGGTGAATGGAATAATGTTTAGAAAAAATATCAATGGTGTTCTATTGAGATGTATTGAGACAAATCAGATTGATAGTATTTTAGAAGAATTCCATGAGGGATATCTGGTGGATATTTACTCCAAAAAATAACACTTTTAAGATAATAGGGCATGCTACTATCAGTCTGAATTGTTTAAGGATGCCTATGCATGGGTTAAGAAGTGTGCTTTCTTTACATGTAAGTAAGAACTAGAAACCCTCCCTCTCCAACCCATATAAGTTGAGAAAACTTTCATGAAATGAGGCTTAGATTTTATAGAGATGATTAACCCACCTTCAAGTGCAATTCATAAGCGGATTCTTATAGGTATTGATAACTTTACAAGGTGGAAAAAAGGAATGGCCCTTAAGGAATAAAATGAAACTTTAGTTTTGGACTTTTACGAAGGCATAACAACTAGGTTTGGAGTTCCTTCTTTAATAATTTCTAATAACGCAATGACCTTTCTTGGCACTAAGACAAGTGAATGGGTAGTAAAACTTGGTATCCATTTGATCACATGCTCTAACTACTACCCTCAAGGGAATGGATTCATAGAATCCACTAATAAGAATATTCTTAGAATTATCATAAGAACCATGAAGGAGAACCAAAGGTCCTACATACAAAGCTTAAGAAATCCTTATGTGCTGAGAGAATCAATCCTAAAAGGGATATTGGTAAATCACCTTATATGCTTGTTTATGGTACAAAAGTAAGGTTTCTTATATCACTTGAATTACCAGCCCTAGAGCTCATTAACTAGCTAGAAATGATTGAAGAAGATGCAATGGAAATCATATTTACAAAATTAATGGATTTGGAAGAAATTAGAAACCAAGAAATGCATACAATGGAGATTAATCAAGCCACTTAAAGAAATAATTTGATAATAAGTAAGTTTCAAGAACAATCAAGGAAGGAGACCTTGGTATCTAGTGGGATGAGGAGAGGAGTAAGCCAAGAAGGCATACCATATGGAGTGGACCATATATAATTTCTAGTTGCAAGCAACACAATTCCTTTTAGCTCTCCAAGTTGAGTGGTGAAGATGATCCTATCCTTGTTAATGGGATATACATTAAGCATTGTTAATGAAGATCATTATTTACCCTTGTATATAGTAAGCAGTCGTCTCATTTTCTCCCAATTGTTTCATGCACATTGTCACTTTAGTTTCATTTCTTTGTGCACCTTGGGCATGTTGTTGGGTGTTATTATCTTTACCATAAGTGCTTTAGTACATTTTGTTATTGTCTTAAGGATGCATTTTGGTGTTTAAAGTTGTTTCAAGAGGTTACAACAAAGTGTATTTCTAGAGCATGTTGTTACGACTCCATGCCCAATGAATTCTTCAAGGATACTAATTCCCTTGCTTAGTAGGCAAGTAAATAGTAGAGGCCTCCAAAGATGTTACCCTTTTTCAATAACAATGGTATAATTCAAGTTTGATAGATCATTCATCAAATAAATCCACTTTCATAAGGTCAAAACATAGTAAAAACAAAAATTTAGAAGTTAGTTCATAACCCACACCTCTTAATCAACTAAGTTTTCCTTTGGAGGAACATGATGAACTATTCCTGATTTCTACCAGTTCTTTGCATATCTGCCATATCCAATTGGCGAGATAAGTCAGTTAAGTTAGCCTTTGGATGAACACGAGGAATTGTTCTTGAGTTCTACCAGTTCTTTGCATATCCACCATAACTGATGCAAGAGTTAATTCAGTTAAGTCGGCCTTTGGAGGAATAAGAGGTACGCTTCCTGAGTTCCACTAGTTCTTAGTATCTTTGTAACAAAAACATCAAATAAGTTATTAGTTAAGTTAGATTTTAGAGGAATAGATGGAACTGTTCCTTTGTTCCACTAGTACTCCAAATAACTGATTCGACCGATTGGGAATAATTTGTATTTTAGAGAAACAAATGGAACTATTCTTTTGTTCCACTAGTTCTCTGCATAACTGATTCAGCCGATTGAAGGGAAGTATAAACATAACCAGTTAAGTTGGCCCTAGGAGGAACATACAGAAAAATCAGTTAAGTCAGACCTGGGAGGAATAGAAGGAACAATTGGTTAATTCAAACTTTGGAGAAATAGGAGGAACTGTTCTTGAGTTCCTTTAGTTCCCCGATTCTCCACTTTAAAACAGTGGTGAGACTGTAAATGGAAAAAGGCCCAAAATATCATATTGAGCAGCTACATAACTTATCCTTACATGTCCAGACTTGGAGTAAAACCCTAGTTTTATCATTTTGGTCAAATATAGAAGAACATATCAAGTTAAAGTGAAGAGGAAGTCAAACATGTAAGGGAAATATGAAGGATAGTTGAATATTGTGTTAAGAGAACATGCAACAAGGCCTATTAGAGAACATTGACTCCATAATTAGTTTCATTTTGTGAACTATCTAATGCTATAGTTTTGGCATATGCGAAATCTTGCATGCTCTTTCCTCTCTACAGTTCATTTCTCCTATATATACATGAGATTATTCATTAATGAAGGGACCTTTGGCTAGTTGTGGCTGAGGCCTACTAGTTTTTATAATTTTTTCACCTCTGGGATCAATAAAGAAATTATTGTTTCTTCTCATTACCTATAATTTGTGTAAGTTTGTGTTTTAAATATGATTTTGATCTTGTGATATTGTTTATCCCTGATTTTATAGTCTAAATTCCATGCCCTATTACAGTAACATGCTAATTTGAAGTTCATAGGTTGTGTTTTCCTAAAGTTTTGTAGGATTCAGTTGCATAGTCTACCAAATTTCCCTTCTATATATTTTTTCTACCCCTTATCTATGATATTATAACTTCCAAACCTTTCTCTTAAATACTCGTGCATTAGTTTGTCAATTTGTGAGTGATCCATATGTGTGGTTTAAACAAGTATGAGATCCTAAAATTTTTTGGTGTATCACCCCTTTTTTGTTATTTTTAGTCTTCCCTTTCCCCTTTTACTACTTCATGTAGTAGATTAAGAGCTAATTTTAGGTGTTACACTAGGGGAACCAACCTTGTCTAGAGACTCACTCCAACTTTAGGTCACCCACAACCTATGAGTGATTTAATTTTGATAGTTATAAGGGGAGTTATCACACCACTCCCCAAAGGGTGCATTCCTTCATTACAAAAACAACATCATATGATATAGGTTGACACTTATAATGAAGCACTGAACTTGTTGAATATCTATGTTCAATTGTACGTGGATGCTAAAAAATGTTCAAAATGGAAGTAGATTTTAGCTACGAGAAATGCAAATGAATGATTGCATTGAATGATATATTCTTGAACAAATGGACAATGTAACGACATGTAAAATTGAATGGCAATTCAATACAATAACAATATAGATTCTTAAGATTCCAAAGATGATGAATGAAGGGAATTGAGTGTTTAGTTATAGCTGAGGGAAGATAATACTAGATCCTTTATTTTTTGATTGATTTTCCAATATGAGGCTGACTAAAGCATGATTCAAATTATTTTTTTGAGTTTCCAATTTGATTGGAAAGATAAGCTAGTGATTTGAGCTTGATTGAGTGATTTTTCATTGAGTTTGTAAAATTTTGCATATCTTTGAAATATTTCAAAATTTACTTTGAATTAATATTTCACGTCTTTAGTTTTATTCACCTAAAAAGTGGAATGAGTTTTATCTTGAAGAGAGTTTTGCTTTAATTTGGAAAGCTATGATTCAAGGTTTATGTTTTAGTTAACTCAAATATATGATCTGATTTAATTTAAAATTTCCATATTGATTATAATTAATGATTTTTAGCCTTAGTTATGATTAGAATTTCTTTAGTCAACTTGAGATGTCAACTAGTGAGGTGGTAATGGATAGGTGGATGATTTATTAATTATTATGATGTTAAATTAGTTAATAAAATTATCTAATAGGGTAGGGGATGAAGAATAAGAGTGATAGAATTAAATAATTAATCCTAGGAGTGAGGTGCAAGTGTAATAAGGTTTATAGTATGAATATTTATTAATTTGAAACTGTGTGTGAGTGATAGAGGTAATTAGAGAATTTGTAGGGATGATAGAAGTTTATTTGTGTTAGGAATAAAATTAGGTTAATTAATCATTAGTAAAATTGTAAAGTTAAATTAATTACATTTAATTACTTTAACTTAGTTAGTTAGTTAGTTATCACATCCCTAGTTTAGTGGGGGTTGTACTATTGTTAGTTTACTGCTTCCCAGATTAGATTAGTTATAGAAAATATGTTATTTATGAGTATTTGCCATATTTTGTTGATTGGATCCACTTCATGTGGATATGGTTGTTGTTGTTCAATGTCTACAAATATTACATCTTATTCAATTTAATCAATACAAGGGTTTCCATAATTTTACATTATTAACATTTGGTATCAGAGTTGGTTATCAATCCCAACTTCTATGAGGATCCCTAAACCTATAAGGAGAGTGTGTTGTAAAAGGTTGAGTTTTTATAGCTACACGTTTGAGCTTGGAGGAACCATATTTGTCCCTATCCTATTGGAAGCACTTTCCCCTATCTCAACACCCCTGAAGTTCTGCACATAGTTGTTGTAGATTAAAAAAATAAAATAAAAATCAATTTCCCTTAATAGGGGGTTTCCTCTAAATATAAAGTTACAGGCAGTCATCGTTTAAAACTAGATATACACGAAGTTTGGTAGACTTCTTAGAGGGGTGTGCATTGCTCCATCAATGAGCTGTAGAAATAGTGGAATCCCATACTGGGCGAGTTCAAGTTGAACGAGTTGCATAACAAGTTGGGAGTCCTAGGCGAGCTGGTTAATATCTCAACATTGCAAACATTGGACACCAATCCCATTCAATCATTGAGTGGGTTTTAAACTCCTATAGACTGAGCTATGCTAGAATGACAAGTTGTTATTTGGTGAGTAAAGTTTTACATTGTCCAAAAAGGCCACCGAGCTGGGCGTATTGGGGTTCAAACCGAGCTCCAATGAAGCACCGAATGACTTGAACTCTTGTCTTCCTTGTGATACAAATGGAAAATCCACCTACCATATGTCTAAATGAACCAATACTACAGTCGATCTAACATTTAGTGAGCTTGGTGAATCCCCTGCTGATTGTTGGCATGTTTTACATTGTTGAGACGAGCTCATAACGAGCTATACAAATGATCTTCATCCATAAACCCGAGTGAATTAGATCAAACTTGTAAATCAAAAACTACCCTACACATAAGAAACATTAATACCAAGTAAGGAAAAGGTGTCAAAACATAAAAAGGGACATGCACATAATAACCAAACAAACAGAGGAAACTTTGTAGAGTAAAAACAGAGCGATGAGGTTGAAAACAAAAAAATAAAAACCAAAGGAAGAAAAAAAACATTTAGATTTGGATTTTGTGGTTAAACCTAAACCAACATTTCCCACGACATGCCACATGGTCCCTCTATCAGCTGACACGTCACAATTTTAAAGGTAATTTTTTTTCCTCGTTTAAATACTGGTTCCTCCATTTCTATTTGCATGCACATATATCACTTTTCTGGTTAGTTAAATAGTCTTGGGGAGGGAAGGTAGCAATTTTGACCTCCCCCCATAATTATTTTTTGATTTTTAAATCATTTTGGGACAAATTTGGCAGTTCCACTAAAAATATTAGGAAAAACCATAACCCAGTTAATTATAACCAAACCTACGCTAAATTTAGCAAGGAAATACCTATTGGGCCAAAAATAATATATTTTTTCTCCTGTTTGACCTGTTTGATCCAAAACTTGATTTCACGATATTGTAAAGGAAAAAGAGGATAAAAACAAAACATTTCCCTGAGGGAGTCCTTTTTGCACAATAGGCAGTGTTCACTCAAAATACCATAACTCTTATTATGTAAAGAGGAAAAATTACGAAACTTTTTTTGTAAAGTTCTAGATTCTGATACAAAATTGATAGAATAGGTTTAGGGAGATTTTGGTGGATAGATTTATTGGTAAAAAATTTCAAAGTTTGAAATAAGGTGTAAAAAAGGAAAAATATTTGTAATCTTGTACTCAATATGCATCCCAAAGGGGAATTTTTCCATAGAAGAAGGGACATAATTGTAAAAACACTATAATTATAAAGTGCCAATATCTATTTTCATTCTCATGGAGCTTTATTATATTCATTTTCCACTTAGAATCTAGAGGTAAAAGATGAAAAACTAGAAATTCTTCATTATTCGCTCAATAGTAGTACTCTTAGCAGATTAAAGCAAAGTGATTTCGAGATGCAAGCCAACCCAAGAGAGGTTTTATTAAGCTATGATCCAACCTAATATAGGTTTTTAAAATGTTCATAACTGCTCGTTTGTTTTTCAAGCACACATGCCAACCCAAAGAGGTTTCATACATCTAAAGACAACTCTTGATCTTATTCCATCTCTTGTACACTATTCAAAGGAAGCACCTTCATCTAACTAATCCTATTCAAATGAGATATAGAGAGACCATACTGGATTAAGGAGGGGATTGATTAAGTTATTTCATTCACCTTAGAATAAGTTTCTCTTAACAAGTGTCTACTAATAAATGTTTACCTCATGTAAACATATTCTGTTTTAGATTTTTTTCTCTCCCATTCCCTTGAGACCATAATGAAGTAAGGGGGAAATGTTAGGAACAAACTTACATTAATTCATCATTAGTAAAATTTTAAATTTAAAGTAATTAAAAATTTATTACTTTAACTTAGTTAGCTGTTAGTTAGTTGTCACATCCCTAGTTTAGTAGGGGTTATACTATTGTTAGTTTACTGCTTCTCGGATGTTCCTGGATATGATTAGTTAGGGGTAATATGCCATTTATGCATATTTACCATATTTAGTTGATTTGATCCACTTCATGTGGATATTATTACTGCTATTCAATGTCTATAAAAATTGCAAATTATTCAATTTGATTAATATAATGGTTTCCAAAATTTTACATTCTTAATAATTCAAAACAATGTTGTAGAATATCATTAAGGGTCGTAGAATAGTGAAATATTCAAAGTAGCTGTAATAGGCCGGAAATGATCGTAAGTGTTTTGAAGTAATTACGAGATGATTTCAAAGGTTTATAATGCACAATAGGATATTTTAGGGTGTCTACACTATCATTGTTATTCTTCTTATTGTAGACACAAAATTTGGGTCATACTCCCCCTTCACCCCACATGTATATTAATTTAATTACCTACAATTAAATTAATGCCCATTCTCACAATATTCATTATTTAATTACCTTAATTGAACTAATTTCCACCTCACCTAGACACCTCACCACACCACATCACCTAGACACCTCATCTTAGACATATTCATAGCATGTTTCCTTTTAACTAAGACTTAGTCCTACCTACCTTAATTAACTAAGACTTAGTTCAGCCCTAAAATCACATGCCTATTCTTATTCTAACCACATGCCCACTTATCTAAGTGCAACATTCCATTTTGATATGTGAAAATGGACATAATTGGACAAAAAATATTGCCAAGATCTGTCATTTTAGTAAACCTAGAATTTCCCACCTTAACCGATGTCGGTCAACCCTAAACCGACGCCGGTCACCTCTAACCATCATCGGTTACCTTATAGTCATTCTGGGTAACCTCTTCTCAATTTTGGAAGAATTATTGGATTTTTGGAGAAGAAATATCTGCATGCAAGCACACACCAGAGCACTCTTGCACATCCAAACATCCTAAACCAGCACCAAACACTGATCTGAAGGTCAAGCATTCATGGAAATGTTTCGGGAAGCACGAATGCAACACTAACCACCAACTCCACAGATCAATCATCACCTCCATCCAATCATCAGGTATGCAAGTATAAGTAAGTAAATTTGGATCTACATCTTTCCATACTTATTTAGATTAGTTTCTTTATCTTTGTTTGGAAATCCTAGTATCCTTTGCATATCATCACATCTCACCTTCCTACCAATCCCTCCACCTAATCACCTACAACCTCCCAGCTCTCCATACCTGACTCCAAACATCTCTGAGTATTCCTAGCACTGTCATCAACCTCACCATTCTTTGTCTACTCTCTGTGTAATCACAGAGAAACATCAAAACCAAAATTTATTGAGTCTCTATCAGCCCGACCCTAACAATGCTGGTTAACCTAAACCATTGTCGGTCTCCTCTCAAATGACATCGGTCATACCAGACCGAGATCGATTTCTATATCTGGTAAATCTACCTATAACCACAACCTCACAACACCCACCCAAATAACCCAAACCACTAAAAAATTGACCCTGACCTATCCGTACCACCTTATTCACCTGGATAACTTCCAGATCTGATCATAGCCTAGCCTATTAGATCATATTTTCTTATTTTACTTGAACGAGAGGCCTAAATCATATCAACTACATAGGATATTATTGGTTTACATTATTTCTTGCATTAAGTTGTGTTAAATAGTGGATTGACATCCATCTAGGAAGTATAACACTTCTCGGATCTAGCATATGCTAGGTAGTCCAGTGACATATATTGTTTGATATTCTTCTTGTGGTCTTGTTTTGTATTTGTAGGTATTTACTCCTAGAAAAAGGGAAGTTCCCGCAATCAACACTGGATCAGGAAATAAGAACGCGCGCAATCTACCATCCACCTTTATTACTAGGTTTTCCTCCTCACCATTACCCTATCTATTTTGCTCTTACTTACGCAACTTATCGGCGAAATTTTTTGGCACGCCTGGTGGTACCCTCTCTTGGGTTCATTGCATTTTCTTCATATAGGGAAATTTTTTGTGTGTTTCTTTCCTTTTTAAAAATACACAGTTAATCTTCTCACTGGTAATATTCTTTTCTTCTAATTGTCTAAAAGAAATTTATCATTTTCTACTTAAAACGAACCAATTATTTCTTCTTGCATTTGCATAGTAGTGAAAGAGCACGTTCTTGACCTATTCATCATTTGATTCATTGAATCTAATTTTTGATTTGGGTTATAAATTTGTTGCATTTCATCCTTGTATGCTATATTATTAGC
Organism: Taxus chinensis; assembly: GCA_019776745.2. Lineage (NCBI taxonomy): Eukaryota > Viridiplantae > Streptophyta > Pinopsida > Cupressales > Taxaceae > Taxus > Taxus chinensis. The sequence goes on from CM034154.1 coordinate 475,837,008, forward strand.
TCACACTTAAAAATGAGGAAAACATATATGTTGGAAGTCATGCCAAGTTGATGGTCGACACAATTGAACCGTAGAAAGCACTTTTTTTTTCTCTCTTTTCCAAACTACAAAATTTTTAATTTACACATCTTCTTAAACAACATCCCACTTGGAAGAATCTATCAACAATCACACGATTAGAGGATCCAATTTAAGAGTTTAGAAACAAGGGATTTTTTTTTATTTAATAATGTTCACTGTTCAAAATAAAGCATTATTTAGAACAAACATTCCATGCCAATTGAATTCAATGGATAAACATATGCAGCTGTAATGACTCAGTGATTTACCGATCTATTCATTTCATAACTCGGTAAGCTACCGATCTATTTATGTTATCTTATGTATTGAATACATATTGTATACTTCATATACTTTGTCATCCTACCCTACACTGGGTACTGAGTGATCTGTTTAAAGAACATATCTGAATATCTGTTACCAATATTCATCTGATATCACGTTGTTTTAAACTTGGTGACATAGGACAACAACCAGTAGTTTGCAATACTTTGACCAAATATTTGTAACATACTGTGTATGTCACTATTCCTAGATGACATACTCGTCATATTGGAATATGTCCTTCACCTCACACCTCAATTATCATGATTGGTCTTTACTGACTACCGTCAGTCCACTTGTTCCAGGTTTAACCCTAGCCCTGGATAGAAACATAACCTATTATAGGAAGATGCTCATAAAGGCTTAGGGTAGATGGGCATACTCATTTGACCTAAGTCATCCAAATGTGCCAACGTACCCTGAGCCTTTGGAAGCTAATTCCTATCCTAAATATGCTCCTATCCAGACCTAGAGAGAAACTAGGTTCAAGTCTGAGTTCCAGATGTGTGTAGATCTAGATGATCAATGTGGAAGGGTGATGCCACATGTCAACTACAATTTTGTATTCTCGAGAAGACCCAAGCCTTCTTGAAAGTACAACCCTGTAGTTGGCGTGTGCCAACATCCTACATAAACTACCTCATCGAGATGTACATACCCCCAAGGAGATTGTTAATACTTTGTTAGTTTGGATTATTTCTTGATTACAACAACCCTTCCAAACCCTATTCCAACACATGATAAGTTCTTCCTAAATTTTCTTCATTTAGCCCATTAAGAACTTCATTATATTCATGGTCACTTTTAATATTTGAACACATAGTTAAACTGCCAATTAACCGTAACTGTACAACGTTATAATATGTCTTATTTAAAAAGTACAATAACTTTTTGGAAAGGTTCAATGCCAGAATATATCCAATATAAAGTAGACTTCATACAAAATGAAGTCTAATAAATTGTAGTCATATTTCCAAACCTTTTTGGTTTATGAGCAATTAAGAAAGAGAAAGAGTCTTTCTCTACATGTTAAGTGTTAGGGTTTATCCTACCCAATGTCCACATTTCTTAATGTATGTTCATCACACGTTACATTACTATGTTATATAGTTTAGATAACGAATATCATATTCTACAACTTAACAAGTTGCATCACAAGTAGGAAAATTGAACTAAATCCCTCTATCCAACTTATTAAAAGATAACCAATTAACATATTAATAATATGAAGAATATCAACAAGATAGAATCCATCTCTTCCATACAAGTACAAAATAATTTACACAACCAATACAGGTAAACTCTCAACTTTCAATTTATCTTTATAACTTATACATTTACAAGACTTATGCATTTAGGTATACTGCATAACAACTGTCTTCATTATAAAAGAATACTACTTTTCCTTTTTCAATACAATCTCAAGAATGAATCAGAGTTCTTCACAAGAATCAGACTTAAATCAGCCAATGCATCATATAAGTTTTGCCTTCTTTTATCACTTACGAAGTCCATCTACAAAAATTGCTAGCACGGGTCAGTTCAATGAACTGAGCATGATAAGCACTAAGCCTTAAAACGAAGTGCATTCCAATAATTGTTCCATTAAAACAACTCTGCTTTAATGAGACAATTATTACATCATAAATATCAATATAAGCAATAGCAAATGGAAAAGAAGTACATTTAACCAATTGAATTCACTTCCAAGAGAAGAACAAAATAAAATCCACTATATCTGCCTTACAAAATTTAAGTTTAATTGATCCTATCAATTATCCTTAAGCATACAACAGATCATATCATCTCATTGTTCCCAATTCTATCATAATAGAATACAACATTTATCTTTTCTTTAACCAAAAGAAGGGTTTAAAGCATGGTTCTCATTAGGATGATTCATCTAACTCCTAAGCAAAATAAAAAGAAGAACCATTACAAACTATGCCTAAACACAAGACATCTGAAAAATAGAAACAAATTCATAACATGAATTAACTATTTCATTTAAAGGACAACTACCTCAAAATTCAACATTTAAGATATTCATCAGAATAGAATCCCATTTCAATCCAGGAAGGAATAGAGAATCAAACAGTCTACCTGCAAGTCTAAATCTACTTCCACATATTAGAAGTTAACATTTAAAGATCTGAAACCAACGTTCACAAATCAAAGTAGACTCATACAGGAGTTAATCTCTACTCGAGTCCATCCAAGGAGGATCCATAAAAAGATAGAGTGCAAGAGACAAAACTTACTCATCTCAAACCAAACAAAGCAAAGCCTTGTCAAACAAACAGTCTGCCAAACAAGCTTACATTTTCTGTTCAACAAAACTGAATCATCTAATCTCTTCCTACATCATTTCTACAAATGATTTGAACAAGGAAGACCAAACAACTCATAAAGAAATCTCCATTTCATAAGAGAATCAAAACAGAAAAGTTCAACCAATGAACTTATCCCAACAATAGAAAGAAAGGGATCTTAATTAGAAAATGATCCAATAAATAATTCATTTTATTGTACTAACAAATGAATTTCCACTTTTAATTCAAACATAGAAATTCATAAGCTAGTTCCCAGAAGAGAGAACAAAATCAACTCACAGTAAGAAGAAAGCACACTGCCATTTTCCTTACAATTCTTTACCTTCAATAAACATGAGTTTCAATTCTAATCTCAGAATGAAATACGCATAACAGTCCTAAAAACAACATTCTGTTCTAAAGGAATCACATTCCTTTCTTTTACAAAGACACAAGGTTTATTTACTATATCCAACAAGAGATAGAAAAAAAAACCGATCAGTAAGCTAAACATGTTCAGAAGTATCAACGAACTCAAAGACTGAAATCCCATTGTCAGGTTTCAATATTGCATTACAAAAGAGTAATTAGTTCTCGATTCAATAAGTACTATAATACAAAAACAATCTGAACAGAGACAAAGTAATCCCACCATAACAATTCAAAGCACTAAAGTAAATAACTCTTCTTTTAAATGAAACCCAGAGCTTATTTTAAAAGATCTGAAGATGTGGGTTTCCACAAAATAGAGGGGAAAAGAATACCCCCAATAAAATGCCATTCCATCTCAGAAAAGATGAAACAGTTCTCAGAAAAGAATTACCAAATCCATTCATCAAACAAAGACGTTTTCAGTTAAGATCTCAAAGAGTTTACCCAACAACTCAGTCAACTATTCTCCCAGTTTTCTTTGAGCAATAGTTCAACAAAAGAGTTATAAGTTTTTAAACTTTTAATACAAGTAAAACCCAACTCAAAATACCAGAACAGAGTCGAACACGAAGTCTCAACAAAATTTAAGAACTACACAAGTATTTAAATACGAGGGAAGTATAAAATATGATCTTCCAATAACAGTTCAGAGCTACATGAGTCTCTAATCACAGGTTCAAGGCAACATGAAGTTCCCATTCCAGTTTATATTTTAAACAAGAATCCCTAATACCAGCTCAAAAAAAAACACGAGCTTCAAACAAGAGTTCAGAACTATACAAGTAACAAAATACGAGTGCGGTGTAAAACACGAACCTTCAATAACAGTTCAGAGAAACACAAGTAATAAAATACGTGTACAGAGCCATATACGAACTTTGAACAACAGTCCAGAGCTACCCAGGATTCCAAACACTGGTTCAGAACAACAAGAAGCTCCACACAAGTTCATATCAAAACACGAAGCCCAAATACAAGCTCAAACAGAACTCAAGGTTCCCATAAAGTTCAGAATTCACATATTGCAACGAAGGTCAGTTCCAACACAATAACCTCAAATACAAATTTAGAAATGGAAAGCAGAGCTACTAAAACAAGCTTTGCATGCATGTTTCATCATTAAACTAACAGAAAGAAAGTTTCCAAACCAACATTATTTTTTCCATGGATTCATATCCAAGATAACAAGAGATTATAAAACCCAGCAAGCAAGTAACCAGATAAAACATGCAAGCCAAGAATCTCAAAAGAGCAAACTTGTTTTAATGAAACATTTAGAAGAAAGCAAGAGATCTTAAAGATTAGAGCCTATCATGCCTGATAGTGCTTCTGCCAAATCGAAGGAGACCTCTAGCTGAGCTCACAACTTCTCCTCTTCTCCACGAAAGATCAAACAACCATATTCTTTTTCCACAATGCCTCTTATACATCCCACGAACCGAAAATAGGTCTAAGACTTCAAAAATAGCCATTAAGTGTAGTTCAATCTGCTGGTTTGAAAAACTAGAGAGCATGCAGAGAAAAAATCGTGAAACATGCAAAGTGAAACAACCCCAGACAAACCCGCTTGCATGCCTTCCAAGATGGTTTGTGCACAAAAACTGAAAACAATAAGTTTCATTAATTCCAATTTTCCCACCTATCCTTCCTTGCCACCACCTTCCAAGTCTAGTGAATGCCAAATCAAAATTAACATGAAATTCCATTTTAGTGACACTTCCACATAAGCCTCCGCCAAGTCAACTAGCCCCTGCCAAAACTAGCAGTACCCTATGCATTCAAAACCTTATCAATAACATAAATGCCATAGGAACCGTCACCCTTAATGCATGTGACCACCTAATTCCCCTTTCATACCCATTAGTTTAGGATAGATCAAATTGCTTAGGTTAGACCTTAGGTAGTTTATAATATATACCTTAGGATATAACCCTAACAACAAATTTCCACCATAGGTCTTAACACATAGCCTTAGGTAGTTTCCACATAGGTTAGATTAATTCACAACATAATAGTTTTAGGCATTAGGTTAGATCATCATAAAACCTTATAGTATTAGGTTCTAGGTTAATTTTAATAGCCTAGTAACCTTTCCATATCCTTTAGCACAGAGCTTAGGTTAGGATGCCAATCAACCAACAAAGTAGAATAGGAAGCTTTAGGTTAGAATAAGAATTCTATTAAGTGACATAGCTTAGGTAGAAAATATTCTTACCTAGCTTAGGATTCCGTAGGATAGTCCTTTTTAGGATCCAAATCCTTCCTATGCCGTGAACAGGCTATATTTTCATGTTCGTCAGCAATGTCCTGCCATGATCGATCTCCAAGGACCCAAGCACAACATACAACTGAATGGAAATACGTTCACACAAAAATCAAAGAACTTGTAACAACAAAGTTCAGTCAATATGTCTCTTAATTCATGGAATGTCAATTTACCATTCATTCCACAGAGTAGATTTAAAACATTCCTTGGATCACTGAAATTGATCCAAGGATGAGTCAGATTAATAGATAAGTTTACAACTCTTAAACCAGATTGCAATTCATCTAAAAGAAGTGAAAAATGGATTCAAGGAAGCCATTCCATTTCAGTCTAATGATCTTAAGAGCAGAAAATATTTATCCATATCAAGCATGATCTCCATCAATCAAAAGAACACATCTTTAAAAGAAAATCACCTGTCAACACTTGAAATGCAAAGGAGGAATATAACAATTGTCAAGGGTGTTACATGCTTCCCTCCTAAAAAGAATCATCATCCCGATGATTACCTCTTTTTTTTAACAATTTACATCAGGACAATCAATTCATTCACTTTTCATACCATAAGTCAAAATATATTAGAACCTTATAGTTCAAGAAATCAGCATTAAATAGCTGTTTATTCAAATCAAATAAATATTTGCCCAAAACTGGCATACTTATTGTCATATAAAGATAAAATCATAAATTTTTATCAATCAACAGAATCAATTCTGTTCAAATAGATATGGAAAAGTAGTTTTCATATCCTCTAGATTTTCCCAAGTTGCACTCTCTTCGTTAAACTGGTCCCACTGGACCTTACATTGACTTATTTCTCGATTTCTCAAATGAAACTGGTGAGTTTCAAGCACTCGTATGGGTTTAACCATGATTATTCCTGGGTCCTGGACCTACAAGGAATTCCAATTTAACACGTGTGATAAATCTGAAACATATTTCTTAAGCAAAGAAATATGGAAAACATCATGCATTCGTGACAAAGCAGGAGGTAATGCTAAACGATAAGCTACAGGGTTGATTACTTCAACTATCTCAAAAGGTCCCACATAACGAGGTGATAACTTGGCAGCCTTGCCAAAAGTTATAGAACTCTTTTTCGGTTTAACCCGAAGAAAGACTTTCTCACCAAGTTCAAATTTCCTATCAACCCTCTTCAAGTCAGTGTAACTCTTTTGCCTATCTGCTGCTTCTTTCAAGCGTTCACGAATCAATTTAACTTGTTGTTCCATTTCAGTAAGAATTTCAGGTCCAATTACCTCTCTATCTTCTATGCTATCCCAACTAATAGGGGTTCTACATTTTCTTCCGTATAATGCCTCGAAAGGTGCCATCTTAAGAGAAGCATGATATGTATTATTGTATGCGAATTCAACTAATGGAAGATACTCTTCCCACTTATACTGTTGATCCATGCAATACATTCGTAACATATCTTCTAAAACTTGATTTACTCTTTCAGTCTGCCCATCTGTTTCTGGATGATACGCAGAACTAAAATTTAGCTTAGTTCCTAGAGCTGCATTAAGTGTTTGCCAAAATCTTGATGTCATTCTAGGATCTCTATCTGAAATGATTAACTCAGGTACTCCATGTAATCTGAAAATTTTGTGTACAAATCTTCTTGCCAAAATAGGAGAATCATCCTTCAGATTTCCAGCAATAAAATGTGCTACCTTTGTTAGTTTATCAACAACTACTAAGATAACATCATGCTTATTTCTCGACATAGGTAACCCTTGTACAAAATCCATGCTTATTACTTGCCATTTGTACTACGGTATGCTATGAGGATACAACAAACCGGCTGGGTGCATATGTTCCGCTTTAACACGTTGACATTCAAGGCAATGTGTCACAAAATCAATAACATCCTTTTTCATTCCTTTCCAGAAATATTGTTGTTTTATATCAGCAAGCATCTTAGTAATGCCAGGGTGTCCAGAAAAAGGTGAATTGTGAAATTCAGTTAACAATTTCTTTCTCATCATTAAGAAAAGGTACATAGACTCTGTTTTCAAATCGTAAGATTCATTCTTTATCAAAGCGAAAACCTTTATACCTCGAATCATTAGAATCTGCAGCAAGTGCTGCTTTTACTTGTTGAAAGTAAGAATCAGATTCCATAACACTTTTTACTTCATCCTTAAACTTAGTTCTAAGTGTTATAAGAGCATAAATGTGCTTCCTACGACTTAGAGCATCAGCCACTCTATTTTCTTTTCCTTTAATGTAACTTATGTCAAAATCATATTGAGACAAAAACTCTAACCACCTTCGTTGTCTTGCATTCAGATTTGGCTGAGTAAAAATGTACTTCAGCCCAAGATGATCAGTTTTCAACTCAAATGGTTTACCAAGCAGATAATGCCTCCAAACTTGAAGTGCATGAACAATGGCAACAAGCTCTAAATCATGTGGAGCATAATTCAACTCATGTAACTTAAGTTTTCTACTTTCGTATGCTATAACATGACCACTTTGTAACAAAATACCTCCTAGACCTTCACCAGATGCATCAGTTACCACCATAAAATCTCCATTAGGATCTGGTACTGCAAGAATAGGTGTTGAAGTTAACTATTCCTTCAAGGTTTTAAATGCAATTTCACATTTCTCACTCCAAACAAACTTTTTATCTTTCTTCTGTAAGGAAGTTATTGGTGCAGCTATCTTAGAAAAGTCTTTTACAAATTTCCTATAGTAGCCAGCAAGTCCCATGAAGCTTCTAACTTCATGTACATTCTTTGGTGCAGGCCATTCTGTTATAGCTATAATTTTAGAAGGATCTACAACAATTCCATCTTTACTAATTACATGACCCAAATAGTGGACTTCTGTGTCATAAAAAGAACATTTGGACAGCTTACCAAACAACCGTCTCTTTCTCAGAATTTCCAAAACTATTTTCAAATGCTCATGATGCTCCTCAATGCTTTTAGAATATATGAGAATGTCATCCAAGAATACGAGCACAAATTTTTCCAAGTATTCTTGAAAGATATTATTCATTAAATTCATAAATGCCGCAGGTGCATTAGTTAATCCAAAAGGTAAAACCGTAAACTCATAATGTCCATACCTTGTTCTGAAAGTTGTTTTATGAATATCCTCATCCTTAATTCATAGTTGATGATATCCAGATCGAAGATCTATCTTGGAATATACCGATGCTCCATGCATCTGATCAAATAAATCATCAATCCTAGGGAGTGGATATCTATTCTTGATTGTTGCCTTGTTTAACATTCTGTAATCAATGCACAATCTAAGTGTTCCATCTTTCTTTTTCACAAAAATTACGGGTGCTCCCCAAGGTGAAACACTTGGTCTAATCAAACCCTTAGACAAAAGTTCTTGCAATTGAGCCTTAAGCTCTACTAATTCTATAGTAGTCATTCGATACGGTGCTTTAGAAATAGGTTCAGTTCCAGGCTTGATCTCAATCGTGAAATCAAATTCCCTTTTGGGTGGAAGACCTGACAATTCTTCCAGAAATACATCACTGAAGTCTCGTAACAGTGGATATCATTCCATAATATCACTGCTTTCTTTTATTGATTTAGTAATTTTTACTGCATATAAGGTACATCCTTTATTTTTGGCATTTTTAAGTTACATAGCTGACAGTTTTCTAACAGAAATCTCACGTTTCACACCCTGAATCTCTGTTGTTTTCTACAGGTCGTCTAAACAACTAATGTGTTTTTCAAAATAGTCCACTTTAGCCTTATGTTCTGCTAACCAATTAACACCTATGATTACATCATAAGACCCTAAAGGTGCAACATAAAGATCAACCTCTGTGGAAATGTTAGGTAAATCAAGGACTGCTCCAAAAAGACACATACTAACCGTATGAACAACATTATTACCATACTGTACAGTCCATGTTTTATCCATGTTTCCAGCTTTTCTTTTTAATTTTGATGCTAATTTACTAGAAATAAAACATTCAGTAGCTCCGGTATCAAAAATAATAGTTATTGGTAAGCCAAATAACTTACCCAGAACTTCTATGGGTGTGGCCTATTTCTCAGCCTGCTTGTCAGCTACTACAGCGTGTATCTTGTGCTGCTGATTACGTTCATCCTTCTTCAAAGGACATTGATTTGCGTAATGATCTTTTCCACAGTTATAACAGCCTCCTACAGGTCCCTTCCTAGGCTCAGGTTTATTTTCAGCCTTAGAGTTATCATTCTGACCCACATAGGACTTCTGTCCGTTATTATTGTTCTTGGCAAAGTTGTTCCGTGCATTACCAACAAACTTGTTTGTTGCTACTTTCTTATTTGTATCAGATGAAAACTTACGTTTCATTCCAAATTTCTTCCATGGTCCTTTCTTGGGTGCAAGAGAGGATGAAGAGGAGTTGGGATTCTTCTTCCTTACTTCCTCCTTGTGAGCAGAAATTGCCTTTAATTTCTGTTCCTGCCTTATGGATTTTTCAACAACCCCTTCCATCGTGGTTGGGCTGTGAACATTCACCTCTCCTATAATGGGATTCAATCCCATGATGAATTTCCTTATCCTGAACTTCTCATCAGTTTGGTACTGAGGCACATACTTAAGGAGTTTTGTAAATCACTCCTAATACTCAGTTACAGTTAGCTTTCCTTGAGCTAAGTTCTGAAATTCAGTCATTTTCTGATCATAGTAAAGTTGTGGCAGCCATCGTTGCCTAAAGTAACCCTTAAATTGGTCCCATGTGATATTAGATTCATCAATGTTCAACTCAGCCTTGTGGCTGTCCCACCATGAAGATGCTTCATGTGAAAGTTGATATGCTCCCCATATCGCCTTTGTTTCTTCTGAGAAATTTCTTATTGCAAAGTATTTCTCCATTTCACTGAGCCAGTTCTCAGCCCCATCTCCTAATGTGGTGCCATCAAACTTGGGTGGACTTATCCTTTTTATGTCATTAGTGAGTTCTACTGCTAGCCTAGCCTTTTTGTTCTCAGGCTCCACAGGTATGTTAACATTGTTATTATCAACACCCACATTGGCGTTGTCCCCTGGAGGTGGCTGATTATTGTTATCAGCTTCTTCTTCCTCCTCATTACCCATTACTTGTTGTTCCAGCATAGCCAAATGATCTCTTGTGTCCAACAGGGCAGCAAGGATCTCATCGAGTTTCTGGGTAGTTGCCACTCCTGCCTCAGGTGGAGGGTTATTTGTAATGTTTCCTCTTGTTCTCACCATTTTCTGTTATAAGAAAATTTAAGTTTCATCAGATTGTGGACACAAAAGGTCCAAGAGCTGAAACCTTCAGCTCTGATACCAAGATGTAACATTCCCAATTTAAGACTTTAGAAACAAGGGATATTTTTTTTTTTATTTAATAATGTTCACTGTTCAAAATAAAGCATTATTTAGAACAAACATTCCATGCCAATCAAATTCAATGGATAAACATATGCAGCTGTAATGACTCGGTGATTCACCGATCTATTCATTTCATAACTCGGTAAGCTACGATCTAATTATGTTATCTTATGTATTGAATACATATTGTATACTTGTATACTTTGTCATCCTACACTACACCAGGTACTAAGTGATATGTTTAAATAACATATCTAAATATCTATTACCAATATTAATCTGATATCATGTTGTTTTAAACTTGGTGACATAGGACAACACAACCAGTAGTTTGTGATACTTTGGCCAAATATTTATAACATACTGTGTATGTCACTATTCCTAGATGACATACTCATCATATTGGAATACGTCCTTCACCTCACACCTCAATTATCATGATTGGTCTTTACTGACTACCGTCAGTCCACTTGTTCCAGGTTTAACCCTAGCCCTAGATAGAAACATAACCTATTATAGGAAGATGCTCACAAAGGCTTAGGGTAGATGGGCATACTCATTTGACCTAAGTCATCTGAATGTGCCAACGTACCCTGAGCCTTTGGAAGCTAATTCCTATCCTAAATATGTTCCTATCCAGACCTAGAGAGAAACTAGGTTCAAGTCTGAGTTCCAGATGTGTGTAGATCTAGATGATCAATGTGGAAGGGTGATGCCACATGTCAACTACAACGTTGTATTCTCAAGAAGACCCAAGCCTTCTTGAAAGTACAACCCTGCAGTTGGCGTGTGCCAACATCCTACAGAAACTGCCTCATCGAGATGTACATACCCCCAAGGAGATTGTTAATACATTGTTAGTTTGGATTATTTCTTGATTACAACAACCCTTCCAAACCCTATTCCAACACATGATAAGTTCTTCCTAAATTTTCTTCATTTAGCCCATTAAGAACTTCATTATATTCATGGTCACTTTTAATATTTGAACACATAGTTAAACTGCCAATTAACCGTAACTGTACAATGTTATAATATGTCTTATTTAAAAAGTACAATAACTTTTTGGAAAGGTTCAATCCAGAATATATCCAATATAAAGTAGACTTCATACAAAATGAAGTCTGATAAATTGTAGTCATATTTCCAAACCTTTTTGGTTTATGAGCAATTAAGAAAGAGAAAGAGTCTTTCTCTACATGTTAAGTGTTAGGGTTTATCCTACCCAATGTCCACATTTCTTAATGTATGTTCATCACACGTTACATTACTATGTTATATAGTTTAGATAACGAATATCATATTCTACAACTTAAAAAGATGCATCACAAGTAGGGAGATTGAACTAAATCCCTATATCTAACTTATTAAAAGATAACCAATTAACATATAAATAATATGAAGAATATCAACAAGATAGAATCCATCCCTTCCATACAAGTACAAAATAATTTACACAACCAATACAGGTAAACTCTCAACTTTCAATTTATCTTTATAACTTATACATTTACAAGACTTATGCATTTAGGTATACTGCATAACAACCGTCTTCATTATAAAAGAATACTACTTTTCCTTTTTCAATACAATCTCAAGAACGAATACGAGTTCTTCACAAGGAATCAGACTTAAATCAGCCAATGCATCATATAAGTTTTTCCTTCTTTTATCACTTACGAAGTCCATCTGCAAAAATTGCTAGCACGGGTCAGTTCAATGAACTGAGCATGATAAGCACTAAGCCTTAAAACGAAGTGCATTCCAATAATTGTTCCATTAAAACAACTCTGCTTTAATGAGACAATTATTACATCATAAATATCAATATAAGCAATAGAAAATGGAAAAGAAGTACATTTAACCAATTGAATTCACTTCCAAGAGAAGAATAAAATAAAATCCACTATATCTGCCTTACAAAATTTAAGTTTAATTGATCCTATCAATTATCCTTAAGCAACCAACAGATCATATCATCTCATTGTTCCCAATTCTATCATAATAAAATACAACATTTATCTTTTCTTTAACCAAAAGAAGGGTTTAAAGCATGGTTCTCATTAGGATGATTCATCTAACTCCTAAGCAAAAGAAAATAAGAACCATTACAAACTATGCCTAAACACAAGGCATCCGAAAAATAGAAACAAATTCATAACATGAATTAACTGTTTCATTTAAAGGACAACTACCTTAAAATTCAACATTTAAGATATTCATCAGAACAGAATCCCATTTCAATCCAGGAAGGAATAGAGAATCAAACAGTCTACCTGCAAGTCTAAATCTACTTCCACATATTAGAAGTTAACATTTAAAGATCTGAAACCAACGTTCACAAATCAAAGTAGACTCATACAGGAGTTAATCTCTACTCAAGTCCATCCAAGGAGGATCCATAAAAAGATAGAGTGCAAGAGACAAAACTTACTCATCTCAAACCAAACAAAGCAAAGCCTTGTCAAACAAAACAGTCTGCCAAACAAGCTTACATTTTCTGTTCAACAAAACTGAATCATCTAATCTCTTCCTACATCATTTCTACAAATGATTTGAACAAGGAAGACCAAACAACTCATAAAGAAATCTCCATTTCATAAGAGAATCAAAATAGAAAAGTTCAACCAATGAACTTATCCCAACAATAGAAAGAAAGGGATCTTAATTAGAAAATGATCCAATCAATAATTCATTTTATTGTACTAACAAATGAATTTCCACTTTTAATTCAAACATAGAAATTCATAAGCTAGTTCCCAGAAGAGAGAACAAAATCGACTCACAGTAAGAAGAAAGCACACTGCCATTTTCCTTACAATTCTTTACCTTCAATAAACATGAGTTTCAATTCTAATCTCAGAATGAAATATGCATAACAGTCCTAAAAACAACATTCTGTTCTAAAGGAATCACATTCCTTTCTTTTACAAAGACACAAGGTTTATTTACTATATCCAACAAGAGAAAAAAAAACCGATCAGTAAGCTAAACATGTTCAGAAGTATCAACGAACTCAAAGACTGAAATCCCATTGTCAGGTTTCAATATTGCATTACAAAAGAGTAATTAGTTCTCGATTCAATAAGTACTATAATACAAAAACAATCTGAACAGAGACAAAGTAATCCCACCATAACAATTCAGAGCACTAAAGTAAATAACTCTTCTTTTAAATGAAACCCAGAGCTTATTTTAAAAGATCTGAAGATGCGGGTTTCCACAAAATAGAGGGGAAAAGAATACCCCGATAAAATGCCATTGCCATCTCAGAAAAGATGAAACAATTCTCAGAAAATAATTACCAAATCCATTCATCAAACAAAGATGTTTTCAGTTAAGATCTCAAAGAGTTTACCCAACAACTCAGTCAACTATTCTCCCAGTTTTCTTTGAGCAATAGTTCAACAAAAGAGTTATAAGTTTTTAAACTTTTAATACAAGTAAAACCCAACTCAAAATACCAGAACAGAGTCGAACACGAAGTCTCAACAAAAGTTCAGAACTACACAAGTATTTAAATACGAGGGAAGTATAAAATATGATCTTCCAATAACAGTTCAGAGCTACACGAGTCTCTAATCACAGGTTCAGGGAAACATGAAGTTCCCATTCCAGTTTATATTTTAAACAAGAAGCCCTAATACCAGCTCAAAATGAAACACGAGCTTCAAACAAGAGTTCAGAACTATACAAGTAACAAAATATGAGTGTGGTGTAAAACACGAACCTTCAATAACAGTTCAGAGAAACACAAGTAATAAAATATGTGTATAGAGCCATATACGAACTTTGAACAATAGTCCAGAGCTACCCAGGATTCCAAACACCGGTTCAGAACAACAAGAAGCTCCAACACAAGTTCATATCAAAACACGAAGCCCAAATACAAGCTCAAATGGAACTCAAGGTTCCCATAAAGTTTAGAATTCACATATTGCAATGAAGGTCAGTTCCAACACAACAACCTTGAATACAAATTTTAGAAATGGAAAGCAGAGCTACTAAAACAAGCTTCGCATGCATGTTTCATTATTAAACTAACACAAAGAAAGTTTCCAAACCAACATTATTATTTTTTCCATGGATTCATATCCAAGATAACAGAGATTATAAAACCCAGCAAGCAAGTAACCAGATAAAACATGCAAGCCAAGAATCTCAAAAGAGCAGACTTGTTTTAATGAAACATTTAGAAGAAAGCAAGAGATCTTAAAGATTAGAGCCTATCATGCCTGATAGTGCTTCTGCCAAATCGAAGGAGACCTCCAGCCGAGCTCACAACTTCTCCTCTTCTCCACGAAAGATCAAACAACCATATTCTTTTTCCACAATGCCTCTTATACATCCCACGAACCGAAAATAGGTCTAAGACTTCAAAAATAGCCATTAAGTGCAGTTCAATCTGCTGGTTTGAAAAACCAGAGAGCATGCAGAGAAAAAATCATGAAACATGCAAAGTGAAACAACCCCAGACAAACCCGCTTGCATGCCTTCCAAGATGGTTTGTGCATGAAAACTGAAAACAATAAGTTTCATTAATTCCAATTTTCCCACCTATCCTTCCTTGCCACCACCTTCCAAGTCTGGTGAATGCCAAATCAAAATTAACATGAAATTCCATTTTAGTGACACTTCCACATAAGCCTCCGCCAAGTCAACTAGCCCCTGCCAAAACTGGCAGTACCCTATGCATTCAAAACCTTATCAATAACATAAATGCCATAGGAACCATCACCCTTAATGCATGTGACCACCTAATTCCCCTTTCATACCCATTAGTTTAGGATAGATCAAATTGCTTAGGTTAGACCTTAGGTAGTTTATAATATATACCTTAGGATATAACCCTAACAACAAATTTCCACCATAGGTCTTAACACATAGCCTTAGGTAGTTTCCACATAGGTTAGATTAATTCACAACATAATAGTTTTAGGCATTAGGTTAGATCATCATAAAACCTTATAGTATTAGGTTCTAGGTTAATTTTAATAGCCTAGTAACCTTTCCATATCCTTTAGCACAGAGCTTAGGTTAGGATGCCAATCAACCAACAAAGTAGAATAGGAAGCTTTAGGTTAGAATAAGAATTATATTAAGTGACATAGCTTAGGTAGAAAATATTCTTACCTAGCTTAGGATTCCATAGGATAGTCCTTTTTAGGATCCTGAATCCTTCCTATGCCATGAACAGGCTGTATTTTCATGTTCGTCAGCAATGTCCTGCCATGATCGATCTCCAAGGACCCAAGCACAACATACAACTGAATGGAAATATGTTCACACAAAAATCAAAGAACTTGTAACAACAAAGTTCAGTCAATATGTCTCTTAATTCATGGAATGTCAATTTACCATTCGTTCCACAGAGCAGATTTAAAACATTCCTTGGATCACTGAAATTGATCCAAGGATGAGTCAGATTAATAGATAAGTTTACAACTCTTAAACCAGATTGCAATTCATCTAAAAGAAGTGAAAAATGGATTCAAGGAAGCCATTCCATTTCAGTCTAATGATCTTAAGAGACAGAAAATATTTATCCATATCAAGCATGATCTCCATCAATCAAAAGAACACATCTTTAAAAGAAAATCACCTGTCAACACTTGAAATGCAAAGGAGGAATATAACAATTGTCAAGGGTGTTCCCCAACACTTTGATATCTCTGTTAGATATAGTTTCCCCATTTCACATTCATCAATTCTGTTTCATTTTGCTGAAACTGGTATTTCCCATAGTGACCGATATCAGTTATCATAATCGTCATCGGTTCCCCTGTAACCATCATAGGTCATACCAACCATCGTCGGTTTCTGTGTTTGAATTTTAATCAAAATACTGACTAGATTCACCCCCCGGAGTTAATCCTTCTTTATTTCTACCATTTTATGTGTCATTTACAGAATATAGTTTTACCAGGTCAAAGCTACCTCACATGGTGTTGAATTTTAGCCAAACTAATGCCCTTTTATTTCATGCCAGCCATCAACCACTCCCACTTAGTCCATCACCGCCATCCATCCTATCACCTATGGATCCAACTCAGCCTATCACCCATTCTATCAGCGATGAGGAGTTTGCAAGACTACTTTATCAGAATCTCGTGTCCTTACAATACTATCTTTCCCAGTCATCTACCTGATACTCCTGAAGATAACTAGTATACGACATGCTTATATCTATTCCTCTTGATCTCGCACCCACTTTCACGTCAGCTACCACTAGCTCGGTGCTGCCCTCATCTACATTACCCTTTGTGGTGTCGCAGTTAGATCCCACCTTTGCCATAACTACTGCCCCAACGACGTCTATTACAACCATGGTGTCATCTTTTCCTTCACCAACTACTTTGAATACAACCCCATCTGCCCCCTTTTCCTTGTATATACCAGTTGCATCACAACCATCTCTAGTTTTTGTAACCCACACCCCATTTCAAAATCTGGTTCTTTCCATCCCTCAGTCTCTACCACCCATTACCACGAGAGTGGTTGCAACCACCCCACCTATTTACATGCATCACCAACAACCGCCAATCTTGTATGTCACTGATTCAGGGAACATACCACCTATATCTATTCCCCCTTCACAGTTTTCATATTTGGCACCTCCATGTACTAGGATGCCATCCACATCATATAGCTATCATCAACCTCCCTTTACTGTAGGAGGCACCCATTCCTCACAACCCACCAATGACCTCCTTAGATGATGATGGAAAATATGTAGACATTAGAAGCATCAGTTTCTAGCTCTCGTAATTCCTTGACCTATGATGAAATCTGTAATCCATCGATCCATCTATTCATCCATCCATTCCTATTCGCACATACCCTATGCTTTGGGAAATGCCCAAGTTCAACCATTTCAACAGTAAAGAGGACCCGCAACTATACTTGCGGTCATTCAAACATGGGTGCTACCTAATTTCCCATGATGATGTGTTACTCTTACAAACATTTCCCATGTCCCTAACACAATCTGCCTTAGATTGGTATAATAGTTTACCTAGAAATTCCATCTACTTCGTCAACCAAGTGGCTCAAGCATTCTTGGACCAATTATCGATCAATGTAGTAAAAAAAGTCACCATGACTGACCTATATTCAACTCGATAGTATGATGATGAATCTATCATAAATTCCGTTGCTCGCTGGCGAAGTCTTATTAACTAATTAACATTCCAGTTACCTCAAACTGAACTTATTGAGTTGTTTACTAGAGCTTGTGCAAGACACATCTCACCAACTTTGTAGGTTAAAACCTTGTGAACCTTCAACGAAGCATTCACCATGGCATGAAATTTGGAATTTTTTTCCATTAAAGAAAAGAAAATTCAACTATGAAACAAGAATGCCTCGTTCAAACCAAATGATTCTTCTTCATCTTCAAAACCTCAAAATAATTATTCAAAATCCAAAGGATCTGCCAACGCGGTAGTTCTCAAAGCAGGTCCATCTCATCCCTCTAATCAATCCCAACCTTCTTCCAATCTTTCCCCTATTCAAAACTTTTAGTTACGGTGGGAGTAGCGGAAGTAAACTTAAATTGGAGAGTCCTATTCTTTAGTCTTAGAAATGCTTCTTAAAGCTAGAGCCATCACAATTCCTCCCATAAAACCTCATACTGGTTTCTATCCCACTTTTCCTATGCCTAAATGGTATAAAGAACACGACTACTATAATTATCATCATTTCAAAGGCCATAGTGATGGTGACTACATAAATTTTAAGAACATTATCAAGGAGATGATAGATAATGGAGACCTTGTTGTGGACAACCTGAACGCACTGATAAATAAAAATTTGCACATATTTAAGAAGTCGTTCCCTAACCATAAACCATCATCTAATAAAAATAGTGAACCTTAATCTAGCGACAACAATGTCTGGGAAGTCCATGTGGTTTATGATGTCGTACTGGCCATTTCTCAAATTTCACCTCTTTTATCTATTGAAGAAATTTTGGCATGAGCTTCTCTACCCACAAAGGAGCATACCTCTTCTACTTCTTCACCCATAAAGGAGTCCCATTCATCTCCCCCTGTTCTCACAGAAAAACCCACATTTTTCTACTGATGTCATTCCATCGTCTACCTCACAACCTACCGAACAATAAAAAATATTAATTCTCCCATCCACACGAGAGTCGTCATCACCTTCTCCTTGACCAAGGGAGAAGTCTACTTCTCCCCACCTACCATCTCTCCTACCCATGGGAAATTCTTTAAACATGCCACTACCTATTGGGGAAAATTCTCCCTCAGCATCCCAGGACCCCATTGACATGATCTTGAATCTGTTACCCACAGAGTTTGAGGCTAGCCAATTCCCTGTCTCAGAGACATTTTTTTACAAGGATTGCCACCAAACCAACTATATCTCCTCCTACAAAAATCCTATTTTAATGGCTAGCCGATCACTTGGATTATATCGATAATTCCATGTTCTGGGGATGTCTTCGGCTCCTCTTTTTGACTCACAGGTAAATTTTTCTTGAAGATACTTCCACAATCTACCCAAAGGTATTTCCAGCAACTAGATTAACCCCAACCATGCCTATTGAAATGAATTCTTCCTCATCCCATCTACCTACATCTGAACCTTTACCCATGACTAAAACCATTCCAATGCCTAAGAACTTACCCACACCTATATCTTCGTCTATATCTAGACCCATCACTACCTTGGGTGGGATGCCGACGTCAAGCCTTACCCATCCAACTATCAAATTGGACTTAGCCACATCTTCCCAAACTTGTACCAAATTTATTCCTCCACCTAAAAGGAAGACCCAACCTTATTGGCCACATACGCCAGTCTCATCTACGACACATTTTTCACCTTCACCTCTTCCATCCATCCTAGGGCCTCACCCATCAACCCTGGCCAAACCATCTCCTACCCAAGTCTAGTCAAAATCTAAGCAACCTACTGCTTCATTATGAGCCTTTGTTACATCTCATTTACCTACACGAAAAACACCCTCACCCTCACCCATGCATTTCTTACCACCTATACCTCCACCAGTTACTATAACCCCAACTTTGCCTATACGACTTCAACCCATACCGTCCACCCAACCTCTACCAACCATTTCTACCGCAACTCTATTTCCCCCATGGGTAATCCATCCTCTTCCACCATTTGATTTCCCTTCTGCATCACGTACTCTTGTGTCACCTTTACCTAAGAAGTTGCAACCCAAAGATAAGAACCCACTACACTCCAATAAGGTAGTTAAACCAATAAAACCTTTCCTTGCTAGCTTTTCTACCACACCTTTACCCACGAAGATGCCATCAAAACCTAAGACAGTACCTCTCACCAAGCCAGTGGGCCAACCCATCCCTCCTCCTATGATGCCTCTCCCCTCACGATAATTCACACCTTTACCCAAACCTACACTCACTTCCCATTGTGATATATTGGTAGGGTCCTACACTAAAATTCTAACCAACCTCTTAGAGATGTCCTTCATCACATTGCCACCACTTCGACCTTATGACCTTCTTAAACCCAAACCAAAAGGGTTTGATGAAACCAAGATTTGTGCATATCATCACATTCCAGGACATGATGTAGAAAATTGTAAGGCTCTAAAAACTATTCTTCTCCAACTTTATCCTCCTAAAATAATTTAGATAATGATGACCTTCTTGATGAGGACCATGTTCCACCTTCACTTGTCACCGCACATCATCATCCCTTGATTCTTCAAAGACCTACATCTCCACCCCCACAACCATTTTTTCCACCTCCAAAATTTGAGATCAACATGGTATGTATCAAAGAGTTGGCCAAACCACCACCCAAATGCCATTGTGCCATACTCACTTCATAAGAATTCCCCCCCATTAGGATTTTACCCATCATGCTGTTACACTATTCATCCCACACCTTCTCCATTTACCACATCCCCTTAGATTAACATGGTCCAAGTTGCCACTCGTGGACAGAAGAAAAAAGGAAAAGAAAAAGAAACAAGCACATCAACCAACCCCATGCCCAAAATCATCATTTGATGACCCACATACCCTATCTCTGATGGTGTCACCCATCGTACAATGATAAAACAATTACATCAATCCCCTCTAAAGATGTCTTTGTACGATCTCATCAAAACTTCTGAATCTCATAGACAAGACCTTATGGAGGTTTTGTAATCCATCGAAGTTTTACCTAATGACCGCACACCAAAGGCCTCCATTATCACCCTTCACCATGTGGCCTCGCTTACCGAATCATCTCATTTTTCTACCCCCATGCCCACTCATCAATTTGTCACCCTCAATTTCTCTGATGAGGACATTGTAGCTCTCCAGTTAGATGACCCTGATCCCGCCCTTTTCATTTCAGTCTATAGTGATAACATACACATATGATGCATCATGATTGATGGTGGTGCTAGCATTAACTTCATCTCCTCCCATGCATACAATAAAATGTGCATCCCTTCCAATTGTATGCTTAATAACCCAGTTATGTTGCACTCCTTCAACGATGCCATCACCTCCACCCTTGGCACCATTACTCTCCACATTCGTGTGGGCCCTCACACTATCTCGGAATTATTCTACTTTTTTGATGGCGAGTTCCAATATAACCTATTGCTCGGAAGACCTTGGATTCACTTCATACGTTGTGTCCCTTCAACTTTACACCATTGTGTAAAATTAAAACATAGGGACATAACTATACCATCCCATCTGACCCATCACCGTTCAAAACTTGCAACATGTTATACTAACCTAACGATGTCCTTGTACCAGTCAAGCCATCTATCACTACCCCCACTTCTCCTTCACTCATGACCCAATCCACCAATGTTACCGCCACCTCTCCCACACCTAAATATTTTATTCCTACTGTTGTTGCAACCTTTTTAGCTAACCCATCTACTCCCCAACCAACCGATACCCCTCCTACCCAATCATCTAGTGATTCATATATCCTCACTACCTGAATATCAACTACCGATCCCTTAGAAGGTTTTTTTTCAATTCCTCAATCTGGGGGAGTACCACCTCTATAATATTAACACATTCCTAACTTTGCAAGAGTATGAAAACCTGCGTTAGTACCTTCGTTATGACTATCACATAGGAGAGGTATTTCGTTATGGTACTCCCCACATTCACACCATATTATTGTATGGGGGACTTGATACTACCACCTATTCACCTGAACCTCCATCCCAAACATGACCATTCTCATTTGACCTCCAATCCCTCACTAACCGCTGCTTTTCCCACAATTTCCTTCACCGTTGCACATGGAAAGGATTCAGCTTCAGTTTTTACAAACAAGGCCATCATACCATCATTCCATGTACCACCCGTAAACACAAAGATCGCAGTGTCATTTTCTTTTCCACACCATCTTCTAAGAAGGCCCACATCAACCTCATGGAGGAAGACAAACCTTCTCTACCCCATTCAAAAATGTCACCAACTTCACCCACGGAGTCCATAGATCCCGAATCTTATCCTCCTAACTTTTTTTTTCATGAACATGATTTCTCTGGGGCCTCTAACTTATCAATGTGGTGGCAAGGCTCCTTTTTCTTTTCCCTTCCTATATCCTGACATGATCGATGAGAATACACCTTCTATTAACGTCGTTCAATGTCAGGATGATGAGTCTATACTCACCTACCTTGATGTGGAAGATTCTTATATTTAGTGGTCATTACCTTTTGAGATGCAAACCATGTTGAATGAATCGACCATCAAAATCAACATTAACACTCAGGACAACCTACACATTCCTAAGATATGCCAATCTTTAGATGCTGCTAAATAGGAAGCTTTTACTTCTTTCCTCTGGGACCATAGCAATGATTTTTCTTGGTCCTATGCCAATATTCCCGGTATTGACACAAACATTGTGGTCCACAATATCATAACCATTCCTAATGCCAAACCCATAAAAAAAAATGTGGAAAATGCATCTCTGCATTGCTCTTCTTATCAAAGAAGAACTCCATCACCTTCTCTTAGTTTGCTTTATCCTACCCATTGAATATACCCACTGGATTTCTAATATCATTCCTATCAAAAAAGTGTCAGGGGGACTCTGCATTTGCATAGATTTCCATGACCTCAACTTCTCTTGCCCCAAAGATGACTTTCCTCTACCAGGTATTGAATAACTGGTTGATCTCACCGCTAGCCATGAGATGTTATCACTCATGGACAATTTCTTAGGTTATAATCAAATATTAGTCACTCCAGAAGATCAACACAATACTACCTTCATCACCCCTTGGGGGACCTTATGCTATCGAGTCATACCTTTTGGCCTTAAAATATTTGGTGCTACAGATCAATGAGCCATGACTTATATCTTCCATGACATAATGCACCGCATATTGGAAGATTACGTAGATGACCTTCTTTCCAAATCCAAACATCGGGCCGAACACCTGACAGTCCTTAAAGTCATTTTTGACCACCTCATCAAGTATTGTGTTTGACTTCAACCTAATAAGTGTGTCTTCATGGTACTTTTAGGAAATCTCCTTGGTTTCATTGTTTCTTTTTGTGCATAAAAGTTGATCCTCCTAAAGTAAAGGCTATTATAGAAATGCCTTCACCTACTAATCTTTGTTAACTTCAAAGTTTACAAGGTAAGTTTCAATATATCTGTCAGTTTATTTCACAACTTTCTGACCACTGTTAACCATTTCATCATCTCCTAAAAAAGGACGTCTCCTTCAAATGGGATGATGAATGCCACAAATCCTTTGATGCCTTAAAAAACCACCTTCTTCAACCACCGGTGCTCATTCCCAAAAAATATGACCAAACCTTTTACCTATACATTTCTACTACTGACCATTCCTTAGGTGTCATGCTTGTTCATTGTGATGAGCAGTACAGAGAACAAGTGGTTTATTACATAAGCCGTACCCTTTTGGACTATGAAACTAGGTACACTATTGCTAAAAAGATTTGCTTAGCCTTATTTTTTGTCGCCACTAAACTTTGTCATTACCTACTCAACCAAAGAATCTTTGTCGTCACTAACACTGATCCCCTACATTACATGTATGCCAAACCATACCAAAATCAACGTGTTGCACGTTGGCTCATGCTTCTTGTATACCTTGACCTCAAATTCATCCATCAAAATTCTGTCAAAGGCCAAGCCATTCCTAACCAACTAGCAGATGCACCTCTTTTTGGAGATCAACCCTCTAACTTCGATTTCCTAGACGTATCCATTACTACCCTCTCTTTGGAAGATACCACTTACCAAATGACCTTATTATTTGATGGTTCCTAATCTCAGTGTGGAGGTGGTGCAGGTGTTATCCTCATTCCTCTTGATGGTGAACCTTTGCCTTTATCTTTCAAACTAGATTTTGATTGCACTAATAACATCGCCGAATATGAAGCACTCATATTAGGCCTTCAAACTACCATCTCAATAGATGTTAAATCAATTAATATCTTTGGTGATTCCCAACTGGTTGTAAACCAAGTTAATGGTATATACCAATGTCGTAACAAAATAATCCAAAAGTACAAATGTCATGTCGACATACTTTATACTACCTTTGATAGTTACGAACTTCAAACCACCCCACGTTCTACTAATAAATTTGTGGATACCATGGCCTACCTAGCTTCTTAGATACCCACCTCACTTGACAACTCCAAAATATTTGTCATAAGACAAAGACTGCAATCACCCTCCTATTTATCTCGAGATATCAAATCCATCATAATGGTTGTGCCTAACCCATGTGACCTTTGGTATAAGCATTTTGCAGACTACCTTTCCCTGTCCATTCTGCCTCCTGATCTCACTCATAATGGAAAAAATTCCTTTCTTAAAGGTGTCTCTCGCTATGTCATCATGGGTGGTTTTCTTTATCAAAGCAGCTTTGAGGCTATTCTCTTACGATGCCTTACAAGTTCTAAAATTCCTTACACATCAAAGAAGTTCACGATGGAATTTTTAGAGGTCACTTTAGTGGATTAGATGTCGCTAAATGAATTGTTCACCTAGGATATTATTGGCCAACCCTAAACCGTGATTATTGTGACTATGTCAAACATTGTGTGAAATTCTAGCAACATGTTAATCTTCATCACACACCTAGTCATGCCTTATAGGTCGCAGGAGACCTTTGACATTTCTCTCAACGGGGTTTGGATCTTGTCGGAGAGATCAATCCTCATTCTTCAAAACACCATCAATGGATTATAACTGCTACCGAATACTACACTAAATGGGAAGAAGCCATTCCCCTTATTTATACTAAAGATAAGAAAATTTGTGAATTCATCAACCATCATATCATTTTTTGCTTTGGTGTCCCTCACCACCTCATCACTGATAACGACAAGCAATTCAAAAACAAAACTATAAAAATATTTGCAACACTTTTTACATTCAACTCAGTTTCTCTTCACCTTATTACCCAAAAAAAAATGGCCAAGTAGAATCAACCAATAAAACCTTAAACAACATTCTAATGAAAATCATTGACGATACTGGGAAGGATTTGCATACACACATTCCTTTTGCCTTGTGGGCTTACCACACTAGCATTTGCACTTTGAATGCAGCTACACCTTTCTCTCTATTCTACGGTATTGAGGCTGTCTTGCTTCTTGAAGTCCAGATTCCATCTCTCTGCATCTGATGCAACCTAGAATTTTCAAGATGACATCCTAGTCACGTTGGCATATCACTTAGCCTAGAATGAGCATTCACCCAAAGTGTGCAAAGGTACTAGATTCCTCTTTAGGGTTGCTTTAATAGGATGCTAGCATGATGAAGATGAAAACATATAGAGTCACAACTAATCCATCATTCAATAGTGCATGCCACTCACATAATTATGAAATAATAAGATTGAATGGTATCCATGATTGAAATACTAATGTGCATAACACAATTACATAGAATAACACTTAGATTCAGACAATTTCCTCCTTCTATTAATAAGTATAGAAGCTCCTTATAGTACTGTCAATCCATCTTAAGGTGCATATGAAATTGATACACATATTCAGAATCATACAAACAGATCTCTTTGATACATCATATTTCTCTATCTATCTATCTCTATGTATTATGCATCTAATAATCATATATATAGGGTGGGGACTCATCCTTCACCGCTTAACTACTCCAGAAATAGGTCGCATGCTATTAATAGCCACACACTATTTACAATTATAGCCACACATGTAAGTGTGCTATCCACAGTTCTCTTAAAGATAAGTGAAGTGTTCATTCTATTCCTAGGTTGTCTTCATGCATAGACGCTTTGAACCGCTTCTCCATATATATATATATATATATATATATATAATGCATGGTGCACATCCCTACTTCGTTGGTGTGTTCCGCACAACATCTCCTAAATATAGCTATTCTTCTTAAAATCAGCTAAGTCCTAAAATATGAACTTGCCTTCCACATGCAGGTCCTTCCTATCTTTCCGCACCTTCGATCTTGTCCTTCTATCTTGCGAAGACTCCTTGTGTGATCTTTGCCAAGTATTCTTTGATCAACATTACCCCACACTAATATCATTGTTGTCCTGACAATGGGTTTTTCCAAAATTTGAAGTAAAGAATATCAATGAAAGAATTAAGAATGAAGAATGTGGACCAATAAATAATTTATACGAGCTTATTTAAACAACCTCCTTTGTATTAGTCATCAACATCAACTTTGGATACTCCTCTTTTATTGTTTCCTCTAAATCCTTCCATTTAGTGAGTGCCTCTTCTTCTTTCTCTAGGATTTCCACATCTATGGACTCCAACTCATCCTGATCAATCTCCCCTTTCTCATTCTGTAGAACCAACACAAAACTTGACATAGATGTCATCCTTCCTTCCAAAAGGTCCATCTTCTATGTAATCAGTTTGCCAAGCTCTTCTAGCCAAGTCTTGTGTGGCTCTTGTGCTGCTGCTAGGGCCTCACACTTTTGTTTAACCATTACCAACCTCTTTGCATGGCCCAATGTCTCATCTTTCATGGCCTTTTGGACCTCATTGTTCTCTTCCAAGGTCTTAATGTTGATGAGTGCCTCTGGAGCTATGAATATATTCAAAGCTTGATCCACCTTCTTCAAAACCTCTTGTAATTCCTACAGCATCCCTTCATATGACGTGATTTTCCTCATCACTGATGCCTTTTCACTTTCCACATCCTTCTCTAATTGTTCTGGCACTAGCACACTCAAAGTTTCATCTTTGAGCACCAAGTCCACCAACTTCCCTGCATAGTGTATCGCTGAAGGGAATGTTTGTGGTACCTTGGGTTATAAGTGTGGCCTTTCTTTGATTATAGTGTCCCCAATCTCCTCTGTAATGCTTATAAAGACGTCATTATTTCTCTGTGTGAAGTCATTTTCTTGTTTTAAGCATGCTATCTTTTTATATTTTTTCTTTACCTCTTCGTGCAACGCTCTAATTTTGGTAGATTTGTCCATGTTCTTTCTAGCCACCTCTGTTAAAACTTTCACCAGTGCATTACTGACCTGCTGGTTTGACATGACAGTAGACTTTACTATCATGTGCCTATCCTGAGGAACCTAATTCAATCACCTTGACACACATGATTATTTTCATACATCAAAATCAGGATCGTCCATGTGGGTGTACATCGGCTAGGATATTTGCTTTCATGTTCACATGCTCACCATATCTTCATCCATCAACTCCCAGCTGAATAGATCCTTCTATGTGATTGTGCTATGGAATCAAGGTCGCAAACAATCTTTCCTGTGCCTTCTGCATACCCCATGGCTAGTGGAATGTGCTCTCTACTCACCCTTCTAGACCTCTGCTGCTTAGGAACTATATCTTCCAAATTTGGAGCTTGTGTCTCCATGTCCTGTGCATCTTCTGCAGCTATTTCCTCTAGTCTTCTTTCTTCTTCATCCTTCTCCTTTATTGCCTCACCCTTTTCTTCTATGTGCTCTGGGGGTGTAGGAGATGTAGGCAATTTCTTCAGACTCTTCCTCCTCCTCGCTTAACTTTAATTTCCTTCTTCTCGGCGTAGTTGCTTCCTTCTGTGGGGAGAGCCAGGGTGATTTATGCATAGTAGTCGAAGTAGCACCTTTGGTCCTTGTTCTTGTGAGATACCCTTTTAAATATGTGCTCCCCTTAGAACTATAGTCAAGTCCTCTTCATCCCTCTCTTGTGATTGAGGTGGTGTAACATCGCGCTCAGCGTCTTTCTGACTTGTGGGATGTCTCCTACCTTGATGGTCTAAACCACCACTATCTTCACGCTCTTCCTCCTCATCTTGTATCTCAATTTTCTCTATAGGATTGGGTGCTAGCATACTCTCCATTGTATGCTTCCCCTTGGGTGGTTCGAGAAGTGCTAACTCACCTTCCATGTATTTGTTGTTCTCCATCTTCGGCTTCAAATAGAGATATACCAATGCTGCCCCCAAATCTTTGATAGCCAAGCCTATTGGCTTGATGTTTAGCACTTCAAAGATGATTCTCTCTATGTAGGTGCTCCTGCCAGGGTATCCATACTTCTTCCGTAGTGTATGGTAGTCACATTTTAACTTGTCTGCATTGAAATTTAGTTTTTGTGTGTCTGTAAATCTATGCACGGAAGCTTAAAAATATCTCACGGTGAATGCGTAAGGCAACTTGCACCAAGGGCTCCAAGCTCCATCTTTCATTGGAAAGTGCATGATGTAGAAGTTCTAGTATACCATAAACTGAACTTGTTTTCCTACCACTACTGGTAGGTCCTTTAGAATGCACCATTCCTCACCAAATTTCATGCGGAGCCTATCATACCACTTCTCCGCCCTTTGTATTACTTCATCTGTTATGACCCCCTACATAAGTACTTGCTAAACCTTTCATCTAGGGACTTATTGTCCATGGGGTATTCCCACATCTTCTCATTTGGTCCATCTAGTACTCTAATTTCCATGAAGACCAGTGACAGTAAGATAGCCCCACAGCTGATCTTTCCTTGAGTGCATGCCTCGAATATTTTCTCTACGATATAGCCAACGATGTTGTATACTGTTCCTTCTGAAATCCTTCGCATCACGTGTAACCACATAGTGTTTACCTACGACCACCACTCCTAATCATTTAACTTAGTAACTAAGTGTGCTGTAGCTTGTACAACTGGACAATTCTTGAATTTTTCGATGTCCATTCCATGTGGACCCTTCAGATATCCCAACTCCTATTTGGTTTTCAAAATCATGGCTTTGTCTCTGAGGTCACTTTTTATATCTTCTTCTGTGGCCTTCAAACTTGTCACTGATGAAAGAAGTGTAGCTAATATTCTAACTCTACGTCCCACAAAGCGTAAGTAGTCTTCATGAACACTGTTCATGAGCCACTGGTACAAGTGCTCATATTGCTTGAAGTATGGCAGCTCATACAACTGATACACCCTAATTTTATTCAAAAGTTTCTCACCCACATCGTCATATACTGGTATATCATCTGATGTGAATTTGTTTGTTTTGGTCACCAGTAAAGAATCAAGCTCCTTCTTGTTTTCCAAACGTCATGTGGTTTTATTCACTCACCTTGGTTTTTCTTATGGGTGAATCCCATTATTGTCTGACAATAACCCCTTCTGGGTATTACATTTATGAAAAATGGATTTTGGGTGCCAATTCTTCTTCCTCAATGACCACCTTATTATTTTCTTTTACTGCTGTTGTAGATTCCTTCTTCGGTGCCATTTTTACCTTGCAAATATTTCTTCTTCAACCCTGCAACTCCATGAATCAATCCCTAGCTTGATCCAACTCTGCCCTAGGTGGAAACCTTGTAACCTAACTCTCTTTTTTCTCCCTGCTTCACTCAAACCCTTCACCAGTGGGGACACAAGCTTCTTAAAACATAGATATGGTTACCACGCTTGAATTCACACCCTTCACACCTTAAATCGATCACTCAGCTCTTTGTATTTGGCTCTTCTTGTGAATACTCTTAGTTGCAATGGTAAAAATGAATCCACATCCCTTCCTTATATAATTTTTTCAAATTTCTATGCATTTATTTCTCCTCACCTACCAAATATCCCTTCATTCATTAAAAAAATCTACTCATTCCATGTGGTACATCTCTGTGCCTAGCTATAACCTTCTAGCACACCTTCTTACCTTCTAGTCACAACCTTCTCTTCAGTGCGCGCTCCTGTGCCTGAGTACCTCATCACTAGACCTTCTCTTGGTAGCTATCATGGCCTCTGCTTACCTCATGTTATAATGTTCCTTCATCCATATTCATCTTTGGTCACCTTTTAAGAAGAAATCCTCTTTAAAGCACACATGTAACAACTTATTTCTTTCACCTTTCAAGTCCCTCAATCATTTTATAGAATAACGACAACCACCCCACACTGAATGTATGTGTAGTCCTCTACGCATAAAAATTATTCATACAGTAATTAGCTTCATGCTCACAAGCATGCTTATTACAAAAACAACAAATAATTTGACAAAGCATAGCGACAATAAAGGGAATACATTAAAGAAATACCAAATTGAAAACCTAGGCTAAATGACAACACTACCTTATTACAAACACCAAGAAGACTTATTTATAGTAGGGCTTCAGCCTACTCCCGTTAAAGTAACCGGGTAGCTGTGTTCCATCAAGTGCTTCAAACTAGAAAGTACCTGATTCCAGTATAGAAGTTATAAAATACAGCCCCAACTAATGTACTTTGAGCTTTCTTGGATGGTGTAAAAACCTTGAGTCATAAAGAAGAACCATTTGTCTAATCTCAAAATTTTTATTTCTTATGTTTTTATCATGCCATTCTTTCTTCTGGCATTTTCCTACTTCTGACTCCACCATGCTATGGGTTGGCGCTCATCTAGTTGAATCATCTTTTCAATATGTTCTTCTAAATCCTATTCATCAGCTAGACCTCCAGCATATGCAATGCGCAAAGAAGGTAACATAAGTTCTATAGGAAGAATAAATTTTCACCAAACACCAATTGAAATGGTGTGGCTTTATTCAATCTCTTGTAAGTTGTTCTATATGCCCAAAGCACAGCTGACACCTTGTCATCCCAATCCTTTCTTCCAACATCACATATTTTTTATCAAATTCTAGCTCAAAATCTTGTTGAAGGCCTCAATAGTTCCGTTTTCCTGAGGATGGTATGGTGTAGTTTTATGGTGGGCCACCATGAACTCATCTAACAGGATTATGATTTTCTCATTCAAAAAATGTGTACCTCTATCACTTATCAATCTCAAAGGACACCCATATCGTGTAAGAATATTCTCCCATAGAAAACTAGCTACTATAGCTACCGTATAGTCTTTGGTAGGGGCTGCTTCTGCCCACCTTATGAGATAATCCGTGCAAGTAATGATATAGTGCGATCCAACCTTGTGCCTGGCTGGTGAAATAGGTCCTACAAAATCAATGGCTCATTTCTCACATGGTTCAGCACTAGTAATTGGTCTCAAAGGAATTTCATCTCTTTGCCCTGGTTTTCCTAGGTGCTGACAATGGTCACACGCCTTGCAATAGTATTTACAGTATTTATATAATGTCTCCCACCATAATCCAGAAATCAAGATCTTTTGGGTAGTTGCATCACCTGCATAATGTCCTCTTGCAATACCACCATGAGCTTCTTCCATGATATCCTTGCACTCATGTTCTAACACATAGCGGTGTAACACTTCATCTCTGCCTAACTTGTACATGTCACCACTGATTAACATAAATGGTGCCACACGTATAGAATTTTTCTTCTTTTCTAATGCTTTCATTCCTTCTAGGGCCATACTTGTTTGTAGAAAGACAACAATGTCCTCTAGTTCTATGGGTGCACATTGCAACATGTATAACTGTGCATCCAACATTGTTTCTTCAATTGTCTGTGCCTTCTCTCCTGTATTGATTCTAGATAAATGGTCTGGTCCAGAGTTGCTTTTCCCTAGTTTCACCACAACTGTGAATTCAAATTATTGAAATAGTAATACCCATCTGCATATGCACCCCTACAAAACTGGCTTATTTACCAAGTACTTTCAATTCCATGTGATCTTTATAAAACAAAAATGGTGTTGCTAATACGTACTGTAGAAACTTGTACAATGCATAAATCATTGACAAAGCTTTGCGCTCTGTAGTCATGTAATTTCGTTTAGCAGGAGTCATCTTCCTACTAGCAAAAATAGATTGGATGATCAACAATACCTTCACCAGGTTGACGCTAACACAATCACCAATGGCCATACCAGAAGTGTCCACATGTACATGAAATGGTTTATCCCATGATGGCAAGCACAAAATGGGTGTGGTAGTCAATCTCTATTTTAATACCTCAAACGCACACTGTTATGGTTCTCTCCAATAAAATGTACCATTCCCCTTCAGTAGTTCTTCTAAGGGTGCTGCAATTCTATCATACCCTTTTATAAACTTTCTGTAATACCTTGTATGACCTAAGAATCCACACACCTCACTTTGACTAGTAGGTGCTTCCAAGATTAAAATCACTGCAACCTTGGTTCTACCAACTAGCAAACCTTCCTTGCAGATTATATGTCCTAATAGTACCCTCAAATGGCATAGAAAATATGCACTTCTTGATATTGAAAGAGATACTCAATTTCCTGCATCAGTTCAAAGATTAAGTGTAGATTATCACAATGATCATTCACAAGCCCGTATACTTTCCAATCATCTAGATAAACCTGTAAGAAGTTGTGAATAAAATCTTGGAATACCTAAAAAACTATGCATGCAAAAATATAGCTGGCAAATTTTTCAATCCAAATGGAATCACTGTATAGGGAAAACTAACCCATTTAGTTGTAAATGTTGTCTTTTCTTGATCCTCCCACGCAATCCGAAGTTGATGATACCCAAAAAATCCATCTGTGAAAAAATATATTTTTCGCCCTATGCAACTCCTTTCAGTATCTCCTTAGTGAAAGGAATAGGGAAAGGATCCATAACTCATGTGGCATTCAACTCCCTATAATCCACACATATCCTAATCCGCCCATCCTTCTTAATACTGATCACCATTGGGCTAACCCATTCTTACTCATCAAGGGGCTTGATAATTCTAGATTTCAGCATTTTACCAATTTCTTCCTTTACCTTTTCGTGCAAAAATTAGGATTCATCCTATAAGGTATCTTCCTAACTGGCCGTGCACCATCCTTAAGTTTTATCTTCATTTCCTCAAGTGATTCATGTATGCCTTTAAGTTCATGATACCCTCTAAGGAATAAGTCCTGACAATATCTGAGTAATTCAATGATCTTTGCTACCTCCAAGTCTGACCAATAATCTTCTAATTATGGCCTCCTTAGGCTCAGCCTCTGAACCTATATTCACCTTTGTTGTCTTCATGGGTTCATGACGGGTGCACATATTCTTGTCTGCACTGTCCAAAACCTCGTGCACCCTGTGTGAATGCTCAATATCCAAATTTTTGAATTCCTCGTCATCCACGATGTAAACCATCTTTCCTTTTTCTCTCTCAAGGAAAGCGCACTCAAGTAGTAAAGAGTCTATTTCTTCTTCCCTTTCAAGACATGCTCCGGAATCTGTCTGACTGAATAATTCCTAAATATGATCCTTTGATTTTAAAATATCTCCCATAGTTAAGTGCTTGAAAATTTTTAATGCTTCTGCTACTGGAGGTTGAGTCGAGAAATAATCAAATGTCTGAGACATACTTATAGTAAAATTTTGCCAATTCCTAGTTTCTCTATGTAGTTCTGCATATACATACTAAGCACGTGCACATCCTTAGAGCGTGGAATAAAATTTATGCACCCAGAGTGATGGTGGTAATGCTTTCTGTCTAGCTGTCTAGAGTCTCTCACACTGTTGAATGTGATGCTGAACATGTTGATTACCATGATAAGTACATATTTTCCTAGGTGCATTGTTCCTTATAAACCTAGTGGATATAGATATTCCAATATCTTTCCAGTTTATAATATTATCTATGTGGACTACCCACTAGCACATTGCTATCCCACGCAGTGTATACACTAACATATCCCTTTGTTTAACTAGATCTGCCGACTGTGTTTCCATAACCTTCAGAAAGGTAGAAAGATCTTCTATCCCTGTATACCAAGATACTGTGCCACCGATCTATTGAATTGAGAAAGATTTATTTGCATGTGTAACTATGCTTTTCACCTCATGCCCTACCAGTTCATATGTACCATGAGCCCAATTGTAACAAAGTAATACTCATAGTATCACTAATAGATTGAGAATCTTCCCACTGCAGAATGCCTTCTTTTGATGGATCATTGACCTCTGGATCCTAAATAGCACGTACATAGAATCTATTAAAATCCTCCTCATTTAGAGGCTCTACATAGGGTGTAGACTTCCCATCTATCAAGGGTATCACAACCCTTTCCTCTTTGTTTTCAAATATGATGTGTCCCTTATTGAATCTCAAGTAAGAATTATTCACATAACACCAGAGGGTGTCCAAGCAAGGCTGGGAAATTATCTGCTTCTGTAAATGCTAACACCTCAAAATCCCCAGTAAAATTGGCTCCTTGTATAGTTATAGATGCATTCTTCAACGCTCCTATAGGAGTCATCCTTAGTCCAGTTTTCCATAAAAAACACATTAGACGATGGCTGCAATGGGGGCCTCCCCATTTATACCCAAACATCTAATGTCAACACATTTAATTCCGCGCCTGTATCAATCAATATATTGCTCAACAACCACCCATCC
Source organism: Taxus chinensis (assembly GCA_019776745.2). NCBI lineage: Eukaryota > Viridiplantae > Streptophyta > Pinopsida > Cupressales > Taxaceae > Taxus > Taxus chinensis. The sequence continues at coordinate 475,871,462 of CM034154.1, forward strand.
ACAACAACATTAAGAGTAATTTCCTTATCATAATCAATGCCATCGAGGGGGAAGATTGGCATGAATAATCTACCTTCCGGTCTCAAGACTTACGCACAGAGTGTTCCCTTTTAGCCAACTCCCCAATAGTGGGATAATGTTCTCCTGATGCACAACATCTTGCATATCTCCCACAGATCATCAATATCAGTTTGAGACTGTCTCTAATGCTTTATTTTGTTCCTTTAGGTACTATATCTCACCCTGAAGATTCCTTAGCACTTCCATAGTATCCTAGTAAAATTCTTTTTGATGAGCAGGATTTGGATACCTCACATGCAAAACTTCCTCCTTGGTAATCATAGGATTCTGATGTAATGCCTCTCGCACATGCGTGCATCTTCAACATGTGTCTAGTGATCTTTACTGTTAATGCCTCAAGTCCTTCTATTACCTTGGGCATCCATTAGTCTTCTACTACGCACTAGATTCTAATCATTCAAGATGCCTTTTTTTATCTTGCTTATGTTGTTTACTCAGATGCTCATATAGGTCCGAGAACTCTTCATAGCTATGGTTCTTCTCACAGAAAGAACATGCATTGTTCTGAGGACATTCGTGTATGTAGTGATCCAAAGATCCACACGTATAACATGTTCCATGAGGGAATCCTCTTCCTCCACCATGGCCTCATCCTCTATATCCACCATGATATCCACGTCCTCTTTTGTGACCTCCTTCAAAACACCCCTCATTCTTTTCATAGCACGTCTAATTATGCTCCCGGTCCTAGTGCTCATTCCTACCCTTAGAATTATCTTTTATACTTGTCTGTCGTACTCCAATGTCTGTAGCATCATGGATCTAACCAATCAACTGAAAATCCTTAGTATTATGGGTCATGGACCTACAAATATTACAAAAGCAAGATACATTCTTCCTTATCACGTGCTGTAACAATGGACAGTGACTAACATCATGATTCAAATGGAAAATATCACAATCTCAGTAATAATGAATGTACATATCTGTGAGGACAACTATCCTTGGTGTGACCTTCCACTTCACAATTTGTACACAAAATTCCTGAGCACATTTCATGGTATGAATTTTCCGATAGCTTTTCTAACTGCTTTGCCATAGCTGCAATCTGTGCCTCTAGAAATGGACTAATGCCAGTGTCAATGCTTCCACACTGCCTCAGTGCGTAAAGCTGACTTCCAGTGCTTCACGTGGATCTGTATATGTCTTATGTGATAGTACGCCCTCCTAAAATGTGTAATCAATCCTCCAACAAACTGTTGAGCATGCTGGCTAGCATGTATATCATAAGATAACTTAGATAGAAGTGTCTTAAAATGAGCATCATACTCATGTCCACTCTCAGTAGTGCCTTGCTTAATATATTTGAGTGTAGTTATACTCTTCTGCTCAAACTCAGGAATATGGAACTCTTTTAAGAATGCATCTTTCAGTGCTGCATAATCCATGCAAGTTTAATCAGGGTCAAACTTCCTATACCAGCTGTGTGTGCATACCCTTGTAATGTAGTAGTGAATTGACTTGCCTTTCACTCAGCAGTTGTAATCCCTTTAGTACGCCACAAAATTTCACACATATGTACATGTTTGGACAGCACCCTCTATACCTCTATACTCTGGGAGATGAAGGGACATCTCCATATAGATATTTTTTGGTTGCTGCGAGACCTTGAACACCTAACCCCGGAATCTCTTGTGTTCCCTCTGCCTCCAAAACCACCAGATCCACTAGAATTAGAACCTCATATTCCCCCTGATCCTCCACCTATAGCTAAAGTAGGACCTGTAGATGTAATCCCTTGTGCTCCAACAGTAGTACTATATAGAACCACTATAGTTTGTGAGGATGTCCCACTTCTAGAGGTGAATCCAACATTCTACGTGCACTCGCATTCTATGTGGATGATGCGCCTAAAAAGGTTCCTCCAAATAAAATTGAAGCCAGTCTGTCCTGCCATTGATGTACTTGATCCATGACTTACTCTCATCCTCCCTACTTCCCAAATTAGCTTATTGATTACTTGTCATACTAGATACTAGAAAACCAAGCGCAAAGGCTAGGTCATCAGATGGATTAAGATGCACACATGTGGCCCAAGTAGTCTCTACTGGCATACTTCCATGCGAGGCCAAGAAGGGATCTCTATCATGCTTTCCAAGATGGGGGAGTTCCTAATGCTCTAGGCTCCACGTCCTCTACATGAACCGTAAATCCTTCACGAGCCATTTGTCTCCTCAATTCCATACTTTTTGTAATGGAACATTGCTTCTCTATTTACCTTTCGCGTACCTCATTATACTTAAGCCATCTTTCCTCTCTCTACTTTTCTGCCGCCAGGTCCACCATCTTAATACCTAACTCTATTCCTACCTTCGCACTGTGGTGAATTTTAGTTGGCCATCGGCTTACTCTCCAGGTTCAAATTTACCATTAAGATCTTGATTTCCAGTGGAATACCATGCAAATACATTCCTCTTGGATACCTCAAAAACTTAAATTTAATGACCTATGGGCAAGATTATGTCGAAATTGAATATTCCAGAGTATAACTATTTAGAACACTGCAAAACCACGTATCCACCACTTGAGTCGAAATTAGATCAGCATCTTAAAGATCCTAAAATTCTTCCTGCATCCAAATAAGTGTACTTTACCTCCAATTCTATTGAGATGCATAAGAAGTAAGCCAATCATATAGTTCTACTGGGAAGATAGAAAAAAATCTCTCATATAAACTATCATATAAGTTATATTCTACCCAAGTTCATGCGTTAAACCCAGATCCAGTGCTGAACCATCATGCATATTCTTCCTCTAGATCATGTATCAATTCCTCAATACTTACTAGAGTTAAACGGTATATCTTCATTGCAAACCATCCTAAGAACAACTTAAAAAGAGGTCTTGGAAATAGAACCAATGATGCAGCCTAAAATTTGTAAGATGACATCCTAGTTGCGCTAGCATATCACTCACCCTAGACTGAGTGCTCACCTAAAGTGCGCAAAGGTACTAGATTCCTCTTTAGGGTTGCTATAATAGGATGTTAGAATGATGAAAATGAAAACATATAGAGTCACAACTAATCCATCATTTTATAGTGCATGCTACTCACAAAATTATGAAAGAATAAGCTTGAATGGTATCCATGATTGAAATACTAATGTGCACAACACAATTACACAAAATAACACTTAGATTTAGCCAATTTCCTCCTTCTATTAATAAGTATAGAATCTCCTTACAGTACTATCAATTCATCTTAAGGTGCATATGAACCTAATACACATATTCAGAATCATACATACAGATCTCTCTGATACATCATATATCTCTATCTATCTATCTATCTATCTATCTATATGTATTATGCATCTAATCATCATATATATAGGGTGGGGACTTTCCCTTCACCACTTGAACTACTCTAGAAATAGGTCACATGCTATTAATAGCGACACGCCATTTACAATTATAGACACACATGCAAGTGCACTATCTACAGTTCTCTTACAGATACCTGAAGTGTTCATTCTATTCCTATCTTGTCTTTATGCATATACGCTTTGAACCACTTCTCCAAATATATATATATATATATATATATAATGCATGTCGTGCATGTCCCTACTTCGTTGGTGTGTTCCGCATGCCATCTCCTAAATATAGATCTTTTGCTTAAAATTGGCTAAGTCCTGAAATTTGAACTTGCCTTCCATGCGTGGGTCCTTCTTATCTTTCCACGCATTCAATCCTGCCTTCTATCCCACGCAGACTCCTTGTGTAATCTTTTCCATGTATTATTTGATCAACAACATCTCACTATAAGACATGCTCAATGAAAATGACTTTCACCATGATTTTTTAACACAACTTGAGTTGTTAGATGAATGTCATCTTAATGCTCTTGATCATATCCAAATCTACCAAAAGCGTATCAAGCATGCCTATGATAAATGTATCCACAAACAAAAATTCTAGGTTGGTGACCTCATCTTGAAGGAAAATCAACATGTAACCAAAGAAGAGAAAAGTAAACGGGGAAATTTTTCTCCTAATTGGATCAGTCCCTATATCGTTACTCATACCTATGGATCAGGTGCTAATTGTTTGTCTTCACTTGAATGTAAACCTAAACCTAAGCCCCTTAATGCCTTGAATCTTAGACAATTTTATTATTGAAATCAAGTCCTATATCACCTTATGTTTATTGACCACTTGTTCTTTGAGCAACATTCACCTTCCATGTTACTTGTTTTAAGGATTAATGACTAAACAAGAATCATGTGATTACCTGTCACCTTTCAACCTTATCTGCAAAATGAGTACCACAGCTTTACTCATGGCATGATTCTCATGAATACTTTTCATATTTTTCAAAGATGGAATCCCATGTTCATTCATCACTTGAAACTATATCTTTTATAGTTAACCTCTGTGTGTTATGGTTTTGTCTTCTAAACAAGAACCTAATCTTCTTCTATAGTCAAGTCCATGATTCAACTCCTTGAGTCAAAATTCCAATAATGAGATGAATACCTCAAAAGAGACATCTCTTCTCTCTATCTCGCCACTATAAATAGACTACTCCCTTGAAGGACAACTTTATAAGTCATTGCAACAAAAAAATAAAATATTCAAAAGCTTCCCGCATTGATCATCTTCACGAAGACCTCAAGGAGATAATATAATCTTCCCATATAGACTTCCCACATTGATCAGTCTATCACAAAAAAAAAAGGAATAAAATGATAACTTTTTTGTCATGGACTTGCCTATTTTTGATCATGGGTTTCTTGCCAGGTAAACATGATGTCGTACACTAAGTTACACTAAACCACCCATTTTCACCTCATTGCCTTTTAACCTAAATTTTCTATCTACTCAAGGGACTTGTTATAACTGAGACATTTCATGATCATGTGACTTTCTTCACCCTTAGAATAATCCATTATGCAACACCTTTAGGAGTGTTGGTGCTCAATTTTATCTCACCCCGTTCATTTAAAAATGTCTCAGTTTGCAAGGTTTGAAAGTTTTCTCTGTCTCCCTGTATGGATTCATGAAATCTATTTTCTTCATTTGGTTTCCATGGTCTATCCTTTCCTTTGATTGAGGATCACATTATGCCCAGATATTATTTTCTGTTTCTCTATCCATGGGAAAGAATTTGTAATTCAGGCGTGAATTTGGGTTTTCCCCTACCCTCTATTTTTCCACAGTCATGTTTTCCATGTCAATTTTTATCCCAGTATCCATGGAAACATGCTCCTTTCTGAATGGATGTGGCCCAACAGGTCTTTTTAGTGAAATTTTTCACTTTCGTCACATTTGTAAAAAATACCAAATTGGTCCCGCAGCCCCGATAGTCTCTGATTAGCTATTTAGCGAATAGAAAGTGGCAGGGAAAAAGTCTTACTTTGACCCCAAAGGAGGACACGTGGTAGTTTTTCATGTTACAAGCGGGAGTCGGGCCGATAGAACATTTTGAAGCTTTTTGCCTCTTTGTTCGAGGGAGAAAAGTTATGAAATAACTTGTAACTTTGCTGGGGCCCACATCAATAGTTAGAGGCTGGTCGGTGGGCCATTTTGAAGATTTTTGCATTTTTTTCAAAAAGGAGAAAAGTTATAAATTTATCCACAACCCCGTAGGGGACAAAGTGATGTCACATGTTTGAGTTTTGTTGAAAATTCAAAAGCAGGAAGGTGGGCTTATAGAGCACTTTGAAAGTTTTTGGCTCAGCATTGAAAAGGCAAAGTGGGGAGGCGGGTTGCCGGAGGTTTTCGAAGATTTTGGCATTTTTTTTGAAAAAGGAGAATAGTTATAAAATGACCCATGACTCCACTGGGGCCCACATCAAAAGTTAAAAGTGTAGAAGCGGGTCGCAGCAGGAAAATTGGAAATTTTTCCTTTTTGTTAAAAAGGGTAAAATTGTAGAAATGAGCTGTGACTCCATCAAAGGCCTAGATTAAGCCACGTGTCGAGCATGTATTTCAAAGGTAGAGGGGTAGGGAAAAATGTGAAAATTGTGCATTTTCTCTAAAAGTCATAAAATGAAAAAGGCACCCCTAGGCCCATTTTAGCTCTAAGATTCCACGTGGATGACTCTAATTTAAAGTTGTGAAAAGATAGAATCAATGGTTATGGTGCGATGCATCTGGTTTTGCTGCCATTAACGTTCCATAAATTCAGGGGATGAAAATACACATCATTTTATGGTGAATCTGAATGATTTCTTTTCATTTCTATTAGCAAAATGCAATTGAAGTGTTGTAGAGCTCAAATTTATGAATCTAAGGAAGCACAAGAGTTGATATTTTGAAACAAAGTTACTCGAGAACCTGCACAAAATGAATTTCCAAATCTGGTGGAGAAAATTACAGAGGAAAGAATGAGGAGAAGGAAGAAATAGGCACAAAGGATGAAAATTGTGTTGCCAGAGGAGACGACTGGATGCCTCAGTTAAAACAATGATGGAAATATCTGAAATGATTCACATTTAGAACACCTGGTAACTTTTTATTGTAAATCTGTTAAACATCACTTTCTGGAAATCATGATCAAATATGTAACAAACAAAGGTTCCTAGAATATTCTTTGTTTAGGGGGAAGCTTTAATGTAAATGAGTGCTATAAAGGGCATGAGTTAGTCATGCAAATGGTTGGGGGTTTAATTCTTAAGAGAAAATTGGAGGAATCCCATCTTCCTAAGAGACCATATGAGAAACCTGTTAATCTCTTATGTTTTAGATTTGATCATTTCAAGATGGTTGCGAGTGTACAACCATTGACAAGCTCTGAGACTGTTCAAGAAACTTTCCCCTGCTGATAAATCTAATAGATCTCGAATTAATCTATTTTGATCTTGGGAAAAATTGTGTCTACTTTTATTTTAGAATGTATTCAAATGGTTTTGATGTTTTTGTTGTAATCTTGTGTTAAAATCCCTCCGAATCAGATAGGATCTCGTCCCTATGATGGTTTAGTGGAATTTGAAATTTCATTACGAGAAGAGCCTTCATCATGTAATGAGATAAACAATTTAAAATCACTTTACTATCATTTTTTTGACACAGATTATCTGTAAGCATTCGAGTGTATCTTAGGCGTGAGGAACCAGGGGTCGTTAATGTTTAATTGAGTCTTTAGCTCAAGCCTTCGTGTTGAATTCTCAAAGATTGTGTGAAACCATGAAAATTTGGGCCTCCATTGATACACACCTTTTGGTTGAAGGAAAATTTTAGCTATTTTGAAGCATTATGTCATTTAGTTTTCCAATTGTTGTGAAGGTTCTCAAAGATCTGGCAAAATCAAGTTTATCCTGCTTAATCTCCCACCAAAAATTATTAAAAAACAATGAATCCTACCTGAACTACACCTATTTTCCATGTATGTCCATAAATGAATAAATTCTACTACCAAAATAAGTAGAAGCAATCAGGATTCCATAATGTCTTTAGTAACCTTAATCTTGTTTAGAAATTATCACCATTATTTATAAGTGACAACTCGTGAGAGTTAAATTGTGGTGCATTGATCATATTTTCTCAAGGTTTCCTTTCAAATTTTTGCAAAGAAGGATATCTTCATTCTCCTTCACCAACAGAGGTTACCAAATGGGTCCTCTCACCCTGGTTGAAAGGTACAACCTAAAGTAGTGAGGATAGATCAAATGATTTTGAAGGTGCTATCCATTTCTCCAACATCTGAGTGACAAAGAGTCAATTGAATCACCTCCTCAGCCAAAAACTGACATACATGATGATTTATTTGTCTCTAACTGTCTTTCTAAATCTGTGATACTGCTTGGATTCCAAGGGAAAATTAATTTGGATACCAATAAGGAGCTCACGTTCATAAGCCAATCTTTGGTATGATAGAATCATTAAGGTTCTTATCAATTAAGCGGCTCTTTTACCACCTCTTATCATTCACCTTATTCATTACTTATTGATTACCCTATATAGGACCAGACCATCGACACCTACATTTTAAAAGACTCAACCATGCCTAAAGTGACCTAACTCAACCATGCCTAAGTGACCTAATTTAAGTTTTAACCATGCCTATGACCTAGACTCAATCATGCCTGAAACCTACCAACCCATTCCTCTACCTCATCATATTATTACATAGCTTATGGGAGAAATACATCGTCCTGAGGAACCTTTTCACTGGGGCTATATAGGTAACACTCCTAAGGCATGGGGCCCTTGGACGTTAGCTCACCCACTCTTACCCTAAACCATTTTCCCTACATATTTTCTATTAGCATTCTACTATAATTAATTTCCACTTTTTTATATATAACTCTTGGAAACTTACCACACATACATATCTACCATGCTATCACATCATAAAAACATCCAATCAATCATTTCACATTTCCATAATATCAAATATTTCAGAAATCTAAACCATAACATACATATGACTCATCATTTATTTCCCATGTTACCAATAACCTGGAAATTAAATCAAAATTAAAAATAAGACTCCACCATGCCTAACCAACCTAACTCAACCATGCCTAAAATGACCTAACTCCACCATGCCTATGACCTAAATTCAACCATTCCTAAACTTGACTCCACCATGCCTATGACCTTGACTCAACCATGCCTAATTGACCTCAACTCTATCATGCCTAATCCACCTAGTTTCCATCACATAAAAAATAACAATAAAAATTAAAACCACTAATACAACATCCATGCCATCATGAATATCATCATTTACAAATAAACCATCAGGTCTATGTATCAATCAAATATACACTGATAAAACATAAGTATATCAAAAAATCTCATGTACATCCTCGCTATCTTCAACACATAGGCTGCTATATATATAAAATATACAAAAATTTGATACACTGATCATATCTGGTGACTAATTGTCACCCCACATGATATCCATCCCTATCTCATTTGTCTCCTCCTCCTCCCCTCCAGTAGGGCACCTTGCTAACATCCCTCCACCTTTCTTGGGTCTTATCTCTGCCTAGCCCACAGTTGGGTCTGGCCTCCATGAGATCGTGGCCTCACCCTGAGAATGTCCATGGGCACACCAGCCCCCTGTAATCTCTATGGTGTGAGTGCGGGACCTAGTCTTCTCACTCGATGCCTATTGTGCCCTATACTCTGCATAAGAGGGAACATATATGCCAGTGGTTGTATGATGATCCTGATAGTACCACACCTCATTCAGGGAATCCGTGAACCTAGCCATCGACACCATTTGTGATGGTGCCATAGGTCTCATAGTAACCTATGAGCTCTGTCTTGCTACTGATGGCCTTGGCCCCTATGCTTGTGAACCCTATCCTCCTCCCTGTATCATGGGACCATGTCCCACTACTTCCTATAAAATGGGACCTTGTCCTTGAGCCTGCGGTGATGCCTGTGCCGTAACCTGGGCCTGTAAGGCCATAATCTGAGCTTGTGCAGTGGCCAATTGGCCCTACAAACCTATTACCTATGCCTGTAGGGAAGCTACCTACCATCCATCACCATCCATGCCCTATATGGGCACCTGTCCCTACATTATCTGGGCCTGTAGAGCCACCACTTGTGCCTGTAATGTGGCCACCTGCGCCTCTAACCCTGTCAGCTACCCCTATAATATTGTGATATGGGTCTGTAAAGTAGCTACTTGCCCCTATAATGTGTCCCTCTAAACCATAATGGTGGCTAAGTCAGGTTTCCCTGACCTTGGTGGTGCTGCCCATTGCTGCGCTACCCACCACTTCCTGTCTCTGTCCATAACCATGTCATCATCAATCTACCTTCCCACTACCTGATCCTCCTTCCTTATCGGCACCATTGATTGTGGTAGAGGAATAGGCCTCTCCACATCATATCTCTTCTATTGTGGGAATGGTGGAGGCACATCATAGGGTAGCCCAAACTGCCATCTAACCCTATCCATGGGTATCATATCGTGCTCATCGACACAACTTCCCTTTATCCATCTGAGTAGCTGTAGCTCATCCAACTCCACTTTCATCTTCCTGTATGAAGGGAAGTTAACATATGGCCTCAAAATGATGTCAAATCCTAACAACCCCTCTAATACGTGCTTGTAATATGCTACATGTGTGTAGCCCTAGCAGCCCTGTGCTTACCCCTAGCAGGTACCCAATTCTTGTAGCCAACTCAAACCAAAACCACATCGAATGCATCAAGATGGGGCATACCAACTAGATGCACACATATGATGTGATTATATGCTGAATAATGAAGAAGAAAGGTAAAACACAAAATGAACCTCTGTAGCCTCCCATAGGCCCATAATTCTATGTATAACTACACCAAGAATGCTGGTGCCCAAGAAAAATGAGTCCTATCCTCCATCATGTCATGGATAACCCCCATCAACGATCGTGGGAATCTCCCACCCTCCACAACTAGTAACATGAAGTAAGACATTGCCTCCATGATCATGATAATAAACCTCATCTCCTAAGGGTGAGCAGCATACATGTCCACATAGCTTAGGATCACGCTATGGTACCTCATCTTCGTCATCCCCTCTCCAAACACCACTAACATAATCTCCTCTGATGTATCTAAAGAAATAGAATAAACATTCTCTCCCACTATAAGTAGCTGCAGGATCATGTATACATCCTCCAGGGTGAATGTGATCTCACCCATCAGTAAATGAAATGTATTGGTCGATGAATCCCATCTATCGATGAGTACGACCATCAAGATCAGCTCTAAAAATATATTCCTGTAGCATAAGATCCCAATCAATCCAACGTCTATCACGTGCCTCAACTCTTTGCAGTCACACTTAAATGTACCACTAGCAATAGAGGTGGGAATTTGTCTCTCATTTGCAGCTGGTCCCTAACTTGCATCCAAAAAACCACAACATTATTAAACCTTGACCATACCCAACATATCTCTTAACCAACCAACCTATTCCTAAGACCTGTACTACTTACTACCCCGTAACCACATCCCAACCCTAAAGACTACCATTTTTCCCCCCATCCCAATTTCACATCCCTCAACGTGTACCTATTTGAACATATTACCCTACCCATTCTCACTAAACCTGGCTTTATATCTCATTACCTATCTTTCCCTCCCACCCTATCTTGTTTATTGACCTATTTTCCTTTAGAGCCGACTGGCATAAGTCACTATTGATTGACATCGGTCCATCATAACCAACATCGGTCACCTAATACTTGACCGACACTGGCCAAGGCCAACCAATTTCAGACACCGCTTGACCGTCGTTGGTCACTGTTATGGCATCAAAATCTGCAAACCCCTACCCTAATTTTCAACAAATTCACAAAAAACAACCTAACTACCTACCCCAACCCACCCAAACCTATCCTAGCTTAATTACTACCCCTATTTATGCCATGTTTGACCTTCCCCCCATTTCATTTAATTTTACCCATGATTTCAAAATTAGATTTCCACCAAAATTTTAAACAAAAAATTTCAAAAAAAATCTTTTCAATCAAATAACAAATCAGGATTTTCTCTAACCTCATCTAGATGCCATCTACATGGTGGTACATTTATCCACTGCACCAGTGGCCCACTTGATCCCTTTCCCACCTCTGCCATGCCCAAATCAACACCTCACCACTAAAATAATGAAATCACTTGAATTAATCTCATGGACCCGCCAATCAAATGCCAATCGTCCGCCACGTAGCTCACCACCTCAACTCTACACCTCGTCATGTTGTTTTCCAACTTTCATCTTCTCCTCCACCGTTTTCCTCGAATAGCTACAAGACACATGATTATGTCAAAAAGTGGAATTTTCTATTTTTAGCCCCAAATCGACATGACTGGCATTAGTCATATTCGTGCCTTAGCTAACTGATGTCATATAACCAACATCGATCAACCCTTATAGTTGTTTTCCCATGCTAGGCTTCTTTTTCCTATAACCATTATTGCTCAAACACCATTTATCATTACAGACACCTATTGAAACTTACCTACAAGCCCAAACTACCCCTACATTTCCTTATTTGTGTCTCAGGATTTGTTATTTTACCTATACCTTAGCCTTTTCTGAGCAATGACCTATTCACCTAGACCTGACCTCCTTGGTGTGACCATTGAACTTATGTACTCACTATACCTTGCGATGCCCTTACCCGTGTTGATCAACCTAATGACCTTACCTTACCTATTGACGTTCCATTTATCCCGAACAAAACTTTGGTGTACCGGAACATACCTAAATGTTCCTGCATCTGACCAAATTTTTGTTTTCCATACCATATCATATACCTTGGGTACATGAAATCACTTTAACCCTGTTTGGATAAACCTATTGACCTTAGATGGTGTAGATTTTGCAAGCTCTTCAACCTGGTACTTCGTTGCAATCTATACATGTGCGTACATTTGATTTCCATTACCCATTACCCAATTTTTACCCCGGCCTATTACCTATTACTCTAGTTGACCATCACCCTTTCTCATAGTACTCATACCCTTCCCCACCTACCTTCACTTCCACTAACTACACATTTATCAATCCACTCACCAATTCCATATAACACCTCATCAGTTCTTGGTTTGAGGGGGATCACCTTCACCCACACATGGGGCAATCACTTCCAGTTTTTGTTAGTGTCGCTTACCAATACAAGCTACACAACAAAAAGGGGAAAAATGTAGACACCAAATTTGGGTCACACTCCCCCTTCACCCCACATGTATATTAATTTAATTACCTATAATTAAATTCATGCCGATTCTCATAATATTCATTATTTAATTACCTTAATTAAGCTAATTTCCACCTCAACTAGACACCTCACCCCACCACATCATCGAGACACCTCATCATAGACCTATTCATAACATGTTTCCTTTTAACTTAGACTTAGTCCTACCTACCTTACTTAACTAAGACTTAGTTCAACCCTCAAATCACATGCCTATTATTCCTCTAACCACATTCATACTTATCTAAGCGTAACATTCCATTTTTATCTGTGACAATGGACATAACTGACCAAAAAAGATTACCAAGATATGTTATTTTAGAAAACCTAGGATTTCCCTGCTTAACCAACATTGGTCACCTCTAACCATCATCAATTACCTTATAGTCATTTTGGGTAACCTTTCCTTGATGTTGGAAGAATTATTAGAGTTTTGGAGAAGAGAGATATGCATGCAAGCACACACCAGAGCACTCTTGTACATCCAAAAATCCTGAACCAACACCAAGAACCGAACTAAAAGTCAAGAATTCATGGAAATGTTCCGGGAAGTACGACCACAACACTGACCACCAGCTCCATGGATCAATCATCACCTCCATCCAACTTGTTGGTACCTAATTTTTTCTCCTTTTCAGTCTGAGAAACATCAAATATATGGCATGAATCTTGAAGACAGATGGATCATGGTGTCTATCATTTTATAGCCAGGGATATGATCTAACTGGCACTCATATTTGTGGAGAGATGGATAGCACTCAAATAGGACTTGATCTTGTCCTAATTGTTTTAGGTTGTGCCTTTCAACCAAGGTAAGAGAACCTATTTTATAACCCTCAAATGGTGAAGGAGATGAAGATATCCCTCAATTTGTACAAATAGTATGAAGGGGCCTTGGGAAAATATGATCAACACTCCAAATTTGACTTTCACAAGTTGTCACTTCCAGATTATGGAGATAATTTAAATGTAGGGCAAGGGTTACTAAAGACATTTTAAAATCTTGATTTATTCTGCATACTTTAGCAAATGGATTTTGATCTTATGTGGATATACAGGTCAAAATAGAGGTAAAACAGGGCAGGATTAGTTGTTTTGAATGATTTTTTGGGTGGGAGTTTAGATAAGACAAACCAAGGTCTGCCAGAATCTTTGAGGATTTCATCAAAACATGGAGAAACTTAACAGAAAGTATCAAAATGGTTAATCATCCCTTCAACCAGGATATGTGCATCAAATGAAGGTCCAGATCTACACTTTTCCACATAATCTTTGATCATCTATCACAAAATATTGAGTTAGAATGAACCAATGAAGCATTTAGCAATCACTATTTAATCATGACCTAAGGTGCACCCAAAGGTTTACAAACAATCTCTGAAATCAAGGTAAAGTGATTTTAATTTTTTTTATCTCTTTATCAGATGAAAGATCTTCTGAATGTGAGATTGCAAATGCCACTAAACTATCATGATAAATGAGACCATGTATGATCAAGAGATATTTTAAACGCAAGATTGCAACAAGAAACAAGAAACACAAATTTGAAATGCATTTTGAAATGTAAGCATTCACATATTTTTCCCAAAGACGACAAAAAATAACTCAAACATGATCAGATTTATCAATAGGGGAATGTTTTAAAAAACAATCTCAGAGCTCGTTAATGGCTATACATGTGCAACCAACTTAACATGATTGGAAATCTGATACAGAGAGAGTTATATGAGTTTCTTAGGTGGTTACTCAGAGAATGGGCTTCTTCCCATATTTTCCCGTGAATTTTTTAGTTTTTCAAGATTTTTTAAACTCTTACAACCCTTTACATGAAAAATTCATGCTATATATAGCATTCAATCTCCTTCTAGCCTTCTTTCCCAAGAAAAGAATATGCCAAAGGATCAAATTTGTTACAAAATTCCTCATGATTCGCAGACAGGGACGTTTAACAGAACACGTCCAAAAGGTTTCCAGTTGTCTCAAAAAGAGATGAATCATTGCAAAATTCACATCATTATCCATTATGGAGGCACATTTTTCATCTTCAAAGCATGCAGACCCCCTTCCCTTCATTATTTCATCCATTTCCCTCCAAAATTTGACTCTGTAACTTCTGGATTTGATATTTTACGTTTTGGATGGTCTAGGTAAAATTTCACTTCAAAAACATATATGATCCTCAAAACCAATTTCATTGGTCCTTGTAGACACAAACAACATGAATTTTTATCAAAAATTTGATGAAATTTGATGCAAAAATTGCATTTCCAAGCTTCATGGAGCTCAAATGGCGGCCAAACTAAAAAATGCACAGTTACTGTTGATCTTAATTTATACTTTAATTTGAGCCCTCCATGTGTCACAATGTGATTGGAAATGGGCTTGGGATCACTTTTGGAAAAATGTAAAAATTTGACATTTTTCTCTGCCCCTCTGCCCTTTGAAAATGAGCTTGACATGTGTCCTAATGTGGGTCCCATTGGAATCGCAGACCAATTCTACACATTTCCACCTTTTTTGTAAATTTGCAAAATTTATCGATTTCCTCTGCCACTCCACCATTGAGATTTGGGCCTGACACGTGGCACAATATGATTGGATACGGAGTCGTGGCTCAATTTTAAACATTTTTCCTCTTTTTGGAAAAAGGAAATTTTTTTGTTTTTCCTCTGTGGCTCTGCCCTCCTGTAGGACACATGTCCTCACCTGATTGGATGCGGGGTAATGCTTTCATTTCATACTTTAAATCATTTTCACGAAAGGAAATTTTTCCACCGTGCCTCCGCACTCCCGCACCTCCACCTTTCCTTGCCACATGTCACCTTTTGATTGGTCGAGGGCCTGCAAAATCATTTCATGCTTTAACTCCTTTTCACCAAAGGAAAATTTTCCACCGTGCCTCCATAGCTCTGCCCCTCCACTGTTTTGAATTTTCTAACTACCACGTGTCACCCTCTAATTGGATGTGGAGTTCCATATTGTTTTGTGACTTTAATATTTTAACCAAATAAAGTCAAAAAATTTCAAAAGAATCCGACCACCCGCAATTCCGTCCTTGGCTCTGAAGCTGCCATGTGTCCATTCTGATTCATTCCAGGCCCTAGGCATTTTCTTTGCACTTTAACTATTTTTCTAAAATTCCTTAAGGCACAAAAAGACCCGCTGCTTCTCATCCAATCAAAAGAGGACACGTCAACAATATTAGAACCAATCAGAGTAAAGTGGAGCCATGGGACCAAATTCACCCTTTTGCCAAAAAAGCAAAAAGTGATAAGTTAAAACAATTTTCCACCATCCCTCAGCCAATTAGAACAAGCCACATTGACAATGAATGTTGAAGAAGAAATTTATAGGAAAATGACACTTGTTTGATCGTCAAAACATAGAAAACGCCAGAGATGCCCTAGAATTTGATTTTTTCACCAAGGACAACAAATTTCTCAAAATTAAACCAACAGAAACATGTTTTCAAAGAATTTTTGATCATGGAATTGGATTTTCAATGGCATACAAGTGCAAATCAATCAATTTTAAACTTCCACGATTGGGCAAAAAGGAAAAATGGCAGAGCCCACATATTTTGGAAAAATTAGGGCACAAAACAGGGCACACATGCAAATTTCTTTCAAATTGGGGAAAAACAACAAGTTTGTGAGCATTTTAAGGCATTCGACTCAAGGGAAAAGTTGTAGACCACCAATTTGAGAGAAAAATGTTTCAGAGCACACAGAATGAAGGAAAAATTTAGGGCAAAACGGTGCAAGCTCAAAAATGGCACCAACACGACCATCGGGTCTGCAAGTACAAGTAAGTACATTTAGATATGCATCTTTCTATACTTATTTAGATTAGTTTCTTTATCTCTGGTTGGGAATCCTAGTCTCCTTTACATCTCATCACCTCTCACCTTCTTGCCAATCCCTCCACCTAATAACCTACAACCTCCCAGCTCTCCATACCTGACTCCAAACATCTTTGAGTATTCCTAGCACTGTCATCAACCTCACCATTCTCTGTCTACTCTCTGTGAAATCACAGAGAATAATCAAAACCAAACTTTATCGAGTCTCTATTAGCTTGACGCTACCAATGCTGGTTAACCTAAACTTTCGTTAGTTTCCTCTCAACTGGCATCAATCATACCAAACCGACATTGGTCTCTATATCTGGTAAATATGCTTGTAACAACAACCTCATTACACCCACCCAAATAACTGAAACCACTCAAAACTTGACCCTGACCTGTCCAGACCACCTTATTCACCTGGCTAACTTCCAGATCTGATCATAGCCTAGCATGTTAGATTAGATTTACTTATTGTACTTGAATGAGACACCTAAATCATATCATCTACAATAGGATATTATTGGTTTATGTTATTTCTTGCATTAAGTTGTGTTAAACAGTGGATTAACAGCCATCTAAGAAGTATCACACTTCCTGGATCTAGCATACGCTAGGCAGTCTAAAGACATATATTATTTGATATTCTTCTTGTGGTCTTGTTTTGTATTCACAGGTAGTTCCTCCTAGCAAAAGGGAAGTTCTTGCAATCAACACTGGATCGGGAAATAAGATCGCACATGCTCTACCTTCTCCCTTCATTCACAAGTATTCCTCCTCACCCTTACCCTATCTGTTTTTCTCTTATGTACGCAACTTATCGGTGAAATAATTATCTATTTAAGTAATTTCATTACATAAGGTATCAAAACTTCAATTTGGGGAAAATTTGGGTAAACACCCTATTTTTAGGATTCGCCCATGGCTTCCAAACCATTTCAATTTTTTATTCCATTTATTTATTGAATTTTTAGAATCATTCAAGGAACCTTCCCTTAAAATTTAAAAGCATTTTATATATTTTACAAGAGTTATTGTTATTTTAGGTTTTTTCACAAATTCACTCCATAAGCCGTAATCTTATAAACAATATTTTTGTACATTTTTATAATGCTTGGAGAAATTGAGCTAAAATCTATTCTCTATGTTTTTAGAAGGCCAACATCAACCCCAAATAATTTTCTCAAATTCTGGTCAAATATGAACATCATATTATACATTATTAAGTCTTAGCATGGTAAGGCAAAAAAAAGAGAGGTTGTTCCTAGAATTATTCTACACTAACAAAGAGGAGATAGAGTTGGAATTTGGATCAAGTGAACTAAAACATTTGAACTATTTTAATCTCATTTTTAAGTCACAATTAAGTCACTTTAAAGTTGTATGTGTGAAAAAAATGACCCTAAAGTTAAAATTAAAGTCACAAATTTTATTTGACTTTACATTTGGGACATTAGGGTGTCTTTATAAAGTGTCAACATTAGGGTGATGTTGCTGGGGTTTTGGGGTGTCTTAAATCGTGACTAATTTGTCATCTTTGAGTTTTGATGTTATGGTGCCATTAGGATTTCTTAAAAGGCATTTTTTTCCATATTTGATTC
This sequence comes from Taxus chinensis, assembly GCA_019776745.2. Lineage (NCBI taxonomy): Eukaryota > Viridiplantae > Streptophyta > Pinopsida > Cupressales > Taxaceae > Taxus > Taxus chinensis. The sequence continues at coordinate 475,889,650 of CM034154.1, forward strand.
ATGTCTTAAAAAGGCAACCTTATGGTGTCTTAAAAGACATCTTTGTTCCCAAATTTACCATACCTTATTTTATGAATTAAGAGAATATTTATTGAGGTAGAAAATTAAGTAAAAAATAATGTTAAAATTGTGTATTTAGATGAAAAAGTATCATTTGGAATAGATTTGCATGTTTTTTGAAGAGAAAAAACATATCGTGTTGGATTGAGAAAACTATGACACAAATATTATGTTGGATTGAGAAAACTAGGGCATGAATATTATGTTGAATTTAGAATGAGAACATAGTGTTGGATTTAAAAAACTAGTGCACAAATATTGTGTTGGATTGAGAAAACTAGGGCGTGCATATTGTGTTGAATTCAAAAAACTAGGGCCTTCATATTATGCTCTTTCAAAAAACCAATGCACATGGGATTTGTTCAATTGAGAATAATGTCATATATATTTTGATAAATTAGAGTCTAGCTGCAATACATAGAGGGTGGATTAAATTTTTGAAGTATTATTTGGAGGGCATACATCTTTTTTAGGTAAATATTTTCACCTCCCTATTTTTTTACATATTTAATAATGTTGATTGTTGGATTAGATAAAAAATGCATTCCAGATAAAAAATTAAATGTATAACTATGAACATTGGTAAATATTGATATAATTTTAAAAATAGATATGGTAAGTAATTTGAATGATAATGTGAAGGGGAATAATGACTCAGATTCTCCTCTAAGTCCTTATTGAATTTATTATGTAGATAATTGTTAGTGTAAATTCACAACACCCCCAAATGAGTTATGGATCTGATTTTCTAAGGCAAAGTCATTTGGTGTGATTACACAACATTGAGCTTTCCCAAAGTGTGGGACCTTTGCGAATGGGGAAAGCTCTCTAGAGAAGGCTGGTTCCTCTTCCTAAACTACCTGCCACCAGCTATTCCAGTACAGGTAAGCTAATCTAACCTAATCTAACTTCCAAAGAGACAAGGAGAGGAAGAAAAAAGGAAAAAAAAATCCTACACTAAAACGGTGATACACCAGAGAAGGAAAGTGTTGATTATCTATCAAAACTGCAATGGACCAAGAAGAGGTGAGCAATGGAAAGGATGTACAAGTGCATCATAGACCAAAGATGGATTTCACACAAAAAATGTTCCAAATCTCCATGAACACAACTCCAAAACCTACAATGAACATCCAAACATGCAAAAATACCCTGTAATGAAGAGAAGTAAGGAAAACAACAAAGAAAATGAGCCAAGGATGGACAAATGCATCACAAGAACATGTTTTTTATTGCTCAGAATTTACACACTACATCATTTCACGGGTAAGAGGAAAAACTGGCATTATAGAGTAGGGGAGGAGGTTTAAACTCCATTTTTGACCCTAGGGAAGAAAATAAGGGAGAGGAAGAGAAGAAGGATGAACAAATTTTCTCAAAATGAGCCAAAATTGGCTTTTATTGCTCGAACAGAAGGAAGGAAATGAGAAAACATGGGAAAATCAATTTTATAACTCCAACCACTAATAAGATCCATTTAATTAGCCTAAAAAATGATGGGTTTCCATGAAAAATCCCATACTTCATCGTACATTGCTTCACAGAGCAAGAAAGAGGCCCATACTTCATTAATTTTCGTGGTTGGGGTCATTTTCTATAATTTTTCAATGCCAAAGATGTTTTCCCATTTTTCTCCCACAAAAATCAATAAAAATTTAAAATTGAAGTATCCATCGTGTGGAGAATTTCACTAGATTTCCAATGATACCAAAATCATGAAAAACTGCGCTCTAGTGCAAAAGATATGCCCCTATGAAGATTTAGGGAAAAAATGGCAAAATTAGGGCAAAAATTGGGTCTGCGGGCCAAAATTTGACCTTTTTCCCCTTTTCAAAAAATTGGAAAATTTTCCAAAAATCTTCCGTGGCCCCACCACCCCGAGACATGTGGCACCTCCTGATTAGTCTGTGGCCTTCAAAATAAAATTCTACCCCTTTTGCCCGTAAAGGGAAAATTTTCCCAAGGTCCCCCGCTAGCCCGACCTCCGCTGCTGATGTGGACACATGGCACCTTCTGGTTGGTCATGGAGATGTAGTCCAACTTTTCACCTTTGTGCTTTCATGGTTTTGGAAAAAAACAAAAAATCCTTCCGACCCCCCAACTCCTGTTGCTGACTTGGACACGTGGCACCTTCTGATTGGTCGCAGGGCCTTAAACCAATTTTTTTTCCATTCTCCTTTGCGGGTTTGCAGGTGAACTTTTACCTTTGAGTTTTTTAGCCAAAAGGCTAAGTGTCAAATTTCTCTCCATGGCCCTGCCAACCCGCCAATTTTCCTCGGCAAAATTTCTTTCCCCGCTCCACCGGCCCGCCCTAGGAAAATTTCCCCTCCAAACTCCGCCGAGCCATAACTCAAAAAATACAAGGAGTTAGAAGGACTTACTTACCTTTCTGGAAAGGGGAAGAAAAATCCTATCTGATGAAGCCATTTCCAGAATCTTTTAAGTGATTAAAATGTGTGAAAATTTAATTTGAAGCATGAGGAAGGAAAAAATGAATGGAGTTAACCAAAATAAGCATGTGCTTATTTTGGATAACAATTTTAGTGACTCAGAGGGGTCATCTGCCTGCTAGATGAATGATTAGTGGAATTTTGAAGCATCCATTGGGCATGGAGTCAAGCCTGATAACCAACACTAATATGACCTATGAAAATATGACCTTTGATCCACTTGGAAACCCATTGAAACTTGGAATTGATCTTCACCAAAATCCATTGAATGCACTATGCAAAAGCAACCAAAATAGCACCAAAAAACTATGTATAAAATTGGAAATCATACATACCCCAAGTGGGATATGTAGAGTGTGCACAACCACTTATTCTGCTGAAAGCAAACCTACATGCTCTACTCTAACTGGAAGCAAAGGTGGGCTAAAAAAACCCTACAACTGGTTGTGCAAAATAGCTTCCCTTCTTCAAAATTGGTAGTCATACAATTGATTTGGAGCTGATCATGGTTGGTTGGATGAGTTGAAAATCAACAAGAAGCTTTATTCTACCCAAATTAGCAAGGTGTTAGATGAATGAAAATTAGATACCTCTTTTATTTTCTCTAGATTTGGATTGTAGAGGTATGGCAGTTGATCCTTAGTACTTTGTAGCTCATCCTCATGCCTTGAAGCAAGCATGACTGGTTTTGGCTTCTCCCTTAGCTCCAATGAAGACAAGTACCTGATTGGCATCGTATGATCCTTTGGATGTGCCCATAGCTCTGATTCTCTCCTCCAAAAATGGAGTCTTCTTGTGGAAATTCTTGGGTGAATGGTGTGAGAGAGATGATGACATCCTCCTGCCTTTTCTCTTCCTCCTCCAATGAAGAACATGGAAGATTTAAATCTCCCAAACTTGATTCCAAAGAGCTGCTATAAAGTGTAGGCTGCTACAAATGAATGTTATCATTTATGGAAATAGGTTCTTGTGTTTGGAAGATGGATGATGAAGGAGAAAACAATGTGATTTCAACTGGTTCCTCTCCATCAAAATAGTCCTCCAAATCAGACAGATAAAATGTCTCATTGTTGTCCTGCAGCAAATGTTCAACTTCCCTATAGAATAACCTTCAATTATTCCTTCCACTTCATCTCTCTCGAGCTCTAACATTGGAGAAGAGTTTGATCTTTCAAACTTCATGTTGGAGGATGAAAGAAACCATGGTAAACAAGTTGCTGATCAAGAGAACACCATGGAGGAAGTTGAACATTTGCTGTAGGACAACAATGAGACAATTTATCTATCTGATTTGGAGGACTGTTTTGATGGAGAGGAACCAGTTGAAATCACATTGTTTTCTCCTTCATCATCCATCTTCCAAACACGAGAACCTTCTACCATAAAGGAGAGAATTCATTTGCAGCAACCTGCACTTTATAGAAGCTCTTTGGAATCAAGTTTGGGAGATTTAAATCTTCCATGTTCTTCATTGGAGGAGGAAGAGAAAAGGCAGGAGGATGTCATCATCTCTCTCACACCATTCACCCAAGAAGTTCCACAAGAAGACTCCATTTTTGGAGGAGAGAATCAGAGCTATGGCCACATCCAAAGGATCATACCATGCGCAATTATGTACTTGTCTTCATTGGAGATAAGTGAGAAGCCAAAACCAGTCATGCTTGTTTCAGGGCATAAGGATGAGCTACAAAGTACAAAGGATCAGCTTTCATACCTCTACAATCTAAATGTAGAGAAACTAAAAGAGGTATATAATTTGCATTTAGCTGACACCTTGCTAATTTGGGTAGAATAACAACTTCTTGTTGATATTCAACTCATCCAACCAGCCATGATCAACTCCAAATCAATTGCATGGCTGCCAATTTTGAAGAAGGGAAGCTATTTTGCACAACCAATTGTAGGGTTTGTTTATCCCACCTTTACTTCCAGTTAGAGTAGAGTAGGTAGGTTTGTTTTCAGTAGAATAAGTGCTTGTGCACACTCTGCATATCCCACTTGGGGTATGTATGATTTCCAATTTTGTACATAGTTTTTTGGTGATGTTTTGGTTGCTTTTGCATAGTGCATTCAATGGCTTTTGGTGAAGATCAACTCCAAGTTTAAGTGGGTTTCCAAGTGGCCCAAAGGTCAGATTTTTATAGTTCAGATCATAGTTGGTTATCAGGATTGACTCCATGCCCAATGGATGCTTCAAAATGCCACTGATCATTCATCTAGTATGCAGATGACCCCTCTGAGTCACCAAAATTGTTATCTAAAATAAGCCCATGCTTATTTTGGTTAACTCCCTTCATTATTTCCTTCCTTGTGCTTCAAATTCAGTTTTCACACATTATAAGCACTCAAAATATTATAGAAATGGATTCATTAGATAAGATTTTTCTTCCCCTTTCTAGAAAGGTAAAGAATTCCTCCTAACTCCTTGTATTTTTTGAGTTATGGCTCGATGGAGTTTGGAGGGGATATTTTCCTAGGGCGGGCTGGTGGAGTGGGGAAAGAAATTTTGCCAAGGAAAATAGGTGGGTTGGTAGGGCCATGGAGAGAAATTTGACACTTAGCCTTTTGGATAAAAAACTCAAAGGTAAAAGTTCACCTGCGAGCCCGCAAAGGAGAATGGAAAAAAATTGGTTAAAGCCCCACGACCAATCAAAAGGTGCCATGTGTCCAAGTTAGCAGTGGGAGTTGAGGGGTCAGAAGGATTTTTGATTTTTTGCAAAAATCATAAAGGTGAAAAGCTGGACCGCATCTCCATGACCAATCAGAAGGTGTCACATATCCACGTCAGCAGCGAAGGTCGAGCTGGTGAGGGACCTTGGGAAAATTTTCCATTTACAAGAAAAAGGGACAAAATGTTATTTTGAAGGCCACGGACCAATCACGAGGTGCCATGTGTCTCAAGGTGGCGGGGCCATGGAGGATTTTTGGAAAATTTTCCAATTTCACGAAAAGGGGAAAAAGGTCAAATTTTGACCCGCAGACTTGATTTTTGCCCTAATTTTGCCATTTTTGCCCTAAATCTTCACAGGGGCATATCTTTCACACCAAAGTTCAATTTTTCACAATTTTTGTATCATTGGAAAGATGGTGAAATAATCCACATGATGGAAAATTCAATTTTAAATTTTTATGGAGTTTTGTGGAAGAAAAATGGGAAAAGGTCTCTGGCATTGAAAAATTGCAGAAAATGACCCCAACCACTAAAATTAATGAAGTATGGGCCTCTTTCTTTCTCTGCAAAGCAATGTACAATGAAGTATGTGATTTTTTCATTGAATCCCATCATTTTTTAGGCTAATTAAATGGATCTTGTTTGTGGTTAGATTTTTAAAATTGATTTTCCCATGGTTTTTCATTTCCTTCCTTCTGTTCGAGCGATAAAAGCCAGTTTTGGCTCGTTTTGAGAAAATTTGTTCATCCTTCTTCTCTACCTCTCCCTTATTTTCTTCCCCAGAATTGAAAATGGAGTTTGAACCTCCTCCCCTACTCTGTAATGCCATTTTTGCCTCTTACCCGTGAAATGATGCACTGTGTAAATTCTGAGCAATAAAAAACATGTTTTTGTGATGCATTTGTCCGTCATTGGCTCGTTTTCTTTGTTGTTTTCCTTACCTCTCTTCATTATATGGTATTTTTGCATTTTTAGATATTCATTACAGGTTTTGGAGCTATGTTCATGGAGTTTTGGAACATTTTCTATGTGAAATCCATCTTTGGTCTGTGATGCACTTGTCCATCCTTTCCATTGCTCACATCTTCTTATTCCATGACAATTTTGATAGACAATAAAAACTTTCCTTCTGTGGTGTATCACCGTTTTAGGGTAGGCTTTGTTTTTCCTTGTTTTCTTTCTCTTCCTATCTCCTTGGAAGTTAGATTAGGTTAGATTAGCTTTCCTGCATTGGAATAGCTTGTGGTAGGTAGTTTAGGAAGAGGAACCAACCTTCTCTGGAGAGCTTTCCGCATTTGCAAAGGTCCCACACTTTAGGAAAGCTAAATGTTGTGCAATCACACCAAATTAATTTGCCTTAAAAAGTAGATCCACAACTCATTTGGTGGTGCTGTGAATTTGCACTAACAATAACCCTATTTCAAATCTTAATAGTGGTAGATCTCTACCCCATTATGTATATTTGAGTTATAAAAATGATGATTTTTTTATTAAGGAATATTTAATTTTTGTATACACCTAATTGGAAAATAATTTTCATATCTCATTCAATGAGGGTTGAAGAGGAATAATGGGAAGGGGTCAAACTTTTGATGATATCAGTTCAATTTTAGGGTAGATCCCAATAGGAATATTACTTATAACGCTTCATTTTTACCCTCTCTTGCAAGGTCTAGTTATTTAGTAAATGCATGAGAAAAATCACCATATCTTTCTAATTATGAGACATTTGACAAAGAAAATGAGGTAAAAATTAGTCAAGTATGAAAAAATTGGTATTCAATTATATTCAATAAACTAAACCAAGACAAAGGGAAGGTACCATATAAAGCTTATGTGGATTCTCAAGGTGATATATAAATTTTATGAAAATACATGAAATTATATGATGCAAAGTTCAAAAATTTCAAATCATTTGGTGTACAGGACAAGACTAAAGATATTCCTATGATGTATAAACCTTTTAGCTTTTGGGGGAAACAATATATGATAAAACCATATACTATATATGATGTAGGTGTTGATGCAAAATCACAGCACCCCTGGACGCTGATCAGATTTCTAGGTTGATCACTCTGCAGCCAGTGTGATTGCACAACATTGAAACCTCTCTACAAGTGTGGGACTTGTAAAACGAGAGAGGGATCTCTAGAGAAGGCTGGTTCCTACTCCTAAACTACCTGCCGCAAGATATTCTAGTGCAGGTAAGCTAATCTAATCCTAATCTAACCACCAAGGAGACAGGGAGGGAGAGAAAAGGGAAAAAGAACAAAATCCTACACTAAAATGGTGATACACCGGAGAAGGAGAATGCTGAACATCTATCAAAACTGCCATGGAACAAGAAGAGGTGAGTGATGGGAAGGATGGATAGATGCATCACAGGCCCAAGGATATATTTCACACAGAAAATGTCCCAAAACTCCATGAACACAGCTCCATACCTGTAATGAACATTAGAACATGCGCAAATACTTGCAATGAAGAGAGGCAAGAAGAAAACAAGAAAAAAAGGAGAAAGGATGGACAGATGCATCACGGAACATGTTTTTGTTGCTTCAGAAGTTTGCACAGAACATCATTTCAATAGTAAAAGGAAAAAAATGCCATTACAGAGCAGGGGAGGAGGTTTGAACTCCATTTTCAACCTTGGAGAAGAAAAGGAGGGAGTGGTAGAGCTGAAAAGATGAACAACCACTTAGAAAGAAGCCCCTCCTTACAATTTATAGGAAGAATGAGAGAGGGAGAAGAGAGGAATTCAAAATCTACCCCAACCACCTCCAGATTGCATTTTAATTCATCTCATTATGATGGTAGGTGAGAACCCCAACAAACTCAAAATATGGCGAACTATATTTTGCATTTTTAAGAGTTTTTTTTTCACCCAATTAAAGATATCCAGTCATAGTTGGATAGAGGACCTCGTAAGCTTTCCAAAAAGTCCAACCTTGCATGAATCCGAGCTCCCAGTCAAAAGTTATGGCCATCTGAATATCTGCACTAGGGTCTGCTTCCTGTCAGCGATCAGAATGTTGCGCCTCCTCAAGGTGCACCACAGGCGCATCTGTATTCATGTCAACATACCCTTACGTGCATCATGGTGTAAATTCTATCATGTCGACACTCTGTGTCATGCGCCACTTCTATGCGCCAAGGTGTAACTTTCTTTGTGTCGACACTCTGTGTCATGCGCCACTTCTGTGCGCCAAGGCGCAACTTTTACCCTGTCGACACTCTGTGTTATGCGCCACTTCTGTGTGCCAAGGTACAACTTTTACCCTGTCGACACTCTGTGTCATGCGCCACTTCTGTGCACCAAGGCACACTTTTACCCTGTTGACACTCTATGTCATGTGCCATTTCCGTGCGCCAAGGCACAACTTTTACCTTGTCGACACTCTGTGTCATGTGCCATTTCCGTGCGCCAAGGCACAACTTTTACCCTGTCGACACTCTATGTCATGTGCCACTTTTGTGCGCCAAGGCATACTTTTACCCTATCGACACTCTATGTCATGCGCCACTTCTATGCACCAATTGAATGTCAGGGATTTGAGCTTCTTTGATTTCTATATTCTCTTGTTTATCTATATCGACCCGGGGGGAGATATTTACAACAATTTGGTGACTCAACGGGATCACTTGCCTGCTAGGTAGAAGATCAGTGGCCTTTTAGCAATCCATTGGGCATGGAGTCATAAGCAAGCCTGAAAACTGATCTGAACTTTGAAAAAAAAATCCCTTCTGAGCCACTTGAAACCCATTGAACTTGGAGTTGTCCTCACCAAAATGCCACTGAAATGAACTGTGCCAGAGCAAAACCAGCAACACCAAAAACTATGTACAGAACTGAAAATCATACATACTCCAAATGGAACATGCAGAGTGTGCACAAGCACTTCTTCTACTGAAAGCAAATCTACCTACTCTACTCTAACTAGAAGCAAAAGTAAGCTAAACAAACCTTGCAATTGGTTGTGTAAAATAGCTTCCTTTCTTCAAAATTGGCAGCCATGCAAATGATTTGGAGTTGAGTATGGCTGATTGGATGAGTGGAAAATCAACAAGAAGCTAGTCTTCCACCCAAATCATCAAGGTATCAGCTGAAGGCAAATTCAATACCTATTTTAGTTGCTCTGCATTTGCATTGAAGAGGTATGACAGCTGATCCTTGGTACTTTGCAGCTCATCCTCATGCTCAGAAGCAAGCATGACTGGTTGCGGCTTCTCCTTTGGCTCCAATGAAGCCAAATACTTGATTGGGAAAGGTCTGATCCGTTTGATATGCCCATAGCTCTGATTTTCAACTCCAAAAATGGAGTCTTCTTGTAGACCCTTCTGAATGGATGGTGTGGAAGAAATGGTGAAATTCCTCTGTCCTTTCTCTTCCTCCAATGAAGGACATGAAAGATAAAAATCTTCTAATCTTGGTTCCAAAGAGCTGTTATAGGATGCAGGCTGCTGCAAATGAATGTTCTCCTTCATGACAGTAGACTCAAGTGTTTGGAATGTGGATGATGAAAGAGAGAATGGTGGAAACTCAACCGGCTCCTCTCCATCAAAACAGTCCTTCAAATCTGACAGATAAACTGCCTCATAGCTGTCCTACTGCAAATGTTCAACTTCTTCCATGGTGTCTTCTTGATCTGTAACTTGACCACCATGGTTTCCTTCACCCTCCAACTTTGAGTTTGAGAGATAAAACTCCTCTTCAGCACTAGAACTTGAGAGAGGTGAAGTAGAAAGAAGAACTGAAGGTTCTCCTGTAGCCTGCTTTGTGCTCAAAGCCCTTGGATCTGCACTTTTCTCCTCCATAACCAGAATGTGCTCCTCTTCCTTTGGATTTGGAGCAGCTTCTCCTTCCTCCAATGTTTGAAGACAATCTTGCTCTTGATAGAACTCTTCCTCTAGCATGAAGTTTGTCAAGTCAAACTCTTCCGTCTGTTGCTCTAGAGGACAAGTTGGGACTGCAAGCATGGAATTGGGAATGCAAGAGGAGGGATGGGTTGTAACTCAATTGATTTTACAATTTTTTGTGGTGGTGGAGGAGGTGAAACCTCTTGTTTCTTTGGAGTGGAAGGTATTTCATTTAGCTCTTGTGGAGGGGATGATTGTTTGGAAGGGAAAAGGATAGAAGAATTGAGATGAGGTGGAAGGCTAGGAGGTGGAGAAATGGATTCAACACTTGGGACAGCAGATGGAGAGTTTAAAACTTGACACTGCTGAGATGATATAGATTGAGAAGGAGGAAAAGAAAGAGTATGAGATGGTGTGCTTACCCATTGACAAGGTTGCTGAATACTCCTCTCATACACCTCTATTCCTTCAATCCGCTTTGCAAGCAATGGTAGCGTTGCAATCATGAAGTCAAGCTTCTCTTGAGGGTTGTAATGCCTTGGAAAAGGTCCCACCCATGGACAAGGTGCTCTGCAACCGATTCCAAATGCTTTCATTTGTGCCTGAGCCCTGGACTGCACCATGTTTACCTCCATCTTTTGGATTTTCTCCAACAGACCAGCATCTTGCATCTGATGGTCTTCATTGTATGCATACTTTTGCTCTTGGAAAGCTCCATAGCCAAACTGATTTTGGCATTGCTGCTCATATGGGTATGTATGCTGATTTTGAATTTGACCAAAATGCTGATTTGGAGGATTTGTAAAACATGTTGGAGGTGGGAAACATTGCTGTTATTGTAAATGTGAGTTCCATGATGGAAATGAAGTCATGACTGCACAACTTCATGGAATGGAAAAGAATGAAAGGGATGGAAAGAAGGATGGATGGAAATGGATGGAAAACGGCTCTGCAACTTCAGAAATGGGTTGTTGATCAGATGGAGTTGCTAGATGTGTTTGTAAGTGCCTCCAAAGGCTGAAATCTTCATAGGAACACACCAACTTGCAAAAGATGAAGTGGAAGACCTCTAAGGTCCCACCGGGTGTGCCAAAACTGTTGATGCAAAATCACAACACCCCTAGACGCTGATCAGATTTCTAGGTTGATCACTCTACAGCCAGTGTGATTACACAACATTGAAACCTCTCTACAAGTGTGGGACTTGTAAAACGAGAGAGGGATCTCTAGAGAAGGCTGGTTCCTGCTCCTAAACTACCTGCCACAAGCTATTCCAATGTAGGAAAGCTAATCTAATCCTAATCTAACCACGAAGGAGACAGGGAGGGAGAGAAAAGGGAAAAAGAACAAAAGCCTACACTAAAATGGTGATACACCAGAGAAGGAGAATGCTAAACATCTATCAAAACTGCCATGGAACAAGGAGAGGTGAGTGATGGGAAGGATGGATAGATGCATCATAGGCCCAAGGATAGATTTCACACAGAAAATGTCCCAAAACTCCATGAACATAGCTCCATACCTGTAATGAACATTAGAACATGCGCAAATACCTACAATGAAGAGAGGTAAGAAGAAAACAAGAAAAAAAATGAGCAAGGATGGACAGATGCATCACGAAACATGTTTTTGTTGCTTCAGAAGTTTACACAGAACATCATTTCAATAGTAAAAGGAAAAAAACACCATTACAGAGCAGGGGAGGAGGTTCGAACTCCATTTTCAACCCTGGAGAAGAAAAGGAGGGAGCGGCAGAGCTGAAAAGATGAACAACCACTTAGAAAGAAGCCCCTCCTTACAATTTATAGGAAGAATGAGAGAGGGAGAAGAGAGGAATTCGAAATCTACCCCAACCACTTCCAGATTACATTTTAATTCATCTCAGGTAGGTGAGAACCCCAACAAACTCAAAATATGGCGAACTATATTTTGCATTTTTAAGAGTTTTTTTCACCCAATTAAAGATATCCAGTCATAGTTGGATAGAGGACCTCGTAAGCTTTCCAAAAAGTCCAACCTTGCATGAATCCGAGCTCCCAGTCAAAAGTTATGGCCATCTGAATATCTGCACTAGGGTCTGCTTCCTGTCAGCGATCAAAATGTTGCGCCTCCTCAAGGTGCGCCATAGGCGAATCTGTATTCATGTCAACATACCCTTACGTGCATCATGGTGCAAATTCTATCATGTCGACACTCTGTGTCATGCTTCACTTCTATGCGCCAAGGTGCAACTTTCTCTGTGTCGACACTCTGTGTCATGCGCCACTTTTGTGTGCCAAGGTGCAACTTTTACCCTGTCGACACTCTGTGTCATGCACCACTTCTGTATGCTAAGGCACAACTTTTACCCTATCGACACTCTGTGTCATGCACCACTTCTGTGCGCCAAGGCACACTTTTACCCTGTCGACACTCTGTGTCATACACCATTTCCGTGCACCAAGGCGCAACTTTTACCCTGTCGACACTCTGTGTCATGCGCCACTTCGTGTCATGCGCCACTTCTATGTGCCAAGGCACACTTTTACCATGTTGACACTCTGTGTTATGCGCCACTTCTGTGTGCCAATTGAATGTCAGGGATTTGAGCTTCTTTGATTTCTATATTCTCCTGTTTGTCTATATCGACCCGGGGGGGAGATATTTACAACATTAGGTTTAGGTATAATTATTTTGACCCCATCATCATTGGATCAAAAACCAATTAATATCATGATATTCCATTTTTACTATTCTACAGACCTAAATAATCATTCAAATATTGGAAAAGGTTGGTGAAGTATACGTTTAATATGTCAGATTATGGTCTATGTTCAAGTGCAGAAAAAATTCAGAGAAAATATTGAGAAGGCGATAAAATTAAATATAATGTCTGATCACACATATATAGATGGGTATTCATATGTGTATAATAATATTGATGATTTCATAGACAGTTCTAAAGGATGTAGATAAAAGAAAACACATTGCCAATTTATGGAGTGTGGGATTGATAAAAATGAGTACATGTCAAATAAATTGTCTCATTATATAATGGTTGATGCAATTAGGGATGTTAGAACAGGAGAAAAGTTTATTATTTATTATAACTACAAGCATCCCACTCCTACAAAGTTAAGAAAATTTCATAAAAAGAGGGACTAAAATAGATAGTCTTTCATGATTGATTTAGTTATGATGTTTAGTATATGGATTTGTAGAAAAACATTATAAAAAAATTTAAATGAATATTTACAAATATATAATGGTATTTTTCATTTACAATGTTGGAAATTTATTGAAAAATTTATGTGGTTTGTGTTGAATGTAATGAAACTTTATCTTGATTATTTCTTTATGATAATTTTTAAATTCAAATATGTTAAATGGACAATAACTCCCCTCCTTTGCAATTCCACCACATATATGGGCAATCACTTCCATCGTTACAAAATTATAAATGACCCATTTTACACCATGATCAGTCCATGCACCCTGAGGCTATCAGTCACCAAGAAAGAGAAATTTTGAAAGGAAGTTATATCCAAAAATCTATGTCCAATGGAGAAGAAAATTAGTGCCAAAAAGTAACATTGGACATGAGCCTCAAAGTAGTGTAATATAAGAATTATGAGGTAGACATAAACAAGATGGGGGTTTGGATGATATGATAAATCATTTGTATTCTCATCCTTCTAGTCATATTTATGATCATGATCATATTGTGAAAGATAGAGATTATGACAATGAAAATTATGGTGTTAATGCAATGAATGAATCTAATGAAATATTTGATCATGAAGACCCACTTGGAGATGGTTCAAAGGTAAATGTAGAATATGAAGGAATTAATTATATCAAAAACTAGAAAAAAATCCATTATTTGTAGCTGGGGAGGCTAGAACAATAACGTTGAATTCCATGCTAGCATTCATGGACTTGAAGGTTATATTTTGGTGGTTAAATGTTATTGTAATAACACTATTATAGTAAGTACTAACATTATCTTTGTAAAGTAATAATTTTCTTATAAAATTTATTCTTAAAATATTTAGTGATTATTAACAAACTTTAGGTTTCTAGAAAATTCTATTACATGTGCAAGTTACTAAAAAAAGTCATTTTGCATGATGAAAAAATAATTCCATCATCATATAGTGAGGCACAAAAAATATCATCATCCTTGGGCATTTCATATGAAAAATATTATTCTTATGTCAATAACTGTGTACTACTTAATAAAGAGTATGCAAATGTTATAGTTTGTCAAATTCCTAAGTGCAAGGAACGTCATTTTAATGTGTGTGTTAGTGGATATAAAATTTTAAGGTTTTTCTGCATTTCACTTTGATTAGTGGATTGCAAAATATTTATCGCAACAAGTCACTTATAGAGCTAATGATATGGCATTATAATAATAGAATTAACAATGATGTGATGTGTGTACCAAATTATTATCAAATTATGAAACACATTGAGTATAAGTGGACTATTTTTTTAAATTTAATGCAAGGAGTGTTAGGAAATGTCTTACAATGGATGGGGTTAATCAGTATTCTAACTTGTCAACAAAATATTTAGTTTGACCTATTGTATTAATAAATCATAAAATTCCCTCATGGCTTATGTAATGAAAATAATGCCTATTTTTGTCACTATGTAATGCCCATGAACTTTCACCCCAGATAAACCACTAAAACCAATGTATTTTTTTGATACTATTGTAACTTTGAAATGCACCCTTGGAGAATGGTGTGATAACTCTCCTTTCAATTGAAAAAATGGAAAAACTCCTATGTTGTGGGTAATTTGTATGTTAGAGTGAGTCCTTAGAGAGGGCTTGCTCCCCTAGTGCAATAACCTAAAATATTTCTATCTCCTAAGGCTAACTCTACTCTACCAAAACTAACAAGGAAAAGGGAGGAAGAAGGAAGGTTTTTTTTGAAAAAGATGGTGATATACCATAATTTTTGAGGATTCTAGACTTATTTGGATAACACAGGTGAATCATGGAAGCCACACACACCATACACTAACCAAAATTGAATGTACCAAAGAAAAAGTGATTCACATAAGGGTTTGGAATGAGTCGTGACAAGATAAGAAGGTGAAATTGATTGCTCCAAAACAAGATCCTGCAAACAACCTATAAAAACACAATATATGACCTAAAAATTGACACAAAATTGCATGAAGGCATGGAGGTTAAACTGGTAAAACAAGGATAAAACACGTATCACAAAATAAAATCAATCTAAAAGAAAGTATGCACTAAAAACAAATTATGGAAAGTTAAAAAATATCTCCTTTATTACTACAAGAGGTGGAATAAGAAAAAAGAATCAATCATAACCATTGCTTTCTCACTTAAAAAAGTGAATTACTCCAGAAACATGAGTGAATAGGAAAAAAATGTTTTTACAATGTATTTTGAAGCTTTATAGAGAATCTAGGAGAGAGAAAGAAGGAAAGAATGTAAACATGCAAGTCTAAATTTAAAAAATAGGAAAAACATGCGTGTTTTAAATTTGTTTTCCTTAATTTTATACTACTTTTATAAAACTATCTTCTCAACTTGATTTAAATCAATTCTGCCTTTAAAATAAGACCCCACCTTCCCAAAATAGAAGAAAAATCTTTCCTTTTTCTTTTTCATGTGTTGTTTCTCTTCTTAAAACTTTAGTATGATGAGATGAGCTGTTTGCATGTGCTTTTCAATGCTTGGACTATTTTTTTGCATTTTCTCCCAAAAAACTTCATCAATTTCTGAATTTGATAACTCCAACGTGAATTTCATTGATACCTTTGCAATGATATTGATATTACTTAATTTAGAGCTCTGGATCAAAAGATATGGCCGTTTAAAGTTTTTATAGATTGGGTGAATAGGAAATCGACACGTAGAAACCTTTGATTTATTCCTTGGATTGTATAAATGTTATTTCCCCCTTTTCACTTTATTTTTCCACATGTGTACATATTTTATTGGTTATGGGGACAAGTTACAAAATTGCATTGACCGTCTGCGGACCTAAAACCTTTGAAATTTGGTTAATTATGTGGGTTTTAAGTCCATGGGGTGACATTGCTTTGAAACTCACCAAAATAGCGAGACGTGTCCCTTCCCTCGTCCACTTTTATCCTACCATGTTTCTGTCTATCCTACCTTTATCTTCTATTGCGTGTCTTGATGACTCATTAATCTCTATTTGTCTCCACCAAGACCTGACACCTTTATCCACCCACATTTAATCTGTGGGTTTCACATCCATCAGAAGCCTTTGGGATGAAAAGCACTAGAATGGTTACACATGTACCTTTGCAACTTTAACTTTGATGGGCATTTAAATGTCAACAAATTTTTTAAAAGAGACTTGCTAATGTTTTGTCCCATGGGTTTTTGAACTGCAACAACTAGCGTTCTTGGAGGGTTTAAACTTTGATAGTCAACTGAACGTCATCAGTCATTTAAAAAATGGATAAGTCCATTTTAAAGGGGGAAAATCATCAAAATTAGCTAGGGGTTAATTTGGGATAACAATTGGTGACCTTTAGGGGGAAATTTTCTGCTAGATTGCAATAAACCAATAACCTTTGAGATATCCATTGGGCACAAAGTCATGAAGTAACTGATGTTATTTCTTGGAGTTGTAAGAAAACTAAGAAAACCTTCCAAAAATGAAAACACTGTGTTAGAAGAACTTATTAGACAAAAACACACACCAAAAAAGTGCACAAAGCACACAAGAAAGGAAACCACGAACAACAAAGTATATGAGGAACTTGGAGGAAAATAAACCCAATAATCTAAAAACAACAAAGGAAAAAGATGTACTGAACGAAAGAAATTGAGGTGTATCCCATAAAATGGAATAGGAAGATCATCACCATTCATCTTGGAGAGCTAAATTTTTTTTTTGTTTGCAACCTGTGATAAAATGTGACCCACTCCAGAAACTATAAAATTTGACGTGTCTTCTTGGCTTAGTTATCTCTTCATCCTAGTCAAGTACAATGTCTCTTTCCCTAAATATTTTTGCACTTGATTTATTATAAAAATAAATTTTGACCTATGGTTGGTGAAGTTCCATTATTTTCATTATTTTTTTTATGATTTATTCTTACTCAATAAATTTTTCAAAATCTGATTTCCATCGAATCTTATTCCATCATCTCCATCTGTTTAATAAGGTCTAAAGCTGGCAAATCATTGGAAATAGGAAACCTAGTCTCCCTTCCATAGAAAAAAATGAAGGTATAATTGCTAATTTATATTTTAGGAGTAATCATATCAACCCATAAAGTTTATTTTAACTTATTACGCCATGATCTCTTATTTTATTCCATATTTATTTTGATGATTATGAGAATATTTTAATTTGTTGACTCAGCCAGATAATTTCCCTGAGGATAATAGTTGGATGAGGTTGAAAGGTGAATTACAAGTTTGACTTCCCATGTGCAAATTTTTGTTCCAAGTACAGCCAAATCATTATTTGAGATGATTGTTGAAGGATAAACAAATCTTATGACCGGACTTTCATAAAATTCTAATACTGAAGACTCATTTGATTCTTTCAAAACCACTGCTTCTATCCATCTTGCAAAGTAGTTTGTAGTTGTGAGAATACATTTATGACCTGTACTAGATGGTGGATTAATCATACCAACAAAATATAATCCCCAATGCACGAAAGGATGATTTACCTGAATAGGTGTTACATGACTAAATCCCTAAGGATGTAATTACTTAAAAAGATTGTTGAAATATTAAATATAAGTTTAAGTTGATATTATTTATAGAAAAGTAATTGTAATAAAATATTAAGTTACTGGGGAATAAATAACCTGAGTCTTTGGTTTAGTTAAAATGAAAGGGTGTGGAACAATTGTGTTGGTTCATAACTGCCCTTGAAAAATTTATAAAAGGCATATGAATTATTTTGAGAAAAACAAGAATGAATTATTCTCAGAGAAAAATAATTACAAGGAATTCTTGAATACCTTGTAAATTTAATCTCTGGAGTAATTCCAAGGTTGATGAAGATACAAACATGCAGTGGGAAAGAGAGAGGGGCACCAGATGTGTCCTAACCCTGGGTACAACATACAACCTCAAATGGTTCTTGGCTAGGGAAAGGTGAGCGTACACTGGGTATTTAATGTTTCCTCTCAAAAGTGTGGCCATAGTATGGTGTTTGTTACCTGCATGTGCATTAGAATTTTGTTCTAAATTCTTGATCATTGCCTCAGATAAGTTATCTCTCTGTAAAAATATGTAATTCCTGTTGACAGATAATAGAAATAAGTTAAAAAATGATATTTATTTAGATAAATGTGTAGTGAATGAATTCTATTTATTTTGTTATGAATATTTTTGAAATACGTAATTGTTTTTATAAATAATAGTGAGTTGCAAGATTTTTTTGATATGTATGTTTTTATTTTAATAGGATTTGTATAAAGTAATGCAGAATAAGAATTGATATATGTAACTGAAAGTGTTATATAGTCTGCTTATATCTATCTCTGCCTTCTGCAGTCGTGTCTCATGTATTTTCTGTTGTAGACATGAAAGCTTCCTTGAATACAGTTAATATCGTGGTTCTAAGTTTGCTAGACACTAAATGAAATATATAACATTATGAAGTTCTAGCCAATAAGAAAGATCCATGTAACTTCACCGTGTTAGAACTTTAATATGCCCTATTGACCGTTGTGAAGTGTGAGCTAATGAGAACACTCCATGCTCTTCACAATATCAGAATTTTGACAACTTGTATGTGACCAATGTGAAAAATGATCCAATAGAAAATATCCAAGTCACTTCACAATTCGCAATGTCAGTCTTTTGTTAACCTTGTCAATTGTTAACCAATCAGAATATTCCTCCATCCCACTACTTTGTTTTTATATTAAGAATTTTTCAGAATTAGTCAAAAGTGAGCCAATAAGACCTGTCCACATTCTTTCACATGTTGTTTTCCTTTTTCAGAAATGTGTTAGAGTGAGAAAGGTGAGCCATTAAGAAGGCTCCACGTATGTACGGTTTTAATGGACCATTTTTCTATTAAATGATCTTCAGTCATATAAGTTGCAGTGTGAGGTGCACACCAATAATAAAAAACCACGTACACATGGATTTCATAGTGTCAGACTCTATATATCCTTTTCTTCTATGATCTCACCACCTATATTTGTCCTTTGACTTCGATGGATGAACAAACCTGAAATTGTTTTTTTTTGCTTAATTCCATGATCCAAGAGTCTGTGAGGCAGAATTGTTGGAAAAACCCATGAAATATCGACGCGTGTCTTCATTCCCTGCCGCATCAGTCTAAAGCTTTAATTAATCACGTTTAGCCATAGCCAACAGATTTCTAAATTCATCTTATTTTTATAGTAATCAAATATAGTTGTAACTTAACTTAACTTAACTTTCTCAAATTAATAATATTAAAATATAAAAGTGTATAAATCTTCTGCAATAATATATTTTGTCAAGGGAAAATGTTGCATTTAATTTGGTATCAGAGAAAGTATCCTCATTTGAAACATTCTACTCTTGCTATTGAGATGATGGTGTGCAAAATACTCAAGAGATTAAAATATAATATTCTCAGTCAAAGATTATGGTGATTTTCTCACAAAGATGAATTGTGAATACACAAAGGATAAGCCAAATTGATTTTTGACGGAATGGATTCTCAAAAAAACATGGATCACAATCAACTGGAGTGCCAAAACAAAAAACTAGGTAGCCTTGGTGACATACCTTAACCTAAATAACATGTGAGACTAGTCTGATGATGAGTAACTTCTAATTTTGGCCATGAAATATCTAAAAAGACATAAGGAAAAAAGAGGAGTATGGTCAATGATGAAAACATCTTGGGGATTGGAGAAGTTGGGGCATGCATGCAAGATTAAGTTTAGTTCTCTAATGACTCAAGTAACTACTAGTGTACCATAAAGATGAACTACTCCCTTAGAAAGAGGCTCATAATCTAGACCAAGTTTGTCAACAACTTGCTTGGTCATATTTGAGGTAGAGGCTCCATAATAATCATATAATTATGAACTAGATTTTGACCTATGATTAATGAAACATAGAAGGGAGGTGGCTTGACACTCCTGTTTACTTGAAATTATTTAGGATCAAGTGCATTAGTGAGCACTATAAACACAACATCAAATTTATACAGTAATATCACTCTCTATATTATATTTTATGTCACAGTACAAGGGCTATTATATAGCCAGAAGTACAGCCAAACCACCTCCTAATAAATTGGGAGGTGTTACAACAAATAACCTGAAATAATATTCACGGGTAAAACATACTCTATGAATAATATATTGTAATATTATAACAATATTCAAACTTAATATTTAATATATAACAATATTAAATATTAACTAACAAACTATTTATTTACCTTTCGGTAAATACCAAACTAGAATGTAAACATTAATATTTAATTTCCTAACATTCCCCCCCTTAATGTTTACATGGTAGCATTAGAGCTTTCACACTTCCTTTGCAACCTGCCGCCTCTGCATGCTCATGATCTTGGCACACACTCAAACTGAAGGTAGAAGAAGGAACACATCAACTTCTTATCGAAAAAGCACTGTCAGGAACACATATGACCAATGAGGATGGGAACATGCTCAGGAATCATCTGCTTATCAACTAGTCAATCTAGGGAACATATATGACCTAGCAGTGTGGGAACTCAAACAGGAACACATCTAAACAACCTTCAATGGTTTTCAAGAGGCTAACCAAAAACCTAGGTACAAACAGGAACACATCTGATTGTTCTACCTCATAAAGCCTCATGATGCTGCGTTTCACTATGTTATTTGTTCTGCACTATGTTTTTGCATTTGGGGAAATAGGAATAGCCACATACTCATCTGAAAAACTAAAAATGGAACATTGGATCATGTTGATCATGTTCCCCCCTCAATGTGAACATTTCACTTATTCAACACAAAACATGAACTCTGAAAAAGAATCACACTAGACATCAAATACTGATAGCACACTCACACCACAAAATGGGCCACCATAGCTTCATGTGGCCCCGTCATTGGTGACTGACGAGAGGTTGCTGTCTAACCTCCAGCCTTTGATGCCTCCATCCTACAGTTGAAATTATCTAATAGAGAAAATATTCATCACTTTGATTTTCTGTATAAGCAGTATTTCCTTCCTCTTCATTTTCTCCTTCGTCATCAACAACCATGGCATTATCTTGTAGTTTTCCATCAAGTAATTATTGTGCTCTTTTCTTGAAATTTGAGGACAAGTGGTCAGATCGTCTACAGTAATAATAGGTGAGCCACTTCTTTTAATCTTTAGAAGATGATCTAGGTCTGAAAGAATATTTAGATCTTATTTTATCTTGTTTCTTACCATACAGGGCTTTTTCCTCTGGTTCCGCAAACATGATTCTCTTTTCTTAATCTAACAAAGAAGAAATAAGTTCTTCTAAACTTGGATTTATTTTACTCAATGTAAAGACCATGTTAGAATAGCATGGATGCATGCTATTGAGTAACACTGCTTTAGCGTCATCATCAAGGACATCTACACTTATTCCTGCTAGTTGATTGCAAATAGAACGAAACTTACTAATATGTTCCACCATGTTATCACCTTCTTCCATCTTGAGGCTGAACAATCTCTACTTTAAATATATTATTGCACTTCTAGCTTGTGATCCAAACAATTTGTTTAATGTCTCCCAAATTGTGTCAGAGGAATTTTTTAAGTCTATATGATGCAAATAGGAATTTGATAGACCCAATCCAATAATCGCTGTAGCCTTTTGATGTCTGCTTGCCCATTTTGCTGCTTCATCAGCATTTTTCAGTTTCTTCTCTTTTCCATCAAAAATATGCCACAAGTCTTTGTTAATTAGGAACAGCTGAGTTCATAATTGCTAGGTATGAAAATCTTTACCTTCAAATTTTTCAATGTGACTCAACTTATCCATTATGACGCTTCACAAATTAAAAAAATAGGTGTCGGCTAAAACTGAAAATGCACCTTTTTACAAACAAATAGACAATAATGACTATTCTCTTTTGTCTACATAAACCAAATCGGCCAACAAAAAAAGTAATATTAATCAAACTTTTGACTCTTATAGACCCGGACCCAATAATATTTTACAACCCATATAACAAAATATAGTAATCAATTCATACCAAGCAATTTTTGTCATTTCTTGCCTCTAGGCTACCACATTGCCATGCCATTCTACATAGACTTATTTTATTTTGCATGTTTTTATCAGGGAAAAAATGATAGATGAAGACTCCACATAGGTTGAGTGTAAGGAGGGTCGATAGAGCACGTGGGCATGCATGAAGTAGATCACAGCTTGCCAGGATCAGATCAAAGAGAAGAAGGCAAGAACACAACATAAGATTTGGATGCATGTAGATAATGAGTTCGATGGATACACATAGTCTGCAGAATACAATATGTGTGACAAGTGATTTCAACAGTTTATTCAACGTTGGGAAAATTTGAATACAGGAATAATGAGATCTGATGCAAATTAATTCTTCCTCTAAACATGGATTGCAACACATATGGAATTTTTTAACAAATTTATGAATTCGTCCACACCTCATACACATGCCAGCAATTAGGAGATGTCTGTTGGACTACACTACGTGTTAGCGTAGATGTAATGTCATTCCAATACTGCAGTAAAAATTGTAAGCTGAGAAAATATGATCACCAGTTTGGAGGATAGTGCAAGTAAGTGTATAATGCAATGTAATCTTCAGACACCTTTCCTTCTCCAAACACAACACGAAATTTTTGCAAGCACTTCGGAGGAACAAACACAGGCACAAAACCCATCAAATTTATGCATAGAACTACTCACTTATCAAAATGAATTTTCCAAAACTATTTCTGGGTTTTATTCCCCGCGTTGCAAGCTTTTTAGAACACTTTGAAATTCTCAATTTCATTAAGAAATGATAAATTTACTAGTATTTTACTAAAGGTAGGTTTTGGATCAAGCTTGGCGGAAGAGCTGCGTGTTGGAGATGACATCAAAGATCAAAACAACAGCCATGAATTGATATTTACCATTCCAATAGCACCACATCATCAATTTTATTCTCCTTAACTAGGGGCAACAACGAATTTGGAGAAGCCCCTTAATAAATATTCACAAGCCCATACTCGAATTGGATGCACACAGAGACAACACTGCTCAAATTTTGTTCTCAACCCAATAAAAACATATCAATCTAACACACGATCTGATCACCACTCTAAACAAATAGATTGGAATAAATATACGCCTTCAGCTCTACCACAGGGACCATTACATCGCTCTGATACCAAATATAAACACAACATCAAATTTACACAGTAATATCACTCTCTGTATTATATTTTATGTCACAGTACGAGGGATATTATATAGCCAGAAGTACAACCAAACCACCTCCTAATAAATTGGGAGGTGTTACAACAAATAAACTGAAATAATATTCATGGATAAAACATACTCTATGAATAATATATTGTTGAAAAAATATATTATAACAATATTCAAACTTAATATTTAATATATAACAATATTAAATATTAACTAAGAAACTACTTATTTACCTTTTGGTAAATACCAAACTAGAACATTAATATTTAATTTCCTAACAAGCACAACATGATATGATTCTTTGGGTGGTTGGATAGAAATACTGAGGTTAGACAAGGCTTCTTGCAAGAGATATTTTATTCTAAGAAGAGAAAAAATATCCCACATTGACATATGAAATTTGGTTTGATTCATATGCTCAAAGTATATTAAATGATGGATTACTAACATTCTATAGTACTTTGTTAAAAATAACACCTTCATGTATTAAAGGCATGGAAATTATATTCTCCTGCTAATTTTGAGATTTTCTAGGATGACTTATTTGATTTCTTTACTAATTTAAAACTAGAACAACATCTTATAATACTGGAGAAGCCTGATAATTGATTTTTTTAGTAGGCTAATTCACTTCTAATGCTATTTTATTGGACCTTATGTTCACTGACACATAAGTAAAACTCTTATTTTTCTGATTATCAAGATAATTTATTACACAAAAATCATCTTCTTGACAATTTAGGAATGTAGCTGTACCAGAGAGTTTTTTCTTTCCAATTTAAACTTAATAAAATGAAATAATAAAAAACAAACTGACCTCAAAAGATGGAAGGGTTTACCGATACCTGTGATGATGGATGATGATTGTTGTTTGATAAATATCGTTCTTCTTGGGCCAACGAAGAAACCTGTAAATCAAAGATAGATAAACAAGATAGATTACAAAAATGGATAAATGAGCTACTCGACAAAGGACGATTCTAGGAATCCAAAGGGAATTCTTTGGAGGATTTCAGCTCGCTTTGATACAATTAAGTAGATTGAAAATAGTGATAAATAAAATAGTGAATAAATAATAGATAAGAAGCTTTAGAACTCAAGGTTAAAGGGAAAGTATTGTGTAACTTCAAATGTGGGGGTGGATGTAATTTGAATAAACTCAAAGTAATCATACCAAAATTCCTCTATCTATTGTTGAATGTCATGGAGGAACTCAATCTAATCATCAATGTATTCTATGTTGGTGGAAAATTGTATTACACACAATGTTAGTTTGTGGAGGATGTTGTATTGTTCCCAAAAGAAGGGCTGTTGAGCTATAAGAAAGTTGTAAATAATTTTGATAGGATGAGAGTGGATAGGTACTGCCATCTAAAGTAAAGCCATGCTTACAAAAGGATAAGTTAAATGTAAAATATTGATAAAAATTTAGATCAATTTTATAAACTAATAAAAAATATGTAAATTGACAGGGATTTCTAGAGATTCAAAGGAATCACTGGCGATTACTATACAAATGATCAAATTTGATAAAAACAATAAAAACAACTTTAAATGATAAGTTTTGATTATTCACTAATGGAGCGGGAGTGGGAGTGGGATTTGCTAGAAATTTCAAATGAAGGAAATGAGCGGGAATCTCTAGTAAGTCAAATGGAGCAACAGGATGAGTGGGTTTTAAACCTGGTAAAGGATCATGTGATTGTTGAGCCTAAGGATATCAAGGATAAGGATGAGGCTGCAAGCATGTGGGTGGAATGTTTGGTCAGTAAAATCTTGGACAAGGGGATTTTGGAGGGACTGGAACCGTCTAAAGAGAAAGGTAATTTATCCCTTAAATTTCTTGAGATTCTCATGGCTAGAACCAAAGTCTCCATGGAAGGTGCTCTTTTTGCAAAGTGCCTTGGCTCTAGACTGAATATTGACTACTTTAGAGGATGGACCAAGAGGCGTTGGGTGACTAATGGAGCTGTTGAAGTTTCAACATACGCCAATGGTTTTTTCTTAGTCTCTTTACCTAGTAAAGACCATGTGGAAAAGATTCTAGCTGGAGGTCCTTGGTTTATTGGAAAATCTCATGTGGTTGTTCAGAAATGGGAACCAAATTTTAACCCTTATGTGACATCTATTTTTGAGTTCCCTATCTGGTTCAACCTTCTAGGCTTACCCCTAGAGTTTTGGGAGCTGAAAGACCTTATTGGCATTGTGAAAAGCCTGGGTAATCTGATTTCCCTAGATCCAGTCACTAAGGCTAAATCTAGACTCACTCATGCCAGATTTTGTGTCAATATGGGTCAAGATGCTATTCTGGAGAGTAATATCAAAATCTTGACTTTTGAGGGATTTGGATGTAGATATTTGATTATGATCCATCTCCCTTTTCCTGTATAAAATGTAAGATGGTGGGTCATGATCATAGAAATTGTCCTCTTCATAAGAAAAAAATTGATCCCATAGTTGGTCCTCAAAGGACATCTAATAAGGAGGCAAAGGAATGGAGGATGATTGGGAAAAATGGAAGAGTTGTAGAAACAAAGGATCCTCTTATCATCCAGGAGGCTATAAAATAAGTAGATCCCTCGGTCCATTTTAATACCTCATGCAAGGAATTGGTTGTTTTTGGTGTTCATGAAAATGTTGATGAATTTGAAGGTGAAAATGAAAATGAAGATCTATTCTTGGAAGAGGTGGTTCTAGAAACAGAGGAAGGGGATAGCCATGACTCGTAAGGAAATGATTTTGCTCTGCAAGTGGCCTGCGGACCTTCACTGGATGAGGTTTCTTCTATTGGTCAAAGTTCCTCTGGTCAAAGACAAGAAGAAATCCTACCCATGTCTAATGTTTTCGTAATTCTTACAGACTATGTTGCTAATACATATGATTTGGTGGCCTCTCCTAAGACCCCAGTAAGTAAATCTAAACCTGTCACTCATAGTACCTCTAGAGATGATGTTGGTAAGGACTCAACTCCTAAGGGTAGGAAAAGTAATAAGGAATTAAGGGAGACTAACTCTAGGAGGGAAGTAGATGCTGGTATTCAGAGTACTTTGGGGAAGTTGCTTCCTCAAAATAAGAAATGTTAAATGATCCTCCTCTCTTGGAACATTAGGGGATTGAATAATCCCAGTAAACACATAATTGCTAAGGATCTTAGAGTTAAAAACAAACCGGATATTTTCATGCTCCAAGAAACCAAAATGAATATGGAAAGATTTAAAGAGGTGGGTAGGCTAATTTGGAAAGAAAGTTACTGGGAGGGGTGTAGCTCCTCAGGAGCTTTGGGAGGTGTTGTCACTATGTGGGATCCTAGAATTGTGCATGGCATTCTGATCCTTTCTTCCCCTGGTCATGTGGTTATGAGTTTCACAGAAATCATCTCTAAAAAATCATGGTATGTTTCTAATATTTATGTTCCCAATAAACTCAGTGAAAGAATAAAGTTCTGGAAGGATCTCTCGAGCTTTAGATAATTGTTTAAAGATAAAGATTGGATTATTAGAGGTGATTTCAATACCCCGTTTCCCTGGGTGAAAAGAAAGGGGGCTTGATCTCTTATTCTAAAAGTATGGAGGATTTAGCTGATTTCCTAGCCAGTAATAGTCTGTTTGATTTAGAATTAGAGGGCTCTAAGTATACTTGGAAAAATAGAAGGAAAAGAACTAAGCTCATCCAAATTAGATTGGATAGATTTGTGGTGAGTCATCTTTGTATGATCAATCAACTTTATTCTCTAAAAACTCTCCCCAGAATCAGATCGGATCATAATCCCATTCTTCTTGATTTGGGGATGAATCAATTGAAAAAAGCTAGACCTTTCAGATTTGAAAAGATGTGGTTAGATCACCCTGATATTTTCAACAGAATTCAAGAATGGTGGGATATTCAGGTTCGTGGGGTTGCTAGTTTCAGATTGTGTTTTAAACTGAAGCATATCAAAAGTAACCTTAAAATATGGAATAAGGAGACTTTTGGAAATATTTTCTAGGAAAAAAGTAGAATTGCTGAAGATTTAAGAAATATTGAGGAACTTATGGAGAACGATGGTCTTAACACTGTTCTCAAGGATCAAGAACAAAAACTCCTGTCTGAGTACCATGAGATCCTAGCTAAAGAAGAGGTGTATTGGAGACAAAAATCTAGGGTAAAATGGCTTAAGGAGGGTGATAGGAATACTAAATTCTTCCATTTCTCTTCCACTTCCAGAGCTAATATCCTAAAGATTAATGAGATAAGAAGTGAGAATGGTGAGATCTACTCGGATAGTAGGGATATCAATGCCACTATAATAAATTACTTCATGGAGCTTTTTAAGCAGGGCAGAGGATGAAGGAGCTGGTTCAAAATAAAGTCCTGGATATTTTCTAGAATCTTATCACCCCTCTTGAAAATAGAGATATCATAAGGAGCCCCTTCGAGGAGGAAATTCATTTTATGGTCTTTGATATGGAATCAAATAAATCTCTGGGCTTGGATGGTTTCCCTGCCTTTTTCTTTCAAAAATTTTGGGAGGTGATAAAGCATGAGGTCATTGAAATGGTCCAATATTTTTTCAACAATGGTCATCTTTTGAGGCAAATGAATAACACTTTCCTAGTCCTAGTGCCGAAAATTGCTGGTGCTAAGGAGGTTAAGGATTTCAGACCTATAAGCCTGTGCAACACGAGCTATAAAATACTAACTAAAATCATAGCTGGGAGGATTAGAATGGTTCTTCCTAACTTTATCTCCAGAAATCAGGGGGATTTTGTTTTGGGAAGGAAAATTACAGACAACATTATTGTGATTCAAGAAGCCATACATTCCATTGATAGTTCTGGAAGATCGACAATGTTTCTTAAGTTGGATATGCATAAAGCCTTTGATAGGATAACATGGTCCTTCCTCCAGGCTATCCTGTTAAAGGTTGGTTTTGATAACTTCCTGGTAAACATGATTATGACCTGCATATCCACTACTAGTTACTTGGTTTTGGTTAATGGAAAACCAGAAGGTTTCTTCCAAGTAGGTAGAGGGTTGAGACAAGGTGATCCTCTTTCACCTTTCCTTTATGTCATAATGGCTGAATCCTTGAGTAGAATTTGTCAACAAGCTATGTTTTCAAACTGTATCCAGGGTATTAAAATCTCTAATGGTCTTCCCTCTATCTGCCTCAATCAATTTGTGGATGATAACTTTATGATGGGGAAGGCCTCTGTCCATGAAGCCTCCAATTTTAAGGTGGTTCTTAATGATTATGAAATGGTTTTGGGACAGATGGTTAATTTCCATAAAAGTGCTATTTTTTTCATTAATGTGGAGAATCAGGTTCAAGCCAGATTAGCTTGCATCCTGGGGTGCAGGATTAAGCATTTTCTGGATTCTTATTTGGGTATGCCCCTGATCCAAAAGAATCCTGACATCACACGGTTTGGAATGCTCTGCTAGAAAGAGTTAATAGTAAACTCTCGTCTTGGAAGGGTCTCTTGCTTTCTCAGGATGGTAAGATTCAACTACTCAAAATATCCCTTCAAGGTATTCTCATTTATGTGATGTCTCTTTTTAAGCTCCCTCCTAAAATTATTGAATCCTTAGAGAAAATCCAGAAGAGATTCCTTTGGATGGGAGCTGTGGAGAAGTTCAAATTCCCTCTTGTGGCCTGGGAAAAAGTCACAAAACCAAAGCTTTGTGGGGGCTTGGGGTTAAAAAATATTTCTCTTATGAATGAGGCCTTAATTACCAAATCAAGTTAGAAGATAGCTAGAGAGGAAGGTATTTGGGTGAAAATTATAAAGATGAAATATTTGTAGAATATAGGAAGAATGGAATCCTTTTTTAATCAAGATAATCTTCCTAGAGGGTCTTCCCTTTTGGAACTCTTTTGTGGCCTCCAAAGAAATATTAACCAAAGGTACTATGTGGGAGATAGAAAAAGGCTCTAGAATCAGTTTTTGGTATGATAGTTGGATTGAGGATTCCCCCTTAGCTAACTTGGAAATCTGGAAAAGGGTTTCTCAATTCTACAAGGAAATAGGAAAATTTTGGATTTGTGACTTCTAGATCTAGGAGGATTCTATCAGATGGGAAACCATTGATCCTCCTCTAGATTTTGATGGTGACATCCAACCCTTCTGGGATCTCAACAAGAAATTAAGGGATTTCCACATCCCCATGTTCCAGACCAAGGAGGATTCCATCAAATGGAAAGAGGAAGATTCAGGAATTTTCTCGGTTAAATCTGCCTACATGTTAAATTTCAAGGATGATATGCAAAAGGACTATTGGGGTAAGCTCTGGGTGAAGGATCTTATCCCAAAGGTTAATATCTTTTACTGGCTGGCTGTCCAAAATAAAATTTTGACTGTGGATAATCTCAGGAAAAGGGGAATGAAGCTTCCCAATAGATGTTCTCTTTGTAAGAAAGAGGAGGAAAATGTCAACCATCTCCTCCATTTCTCCTTCTCCCACGATGTGTTTTTTTCCATTATGGATCTGTTCAATATCCAATGGACCTTTCCCTTGATGATTGAGGACTGTTGTTTTCAATGGGAGAGTCCCTTCTATTTTCCCATTTTGGTCTGAGCCTGGAATATTGCCCTCCCTCATTTTTTTGGGGATTATGGAAGGCCAGGAATGATTGTATCTTCCGGGATCAGAAATCTCTTCTCTTGAAAGTTAGAAGAATTTTTTTGGCTGCCATTAAGGAAAACATCAAACTCTTTAAAGGAAAGGAAAAGAAACCCTGCCTGAAAAGAGAGCAGAAAGTTCTTGATAAGTTCTCCCTTGGACGGTGGAATTACACAAACCAAAAAAGAAATCCAGTTGGATAAGGCTTGTGGAAAATGTTGTTAAGTTAAATTTTGATGGGGTGTCAAAAGGGAATCTGAGTCTAGTTGGGGGAGGGGGAATTTTAAGAAACAATCAAGGTGATTGGTTGTTTGTTTATGCTGGTCCATTAGGTTGGTAAAAAAGTGACATGGTGGAAGCTAGAGCTCTCCTTTGGGGGGTTTTGTTGGAAAAAGAAAAAGGTTTCAAGGACATCTAGATTAAAGGTGACTCTCTCATCATTATTAATGCTCTTAAGAATCAGGGTTGTATTAATTGTCCCTTAATAAATATCCTCAATGATGTTAAGGAAACTTTAAAATATTTTGTAAGGGTTTCTTATAATCATACTTTGCGTCAAGGGAACAAGTGTGTGGATAAGATGGATAATTATGGAGCCATTAGTAATGATTACAAGATCTGGTGTAAAGGATAATTTTTACCCACAGACATTAATGAAACCATTATTAGAGATAGAGGTCACTAAGTTTGATGATGTTGGCACAAGTGAGCTCCGGGGTTGTGACAACTTACTTAATAAGTTTTATTCCTCAGTTTCTGTTAGTGTGAAAGGGGGTCTGATTTTGAGAAGTGTTAGCAAATAGGGGAAGTTTGGTTTCATGAAGATGGGTGGTGATAGAATCAGGGTTGAACCTGCTAGCCAGAACATTGAAGCTTTTAATCAACATTTTTGGAACAAGCTTAAGATTGGGGGTTTCAGTAATTTCATTGCTAAATTACATGGTCATGACCCCTCCCTGTCAAAGGATTTTGGAAAATCTTGGAAAGAGGGAAAGTTTGAGGTTAGAGGTATGGAAATTGAGGTTTCTGAGTCCACCATTTCCCTTGCGAAGAAGATGAAAATGGATGGGCTCAAAATTTTTAAGGACAGAACCCGCAGAGAGCATGAAATTGAGATGTTCTTCGTGGGTAAGGAAAGGTTCTCTTTCTTTACTGATGGTATTTCCAGGTCGTGTATCCTGGGAATATGGAGAGATGTTTGCCTTCAAATCATGAAGTATATAACTCTGGAAGGAAAATACCAAAAAATCTATACTCACCATATGACCCTTCTGAATATGTTCCACCATAAGGTCATGGTGAGCATCCCTTTCTTCCTGTTTACGTCTTTAAAAAATTATTTGTTGGTGTTTCAAGCAGGAGAAGCCAGAGATGCCTCTGTATAAAGGGATCATCCTTTTGTTGTTTGAAAATGGGAAACCTATTCTAAATTATTCTCTAAAAGATAAGGCGGAAGAGGATGATCTCACTCTTATGAAATTCCTTACTAAGATGAAGGCTGGGAAATATAAAAATGTGGTGGAGGATTTTGGTAAAGAGAAGAGTGAGGAAGGTCATGGTGAAGTGAGCACCTCAAGAAAGAGGGATTGGGATGGTAATTTTAAGGGTTTTGAGGATTTGAGTAGAAAGGTTCAGTACTTAGAGGGTGTGCTTCAGGCGATGGAGGAAACCAATGTTGGTCAAAGGGAAACTATGTTGGATGTCATTAATGCTTCTAAGAAAATTGTCTCTGCCCAGGTGAAGTCCAAACAGAAGGTTCTAGAGCTGGAGTATCAGGTCAAAAAGTTGAGTGATAGGTTGGAAGGGATGGAGGAAGGCACTAAAAGGAGGAATTTCAATTTACGCATCAGTAGTTCGAGGATGAGCTGGAGGAAGACATAAATGTCAAGGGCACTGAGGGTGTTGAGATCAAAGGCAGTCATGCTGGTAGTAGTGAAGGATCTCCTAAAAATTAGCTGGGTTTTCTGGACTGTTGGCAGACTTTTGGTGAACTTCTACAGTTTTGATGGTTTAGGGCCGGTTTTTCTTTTCTTTGTTTTTACTCTCTTTGGTTTAAAGTCCTTGATCTTCATTGTAAGAGTTAAGCATGTTTAACACCTTTCATGGAATTTTATGTTTCTTTCTTGCTCATTGGTTTTTGTTCCTCCTTTTGTAAGGCCCCTGGGAGCCGATCCCTGTTTTTACCTTATCTAATAAAAAAATGTTTTGATGTGTGATAGAATTAGATTAAATTAATTCTAAAGGGACAGGATAGTGGTATAGGATGTGTTGTAGAACTAATAAAGGAAGTTGGCAAATATGTCTACAAATGGATTGAGGGGGAGCGAATCAGTCCTTTAAAACCTAATATTAATAAAATTCAAATTCGTCTTGATGAAACTCTTAAACCATTCAACCATTAATATGTGCAATATAACATTCATTCCATTGTTAACAAATGTAACCATGAGATAGAGAGAAGAACATATCAAATAACAAAATATTTTAGTAAACCCTTAAGGGGAAGAAAATGCACTAAAAGATTCTGATTATATTTACACAAATACAAAATAGTCAATATTTAGTAAAGTACCAACTTCACAAGGAGCACTAACCCCTAGTTTTAGTAGAGCACCAATGGACAAAATACCAATCTTTAGTCGAAGTTCCAACTCCAAAGATGGCTTAAAGAACCCACTCAACCACCTTTTAAAAGATATCTGATGTAGTGCTTTATGGATACCTATTTCAACTAAATCAAATTATGACCCTCTCTTCTTCAACTTTCTCAACACTGTTTTCAAGACTTATGATGAAGATAACCCTTGCAAAAAATTCATATGTTTTGGAAAATAATGTATATCAATCTCATCTATGAAATATATGCCTTGACAAACCCGATGTTCATGTTACAATCACATAGGTCAACTTTCAAATGATCTCACTAGCTTGTATAAAAGGTGGGTGAACTCATACATGGTCTTTATAACCCTTCAAATTTAAACTCACATAAATGTGGGAGGTGATCCTTCACCATGTTTAAAACACTAAGCTCAGCCAAGAAATAAGTCTTTAGTATTTATGCAAATTCAAGTCAAATCTTGACTCCATGTTACAAATCCAACATCTCCCTTAATGTTGCACCAAAGTAGCCCAAACATATAAAACTCCTCACTGAGATCACGAAAGAAATTACAATCCTCATAAATCATCACATGAATATTTAGGCTAGCAAAAATATATAAACATGCTCAAATATAACACATGGAAAAAAGGGTCATCCATGTACTAAAGTACATTAACTTTCACCAAATTAAATTAGGATTCATGTAAAAACATTCCTGTGAAGGACTTCATATCTTTGTGGTAAGTTCTTCAAATGTAAGTTTTGCCAAGCAGTACATATGTTATAGTTCACACAATGGCCCTCAAGAAATCCATAAAAATGTGGGTTTTCTACGGGTTTTCAGAAAATGGATGGTAACCAATTTAGAATTTTCAGACTTGAATCACAATGATTTCTAAATGTTCCAATGATTTAACATCCATAGTACACAAGAACAAATGCATTCCAAGATAAAGTGATCTTCACCAAAGTGAGCTACATAGAATGGAGTCAAAATTTATAAAAGAAGAATCAACTCGTTTCTAATTTCACTGGGTATTACAAGTAATCACATAAAGTGATAATTTAATTCATTAAATATGGATACAAAATGGAGTTTACTCTTCACAAAATCAACTAGTTAAGAGGTCACATTGCATAAATTAATACAAAACATGTTTCATCATTTTTACCTCACTTAAGGAAAATTGTGAAAGGCCATAATCATCCTAATTAGGATGTGAAGATCAACCTTCTTTCACATCATCAATTGAGTCTTTTCACCTGATTCATATGTGGAGATCAAATTCATCTTTCACGTTGTCATTTGAGTCAAAAACATATGCTCATGTAATTCTATCATAAATGGAGGTCAAGGTCTTCCACATGATTGTTTGAGCCAAATTCCATATGCCTAGTTATAGAAAAAAAATGAATCCTCTTTCCATAACATCTTATATTTAATTCCAAATCCAAATGAAATGCCTTCAATTAGGTCCATCTCCGAAATTGCTCTAAAACTGAGTGATCAAACTGCCTTTAAGACCAATCTTTATAAATAGGGCACACTTTTCCCTCTAAAATATAAAACATGATATAAAAATATCATGGAAATAAACTAAAACTCCCAGGATAAAAACAATGTCAATTTATTTCATACCTTATTTGGACAACTTTGTCCCAAACTAAACATCTTTAGAAACATGTCTTTTTGAGTGGGGTCCACAAATCACAACATGCTCTATCATACCTTTATATAAATTTGGAGGAGTCTTATATAACATAAAATAATCATAATATCACAATAAATCAATTCTATGCACTTATAATGAATATCTCTCCTACCACTTTTGAGCTAGGGTTTCAAAGCCATAAAAACCACCTTCTTAACATTCGTTCATGTGACGTTATAAGTGTCAAGTCAGTCTATCAAGATTATCAGGATCACTAGGGGGCAAGTATTAGTCCATGATAGAGATAAATCGTGAGTGAGATTACATTTTTAGTTCACATACCATGTGCATAATCCCTACCATAGAAGCAGTCCTATGATAGCATATAGTCTATGGAAAAACATCTCTAAAATTCACAAGGTCACATAAAAATCACACTATTCATGGTGAGCATAAGAAGTTCCAAATTGAGCTGGAAATCACCCTTTCTAGGACCCTATATCACATAAAACTGTATAAATTGAAAAATATTATTATAGAATGACTTGAATTTTTCTCAAACCTATAGGAAAACCTTTTTCACCATATCCAATCATCATTTTATCTTAAATATGTTTTGCGACATTCATGATCCCATCTAGTATTTGCATGACTAGCACTTGGAGGCCATTTACAAATTTAAGTTAGGTCGTGGTAGAAACACCTCTTACCCCATCATGTCCAAAAGGTATTAACACATATGATACAACATAATGATACCCACTCAAAATGAGTTCACATGGCTCTAACCTCCTCATTTTGTCTCCAAGCACCTAGACTAGCTGGACATTTACATTTTTAGATTTGTGAGCTCTCTCATTTTGCTAAGGGGGCTCCCTTAGATAGACAAGATGATGGAGATATGGATACTCTTAGGGAAATGTTGAAGTCTCACTGTACCTACACTCATGAAGAAGATTCATGTGAGTTATTCATAACTATTTAAAAATTGAGTCCAATGTTCCTAAACTACTCCTAAAGTCACCATATTGGTCCACTCAACCATGCACTCAAAACCACCTAGGAGCTAGGTCACTTGACTAGGCCTGCTAGACCAAGTCAATCTCACTGAATCCATCTGGTGCCATTATGTCAACACCTGAATCTCCATGTCACCATCATACTGATCATCCTATGATACTTATTCATCATCCTCTTTTTCATTAATGGGATTTTACATCAATGAAAATAGCTAGAACTCAACATGCCAACATAGTTATGAAGACTGATTAGTTAATTTAGGGTGAATTAACCACTAAATTGCCTACTCTTTAAAATGTTAAATACAAAGTACCTACCATGTGATTATAATACTAGATCCTAATGTGTAAATCAATGAGAGAAAGACCTAAGTGTAACATTCAAAACCCTTTAATATTAATTAAATCTTAGTTAAGAAATATGGTGAAGACCAATGATATTAAAACACCACCTTCCCCAAATAATAAATCCTTATCAGGTGCTAATTTAAAATGGCTCGGGCTAATGATTTAGTGGTAAGGGAGATGACCTCAATTTTATGGGTTAACAATAAAGTGGTGGACTACCTCTTGATAGGAGGAAGGATAATTATTATAATTCATGAGTGAGTATAAGGATGGTCAAAGTGATTTTTATCATAGCTTGAGCTTCTGTTAAAATATCATTTTTTAGAGAAACCTTATTTAGTGAGAGTGAACCAAGAGGATAAATAGAAACTGTGCACATCAAGCTTGTTTCACTCCAATGGAAATGAGAATGTGCTCTAAGTAATTAACAAGAAAAATCATCACCAACCAAAATTTTCATGTAAAAAGAATGTACTCGTTCTCATAATATATAAGTACATCTGTTTATGTAACTCCTATATCCTCGATGTATATATTTTGATATACATGGTTTGGGGGGACTCCAGATGTTATATAGAGATATGATATTATACATGATGAGTGAGGAGTTACACTATTAGGAATAATATGTAACTCCCATATGACAGTGCCACATATGAAAATTATGACAGATTCTATGATGGAATATTTCATATGTCATATAACTCCCTAAATGATCTATAACTCACCTAAGTGAGATTATTCACTATGAGTCAGGTGGAAAAATCCTAATAACCAAATAAAAGGTGAAAGCATACTGTTATATCAAAAAAGTAACACCATAGGATTTGCACATTACAAAACCCTAATTTTGACTAACATGGGATTGTCTCAAGGTGTGGGACCCTACAATTGATACTATCTATTCCTAATGCTACACTACTCCTAGAGAGGAAAATACAACTGTTATAACACTAATCCTAGAATTTCCAAGGGACCAGTGAAGGGAGAGATGCATAAAATGAAAGTCCTAAACTAAGGGAGGTGATCGCATGAAGAACAAGGGGATGGAGGATGAAAATGGAAGAAAATGAGGTAGAAGAGGGAAAATAATAGTGCCACAGTTCAAAGAACACATTCAAACCTTCAATTTCATGGAACACAATGAATCTAAACCTTGTAAGAGGAAATAATATGCACAATATAGTTGTAAAAATAACGGAAGGAAAAGAACACAATGCAACTCAATCTAGGGTGAGAAAAGCCACAAAACACCAATTTTATTACTTAAAAGGATGTACAGTCCATTACAATATAGGCACGAGGAAAGAATTTGTTACAAAATGCCCAAATTTTAGGTCTGTAACTCACAAAAGTGTTGGAACAATTTTGAAAAAAGTTCCTTTACATTCTAGAATCTCTCCCCTCAAAATGAGGTGAAACTTACAATATATATAAGAAGAGCCTCGAAATTGCCTCACCAACTGACATATTTCATTAATGAGGTATGTGATTCCTTAAAAATTTTGTACTTTTCTGACATGTGTATTCAGTTGATATACAAGGTGGATGGGCACCATACCTCATTAAACTAGTAGTTGAACAAATTTGTATTGCTTCTATTAATGCCTGGTTCGTTCCAGGGTTCATTTTAAGACACCCTATAAAATTGAAGGTGGAAAATACCTGGCGAATATCCCCATAACCAGTTTCAGCGAAAGGTGAATTTGACAGTATTCAAAAACAAAATTTTCACCTGGTTTTTCAAGGCTCCATCAGTGACGTGCGACAACAGTAAACCGTAATGACGCACGTCACTGGCGCGACAATAGATCCTGATGACGCGCGACACTAGAGTGACACTAGATCACAATGATGCGTGACATTGTTCTCAATTGACGCACGACATTGTCCTCAATTGACACGTGACATTGTCCTCTATTGACGTGCGACATTGTCCTCTATTGACGCGCAACATTGTCCTCTATTGACGCGCGACATTGTCCCCTATTGACGCGCGACATTGTCCTCTATTGACGCGCGACATTGTCCTCTATTGACGTGTGACATTGTCCTCTATTGACGCTCGACACTGTAGACAAATGATGCGCGACACTGTCTTCTATTGACGCGCGACACAGTAATCAAATGATGCGCGACACTGTAATCAAATGACGCGTGATCACTGTAAGCAAATGATGCGCGACACAGCCTTCTATTGACGTGCGACAGTGCTTTCTATTGACGTGTGACACTGCCTCCTATTGACGCGCGTCATTTGAAGCAAATGACGCACGTCAATAGGGGACAATGACACCCTATTTAGGTTATAAATACCCTTATGCCGCTCATTTTCTCGTTTTCATTTTCCCGTTCTTGAATTTTTGCAGGTCTAAATCTTTGACAAAGACGCAATTACAGCTATAATGTCGACTTCACATGCTTCCCAATTGCAAGTTCAGCAAGAAAATGAAGAGAATCCAAGTCAATCGATTTCCAAGTTAACCTACAGGAATCCCTTATGCCCTCACATCCATACGGCTTTAAAGATGTCTTCAAAATATCAAGCTATAATGGAGGAGTGTGGATTTACAGGGCTCGTTAATATGCCCCATTTCGAAACAGATCCAGATATTTTGAATTACCTTCTGTCATGCTACAATTCAGAGGACGGTATATTTTATGTGACTCTGAACGATGGCCAAATGTTCCAATTCACTATTGAACCGAATGACATACATCGGTTTACGGGCCTTCCTATCAGAAATTTACCAACTGTTACAAACCAAGGCAACACTCGTGGAAGAAAACAAGAAATTTCTCGAATCAACGTACAGTTTCCATGTTGATTGTAAGTATAATTCGTTTTGATTCAAATTTTTTATTCTGTTTTTTATTCTGATACAATTTTCTGTTTTTTATAGTAATTTTCACTGTTTCGCATTTACAGCCCATGTCAATAAATCCCGGCGTGGTGTAGATACACAATCAATTGCACACCACTTTCTTGCTGCACTTATTGCATTTTTTCAAGCCAGAATTGTTATGCAGGGTCGCCAAACAGATATACCAAATTGGGCCATTGCATACATTTGTGCCACTATCTCAAAACAAAAATTCGATTGGTGCACATTTCTATCCAAAAAAATAAGAGCTGACATATCAAATTCAAAAATCTCAGATAAACCTTTCATTTATTCGACAAACTATCTCCTCGGCTTCTACTATGAGGCACTTTTTAATTTAAAAGCTAAATAAATTCCTACTTTCTCTAATGAGGCTTTGAAGAAATTCTCAATTCCATTTGCAGAACAACAGGTATAAACTATTTAGTTTGTAATTGTATTACAATTTTCTTCATTACAGTGCACAGTTATTAAAACTTAAATTTTAATGTTATGCAGAGAAGATATCTTGAAGCCATTCCCCGAAAAAAAAAGATGTCGAGAGGAAGAGGCCAACTACACGCGGAGGCTTCGGGGGACTCCCAATCTGAAATGGAAGCTCACTCCTCTCCAAACCCTCAACAGTTTGAACTCGTTAAATGCCAGAGAAGTAATACATTCTCATATATTAGTTACAAATTCCAAACTTGCAGATTTATTTTTCAATTTAAATTTTAACAAAATGAATTGACAACATTTAATATTGATGAATAGCAGGGACTATGGAACCTTCTTCCCCTAACTCACTCCGTACAGTCGCATGCATTGATATCTTCTGAACAGCCACTGAGTACAACTCCTACAAGGCCACCCGTAGCACCGAAAAAAACATACCCCTCGATAACAAGGTACAACTTTTCTATACAACGTTTAATTTCGTAGTTTTGACTTTATGAATTGTTTTAATATTTTTCATTTTTTCTTGTACTTTTCAGCACATGTCAGTCATGATCAAACCACGGCACCAACACCCACTCAACCATTAATTTTTAAAATGCCAACCAGAGGAACAGTGAAAAAGAACATTGGTAAACACATGCCTTTTGCTCTGGCTCCTAGTGGGACACTAAACCTTGCCTCCTCGTTTCAAATTCCAACTCTATCACTGGGTGGCTTACCCAGTGCAACGGGCATATCTATTTTGAACAATATAAATTTAGATGAAGATTATTTGGGCATTGATAGCAATGACCCAACTGGTTTTTTCGATACCCGCGAGATGATTCAAGGCTAGCAGGTATACTTAAAATTTCAATTTTAATATGCTTTACAATTTTTAATTACATTCTGATTTAAATTTATTTATCTAAATCTTGTTTAATTTTTTCAAAAACAGGATCAGCTCACCCAAAGGCAGAAACAAGGAGTAGTTGATCTTGGTGAAATCCCCCATTCTTCTCCAGCAAGATTGTCTGCATCAGATTCAAATAGTGAACAGTTGTCACGTTTTCCTTTGGAGAACTTAATTGGTAATGATTGTCAATCCCATGTCAGTGAATTTATTATTTCTCATATCCAACAACTTATAGAATGGGAGAAAAGGGATAAATTTCTTATCAATGAGATTATTAGTCGTTATGAAAATTATTGGCAACGAGATAGTTTATACGCTGTAGTCTAGAATCAACCTGCAAAGATGGATTCCTTACTTACCCAAGTAAGATGTGGGACTGTCACGTTTAAAAACAACTATAAAGATGACATTTTAGATAAGGTACTAAACAAATTGGAAAATATTAGTGCCGAGGCCCAGGCATATTTTAACAAATGGTCCAAGGACAAGGATTTGGTATCAATCGCAAATGCCGAAAGAGATAAAGCGGTTATAAGTACTATTACATTTAAACAATAATTTGAAAATTTGAATTTACATTAATATTTTGAATTGACATTACTCTTTTTGTGCAGTTGAAATATGAAAATTTGAAGAGTCAGGTGAAGGTTTTGTAAGTTTACTTGGAAATAACAAAGAACAACTTATCCGCAGCAAAAAATTTGAAGCAAAATATTGTTTTGGTTAACAAACAAAACAATACACTAAAGCAGATAATTAAAGAGCATGGTCTCGACCCTGACATATTATTCAAAGCCAAAGCAGCTAATGATCCAAATTTGCTGTCGCATGGAGATGCAACAAATCAAGAGGAAAGAATTATAAAAAATATGGACAGTGCTGCAGAAGATCTTATAAGTTCAGGGGTTATTTCTGGTGTTGGGGAAAGAGGTACATCCACAGTGGAAGAAGCCGTTGGGGAAGAGAGCAGAGTAGAATTGTATAAAGAAAAAGAGTGTTTTGAAAATTAGAAACTTTTATTATTGAGGAAACTTTATATATTGAATTTGAAAACTTCTACTATTGAGTATGTACTATGGTATTTGAATTTAATTATATGGATTTATATAGTCTTTAATTTTAATTGCATTAGATGGTGATTATCATTAATTATATGTATGTTTCTTGTTTACTTGCATTGTCATGAATTGTATGTGGACGTAGATGATGAATGACGATAATCGATAATTAATGATAGATGATGATGAAAGACGATGATCAATTTAATGTGTATAATGTAAAATGTAGTGCCTAAATATCTTGTGGGACTTTAATTATCTTGAAAATTATGTTTTTGGGAAAAAATAGCAACTAAGATTTAAAGAAGATCTTTAGGATTTCTCCTTAATAGACTTATGGTGTAGGTAAATTCTATTTTAAAGAGATTCACCTCTATATAAGTGCATAATCTCTCATTAGAGAGGTTGTTTGACATCCAAAATAGTCAAGACCATTTGTCAGAAAATAACGTTTTGCTGGAAACAATCAAGACCATGGTTTAAAAGATATGGTTTTGTTATCATGGATATT
Source organism: Taxus chinensis (assembly GCA_019776745.2). Classification (NCBI taxonomy): domain Eukaryota; kingdom Viridiplantae; phylum Streptophyta; class Pinopsida; order Cupressales; family Taxaceae; genus Taxus; species Taxus chinensis. The sequence goes on from CM034154.1 coordinate 475,931,102, forward strand.
ATTTTGTGTAGAGTAGATTGACAAGTTGCTGTAAATAGTCAAGGTTATGGAGGCTAGATTAACCAAAGATGGAATAACCATGTGATTAAAAGATAGGTCAAGCTCAATATAGAACTTTGAAGTTTAATGTAAAACATATAAGGTTCTTATCATGAAGATTAGTCTTTATAGATCAAGTTCATGGGTTGAAGAATCCTATCATTTTTTAATATTTTATAAGGGTGAAGAATAATTGTGGATTAGAACTGGGAGGCTATAAGTTGGAATAATTTTGAGTGTGTAAGAAAATATTGAAGGTTGTAAACTAGATCATAACAAACTATGTGTGTAAGTATTTATGTAGAGCCTTGAAGAAGGCACACTACATTTGCAGGATAGTTTGAAGAAGGCACACTACAATGTTCTAGTTAGTTTTATTACTAGAAAGGATTTTTATTAGATAAAGACTCTGTAAAGTTGATTTAAATAGTTGATTTAAAGACTCTGGAAGATAGCATTAGAATTGAGTTTGAATAACTTCGTGTTAGAGGATGATCATTATAAGTCTAAAAATAGATCTATTTCTTCATGGAGAAATCATCACTGGTAAGAAATTAAACATAATTGCAAATATGCTAGGGTTTAGCTTACCTCTTGCATATTAGATTGCTATGAAATCATCAAGGGTAACGTGCTAGATCTTTGTTTTTCCTGACATTGTAGATAGAGGGGTGAGTTTCCTGACATTGTCAGTCCTGAGAAGTGCCAGAAACATCTTTAAATATATAGACCAACAATATCTTTAAATAAATGATAACAAGAGCTGAAAAAATGTAAAGTAACAAACAATAAGATGATGTTGAAGAAGATACCTATTTAAAATTGAAATCATCCCCGGTAATGTGCTAGATCTTTGTCTTAATAAAATTCAACAGAAAAAATGGATTAGTAGATAGATGGGCGAGTTGCCTGACATAGTCAGTCCGAAGAAGTAACAGCTTCCTCGGACGGATGTCAACCCACGTTTTCAAAAAATAAAATATTGTATTTAACTAAATTTAAATCTATAAACATCTTTAATGATAACCAGAGCTGAAAAAAATGAATAGTAACAAACAATAAGATTAAGGGGAAAAAGATACCTACTTAAAGTTGAAATCATCACTGCCACTGGTAATGAGCTATATCTGTGTTTCAAAAAAACCCAACACGAGAAATGGATTAGTAGATAGATGGGTGAATTGCCTGACATTTTTAGTATATAGACTTGTAACATCTTTAATGAAAACCAGAGCTGAAAAAATGAATAGTAATAAATAATAAGATTAAGGGGAAAAAGATACCTGCTTAAAGTTGAAATCATCACTGCCACTGGTAATGAGCAAGATCTGTGTTTTAAAAAAACCCAACATTAGAAACGGATTAGTAGATACATGGGTGAATTGCCTGAAATGCAGACTAAACAACCTGTATTCTTAGCATCTAAGAAAAAATACAGTGCCTTCTTCAGATAAATCATAGAAGTTAATTTTGTATAGGATTCACATCTTGAGATTCTCTCTTCAGGACTGCTTCTTGGAGTGGTTGAATTAAAATATGTCTCTTTTTTTTTCAAATTTTAAAGGTGGTGCATATGATCATAGCTCAATAAGGTTGTTTACATATCATATTAGTTACAAGAATGAGGTTTGAAAGATACAATAAGGGTAAAGTGATCAAAATTGTTGTGTAACGGAAAGTTGTTTTTACTTTCTAATTATCATTGTTGAGCTGATGAAATACTTGGTTGACCATTGCAATTAGTATCAAAGTATAAAATTCCTACTACCACCTTGTTTTGTTTTCCTTTGCTGAAGATACAATGTTCAAGTGTATGTTTGAAGACAATTTTCTTGAAGCTCCCCCATTTCTATGCCTTGAATTGATTAATCATGATCTTCTTGAAGTACAATTGATAAAATCAAGTGTCTCAAATATTGAATTTTTTTTTACAGCTCAACATAAAGTTCTCTGTGTAAGGTTGGATCATCTTAAAAAGGTAACATTGTGTAAATTTTGTCAAGAGTGCCTTACTGGTACCTCATCTCAAACTCAGTCTTAGCATATATCATGAAGTTTCTTTTTGAACTTATCAAACAAGACCCTATATCATCATCAAGTACACACCAAACACTATTTCTTTGGTTTGGGGATAAATTTGAAGGCTTCATCTCAATTGGCTGCATTGCAAACATGAAGGGAATTTCCTCTAAAGCAAAAGAGGTGAAAACTTCGAATTCAATTAAATTTTGGATAAGAAATCAATTATTTGATAGTCTCAGGCTTTCTCTGTGCATAAAGAGATCCATCTAGTCACTCATCACTCCTGACGTGCGTCAATTTAACGTCAATGGTCTTGACTGACGCGCAACACTCCCCATTATTGACGTGCGTCACTGGCACCTAAGGACGCGTGTCACTGGCACGTAATGACGTGCATCACTGGCATGCAATGACACACGTCACTGGCTCCTAATGATGTGCGTCACTGGCACCTAATGGCGTGCATCAATGGCACCTAATGACGTGCGTCACTGGCACCCATTGACGCATGTCACTGTCTCTTTTTGACGCGCGTCACTGGATCTTTTTGACGCACGTCGCTGACTCCTCTTAACGTGTGTCACTGGATTCTATTGACGCGCGTCACTTTCTCCTATTGACGCGTGTCGCTCACTCCTATTGTCGCACGTCACTAGGACTATTGTCACGCGTCAGCTAGAACCTTTGACGCACGTCAAATGAAGCCATTGATGCCCAATTTAGCCTATAAATACCATTCAACCGGTCATTTTCTCGTTTTCACCTTCCAACTCTTGATTTTTTGCAGGTCTCGATGCTTTGCAACTGCAAGTTCAGTAACAAAAATCAAGAGAATCCAATTCAATCGTTGTATCTTATGCCCTCACATCCATACGGCTTTAAAGATGTCTTCATAATGTCAAGCTTTTATGGAAGAGTGAATTTACAGGGCTCGTTAATATGCCCCATTTCGAAACAGATCCAGATATTTTGAATTACTTTCTGTCATCCTACAATTTAGAGGACGACATTTTTTATGTGACTCTGAACGATGGCCGAATTTTTCAATTCAGTATCGAAGCAAATGACATCCATCGGTTTACGGGCCTTTCGTTCAAAAATTTACCAATTGTTACAACCAAGGCAACACTCGTGGAAGAAAAATTTTTTCTCGAATAAACGTTCGGTTTCCATGTTGATTGTAAGTATAATTCGTTTTAATTCATATTTTTTATTCTGAAACAATTTACTGTTATAAATTTATAGTAATTTTCACTGTTTCGCATTTGCAGTCCATGTCAATAAATAAAGGCGTGGTGTCTAATATGTAGCATTTCTGAGTACATGTAATTTTTGCAATGCTAGTGTCTAAGATGAGCTTTGTAACTTTGATTGACCTGATGAGTGTAGTGGAAAAGTTTAAACAAAAAAAAGATCTTAAGAAAACTGATGGAACCAAGAAGGGGAAATTAATTGATGTTCCCAAACTTGATGATGCAAATAAATCAAGGGGGAAAAATTCTGATCAATGTACTTTAATATTAACAGAGGGTGACTCAGCCAAGGCTCTTGCTGTAAGTGTTTGTGCCTTGAATAAGGGAAATGTGAATACTGAATTTGGTAGTATTGTGACATGTTTCGACATCACTTTCCAATTTTATTTTTTGTTACTTTAGTAATCTTTATTCTATTAGGTGGTAGGAATATCTATTGTTGGTCAATATTATTATGGCGTGTTTCCTCTCAGAGGTAAGCTGCTCAATGTCAGGGAAGCTACCACTCACCAACAAATGGAGAATAAAGAGATAGTAAATATAAAAAAAATACTTGGTCTATAGGAAGATAAAATATATGACAACATTAAATCTTTAAGATATGGCCATCTAATGATAATGATAGACCAGGTACATGATCTTTGTATAGCGCTGTTTAGTTTCTGCTTAATTCTGACACATCCTTTCTAGTGAGATCCTTTTTGACTTGTCCTTTGTCTCTTAAAGGACCATGATGGTTCCCACATCAAAGGATTGCTGATCAATTTCATACACCATACCTGGCCATCACTACTTAAAATTCCTTCATTTGTTGTGGAATTTATCACTCCTATTGTCAGGGTAACTATTCCCCCTGTATATTTGGTTGAGTGTATTGAGACTCTTTATATTTGTTTTTAAGCCTCCAGATGTTATTTATCTCCATGTCTAATTTTGGCACATGTTGATGTAGGCAACTCACAAAAATGGAAATGTGTTATATTTTTACATAATTCCTAAGTATGAAGCTTGGAGAGAATCATTGAGTGGATCGATAACTGGCTAGACCATATAGTACTACAAAGTAATGCTAGTTTGTTTTCTCTTTATATGTTTTCAAGTTCTGGTTTTGTTCACTTGCTAATTAGGTATCACTTGTTGCTTGGACCATACAGGGTTTTGGCACAAGTACTTGTAAAGAGGGCAAGGAGTATTTCATACAACTAGACAAGCACAAAAAATATTTTGTGTGGGTTGATGAGAAAGATGGAGATGCTTCCTCATATGAATCAGCTTATAGAATGGGAGAGAAGGGCTAAGGTTCTTATCAATGAGATTATTAGTCATTATGAAAATTATTGGCAACGGGATAGTTTATACGCTGCAGCTGATCCAAATTTGCTATCGCATGGAGATTTATGGTTTTGGGGAAAGAGGTACATCCATAGTGGAAGAAGCCGTTGGGGAAGAGTGCAGAGTAGAATTGGATAAAGAAAGAGAGGGTTTTGAAAACTAGACACTTTTATTATTGAGGAAACTTTAAATATTGAATTTGAAAACTTCTACTATTGCGTATGTACTATGGTTTTTGAATTTAATTATATGGATTTATATACAATCTTTAATTTTAATTGCATTAGATGGTGATTATCATGAATTATATGTATGTTTCTTGTTTACTTGAGTTGTCATGAATTGTATGTGGACGTAGATGATGAATGATGATAATTGATAATTAATGATAGATGATGATGAAAGATGATGATCAATTTAATGTGCACGTAGATTTATCATCAAGCACAATAATTCTTCTTCTCTAGACTTTTGAACTTGTTTTAAGATAATTATTCTCTACACTTGTAACGATATGATCATAATGTCATTAGAATGGATATAGATGTTAAATAAATGAAATGTGTTATAATGGATATAGATGACATTAATGATTAGAATGGATATAGATGACATTAGAACGAATAGAATTGTAATGATATGATTATGAATTATTTTAAAAAATGAAATTGTTTTAATAAATTTAAAATTAGATAAATAATTGTATTAATAATAATTGTAGTGTCAGGACTCAGGATATGATAATGATATGGTGATGATATGATATATATGGATGATGAGGAATTTTATGTGGACTTATATTTAAAATCGTATAATGTATTTTTTATCCCGAATTTTATGAGGAATTTTATGTGGACTTATATTTAAAAATAAATTAAATATAATTCTGAGAAATCAAGAAAGAATCATCACTGGTAAGAAATTAAACATAATTACAAATATGCTAGGGTTTAGCTTACCTCTTGCGTATTAGATTGCTTTGAAATCATCAAGGGTAACGTGCTAGATCTTTGTTTTACATGACATTGTAGATATAGGGGTGAGTTGTCTGACATTGTCATTCCTGACTCCTGAGAAGTGCCAGCAACATCTTTAAATATATAGACCAACAATATCTTTAAATAAATGTAAATATATAGAACTAGACTTGTAACGTCTTTAATGATAACAAGAGCTGAAAAAAATGTAAAGTAACAATCAATAATATTATGTTGAAGAAGATACCTATTTAAAATTGAAATCATCACCGGTAATGTGCTAGATCTTTGTCTTAAAAAAAATTCAACACAAAAAATGGATTAGTAGATAGATGGGTGAGTTGTCTGACATTGTCGGTCCCGAGAAGTAACAGCTTCCTCAGACGGATGTCAACCCACGTTTTCAAAAAGTAAAAATGTTGTATTAACTAAATGTAAATACATACACCTATAACATCTTTAATGATAACCAGAGCTGAAAAAATGAATAGTAACAAACAATAAGATTATGTTGAAGAAGATACCTATTTAAAATTGAAATCATCACTGGTAATGTGCTAGATCTGTCTTAAAAAAAATTCAACACAAAAAATGGATTAGTAGATAGATGGGCGAGTTATCTGACATTGTCAGTCCCGAGAAGTAACAGCTTCCTCGGACAGATGTCAACACACATTTTCAAAAAGTAAAAATATTGTCATTAACTAAATGTAAATACATACACTTGTAACATCTTTAATGATAACCAGAGCTGAAAAAATGAATAGTAATAAACAATAAGATTAAGGGGAAAAAGATACCTCCTTAAAGTTGAAATCATTATTGCCACTGGTAATGAGCTAGATCTGTGTTTTAAAAAAACCCAACACGAGAAATGTATTAGTAGATAGATGGGTGAATTTCCTGACATTTTTAGTATATAGACCTGTAACATCTTTAATGATAAAGATAAAAGATAGATAAAGAATATACCTATTTAAAGTTGAAACAATCCATTATCAATAGCTTCATCAAAGTCGATGTTGTCTTCTGTAGAATGTGACGAAGAGCCAATTACACTCTCAAGGTTGGGAATATTTGTACTTGTAGCTGTATTATTCACACCTCTTCTTTCGCAAAGGGAATTCCAGTGTGCAATTGCTCTGTCGAACCGAAAGGTTTCGATGGAGTATCGAGAAACATAACACCTCATGCAACTTTCTAGATTTTTATCCAACCTGTTTCTCAGTTTTGATTTTATAAATGAAAATGCATTGAAAACCCTTTCATCCTCCATAGACCCCAAAATCATTGTTTGGCATAACTCATATAATCTAAAATATTCACTGATATCTTCTTGTAAAATAGAACTTTGATAGATTCCTCGCCACAGCCTTGTAATAGCACCACTTTCAGAAGGTTGATCTAAATTCTTATATTGGTTCCTCATTGTTGTTGCAAAATTTGTTGACTAAAAATTTAATAAATCGGCATTCAGTATACCTTGATTTCCACACCCTTGAGCTCTAACGTCTTTGTAAATTGTTCCATTATTGTACCCATTGATTTATGGAAATGCTTACTGACAAAGTCTGCACGGCCACCTTCAGTATTCCAAAAATTAGGATTCATCACACCCATGGCTTCCAGAATTTTATCTTTACAGAAACGTTCCCTAATTTCTGATGACAAGGTTTCTGAATTTTTTTTAAGCTTTATTCTTGTTTCAACTATAATAGACTCAAACAAATTACGTGTCACGAGAACATCTTCTCGTTCTGATCTTGTAATAGCTTGAAGTTTTTGCAAAATGTGCACAGGTATTTCCCTCCCATTAACAGTGATGCAGAGGTGATCGTGGATATTAAATCTCAAAAAGTTGTTAGGATTTTTAAGATCTAATAAATCTCTCCAATTTTCAAAAACAGGTGCATCAAAACTATCATTGGAACAATACAATATATCAAGACTTTGACATACCATTTTTCTCATCCGTATAAAATCCACAATATAGATTAATCTACCCTGTGCATGCTTCATCAGTGTATTGATCTCCTTTAACATTGGAAGAATACCAACCAATGTAAGCAATGTCTCCAAATCAGTTAAACAGAACAACAAGTCCCTTGCCCTATCAACTTCATGACGGTATTTGTGCATGAAACCAACCAATGAAGGATACTCCTCATGAACTCTACATGCAGGTTCATACAAAGAGATCCATCTAGTCTCCACATCCTTCAGAAGTTTTTTGCCATCTGTAATTCCAATTGCAAATTTTTGGAACTCGAGAAAACGCTTTAGGCTGCTTGACATATAGGCATGAAGTTCTCTTATAAGGTCTTCTAATTTAGCAACATTTTCGTGGTTGCTTACCATTTTATACGCTAAATTCATTCTGTGAGCCATACAATGAATTGGTAGCATATATGGGGCCACTGTTGTTTGTAATCTAACACAGAGCTCTGTTTGGTGACCCTGCATGACAGATGTACCATCTGCTCCAACGCATACCAACTTCGTAGCAATTTCATAATTAGTCATACCAGCAACATCTTTCAAATGAGAAACAACTATTTTATATAGGTTTTCGGCATTGCAGTTTTCAACCATTTTCATAACACCCAACAGATGAGGTGTCCTTATATGATTTTATAAAGTATAGATGTGGATACATACCCATGCGGTGTTGTCCACTGTTGTCACTTCATCAATTGAAAGAGAGATAAAGTTTGTTTTTTTTACATTCTCTTTCAAATCTTCCTTCTCTATCATCGAGAAGCATTTTGCCATTTCCCATCCACTACTCTCAGACCAATGAGACTGAGGTACATTCAGCATTCCGTTAAATTCATACAAAACTTTGAAATCAAGGAAATCTGAAATCGCTCTTCCTTTTTTAAGTATTTGAAAAAGAGTAGAGAATTGTATGAATTTTGCATGTAGATTTGTTTCTTTCATCTTACCAATATGTGATGTGATCGTTCCTCCCTTTTCCAACAGATGTCTGTGTTTTTTCTGCTCTGCCTCATATTCCGCTGCGTATCTAACATGCATGAATTCTTTTTCAGTTTTCCACCTATGTGTTTTGATTTTCTGGCCATCTGCCCCTGTTACAGTTAAATATTGTTTTCCACAATGTTTTTCTATAGTGTCCAGCTTCAGGTGCATTTTTTGTTGCTTTCCCAATTTCCACGTACATATTTTACATGTATATTCAGATGGGATTTCTTCAAAATTAGATGATTGTACAGGTTCAATAAACGGAAATTTAGCTACCCAATCAAACTTGTATGTCCTGCCAATGGTCCACATATTCTTGATCGTTTTTAATGCTTTGCTTTTTTGAGTAGAATTTTGAGCAATATCACAATCACCTGGTTTCCTCTTTCTTGGACCGGAGTTTGATTTTGATTTCTATCTTCCATTTTGCTGAGTGATTGTATCTGTGATATCTAGCTACACTTCTGGTTGCACCCCAACAGGAACAATATCTTCAAGATCTGGCATATTATCATAGGTTTCATTTGTTTGACTTTGATACTGTGCAGAATGCATGTCCACCTCAATAATTCCTTCCACACAGTCAGTATTCTGATTCTCTGTGGTGGTATCTATATGATTGGTATTTATAATATCTGTATCCGCAGAGTTTCCAAAATACTTGAAGAGTGATTTCTGAGATTTCTTACTTACTTTTAGGTTATTTGTATTCTTTGAGCTGGCACCTTCCATTATTCTGAAAAGAGTCCTGTGTCAGCAAAAGAACCAAGTAGCAACTCTGTCCAGTCTGAGGTTGCGCGTCCATTGTCTTAATATACTGTCGCGCGTCAACACTGCCCAAGTCATGCGTCAACACTTCCTCTGTCGCGCGTCACTTCTTTGCCCAAGTTGCACGTCAACACTTCCTTGGTCACGCGTCAGAACACCTTTTTTGTGTGTCAGTACAACTCTTGTTGCGCGTCAGTACAACTCTTGTCGTGCGTCAGTACAACTCTTGTCACGCGTCAGTACAGCTCTTGTAGCACATCAACAATGCCCTTGTCGCACGTCAACAATCACAGGCTAATAGTACTATGAATCTCTAGTGCTCAAGGGTATGACGAGTTCAAATGTTCACAGTATTGGTAATTTTTAAGCTACTTGAGGTATACTACCCGGCGAATCACATATGGTCTTTTGGTAGTAAAGATGGTATTTCAAATGAAGGCGAAGCCGACCCCCCAAAAAAAATATACAGTGGATATTTTGAACAGGACACCGACCCACTCCGAATAATTCACCTTTTCAAATTTTCCTAAAATGTGAATCATTTCGCCATAGGAACTGATATGGATTGGAGAGCTTCAATCATGGCTTGGTGGTGTGAAGATGAGGTCTAAATCAGCTCGTAAAGCAACATCTTGACTGGACCTTGGTGAAGTTGTTTGATGATGAAATTTTGAACTGCAGTGGAGGATTGTGTATGAGGAGTGACAAGGATGGAATCCTTATCCTTAGTGGGATGTGTATGGGCTGATGACTCAAGAGTGAGTGGGATGTATTTTTTAGATTATTCTTTTTTGGAAGTACTGGGTTCATGGGTACATGCTCTAGGTGGCAATGCATACTACATCAATTTGGTGGGGATGGATTTTTTAGAAGACTCTTTACTTTTAGTGGTTGTTGGTGTGGGTGTTGATTTTGATGCAGGGGTTTGAGAAATATTGTGGGATGATTTGAATGTTTGTAAATTTTTTGAGATAAGGCCCTTATTAGTAATATTTTTGATAACAGCTTGAAGGGCTTTACAAGCTTCTGTAGAGTGTCCTGGTGTGTGATGATAATCACAAGAGGCTTCAAAGTTATACTAGGAGGGATTCCATCCTTAAGAGATAAATGGATTAAGAGGGGGTAACGTTATAATGGATTATTGAAGGATACTATCAAGGAGTAATGTATAATGTCCTCTCGAGGTAGAAGTTGAGGGAATTTATATTTTTTCTGATGGTAGGAGCATTAGAGGAATGGTTTCATGTACAACACGATTGGATGTTTGAGGAATGGTGTTGGATTTTGTGATACTGACTAGTAATTTGGAAGATGGGTGCAGTCCTAAGATGGAAGGAAAAGGGGTTGGTTTTTGTGTTGAAGGGGTGATGTGGTGGTGTATTATTGTTGTGGGATTTTTGGATGTAGGAGGTTGTGGTCGTGTGAAAGGTTTTCAAAGGGTGTGTAGATAATGTTGAGTGGTGTGGTCATCATACAAGATCTTCAAAATTTGTAGGATAGGATTCTTTTGTAAAGTTTTTGAAGAACTAGTGGATGAAATTTCCGTGGAAGGGGTAGATGTGGATGAATATGTCTTCATTTCTATGGAAGGACTAGTGGATGTATCTGCTTCTGTGGGTTATTTATTTGTTGTTTCAGTGGTAGAGCTACTGGTAGATGGTTAGGGTGTGGATTCTATGACTGTGTTGATAGTGTGATGGGCTTGAATGGTATTAGATTGTTGTTAAATAGTATATGGGGAGTGATTAGGGAATGGTTGTTTGAAAACATCCAAATTTTTATTTTGAAGTGCATTAGGATTTTCCAATTGTAAATCACCTTTTTCAATTATATCTTGAAGGACATTTTGGAATGAGTGACACCTTTTGATGTTATGTTACTTGACCTTATGGTATTTTTAATAATCATTTTCTCTATAGCAAGAGGGATTTGAGATGGATGTGTCAATGAGGGCATATAGGAGGAAGGGTGATCATATTGGTAGTCAGGAGTTTATCAAAGATTGTACTATAAGAATCACCAATAGGAGTATAGTTATGAAGAAAGTGTTCAGAACACTCTTTGGGTGTGGTTTTTACGACAACTGTGTTGGCTGATGATTTAGATTTATCTTGACTAGAAGAGGGGTTGGATGAAAACCTATGTTTTGGTTTCTTTGATTTAATTTTGACTCTACCATCTTCATGGGAAAAATGCTCAAGTTTGGGCCATGGTGAAGGCCTCATCAAGCATTTAGAAGGATTGAATTTGTAGCATGGATGAGATGTGTTTGGTACAAGAATGAGAGAATAATTCTATTAGCTCAGTTTGTGGGAGGGAAAATGATAGTTGGTTAATGACACCCCTCCAATGGGCAATGAAGTTGGAAATATATTCATCTTCAAATTTTTTTATTGCGTATAAGTCGGTGATGGTGATTTTACGTGTGATATTGATTGAAAAATGTTTAAGGAAGAGCTAGGAAATATGTGTGAATCAAAATAGTAATGTGTGCAATAATTATTTAGCTATACAAAGAGAATTAGAACTAACACCTAGTATTCCTAAAACAAAGCTAAACTAAAATCTATGCACCATCATGTTTAGATCTTAAGAAAGACTAATGTACCAACATATTTTCATTAGAACATGAATAAACATCTAAAATAATATGCTAAGAAATTAATATCTATCTCTATTGAATGCTAATCAAATGAAATGAACCTATATAGATCCTTAGCAATCAAAGGGTTTATTGTATGTTTGAATCCCAAGGTTTCAAGAATGGAGTCTTGTAAATCCATGGCTACAAGACCATTTGACATATCTTCATATGACTTCAAACTTGGATGGATGAATGCAAGAAATCAAGATAACTATCTCCTCTAATGGAAGAATGCTCTAAGATGATAAAATGGCTATAGTCTATGCTTTATGATCATTTAGGTGTAAAATTATCAATAGAAATATATGAGGAGGGATCTTTATATAGCCCAATGGATAAAAGAATCTATATATCCATTTACATGTGGGATAATAGCTAGGTTGAGTTAGTTGTGGCTAAGGATGATTGAAGGGGGTTGAGTCAACCTTAGGAGATTTTATTTTTTCCTTTAGTGACTCATGGGGTTTGAGGGGATTTATTAATTAACCGAAGTGATTAATTAATAGGTGAGCCAACTTTATAGAATCTTTTAGAAGAACATTTAGTATGATTTAGGGAATAGGAGGGGTTTAGGATAAATAAATGACAATTTATTTATCTAATAAAAGATTAAACTTAATTAATTAAGAATAATTAATTAATTCAGATAGAGAGGGGTTTAATTAACAAAAGGTCATTAATTGCCATCTTTTACTGGATAGAAGGGCCAATTAATTAGTGTAATGTAGTTAATTAACGCTGATAGAAGAGAAAACGTGCGATATTGATGATATGCCATCAATTTATGGGAAAGGGGATAATTAGTGAAATTTAAGTATTTAAATTTCTGGAGCTAAATTATAGGTGTCTACATTTTCCCCTCTTTGGGTTGGCATAAGTGAGGCCACTTCAAAGATAGTAGACATGTAAAATTTTGAAGAGGTAGAAGAAAAATTAGTAGAAGTGAGAGATGCCCCCTCGAGTGTCGATGGGGTGATGAAAGAAGGAGATCGATGATCGAAAAGATGAGAGAAATGGATAGAATAATGGGTAGGGGTAGGATGCCTCAAGTGAATTAGAAAAATAATACTAATAGGAGAATGATCGAGAAGAAAGATAGGAAGAAGGCCATGGAATAACTAGTCTTGCATCTAGTATAGAAAAAATTTCTTACCGTCATTTTTCCAAGGATCTACGTCATTGGTCCTTATTAAAAATATAAGCATACGAAAAAATTAGAATGGCATGAAAATCCATACTACGAACAATGAACGTCCATGCTGAAAATAAAATCCCTATGACCAACTTAATGTAATACAAGAAATACAACTCCCTGCAATGCAATGCAATACGAGAAAGTAAACAAGCTAACCTAACAAAGAAACATAATGTAATGTTTTTGTGATCAATATTTGATTTTGAACTGTAAAAATTAATGAAAAGGGTTAAAATATGGTACCCTAAGCAAGGATACATGCAAGGGAAATAACAGAGGACACTTGGGTCCTATGAAAAGAAATCATGCACTATGAAACAGTACCAAACAACTCATTGTGCCCCAGAGTACAGACATAGTAAGAAAACTAGCTTTGTTAATGGAGGTAGATCAAGATGATCCACGAGTCACGCACAAGAACAAGTGAGAACCAAAGAGTGACATTTTGTAGGATGATTTTTACTATTTTTTATATTTTTTAGAAACATATTTGAATGTTTTTTTATTTTTCTAACATATTTGAATGTTTTTGTGTTTTTGAAAGTTTATACAATTTTTTTTGTGTTTTTGAAAGTTCTCTGAAACTATGTACAAGAAGACAAAGAATTTTGGATGCCCCCAATGATAGATGGGACATACAAGGGCAAAAGACAAAGAAGCGTGAATGCCCATAACAATAGATGGGATGTACAAGGGAAGAAGAAAAAGAAGCATGGACGCCTCTAATGATAGATGGGATGTATAAGGGAAGAATGCCACACGTAGGCAAAAGAAAGTGAAGATGTGAAAATTCCCCAGTGATTAGGTGGGAGTATTCAAAGGAAAAATCTTCATGCGTTGAAGGGGGATCAAGGTGAATATAAAATAAGTTCAATCATGAGGGAGTAAGGATGCCCCCAATGTAAGCTAGCCAAGAAACACATGAGAGAAGGGAAGTATAAAATTGATTTATTAAAAGGGGAAAAAAGTGTATTCAAACATGGAAAAGAGGCCATCCTATACGCATGGATATTATTAATGATTTATGATAGAGGATTCTTTGAAAATATTTAGAAGGTAGTCGATGAAAAAGTGATTAGCCTAAGGCACAAATCATGAGACAAGACATGCACTAAAGAAAGAGTTTGAACAAGGTCTAAAAAGTAACACTTGGTAACATACTAATCCTACTTACTCATCGAGATCCGGTGTGTACATGTGGAAATGAATTACCTCTTGAAGGAAATATTTGATAGACATCAAGTGAAGACACTAGCCAATATGTAGGAATGATTTAGTTTGAAAGGTGATTTGTGAATGGATTATGAAAGGAGAATCATACATTTCTCTACTACCAGCTAGGTATCCATAGCCCATATAAAGATGTATTTGATTATAATCAAAACATTTCTCTACTTCCAGTTAGGTAGCCATATTCTCGATAGAGATTATTGGAAATACCCCAAGAGAGAGTTATATATCAATTTGCTTTTGCTTTTAATTTTGATTTTGATTGATTAATTATTTTTATTTTATCATTTTAAAAATTTATTTCAGCTCTATTGTTTGATAAGGGGTTAAGAACCACTGATGGATTGATGAAAGGATGTGGAAGTGATTGTGATGGTGACATTGGCTAGTGTAAAAAAAAATGCCAAAAAATTCTTCACAACAACTTTATTATATGTAGATTGTGATAGGATCTCTAAGAGGTCAGTCATTCTTTAATTTACCAAGGTGATGAAAGACCAAGGTCAAATGGATACCATAGAGATAAATGTCACAAAATGCGTGTGAATAGGCTAACCACAATAACATTGAAGGGATGAAAATGGTGGATGACTTGCAAAGAAATGGAAAGAAAGGGAAGAAAGAACATCCATATGTATGCAATACCTGATTGCAATGTTTGATCTTTGTACCTTTGATTTTGTTTTTGTAATGTTTTAATGTTTTCTCATTTTTTGTATTTTTGAACTGTTTTATGATTTTTTTAAAACTGTTTAATGGTTATCGGAACAAAACATGTCACTCTACATGATAGGATCCAACAAAAATGTTTGTGATTTCCTTGATAAGAGAGACTAAGCACATTTTCTTATCAAGTGTAATATTATCCCCGATCTCGATGATCGTGGTGAGCTCACACTCAACAAATGATTGTGATTTTTTTTGAAACATGGGTTTTATATGTTGGAGCTTGAGTTGCCTATCCATATATTTTTGCACTTTGTGCCATACTTGATGGTATGCGTTGGTGTGTATTCTTGAATCAGCGTTTGATTTTGATTTTGAGAATTATTTGAGTTGTTGGGATATTTGGAGCTCTTCATAGTTTTGATCCTAGCTTGATAAAGAACTTGTCTGGGTTTTTTATAAGCTAATGTGTGACTTGTCTAATCCCGAGAAGTGGGAGAAGAACATGGATGTTTATAATTGATGGGAGGAATGTGAGGAATGATGGTGGGCTTGCCACAATCATTGATAGAAGAATAATGTGATGGATGAAAAGGACATGGTCCTGAGAATTGAAGAAGAGGGGCTACCAGAAGGTGAGCCATGAATAGAAGATGAAGGGATACTATGATGTGGACCAAGAATATAAGAATAAGGGATGCTAGGATGTAACCCATAGATGTAAGATGATGGGCTACTAGGATGTGTCCCAAGAATAGAAGAAGAAGGGATGTTAGGACACAAACATAGATGTAATATGATGGGATACTAGGATATGGCCCGACAATAGAAGATGATGGGTACCTGGGGGTGACCCATACATAGAAGACAAGGGGCTAGTTGGATGTGCCCCAAGAATAGAAGATAATTGGACTACTCAAAAATGTCCCATAAATAGTAGAGGGAGGGATACTAGGAGGTGACCCACACATATATGAAGATGAAGGGCTACTTAGTGTTGACACCTTATGAAATTGTGATTGAGGAATTGTGATAGATAAAAGAGTGGTTGTGTGATGAGAAGATAGGCCAGGGATCAATGCAAGACCCAAGAGTTTCATCACATAATGAAGAATGTGAAGATGGAAGAATAAGAGGAGGATAAAGTTGCATGATCTGAGGATCTTCCTCTGTTTCTTGATAAAAGGAATCAACCTTTTCCTCACAATACACAGATGCATCGAAGTCTAAAGAGAATCCTTACTCATAACTTGTTAGAGGGGTATATTCATGTGCCCTTATTAATGTCATGATCACTCCTTCATTGTAAAAGAAATCAATCGGTATGGGTTGCCAATCGACCATGAGGGATTGGATTGGAAGAAAAAGGTCCAACTAGTATGGAAAATGGATTGATAGAAGATGTTTGATGATGATTGATAATAGAAGGTGACATGGGGGAAGAAATAGACATGGAGCTAGATGTACCCGGAGTAGAAGAAGGTGGTGTGGACCTACCTATATGATGGTATATCATATGAGAACTAGTAGGATTAAGTCCAAAGTCTATAAATTGTGATGCAGGAGTTCGATTCAGAAGTTTGACTAGAAGGAATTTGAGTCATACAAATATTCAAAAGAAGGAATAATTCATGGGGGTGACTGATGAAGAAGGTCCTGTGAAGAAGGGGAGGACCGTGATTCAAGAATCAAATTGGATGAATAATAAAAGGGGTCCTGTGAAGAAAGAGAGGACCATGATTCAAGAATTGTATTAGATGTTTGATTGGAGGGATTTTGAGTCGTGCGTATCTTCAAAGGAAGAAGAAAATCATTGAGGTGACTGATAAAAGGGGTCATGTGAAGAAAAAGGGAAGAGTCATATTAAATATATGTAAAGATGTAGGATGTCAGTCAAATTAGAAGTTTGATAATGATGAAAGAGGTCCTATTCGAAGAAAGGGAGGACCGCAACTCAAAAGTCAAATTAGATGAATGTAAATAATAATTTGGATCCAAATCATCAGAAGAATTAGATGAAATATTTGGATTGGAATCCTCAGAAGAAGAGGAAATTTTTGGATTAGAATCAGAAGAAGAGTGGGGGGAAACAAAATAATAATTTGGATCAGAAGTATCCAAACCATACCACCGACTATGAGATGAAGGTGGGGAACGGGTTACCCAGATGGGTTCTCTAGCACAAAGAACCAAATGAGGTTTAGTCATGGTGGGAGTCTTTTGATGTGAACGTCAAAAATTTGATTCCTTATTGTATTATGTATAAGGGACCTTGTGATAATCAATCATTGTTGGCGTGTGTTGGGTTCAAAGGTCTAGGCCTATATTGTATGATCAAACTTATTTAAAGTGAAGAAGGTTTCATGTTGATTTGGGTAGCATAATGAAAAATAAATAGACATTTTGTAAATATGGGGATGCTTGTGTAATTTTACAAAAGGGAAGCTAAGAAAAACATACATCAAGATGAATCAAGATTGATAATCCAATAAGGTTTTGACAACAAGTTTGGAGGCATAAATTTCAAAGGATTGATCAAAATTTTAGCAACATAAAGGATACAAAGGAAACATTTCCAATGTTTAATTAATGCAAAATTTGCTTGATAGGATTTTTTTGCCAAGGTTTGAAAGATATGTTCAAAAATGACCATGAACTTAGGAAAAAACAAGAAGATCAAGAGGATCAAAGAACCAAAGGATTTCCCTAGAAATGAGTTTATAAGGTGGATAAACACAAGGAAACAATCATGTAAGTTCAAAACACAAAGCCAAATTAATGACCAAAGAATAATGAATGATAAAGAATCAATGGATCAAAGTGATTGTCCTAAATGGGTAAGTCAAAATGACAAATAATCATAAGAGACAATCACACAAATTTATTTTGAACCAATCAATCAAATAGATACTTCTTAAGTTTGTTTTCAAAATGATAGTCAAAATTTTAATATGATCAACAAAGTTTCACCACTTATGTAAAGATCAAAGAAATGAACAAAGTACAAGTAATAAAAAAAGGTTGAATTTATCCCCAATCAAAGTATACTAAAAGCGAGCTTGAATCCAATCAAGACCTATATCCCAAAAAGTGGAAGTTACGACCATGAACAACACAACATTATCACTAAGATATGCTAACCAAATTTTATGGAAAAGTAAGGTATTAATATCGAAATAATATTGATATGATGCACACAAAGGTAACAACAACACTTTTAAAAATCAGGTAATGTTCGAAAGAAAACTAATACTAGAGTATACCAAGGAATTGTTAAAGTGGGTGTAGTGTAACGTTATAATCTAGACACTTAGGCCAAGTTTACAAGAAACAAGACATAAGTATCAAAATTATGGTGATACGATACACTCAACTTAACAGTTCAAAGGAGAGTCTAGTGAAGAAACACACCTAACTATAAATGAAGATCTTGACTTGGGTATCAAGATCAAAAAGGCTACCAATGATATGAAAATATGCCCACACATTTTAGAAGTTTAACAACTCAGCTGTAAACATGAATGATCATAAGCGGACAAAAAAGTGGTGAATATAATAAATTATCAACATGTGGGTAGTCACTCTTCTATTGATCGACAAAGTATAAAAAAAAAGTGAAGGAAATAGATCAATTGGTGTTGAAGAGAGTTTGGCATCACTTCAGCAAAGTTTCTTCTCTCCTCAGGGAAAGTGAAACACTAAACTAAAGTAATGCTTCATAATCTCTGTGATGAATGACATGCCATTTGAAATTTAATGGAATCTCCTCTTGTTTAACAAATAAGATTTAGATTTTGAGAAAGTTCTCTATTTGCTATGGCTCTCAACTCAAATCACTTTTGATATGGTCAAAGTTGGCTCCTGGACAAGATAGATTCCTATGTGGTTCACTCAAATAGATGTCATAAGTTATCTAGATGAGACCTCAGTTTTCCAAGGTTTCCCAAGGAGTATCCCAAATTTAATTTACCCCTTCAAGCACAATGGGAAATAAATGTGTCCATTATGTACTCTCATTGGGGTTTTGATACAAATAATTTTGACGCTAAATCTCATGTGTATCACTAGTCAAGTAGGTAGTGCAGAGAACTTCCCGTTTCATCCACAAGGTTGCCTCTTACGTGGAATATTTTGGGGTTCATAGGACCACCCCCATTGTTAAAGCTTAAGGCTTATCCTAAAGGGGTTATGTCCTAGTTAAGAGGATGGGGCATACCCTTATTCGAACCTACAAATAGAATCTTTTGATTGTGGTGTATTTTTTAATCTTTTATACTTAATGTGGTTTGCTTGTACATTTTTTGGAAACTTGCATGGAAATTGTATTCGTAGTTTTATGTTTCGAAACATCTTTCTTTGACAAGTGTTTAGGTCCTGCATGATTGGTTAGTAATTTTCCATACACGCAAAGAGTATAAACGTCATTTCTGATTCTCAAGATTGTCCTAAGATGCAAGAGAAGAGCATACGTGACATAAAACCCAACTTAAGAAATTAATAATGGAAAACACTTAATTCAAAATATGTTCATCTTAACCAAAATTGAAATCCTTTTTAAATGTTTTTCAAAGCAATGAAAGATATAGAAATCATTTTTGATTCCAAGATCACCTAAAAGGTGCGAGGGAAGAGCATACGCGACTCTAATCTTATGATTAAGCATGCAACATTCATTTAACCCTTTAAACACATTAATTTAGCAAACATATGCAAATAAACCCTTGCAAAACAAAAATTAGCCTCAAAATAGACATGCAAGAAGCTAGAAAAAACTTTTATAAATTCCCAATCAAAACTCAAAATAGAACTGTGATGTGGACGCTCAACTTTGGGCATGTATGCTCACATATAGAAAAATGAAAATGATAGAGCAGAATGTGTACCCTCAAGTTTGATTATGTAAGCTCAAATTTGGGTGTGTACGCCTACTTCAGGATGTGTATGCCCCTCTATGGAAACTGACAATGAACTAATGGGTATGTGGCTAGAGAGTTGTATACTCTAGCATTTTGATTTATACACCAACAGACAGAAAGGTCAAAGAAACAACATTAGTAGATAGGTACGCTCGGGTATAGGAATATAAGCTAGGGTTTAAACGTATACGCTAATAGATAGAAAGAATAGAAAACTCAGAAGACATAAAGTCATGTACACCGACAGTGAGATGTATACATTGGAATTTGGACATGTATGCCCACAGAGTTAAAATGGGTCAAAAAGAAGCTCTACTAGATGGGTATGCTAGACTATGAACATGTACGCTTAGGTTCATGCGTATGTGCTAGCAGATAGAGAAACAAAAAAACATAGAGGGAAGGATATCATGTACACTGGAAGAATTATGTATATGCTAGATTCTAGACACATACGCTAGCATTTTTTTGTGTATGCAAAATTTTGGATGTGTATGTGCCTCTATCTTTTTTGTGTACACATGTACCTAGAAGTGACGTCAAAACATTGAAAATGACGTAATCGATCTCAAAAAGCTCAATTTTTTGAATAGTTAGCTCAAAATTGGTAGGAACCCATCTAAATTAGACCTATATGAAAGACTCAACACATGTAAAGTTAGCAAAAATCATAATAAATTCAACATAAATTCACACGTGCATAAGGGTTAGTTAAAAATTGAAATAACAACAAAATTTTAACTGTCATGCTAAGGGACTAAGGATCCATTCCACCAGGCATGCCAAATGTGTGCAAGAATTAGTTAGCCATGCAAATAGAATTAGAACTAACACCTAATAGTCATAGAATAAATCTAAACTAAAATCTATGCACCATCATGTTTATAGATTAAGAAAGACTAATCTACCAATATCTTTACATTAGAACATGAATAAACATCTAAAATAACATGCTAAGAAATTAATCTCTATCTCTATTGAATGCTAATAAAATGAAAAGAACCTATTTAGATCCTTAGAAATCAAAGGGCTGATTGTATGTTTGAATCCCAAGGTTTCAAGAATGGAGTCTTGTCAATCCATGGCTACAAGAGCATTTGACATATCTCCATATGATTTCAAACTTGAATACAAGAAATGAAGATAACTAGCTCCTCTAATGGAAGAATTCTCTAAGATGATAAAATGGATATAGTGTATGCTCTATGCTCATTCAGGTGTAAAGGTTTCAATAGAAAGGTAGGAGGAGGGAACATTATATAACCCAATGGAAAAAAGAATCTCTACATCCCTTTACATGTGGGATAATATCTAGGTTGAGTTAGTTGTGGATAGGGATGGTTGAAAGGGGGTTAAGTCAACCTTAAGAGAGTTTATTTTGTCCTTTAGTGACTCATGGGGTTTGAGGGGATTTATTAATTAACCCAAGTGATTAATTACTAGGTGAGTAACCTTTATAGAAGATATTAGAAGAAAAATTAGTATGATTTAGGGAACAGGAAGGGTTTAGGCTAAATAAATTATGATTTATTTATCTAATAGAAGATGAAACTTAATTAATTAAGATTTAGGTAGAAATGGATTTATTAACAAATATTCATTTACTGTCATCTTTGCTATATAGAAGGGCCAATTAACTAGAGTAATGTCTTTAATTAATGATGATAGAAGATAAAACATGTGATATTGATGATATGATGTCAATTTGTGAGAAAGGGGATAATTAGCACAATTTAAGTATTTAAATTGCTAGAGCTAAATTATAGGTGTCCAGAAGTGAATACTTGTTGGGTTTCATAATGGAACATGGGTTGAAACCATAGTCAGGGGAAAACAAGTCCCTCCTCTTTAATGGGAGAGGTTATGGACAGCAGAAAAGTGACATGCGAGAATGATAATTGGCAAGTGACTTTCCCTGTACCTGACCTCTTGAGGTCGTGCCAAGACAGCTAGTGGTCTGTAATGTGGGTGACTTAGATGAAGCCACAATTGGTATTAGGCTAGTTTTCAATGATAGAAAAGCTACAGGCGAGGATGAGAATCGGCAAGTAACCTTCCTATAGCTAACTGTAGGAGGATCAGTGACTAAGATCTGGTAGTGTGATCTCCTGATAGCTAAATGATAAAGGGGAGATTTAGAGGCTATGAATGGGTAACATAAATTCCCTAGTGGTTTATCCTAAGATCTAAGTGTTAATATAGTTTTGAAGTCTCTGAATGAACTTAAACTGAAAATAACAATTTATACTACTGCTGAAAAGGAAACTACTCTAAACAAAATATATGATTGAAACGTTATAATTACGAACAACAATTAAACTACTTTTATACTAAAACTAAACAAGCGAGATAACCTGGTGTGGTTATTCACCTATGCAGATGTGTGAATCTAGATAACAAGCGAGGAACAAATCATAGTTTCTTAGAAACTATCATTCCCCACAGCTTCCCTGGCAATATTGAAAGTGAACTAAACTGAAATAAAATGATTCACTACTCTATTTTATATGTTGTAACTAGAACTTTGATAGCTCAAACATGACATTTACAGAACAGTGGTAAATCCATTTTTGTATGATTTTTTCCCCTCAGTGTGATCTCCTTGTTCCTTCGTGTTCTTGTGAATCTAGAAAAGCATGTATATGATAGTATCAATAGAAGATGGTATTCAAACAATGGCAGCTTTGGATATAGACTGAATACAATGTGAGTAGGTGAGGGATAGCGCAAGTGAATAGAGCTTAACTATGCAATTCCTAGTGGGATTTATTGCAGGAATACAATGCAAATGTACAGAGAGTTTTAGAATCTATCCTTGTGACAAAACAAAACCTACAACTTTAACGGATTCTAATCTAGAAATGAAACTATTCTATGCTAAGCTAACTTGCATGGCACAACAATAAAGCAAGATTGAAACAAAAAGATCGAATGACCTCTAAAAGACCAACAATGGAGGCAAAACATGAAACTGATAGAATTCTAAGCAAGAAATTCAAAGACTGAATAAGAGAATTGAGAAGGTGAGGGGCCATTTGTTTGAAAACAAGCTGGCTATTTATAGCAAATGCATTTACCAAAGGGTAACTCCCAATTGAACTCTTTTACTATAAACAAAGGGAACACACTTTTACTAGGGAACCAAAAACATTAATGCAAGCCCAAGTGGTTGAAGAAAGCAAGTGAAATTGAAGATTTACATTTGACGTGATCGTCAGAAGAATCTGAAAAATGCGTACATGACTGCCACCCTATTTTGGGAGGCAGTCACGGGACCGCTGCCCAGGCAGGGCGGCGGTTTCATCACTGAAGACCAAAATGCAAGGAAAAAGGGGGACAGAGGGAAAAATAAAGCATGCAGAGGCCGAGTGGGGCATTTGGGATATAAATGTATACCTGGTGAGCTTTTTGGATTCCAAACACCTTGTAAGGAGACCTGTATCATCATTGGGGTATGTGTAACATCGTTCCGGTGGCACAATACCCTACAATTTTGGGTACCTAAATATTTCCCCCTCGGAGAAGCATCTTAGCCATGAAGAGGTGTAAAATGGAGGATCCAAGTATGGTGGTCCTGAAATGGGGAGTTAGGAGTTATACTTGACACACTCGTGTGTTGGAAAGTCACCATCTAAGATCCCATTATCTGCAAAGTATATAAAAAAAGACTCAAGTGTAGCTATATAAAATAATTTCAGAAATAAGGCTAAATTGATATGAAAAGAGGACTTACCATCTACACAGGGTTTATAACTTACCTCCGTCGAAGCTCTAACCCTGCGAAAAACATTCAAAATCAATTTAAAAGGCTATATATATATATATATATATATATAACAAGCTCATTTCACTATTCATTTGCATAGATTGATTTGATAGTTTTTGAGCTTTAGGACCCACGCTGACGGTTTTCGATGAGAGTATAGTCAAAATGCTCATGGTGAGATAGTGATCATGCCTCCAAGAGCGGAACATCGACCCGCGAAGTCTCAGGTTAGTTCTTCTCGATTTATTGTTTTTAAACCTAAAATGTAGAAATGATAAAATCTTTGTCTTGGGGGGTATTTTTGAAAATACTAGTTTTAAATGTTGTTCTAGGGGGGGCGCCCATAGGGTAGGTCTTTATTTTAGCTAAAATGGTGAATTTTTCCTATTTTTAGGGCATTTGAGCCATTTTTTTTTGGGATAGGACCACCGCCCTATGTAGGGCGGTAGTTACGGGATCGCCACCTTAGAAGGCAGCGGTTACGGGACCGCCGCCTTAGAAGGCAATGGTTACGAAACCACTGCTCTGCATAGGGTGGTGGTTTGCGAAAGAAAGCCAAAATAATGCTTTACTTAACTTTTTTTTGCATTTTTAGCATTTTCACATGTTATTGATAGTTTTTCCCATTGGTTTTTAGTACTAACTTGCTCCTTTTTTGTGTTTTTGGGTGTATGCAGAAGAAGGAGGAATACATTAGATGGAGTTGAGAGAGGGAGTGTGATTGGCTCCCAGCAGTATTAGAGGCACTCACTTAGGTTGAGAGAGATACACTTCAGAGGGTTAACATTTGGAGGATTGCATAGGTCCCTCACATTGCATCTGATAGTCACATACTATGTGACTTATTTTCATACTGGGATGCGGATCAGAACACCTTCCGATTGCCAGGAGTTAGGGGTGAGTGGACCATCACCCTGGAGGATGTTTACCATATAATGGGGGTTTCGATCCTTAGGTGGCGGCTGTCTCTTAAGACAATAGTATCGAGATCTCAGGTGGTTCAGTGGGCCACCTATATGGAAGATGTAGTTGTATCGATGGGATCAAAGAAGGGAGTGAGGATCCGCTCCATTGTTGAGACAAACATTCATGTGCTCCGCAAGGCCATCATGGGCATCCTTGCTTTGAGATTGATTGGGGACAAGGGAGGTGACCCTCTCTTATATTGCTGGTCCCCCATTATTACATAGATTAAGGGCCATGGACATGTCTACGCTTGGGGAGAAGACATCCTTGGGACCACCTACCATGATTTGTACATGGTGGTCTAACTACATGGACAGTCACTGAGCCACCTGACTCTTGTTATGAGTTGGGTGTATGAGCATATCACTCCGTATGGGAGAGACAAAGAGGCAGAGGATCTCGGGGCTGTCAGGGTAGTGAGGTGGATAGGGATGACTATTCTTAGAGCACCCCACTAGCCAATGGCCTCTTTGACCACTGCAGATATGGAGGCCACCCCTTATTAGGCCATGACATGGCTATGGGGAGAGGAGACCATTACATTGATTGCTTGTCAGACTACTAGTTAGCTGGTAGACAAGGTGGAGAAGTTGGAGATCCACCCCTTTGATAGAGTACCACAACAGTTTTGCTTCCCCTATATTGCAATGTTTCCCCTGGTGGGGCTAGTGTATAGATCTATTCTTGAGGCTTGGGGAGTTCTTAGAGGCCGGGGTTGGACCATTGTTACCCCCGGTGTTCCTATCGCGACCAGGAGGGTGGTATGTGCTCGAGGGAGAGCCGGTGCTCCTCAAGCACCTTTACTTTGGATTGCTGCCGATCCCATCCATAACAGCAATGATCCCATTAATGTGGACTCTTAGTCTGAGGAGTTCACCGGGGGAGAGACAGAGGAAGAGACAAAGGAGATGGAGATCATAGAGATGGGTGGGGAGGATGATAGTGATTCTGAGTGGCATGACACTCAGGAGATCCTACAAGATGAGAGGGTAGAGTGGAGTGTAGAGAGCGTGACTCTAGTCTTAGAGGAGTTGCTCTCTCAGGATTTAGGGGAAGATGGTGAGTTTTTTATAGGCCATCACATTGCCCCAGATGTGGGAGAGGGACACCATTCAGTGGTGGTATCAGTGGCGAGCGTGGATCCTAAAGATCCTTCCTGGAGGCCTGACGATCCACGTGAGTTGCCACTCTTCTCTTGACTTTGTTTTAGTTAGAATTTTCTTATTTGTTATTTCTTTTTATTTTGTTTACTCTTGGTTTTATCTTTGATCATTTTCTAACTTGTCTTCTCCTTTACTTGCAGTGAATGTTGATGAGTGGCGAGACTTGATTCACCGAGTATGCATAGATACCTTACTGTTCCCCTAAGAGAAGACTCATGCTGAGCTATCTATGGATGTGGGGGAGCCTTCAACAACTGGTAGGCATACCAATGTTTTCACCTCTATCTGGCATGTGGAAAATATCATGACTTCTCTCCACATTGAGGTAGCTAGATACAGGACGACCAAGTGCTTGATAAGGAGTCATTCTCATAATGAGACGGTAGCTACTGGCCGTGACCATGAGCCCTCAGTGTATTTGGAGTGTTGATGTAGCTGGAGTCCTAGACATGGTCATGCACCCTCTGAGGGATCCCATAGGGATTTAGAGGCCATTTTTGTAGTGTTTTTCAGATATCTATTTTAGTGTTTTTGTACTTTTCAGGCTCATTGAGTGTTTTGACCATGCCTAGTGCATGATGGCATTGTATACAAAACTTGATATATATACATAACTCTTTTTGGATCTAGACTCTTGGTGCCTAGAATTTTGTGACTTGTTTCCACTAGATGTTTTTAGAGTATTTGTTTTCATGTTTTCCAGTATGTATGCAATGGATGAAAAATGATAACAAATGTTGAGTAGAATGTTTCTCTTTTTTATGCTTTTGTAATGCTGATATGAGATGATACAAACATATGGTAGTACTGAACTTTTGAAATCTTTGGGAAATGTTTGTAATTTTTTCTTATGTTGGCAAAACATGATGAATGTATAGTGATAAAGATATGAATTTTCCCCATTCCCAAATCCATACAACCAGTAAGATGCGAGGGCTCAACACCAAGGGTGAGGAAGGGCATAAATTGTATGAGTTTGATTGAATGGAATGATGAGAGACAGAAAAACCAGTAACAGAAACCAAACATAGATTTACACACCTACCCTACTCAGAGCTACCACCAAGCTTAGAAGGCCACTTACTTTTCAGTTTATCTAGACTTAGATTCATAAATGGCAACCTGGTTGACAAAATTTGGTTTTGAGGATTTGATCTCTTTGGGATTTGGATATTTTTTTTCTCTTAATATAATTTGATTTGTGCTTCTAGCATACCAAGATTTGTTAATTTATGTGAATGGACCCCCCACATCCTACCTCATGCCAATAGTAAGAAGCACGGGTTTGTCACCAAAGGTAAGATATAGGTGAGTAAGGGCACTCCTTTCCTTTCCCAACCTCACACCACCAGTAAGAGATGTGGGCTTATCACTGAAGGTTGATGGGGCAAAGAAGTGTGTAAAATAAAATATTATGTTTTCTTGACACTTTTGATTTCATTTGATTTTGACATTTCTAATATATGACTTTGGGATATCCTTTCTTTCAAAGAGATTTTAAGAGGTATAGATGTGACAACAAGAAGCTTCTAGAACACACCGTAGGTAAGGACAACTTCACTTAGTAGAAAGAAAGAGCAAAACCAAGTATGCAGGCCTTGGTATGGTTTTCATCAATACTTGTCTGTCGAACTTGATGAGAAGATTTGAAAATAGTTGATGATGTTTGAAGAGATGTGTTTTGAACTCTTTTTCCAATATTTTCAGAAATTTGTAATAAATTGGTTAAGAGTAAGTTCCTGGATTACCATTTTTACGAAATGAGTGGACAGAATGAAATAGCTAAATGACTAATGCAATGTAGGTAGCTATAATGTACAAGTGGTGATTCTAATTTCTTATGCATAAAAATGTTTAAGATGCAAGGAATTGATAGTTTCACTAAATTCGTCACCTTCTAGAGTGCATAAAAGATACACACCATTTCCATAGTCCTTCATGACTCGGTATGGGCCCAACCACTTGGGTCAGAACTTTCTTCCTTTGCCGGTTTTATTATCGATCCAGATGTCTAGCCTTAGAACTGGATCTCCCTCATATATTTCTTACTCATAGACTTTTTTGTTATACTGCTAGCACATCCAGTTAGCATAGGCTCTGTGTCATTGTTCAACATTTAGCCTGGCCTCATCAAGGATTCCCAGTTGAGAGAGGTGTGCCTCCCTGTAAGCTTCTCCGTCCAAAATCCCTTGTAATGAGATACAAAGATTGGGTATTTCAACCTCAAGTGGGAGAACTGCTTCTGCCCCAAATACCAATGAGAAAGGGGTTTCTCTTGTTGGTGTTCTTATTGAGGTTCGATGGGCCCACAAGGCCGGATATAGTTTTAAATGCCAATCTCAAATTTTCTCCTTGACTGTTTTGAGGAGAAAAGCTTTTAATGTTTTGTTTGTTGCTTCAGCTTGCCCATTGGCTTGAGGGTGGTAGAGAGAGGTCATGTGATGGTTTATCTTGAATTTGCTGCATAACTCACGGACCTCATCATTTTTAAAGGATGTGCCATTATTTGAGATAATGACTTATGGGACACCATACCTACAAATGATTTGATTCATAATGAATTTGGCAATTACTAAACCTAGTACTGTGGTGAGAGGCATGGCCTCCACTCATTTGGAAAAATATTCCCTGGTTGTAATTATAAAATTATGGCCATCGGTTGATGAAGGAGAGAATTTCCCTATCAAGTCTAGACCCCATGTGGAGAAGGGCCACAGGGTCGCTATTGGTTACAGGGATTGTGTTGGCATGTTAATCTCATGAGAGAATTCTTGGCATTTGTGGCACTTACGTACAAATTCCACTAGGTCATGTTCGAGAGTGGGCCAAAAATAGCCTATCTGATGTATTTTGTAAGAAAGGGTGTGACCACCGAAGTGGCCTCCACATATCCCACTGTGAGATTTATGAAGAATCTTCTTGGATTCTTCTGTGTCGACGCATCTTAGAAGCATGTCATTCAAGGCTTTACGATAGAGTACCTATTCTAAAACAACATATTTAGCGGTAATAATGCGTAACCACCTTCTTTGTTGTGATGTGGCACCTTTTGGTTATGTGTGATCTATGATAAGATTGATGATATCAGTGTACCAGGGGCATGTAGAGATGGGGGGCCTAGTTTCGATGAAGTACACACACTCCTCAGGAAAGTCCAGATTTACTAGATCACCTCCATCTAATGGATTTTCAGCTAACTAGTCTGTAATGATTTGTCCTTTAACAGATTTTTGGTTTACGAATTTCAATTCAAATTTTTCCATTAAGGTTATGAAATGCCCAACCTTTTTAGATAAGGACCCCTGCATGAGGAATGTTCGTAAATGATCTATCTTTACAATGAACCTCATTTCTTGGTTTAACATGTAATGTCTTAAACATTTTGTTGCAAATACTATAGCAAGGCATTCTTTCTCTACCTGTGTATAACGTGTTTCATAATCAAGAAATGTTCAGCTAATGAAATAGACCACATGTTCCCGTTTATCATTGTCTTCTTGAGCCAGCATGTAGGCTAGCAAGACATGAGTGGCTCGTGAGTATAAGATCAAAAGGTGGTCTGGTTTGGGAGGCATTAGCATGGGTGGAGACAAAAAGAAGCGTTTAACTTCTTTAAAGGCCTCGTTACATTCTTCAGTCCAATCAATGTTATAATATTTCTTTAATAGATTGTTGATTGGAAGAATGACAAAACTTAAATCTGGGATGAACCTTCGGATTATACTGAGTTTCCCAAGAAATGACCTGATTCTAGACTCATCTGATGGTGGGATCATTTCGAGAACAACCCATATTTTTGCTGGATCAACATCAATGCCTCGTGAAGATATAATGTAGCCCAGAAGTTTGCCTCTTGTCACACCAAACACGCACTTTTATGGGTTTAATGTGACGCCATATTCAATTAATCATGAGAGGATGATATAGAGCACTTTTGGATGATCACGGCATTTCTTGGCCTTGGCCAATAAGTCATCCACATAGGATTCCATAATTTTATGGATAAGATCGTGGAATATATATGTCATTACCCATTGATATGTAGCACCGACATTTTTAAGACCAAATGGCATGACAACATAACAATAAGTTCCCCAAGGAGTTATGAATGTAGTCTTGGCTTGATCCTATTTAGATATTTTAATCTAACTATACCCTGAGAACCCATCCATGAGGGACAACAATTTAAATTCAGCTGTTGCATCAACGATAATGTCAATGGATGGTAATGGGAAGTCATCCTTGGGACAAGCTTTGTTAATATCCTGAAAATCTATGCAAATGCGTATCTTCCCATTCTTTTTTAGGACATGGACAATAATAGATACCCATTATGAATAGTCAACGGGCTTGATGAATGCCACTTGGAGAAGTTTTATTATTTCCTCTTTTACCATGAGAGCCACTTTTGGCTTCATTGGTCTTGACTTCTGTTTAATTGGTTTTACATCTGGTTTAGTGACTAGATTATGTACCATGACATGTGGTGCAATGCCCATCATTTATTTAGAGTTAAATGTGAAAGCCTTTTGACATTCTTTGAGGATTTGGGTGTGTATTTCTATCTCCTCCAGAGTTAACAAGGATCCCAACTTCAAAATTTTTGGTTCTTCCTCCGTTCCAATATTTATGTCAACGGTTTCTTCTATTAAAGAAGAGTTACCTTCTTCAAATTCAGGTGGGGCTAGAGGTAGTTCCAAGATTTTTCTATTTTCTATCTAGTAGATATCGAGATCCTTCTGTGGAGGAGACTCTACCATGGGATTTCTAAAATAGGAAGAGGAATGTGGTATTAGGGAAAGATCAACTATATGATGAGAAAGGTGTAGCTTCGCATAGGTGTTTATATATTCGAGATTGAATCTATCATCATCAAAGTGATCCATGATAGAAAAATAATCCTCAACTTCTCCATGAAATAGGAGTGATTTTTTTGGTACGAAGTGACACCATGAAATTTGTATCTTCTAACTCACTGTTTGGAGTGAAATGGGAAGCTTAGGTTGCTATTGAGTCTGCGAGAAGGTTCTACTCTCGTGGGATTTCTTCAATTGATATGAAGTTAAATCCCTTACTTAGATCTAACACCACTATTTTGTATAGTTGTAAATGTTCAGCCCTAGTTTCATATACCTCAGAGACTTGGTTTGCAACTAGTTGTGAGTCTCCTAGCACTCTAATGTTATCGAAACCCATTCTTTTGGCTAGGATGAGGCCAAGGAGGAGAGATTCGTAATCAGCCCCATTTTTTTTACATTCAAAGTTTAATTTAAAGGTGAAAGGCAAGATATTTCCCTCAGGTGAAGTAAAGATCACTCCTACCCTAGCTCCAAAGTGACATCTAGCTCCATCAAAGTGGAGCGTCCAATACTTGCTTGGAAAAATGGATGTTGGGATATCTGTCATATCTATTTCCTTTGCTTCAGTTACTTCTACCATAAAAATTTCATCTAATGGAAGAGAAGCAATTCCAAGGGTATGTCCCATACCCATAGAATCAAATGGTAGGAGAATTGGTAAGTCTTTCTCTAGTAACTTGACAATTTTTGCGGTAGTCCCTAGTGACACTATTTTTATAACATTGGTCTCGCTTTGGAGTGTTGGAATGTCCTCGGCTGGACTTGTAATTTCCAAATCTGTGGTGGGTATCATCTCTTCTTTTGGTTTTAAATTAATTGGTTTGATGAGTTGATTTTTTGGGAGTTCAAACTCGAAGTGAACGCCCGGTCTTTTCTTCAAATCAGCTAGGTGCATATCGAAGGGTTTTGGGTCACCTTGTGCCACAAATATTTTCCCTAAGTGTAGAAATATTATTTCTTGGAATAACGTGGAAGGGATTGACTTCAAGCAGTCTATCCAGGGCCAACCGAGCATCATATTATAGTTGGTTTCTTGATCTATAATATAAAATTCGGTGAGGACGGTCTTGGGTCCTAAAGTGACTGGTAAAACTATGGTTCCAATTGAAGTGGCCTTGAGGCTATCATATCCTCTTAACATATTTTGTGTTGTGGAACAATTTGTCTCTCCATATCCTAAATTTTGAAGAAAAGTGAAGGGGACTATATTAACTGCTGCCCCATTGTCAACCATTGCACGTTTAACATAATTATTGTAAATCCATACTTGCAAATCTAAAGCTGGGTCACTTCTTCATGCAATCTCAGTGTCTGTTGGCATTTTGCTTATATCAAATATAAATTTAGTATCCCTATCTAGCTGCCCCAGAGGATAAATGTCAAAGTCTACATGGTTTACTTTCATTTCTAGAGGAGGAGTGATGTTGATTAAATGACCTAGGCCTAATGCTTCTAAAAGGACAGCCCTGTGGGCAGGAGAGTTCTTTAACAAATCCAAAAAGGAGATGTGAGAGAAAGTTTTAGTTAAGTCATTAATTAAATCATAGGTGCCTATGGGTTTTACCAATGTTTGTCGAGTGTTGTCTAGCTCTAATGAATAACTTGGAGTTGGTTGAGAAGAATAATCCCATGTTCTTATTATGGTTTCTATGAGTAGCTCGGTGTCTAACTCCACCAAACCAAATATCATAGTTTGGGGTCGAGTTTGTAGTTGGGGTGTGACTGGTGGATTTAATAAAGTTGAAGCTTCATGATCATTGTTTCCTATTATAACACCCTTGTTTGTTCCATTAGGATCTAACCTATTATTGTTAGAATGGTTTGGGAGTGGATCATTAAAGATCTTGAGGGGTGCATTTTGAGGGGAAACTACCCCTGCGTATGTGTTTGGCGTAGGTATTACATAATTTGATAAAAACATATCCATAAAGAGTTTCTTTTGATCTTCTAGAAAATGCTGCATGAATTTATTGTAGTCACGAAAAGTTCTAGTATCATGGCCTTGAATCTTGTGGAAGCCATAATACAAATTGGGATTATAATTTTGAGGCTGTTGATTTAAAACCTGTCATGGCCCAAAATTATGATAAGGTTTTTGGTTGTTAGAGTTAAAATTTTGAGGCTGTTGCCTTTGGTTTTGACTCTGATATCCAATTGGGTTTTGATTTGGACCTTGTGTTTGGATTTGTTGTTGTTTTTGTTGTTGTTGTTGTGGTCATGGTGGACGATTAAAATCCACAACATTGATTGTTAGAGTAGAATTTTTATTTTTTTGATTATTAACAGGTGGCAAAATGTTTATAACATTTTCCCTTTTAACTTGGTCAGTTACTCCATGTATTGTGACTCTGTGTTTCTTGTTAAGGATCTTAGGTCCTTGATTAGCGTTCCCGGTATTAGGATAGGCTGTGGTGTTTTGATTGGGAGTGGTTAATTTCCCATTTGTTTTATATGTCTTACGACCACTATCTATCACTGCTTGGTCGATTCGGAGAGCACTCTCGAGTACCTCATCATAAGTTCTTAGTGGAAACTTCTGAACTTCTTCCTTTATCTCTCTATTGAGAGAATTAAGGAATAAATCACATAGTTCCATTTGATCCATGTTTGGAGCACTTGTTGATGAGTAGAGGACCGTACGCAACCTTTGAAAAAAATGAGAAGTGGATTCATTATGTTCTTGTTTAATATGTAAGAACTCCCTGATTCCCGTTCTTAACAATTTGTTCATGTCAAAAGCTTTGATGAAATCTAACATGAGTTATTTAAATGAGTGTATCAAGGCTTCAGGTATTCTATAATACCAATCAAGGGCAATACCTTCTAAGGTTTTAGGGAATATTTTGGCGATAACCCCGTCCCAAGGGAGTAACTTCCGTATGGATGTGGCATAGGCCTTAATGTGTGCGTTTGGATCCCCTTCCCCTTTATATTTGGGAAAATTAGGAAGAGGTCTTAGAAGAATAACACTTTGTATGGTGAAGTCTAGGGGTTCTTTTAAATATGCTGAGTAAGTCCCTACTACGTAGGCCTCGACCATCAATGGTGCTTGCTGAGGGGGTAGAGGTGGTGGTGGCAAGGGTTACTGATATGACATAGCATATGCATTTGTAGGGACATAAGGGAATCCCTATGGTTGAATGAACATCCCAGGAGAAGAGAACATGTCTCCTTATGGTGAATTTGAATAAATGTTTAAGTAAGAAGGATTAATGTTTTGGTATGGGTTGTTTGGTGCCAAACCAGGAGGTGTCATGTTTTCAATTGGAGGCATTTGAAAATGTTGTCCTAGTTGGCATTTGCTATGGGTAACTATAAGGATTTTGAGGAGGCATGCTTAACATACCTGTTCTTGTAAGGAGGTCAACCTGACTGGGATGATGCAGTGGTTTGGGGATTCCTGTTTTCCCAAAATATGAATTTTGGTTTACTTGAGCAAGTTCCAGCCCTCTAATTTTTTCAACCAGGGCTGAAATGACCTCTATTGGTGAAGACATAGTGCTTTTCCTTAATGGCATTTTTTGAATACCTTGAGGTTCTAAAGGGGTATGATACCCTACTATGAATTGATCGTTACCTTTCCAAGCTTCATCGAGGGTATTTCCCATAGGTGAAGGAATGGGGGTGTTTTCTTGGAATAGGGTATCAGATTATGTTTGTAAACTCCCTATAGGTGGATACATGTTTTGGAAATGTTGTTCACTTTTAGCATAGCGTGCTAATTACTCCTCATCCAAAAATGGGAGTGGATCTGACTGTCTATTGATCTATGGTCTAAACAAGACCCGAGGAGATGAAATGGATTCTCTAGTAAATGTCATATTATTAGAGCCTGATGGCTTTGGATGTTGTGTTTGTGCAAGTTGATCTAACTCCTCAATTCAGAATGAATAACTAGAACTAGTTCTATGAGAGGGCGTTTGAGATGACAAGTAATTACTTGAATAGTTATTAGCCCATGTAGAAAGCGAGGGTGATGGTTGTCTATTTGTTTGACTATAGTTTAATTTGAAACCTGAGAGAGGTCTACCATATGCATCGTATCTTGACATATTCGGGGGGTATATGAATACCCATAGAATAATGAGAAAGAGTGAAGGTGGATGAAAGAAATGAAAAATAAAAGAGGAATAACTATTTGTTCACGTCAGGTTCACCAGTTTTGTACGACAAAAAAGTGACATGCGAGAATGATAATTGGCAAGTGACTTTCCCCATACCTGACCTCTCGAGGTCGTGCCGAGATAGCCGGTGGTCTATAATGTGGGTGACTTAGATGAAGCCACAACCAGTATTATGGCCAGTTTTCAACGATAGAAAATCCACAGGCGAGCATGAGAATCAGCAAGTCACCTTCCTATAACTAACTGTAGGAGGATCAGTGAATAAGATCTAGTAGTGCGATCTCCTGATAGCTAAATGACAAAGGGGAGATTTAGAGGCTATGAATGGGTAGCATAAATTCCCTAGTGGTTTATCCTAAGATCTAAGTGTTAATCTAGTTTTGAAGTCTCCGAATGAACTTAAACTGAGAATAACAATTTATACTACTGCTGAAAAGGAAACTACTCTAAACAAAATATATGATTGAAACATTATAATTATGAACAAAAATTAAACTAATTTTATACTAAAACTAAACAAGTGAGATAGCTCGGTGTGGTTATTCACCTATGTAGATGTGTGAATCTAGATAACAAGCGAGGAACAAATCATAGTTTCTCAGAAACTATCATTCCCCACAGCTTCCTTAGCAATATTGAAAGTGAGCTTAACTGAAATAAAATGATTCACTACTCTATTTGATATGTTGTAACTAGAACTTTGATATCTCAAACCTGGCATTTATAGAACATTGGTAAATCTAGTTGTGTGTGATTTCATCCCCTCAGTGTGATCTCCTCGTTCCTTCGTGTTCTCAAGAATCCAGAAAAGTGTGTATATGATAGTATAAACAGAAGATGGTATTCGAACAATGGTAGCTTTGGATATAGACTAAATATAATGCAAGTAGGATAGGGATAGTGCAAGTGAACAAAGCCTGACTATGTAATTCCTAGCGGGATTTATTGCAGGAATACAATGCAAATGTACCGAGAGTTTTAGAATCTATCCTTGTGATAAAACAAAACCTGTAACTTTAATGGATTATAATCTAGAAATGAAACTATTCTATGCTAGGCTAACTTGCATGGCACAACAATGAAGCAATACTAAAACAAGAAGTTCAAATGACCTCTCAAAGACCAACAATGGAGGTAAAACATGAAACTAATAGAATTCTAAGCAAGAAATTCAAAGACCGAATAAGAGAATTGAGAAGGTGAGGGGCCACTTGTTTGAAAACAAGTTGGCTATTTATAGCAAATGCATTTACCAGAAGGTAACTCCCAATTAAACTCTTTTACTATAAACAAAGGGAAAACACTCTTATTAGGG
The DNA here is from genome assembly GCA_019776745.2 of Taxus chinensis. Taxonomy (NCBI): domain Eukaryota; kingdom Viridiplantae; phylum Streptophyta; class Pinopsida; order Cupressales; family Taxaceae; genus Taxus; species Taxus chinensis. The sequence continues at coordinate 475,967,319 of CM034154.1, forward strand.
AACCAAAAACATTAATACAAGCGAAAGTGGTTAAAGAAAGTAGGTGAAATTGAATATTTACGTTTGATGCGATCATTAGAAGAATATGGAAAATGCGTATAGGACCACTGCCCTATGCAGGGTGGTGGTTATGAGACCGCCGCCCTGTCCTAGGAGGTGGTCATGAGACTGCAGCCTAGGCAGGGTGATGGTTTCATCACTAAAGACCAAAATGTAAGGAAAAAGGGGGGAAGAGGGAAAAAAAAGCATGCGGAGGCCAAACAGGGCATGCGGGATATAAATGTATACCTGGTGAGATTTTCTAGATTCCGAATAGCTTATAAGGAGACCTGTATCATCATTGGGGTATGTGTAACATCATTCTGGCAGTGCAGTACTATACAATTTCAGGTACGTACAGGTTCCCTTATTGAAACTAAAAAAAAGTACAGATATACAACTCTCAATGTTTAGACCCTGGTAGCCTGGTTCATTTTCATACTCAAAATATTATCAATCAGAAGGAATGGAAGAATAAAGAGATGGGAGAAGGAAGAAAACAACAATGATTTTGGGAAATATAGATAGTAGAGTATCTCCCTACTCACATTGAACTAAGAAAATATAGAAAAGGATTAATTACTTCACCATCGATGTGAATTTGCAGACATAAAGTTCTAAAGATTACACAAGCCAGAACAAAAAGTTTCTATTGAATGCAAAACAAATGATCCATTGAATCGAGAAAGGATAGAGAAATATGTAACAGAGGAAAAAGACAGAAAATAACTTATGTATTAAATTACTTCAGAATTTACAACCTTCCCAGAAAACCTGGATCCTTTTTCTCGTGGCCAAAACCATGTTCTTATAATAATTCGTATACATGCATACTTTTTCCCCATGAAAAGAATATCTGAAAGGAATAATGTTTGTTGCAGGTTTGCTTTTGGAAAGTGACATGAAACAAATGCACTCATGAAAACCAAAGGTTCAAAAAGTTGAATATTTCATTAGTTTGAGCATGATTATTTTAGTAGGGGGTATCTCATGATTTTCTTCTCCATGTGGTCCTGCCATTTCCACCTTTTAATCACTTTCATAGCACTCAAGTGCTTGCTAGTAAGTTTTCTCCCTTTTTATCATGTATGCCCGATAAACTCCATTTTTTGATGATTAAACTTTACATACCTTTAAACTTATCAATTTGGTTCCATAATAAGCCAAAAATGCATCTCATGGAGAAATGAAAAGGGTACAAAGAAAAAGAATTAAGAATGATCCATTTTTGCATTTTGCAGAGCTCTAGTTTATTAATGGCATAAAAAAGTAGATGAGTGTATTTGGCTATCTTTTCCCCCTTTTACCTTCAAATTTGGACCCTACATGTGGCAAGATCCAAACAACGATGGCCCTAGGGGAGAAATCTACATTTCCTGACATTTGGGAGAAAAGGCGTGATTTCTCATTTTGCTCCGCCCCCCGCATTTCTACCAAAGGCCGGATATATGGCGCCACCTGAGTGGCTGAGGAAATGCGGTTCAAATTTTCCATTTAAATTCTTTTTAACAAAAAGATCAAATTCTCAAAAACCTCCACCAGCCCACTTTGACTTTTCAACGTGAACACATGGCACACCATGATTGGAAATGGGGTCGTGGCTCAATTTGCAACATTTTAACCCTTTGGTGAAAAAGGTTCAAATTGTCAATTTCCTTTATGGGCCCACTGTTTTGATTTCATTATTCAACACGTGGTGTCACATGACTAGGTGCGGGAATGCGCTTCAGTTTTATAATTTATCTAATTTTGAGAGGAGAACCATCCATGTAATCTAGGTAAAAAGAGTTCTCACCATTAAAATTTCTAATTTTAAAAGGACCAAGCCAAAGGGAATCAAATTTACCATGGCTGCCTCGAGGTTCATGCCTTTTGTCCCAAAGAAGAACATTGTCTCCCACTTTAAAAGTTCTGGGTTTATCCTTTTTGTCAAACATAGATTTAACCTTGAGTTGATGAGCTAATATCCTATCAACCACTTGCAATTTGTCTTCATTCAACTTTTGGAGGTACATAATTATTTTTTCCAATGAATTGGTAAAGTTGGCATCCTCAATGGCCTTCATCAAATGGAAGGATGGTAGTTCCAATGTCACTGGTAGCTGAGATTCAACTCCATATACCACTTGGAAAGGAGACATTCCAATGGCTTTCTTATGTGTAATCCTATCTTCCCATAAAGTATCATATAGTTTCGTATGCCAATTCCTCTGAGAGTCACTAATAAGCTTCCTAACAATGGTGACCAAGTTATTGTTAGTTGATTCTGTTTTCCCATTCCCTTGGGGATAGTGATCTTAAGAGTGGGCAAGGAAATGCCATAGCCATAGTAGGAATCCATCATCTCAGCAGAAGAAAAATTAGAAGCATTGTCAGTGAAAATCTTGTTTGGTATCCCAAACCTTATTAAGATGTGCTCCTTGATAAAGTTGCATACTACTTTAGAAGTAGTAATTTTAACTGGAATGGCTTCCACCCACTTGGTGAAATAATCAATGGCAGTCAAAACATGAGTATACCCTGCACTTGAAGGTGGATTGAGTGTCCCAATGAAGTCCAAACCCCATTGTTGAAAAGGTTACTCAATCACCACTGGTTTGAGAGGTAAAGCATCTAATTTGGGTCTTCCAACAAAGGTTTGACATGCTTCACACTTGCCTACCCACTTTGATGCATCTTTGAACAAGGTAGGCCAATAACATCCATCACAGAGGATTTTGTGGGCCGTGATAGTAGAAGAGAAATGAACTCCATAGGCCTGGTCATGAAAGGCTGAGAATAATTTCTTTTGTTGCTCTTTGTCAACACATTTCAAAAACCTTCCATCTATGCCTCGTTTGAATAATGCATTTTCCCACAACACATATTACGTAGACATTAATTTGATGGCTCTCTTATCTTTGGCACTCAAATGGGATGAAAATTCTCCATAAGTAAGAAAGTGTGCAATGCCAACATACCATTCGTCAATTGAGCTGAGGAATAGAACAACAGGGATATCAACTTCCTCCTTGGACAATTTGGCATCAACTCCTTTGGAAATGAGTTCACATAAGACCTTTCCTCAAACTAGCTTGGTGGGTTTGATGTCAAGATCATACTCCTAAACTTTGGCTACCCAATTGCCTCTCTTGGTTCCAAATTCTTGTTGTGTAAGAATGGATTTAATAGTTGTATAAAGCACGAGCACAATAGACTGAGAGTTGAGGATGTAAAAATGAAAATGCTTCATAGCTTTTACCACTGCAAAAGCACGTCTCTCCATCATGGCGTACTTCAACTCATGGGATTTCAAAATATAACTCATGAATGCTATGGGGAGTTCATGAACTTCAGCATTCTCTTGGGTTAACACAACAGCTAGAGTACTTTCAGTAGCATAGCAATAGATAATGAAGTCTTTGCTATAATCAGGGCGTGCCAAGATTGGATTCTTTTCTATAGCTCTCTTGATGTATTAAAATGCAACCTTTCCTTCAGAGGACCAACCAAAAGTCTACTTCCCTTTCATCATGTGAGCTATGTTCAAACTAAGTTCATCAAAATCAGGTATGAATCTTCTTGTAGACACCTATAATTATGCCCGAGAAATTTAAATACTTAAATTGCGCTAATTATCTCCTTTCCCGCAAATTGATGACATATTGTCAATGGTGCTCATCTTCTCTTCCATTGTCAATAATTGATTACATTACGCTAATTAATTAAGTCACCTATCCAACACATACCCTAATTAACGACCCTTCATTAATTAACACCTTCTATCTAGTCTAATTAATTATTATTAATTAATTAGCCTCCATTCTCATTAAATCAATAAATCACTATTTAATTGGTTTTATTCCCTCCTAATGGTCCAAATCACACTAATATCCATCTAAAAGCTTATAAAGCTTACACATGTATTAATTAAACATCTTGATTAATTAATACACCCCCCTTTATCCACATGAGCCACTTGAAGACAAACTAAACCCTTCTAAAGTTAACTCAACCCCATCTAAACCCCCCTTATCCATAAATAACTCTACATCTCCATTAGTACCACATTCATGAGGATGTGTTGAATCCTCCATTCTTTGGGCTATATAAACAACCCTCCCTCTACTTCTACACTTACACCTGAATCTATCAAGAGACAAAAGTAAGCAGATAGTTTCATACTAATAGCCTTTTGTCATTCTTGAGCCCTCCATCCTCCATTCTTGAAGATCTAAGCCTCACACCCAAGCATTCATTGAAGGATCAAAGCAAGCAATATAATTTGATTTCCATTTGGACTATTTAGGTCCATTTTAAATGTTTAATTAGGCAATTAAGGGGAATAGAGTTCATCAATTTACATTTTGTTTTGATTATATTCAAAGTTATTAATGTTAAGGGTAGGAATTTCTCATTTCTTCATCATGATGGTGTAATTTCTCATTTTTAGCTAGGTTAGGAAGCTATTTTTAGGTGGTAGTTTCCTTGCTCTAAATTTGGTTAAATTTATAGAAATAGTTGCACACATTTGGCACGCCTGGTGGGACCCTTAGTCCCATGGCATTTTAGTTTAAGTTTCATTATTTTGGATAACTTTTGATATGCACATGTAGTAATTAATGTCCATTTTTTAGAATTTTTACTCATTTGATATGTGTAACTTCATGATCATAGCCATAATTTTAATGGGTTATTGCCATTCTTAAGCTATCTTGTCAAAATTTTGAGATATTGTGAAGTTTCTTGTGTTTTTGCCGTACTTTTGTTGCAGGTCTGGCACAGGCACAATTTTAGGGGTGTAAGCATGATTTTGGGGGCAAAGGCATGGTTTTTGGGGTGCAAACGTCTCTCTGGTGGCACAGACGCACCGTTAAAACCTGTCACTTTGTCTACCAACACCTAGCACATGCGCACTAACCCTAGCACACACAGCCTAGCCAACGCGTAGGTATACTAACCCAGGTGCATACATCATTTCATACTGTACCCTCACTACATTCTGAAACCTATCAGATCAGTGCACACGCCCTTACTAGGGCACACATGTTGTTTTAGTGGCGCAGGCACATTTTTTTGGTAATACGGTTGTTCTATCTATTTTTCTCATAGTAGCGCATATGTTGTTTTTGTGGCGCACATGTCTCTCTGGTGGCGTAGGCACTTAGTAAATCTAACAATTCCATAGAGTGGCGCAGGCACTGTTTTAGTGGCGTAGGCACTATTTTCGTGGCGCACACATCTCTCAGGTGGCCCAAGTACACGAGCCGAAAAAAAATTTAAGTGGCGCATACGCCCTAACCGACATGCAGGCACTGAAAAAGGGGCACAAGTGTCCTTTTTTCATTTTTTGAAATTAAAGTGTTGATGTGCTAACATTCTTGTAGGTTTATCTAATCATATATTTGTTTTTGTAGGTTGTTTTTACATGTTTGTATTTGATTAGGTAATATTTTAGATTTTTTACTTATAGAAAAAAAGGATCGCGTATGCTCTTACCTCGCGTCCCTTGGGGAGATCTTGGGAATTAGAAATGATTCTTATGTCCTTTTAATGCTTTGAGATTGCTAAGAGTATTTTAGTTAGAATTGGTTAGTTTGGCATAGTTGAATTAAAGTGTTTTTCCATTTGTTATCTTTTGGGATTTGTGAAGACATCTCTTCTCTTGTGTCCTTGGATGATCTAGAGAATTAGAAATGATGCCTTATCTTTTGATGGAAAACTACTAAAAATCGTCATACAGGACCAAAACACCATCGCTTTTCAAAGAATGGAGGAATTGAAACAAAAGTCAGAAAACTACTAATACAGTTGTTATACAGGTTGCCAAATGGTGTTCGAACAAACCACATCTAATTAAAAAAGATAAAATTAACAACATATTCAAAACACTGTATTACAGGTTTTGGAAAAGGGTACGTCCCTCTCCACTCAACTGGAACATAATCCCTTTGGCATAATGCCTTAAGCTACAACAATGGGGGTGGTTCCAGGAACCCCAAAGTAGTCCACGCAAGAGGGAACCTTGTGGATGAAACGGGAAGTGCTCCGCACTACCTATCTGACTAGTAAATCCTTTGTGAGATAGAGTTATAAGTTGTCCCTACGTGACCCTTTTAAGTACACATTTGGATGCATTTATTACCCATTTTTCTTGAAGGGGGAAAAGTTGAGATACTCCCAAGATATTCAGGACTATTTGGGTAAATCGTCCCACTCGTGGATAATCTTTGTAGCACCTAAGAAGAGAGAACCACCTAGGAAGATATACTTTGGCCAGGAGCCCACTTTGACCATTCTAAAATAGTGTTGAGTTGTGAACCATATTTTCATTGTGAAACATGGGACATGCTACTTTCGCTTAGTTTTTACTTGCCTCAGGGTGAGGTGAAACTCTGCTGAAGTGAAGCCAACATTTTTCATCTTTTTGTTGATTTACTTCCTTCACATTATTTTGAAACTTTGTTGATCAGAAGAAGGGTGACTACCTTTGTGTTTCTAATCGACTGTTTCTCTCACTTTTATGTCCATTTACACCCATCTATGTTTGCGGCTAGGTTAGTTAAACGTCTAAAGTGTGCGGAGGAATTTTCACGTCATTGGTAGCCATTGTGATCTTGATACCCATGTCAAGATCGTCATCGTAGTTAGGCGTGGTTCATCACCATGGAATTCCTTAGAAGAGTTAGCTTGTTTGTATTGTATCACTACAATTTTGATATTTACGTCTTGTTTCTTGTAAACTCGACATAAATATCTATATTGTAAGGTTATGCCACATACATTTTAACTATTCCTAGCTATACTTTGATCTTTTTGGTTCAGTTCTATTATTACCTTGATTTTGAAGAGTGCTAGGTGTTACCATTTGTGCGTGTTATATCACTAACGCCTCAATATCAATACTTCAGTTTATCACAAAGTGGGTTAACATATCTTGGTGATATTGTTGTGTCATTCGTGAATTGTAATTGGCACATTTTAAGATATAGGTCTTAATCGAGTTTGAGCTTGCTCATCGTATATCTTGATTAGGAGGTCACATTGACTCCTTGTATTTACTTATGTTTTGTTCATTCCCTTAAACTTGGCATAAGTGAAAACACCTTGTTAGTCATCTTGTGATGCGAAACTAATTTTTGAAACGTAGTCTAGGAGGTACTTCATTTAAACAGGTTTTGATACCAAATGCTTGTGTCATTGGTGATTTATTACTCTATCACATTGGTATTATCACATTGTTGATTTATTCATACTCTTAGAAAATACATTTTGCATTTCACTTAGGGGTGGTTACTAAGCGTTGAACAAATTTACAACTTACCCTAGCAAAAATATCATGAAAAAATGGCTCCTAAAACACATCTAGGATTAAAGAAACAGACATACAAGGAACAACAAATGCAAGCTTGGGAGACCTCTGACAAAAAAGGGTCAAACCCCTTCATTGGACATGACCTAGGACCACTATTTTATGCAAAAAAGGAAACAGAAGAAATGGTTGATCATAGTGGAAATGAATTAGAATCACCACATGCAGACTTTGATTTCAACCCCATGCTACTAGAAAAAATTATTCTCAGAAACAAAGATAGGGTGTTGGCATGGGTCATAGAACTAGGGGCCAAATTTCCCATCAAAAATGAAACAATACTACCTCTGAATAACGATACCAAGGAAGAATGTCCCTTTATCAATATGGAAGATATTTTAACACACAGAAAAGCTTCTACCTCTTATGTAGAAAATGACAAAGTGGTCAGGCATAGAATTCCCTTTATCAAAGAGTCACGAAGAAACAAGATAGAACATGAGATAGGTGAAGAACCTCCACAATACGAGGAGGAACCTTTAGAAGAAGAAGCTACAAACCAATCCACAATCAAAAAAAATATCATTAACCTAAGCCAAAAAATAGATTTTCTTACTTCCCATGTATAGAAATATGCCAACAAGAACGTTCAAAAGTTAAGGCCTAAGGTTAAGATCAATGAACTCCATCAAGAAAAACAAGGAGAAGAAGACACAGGGTATCCTCGTGTTTACATCCCTGCTTCTCCCACTAAAGAACAATTGCTCACACAAGAAGTGCAGTCTATGAAAGTGATGCTTGCGAGCTTAAAAGAGAGCAATATAGGGAGCATCAGGAAATATCAATACGAAGAATAATGCCCCTATCCTTTTGAGAAGATAATGGCCCTTCAACCCTTTCCAAATAAATTTGATATGCCAAAGTTCAAAAAATATAAAGGGAAAGGAGATCCACGGGATTATGTTAAATATTTTTACATGGCATGTCAAGAGGTGTCTTATAGTGACAATTACCTCATCAGAAATTTTCCCAAGAGTCTCGGAGGTCAAGCCTTGGAATGGTTTACATGTTTACCACGAGGATCAATTTTCACTTGGCTAGAATTGGTAGAAATATTTGTGTGTCACTTCTCGTATAACATAGAAAGTGATGTCACAATGGAAGACTTATGTAGCACCAAATAATTCCCTAATGATACTTTCTCCAGCTTCCTCCAATGATGGAGAGGGATAGCTAGTTGCTTCACTTGTGCTTTCCCTAAAAAGTAGCTGGTTAGTATTTTCATTCCCAATCTCAACCCAGATATAGCTTTCCACCTCCAAATGCATTGTGTTTGTACTTTTAAGGAGGTTATCAAGAAAGGGATTCAGATATAAAAATATCTCATTGCCAAAGGCACCCTCAAAACCCAGTCTAGAGACAACAAAAGTGTCAAACCCATGGAAAAGCTGAAGATCTTTAACAAAACAAAAATGTGGTGGGAGATGAAATCATCAATTTGAAACATGTACAAATGATCCAAACTAGTCAACGTTTTAGACTAACCAAGGGCCCAATTCAACCACCACCCAAGTGAAGAACATTCACATCTCTCAATGAACCTTTTTTAGTTATACTAAAACAATTGGATGCGGCCCACATGATGACCTATCCTACAACGTAAATGTTTGACGACAACGATCCGAAACCTTCATGGTATAAAGAGCATGAATATTGCGAAATGCATCGTGTCAAAGGACATAAGACATACAAATGTCTATAGCTTAACCATTATATTCAAGACCTCATTGATAATGGGGAGATAGAGGTGGATAACCATGGAAAAACACAAACACCTAACGATAAAATGGGGATATATAAAGAACCATTCCCCAAGCATGATGAGTTGGAAAAGTCAAAGCTGAATCGGGGAAAGTCATCCCAAACTTATAAAGCCATGGATTACATGTACACCAAATGAGATAAAAATCATTATGATTCACTTATCAGATGTATTCGATCTCTTGCTAACCTTGTCAATACCATCCAGATCAAGGAAAAGGACTACGTTGTGGTAACAAGGCATGCCTACCTCATGATTCCAGAACCTTCTCCATCAACCCCGCAAACTGGTAAATATAACCTTTTAGAACAACTTGAAAGGATGTTTGCTAAGATTTTGATCTTAGATATTCTCAAGATATCCAATGTACATAAAGACATTCTGTATCAAACTCTTCATGGGTCAGGAGTGCGTTTAGAAGTTGATCATGGACACCTTCAAGCCGCAGTGGAAAACATTGCACCAAGTGAACATCTCACTTTCAACCATAGCGAAATCCCTACTGAGAACCCAACACATAATCTTCCCTTATACATTGAGGTAGTTGTCACCCGCAAGAAAATCAAACGGGTGCTTGTGGATAACAGATCTGGGTTGAACATCTACATGCTTAAGTTGGTCAAATAGTTGGGACATACAGAGGAAGATCTTGAGTCCCATATTATCACTATCACCACATACGAAAATGTGGAAAGAGAGTCAATAGGCACCATCACACTGCCCATGGAGGTGGGCCCCACTTTCCATTAGATGAAGTTTCATGTCCTAGTCTTGGAACTTCCATATAACATGCTTCTAGGCCGACCATGGATTCATGCCATGCAGGCCATGCCATCAACATTTCATCAATGCATTAAGTTGAAGCATGAGGGACATACAATTACAATACAAGGAGATTCTGAGCCCTTTGATCATTGTAGAGCTCTCAATAGATTTGCACGAAAGGGTACATATGCATGTCCCTCCATAGATATAGTTGTCCCTCTCCAGTTTAAGGCCATAGAATCCTGGGTGGATTCAGAGTCTCTTAGTTATTGAACTCATGGAGCATCTACTTCAACATCTCCATTTGATTCATGGGAGATGAAAATCCTTGAATATGGATGTGGGGAGTACAATGTACAACAAGCACTCTTGATTTCTGACCTCTCACTATTTCCCAAGACTAGAGGTCGACCCAATTACCACTTCAGAAGAACTAGAGAGGAACACACTATTGGGTCGTTCTTACCTGGAGGATTGTTAGATGAGGAGAAATTGCTTGATCCACCTATAACTTGGGTCCATGAGGATACTAATCCATCCTGTTATTGAACCCTGGAATATGAAAAATCTAGTAGAATGATGTACTCCATGGGCTACAAAGGCCTAGGATGTGGGAGGAATGAATAAGAAAAAAGAGAACCAATCCCTCTTCCACATTTCAAAATAGAAAGATACGATATTGGGATCCACCCTTATGGAGCATAGCCTAATGATCAAGACACTACTTGTTCTGAGCACGAGGATAGCTTTGACTATTTAGACAATGATACGGACTCCCATTGTAGCCAATATGAGGATCTAGCCTCCATGAACCTTTTCATGAACAATGTTTTCCTAACCATAACCCCCATGGAACTAACCATTGACCTTGTCTACCCTTCCCTTGTTGAATGGGACCAACAACATCACATGCCACTAGATTTATTTGAGAACGACAAGGATATCACAAAATTCATGGGCATAAGGGATACAATTCCCATTGGAGATCACAAGAAAGGTTTCTTTATCAACTTAGAAACCTGTGCCTACTTCAGCGAGGAGGCTGAACTTCATGGTCAGCAAAATTTAAAGAAAAGTGAGGGAAAAATTTCTAAAGAAAATCCTTGGAAAAAATCAAAGTCCAAGTTGCATAGTGAAAACCTCTTTGACACACTGGATGACAAACAAATAAGAAAATAAAGGGACAAACAAAGTGACCACGCCAAGGATGAAAATCTCGTGGAGACATCCTTGGATGAAGATCTCAACCTTCCTCCTGATCCTATGCGTATGGAGGACTTATAAAAATTGCTAGTAGAAGAAACCATTGATGTCAATATTGGTATAGAAGAAGATCCCAAGATAGTAAAATTGGGAGCATCAATCTCAGCTAGAGAACAAAAGACGTTCACTATGTTGATACGAGAGTTTATTGATGTGTTTGCATGGTCTTACAAAGACATTCTTGTCTTAGATCCGAATTTGGTTGTGTACGCAAACGCCAAGCCTATTAAATAGAAGGTATGAAATAGGAACCCAAGAGTGGCCTTGTTGGTTAAAGAAGAGTTAGAAAGATTGCTTGCAACAGGATTCATTAGATCAATTGATTATTCTGAATGGATATCAAACATTGTTCATGTCCAGAAAAAACCTATTGGTATCCGAATCTGCATGGATTTTAGGGACATCAATAGGGATTTCCCTAAAGATGATTTTCCTCTACCCAACATTGACGTGATTGTTGACTCAACAGAAGGGTACGAAATTCTATCACTCATGGATGGATTTTTGGGATATAATCAAATCAAGATCACTGAAGAAGACCAACACAAAACAACTTTTACAAATCCTTGGGGCACCTTCTGTTATCAAGTGATGCCATTTGGCCTTAAGAATATAGGAGCTACCTATCAGCAGCCCATGATAGTAATTTTTCATGATATGATTCATGATATCATGGAAGACTACATATATGACATCCTAGGAAATTCCAAAACAAGAGAGGATCATCCTGTCATTTTGCGGTGTATCTTTGAACACTTGCATGAATTAAAAGTCAGGCTGAATCCAAAGAAATGTGACTTCGGTGTCCTATCCGGGAAGCTATTTGGCTTCATTATTTCAAGATGAGGTATTGAGGTAGACCCTGCTAAAGTGTCTGCTATTACTGAAATGACTCCACTTTAGAATATCAAGCAACTATGTAGCTTACTAAGGAAAATTCAAGCCATTCGCCGCTTCATCTCCCAACTTGGAGATAAATGTCACTCATTCACCCATTTTCTTAAAAAGGACGTCACTTTCATCTGGGGACCCAAGCAACAACAAGCCTTTTTTTTTCTTAAACAATACCTAGCTAATCCACCTGTCCTCATGCCTCCCACTCCAGGAGAACCACTCTTGCTTTATATTTCCACTACACAATTTTCTATTGGTGTGCTACTCACCCAATACAACCATAGCCATAAGGAGAAAGTGGTCTACTATTTGAGTCACACCCTCATTTCCTATGAGCTCAATTACCCTCAAATTGAAAAGGCTTGCTTGGCCATTGTTTTTACTTTTCAAAAACTTTGCCATTACCTATTGAATACTAAGACCAAGCTCATATCCAAGGTTGACCCACTCAAGTATTTATCATCGAAACCCACCCTCATAGGTAGAATGGCTAATTGGATCATTCTACTCAGTGAGTTTGACATAGAATTTTTCCATCAAAAATTGGTTAAAGGACAGGTACTTACAGACCAGCTAGCGAAAGAACCTTTGCAAAGCACAGAACCTTTGAATATGGATCTTCCAGATGCCTCTTTTCTCTACATTGAAGAATCTATCATATGGAAGATACATTTTAATGGATCCTTTACATTTCACAGTTCAGGTGCAGGAGTGGTCCTTATTACTCCTTCTGGTGATCCTATACCATAGGATTTTCACCTGGGCTTCCCTTGCACAAACAAAATTACAGAATATGAAGCACTTATTATAGGAATGAAGCTAGCCATCAAGTGGAATGTTCATCATGTCAAGGTTGTAGGTGATTCAAAATTAATTGTCAAACAGGTTAATGGTGAATACAAGGTTAAGGATGACAAGCTCATACCTTACAAAAAGTTAGTGGAAACTCTAAAGGAGTATTTTATGCGCATCACTTTTGATAAAATCCCAAGAGCGCAGAACAAATTGGTAGATTCCATGGCAACAGTGGGGTCTATGCTTCGTATTCCACCAGAGAATAATGATATGCCATTCTTCGTAGAAAATCTACGCCAGCCCACGTATGACATGCCATAATCTTGCCTGGCTTATGAGGTTGTTGGTCCCAATTCCCCATGGTACGAACCCATCTTCACCTATCTTAAGGACAATACATTCCCACCTAATATTTCCCATTCTGAAAAGCAAATCCTGATCCACTAGATAGCCTGGGTCACCCTGTTAGGAGGTACACTTTATTTTTGTGGCTACGATGAGAATCTATTACATTGTCTAGATGTGACAGAGTCAGTCTAGGAAATTAAAGAAGTGCATGAAGGGGTGTGTGAAGAACATATAAACAAAATGGTCTTGGATAAGAAATCGTTGAGAGTAGGCTACTATTTTCCTACCATGGAAACTGATTTTTGTAATTATGTTAGAAAATGTGTGCTTTACCAAAAGTATGGAAATTTCATCCATGCTCCATCATAACCATTATAACCTATCACTACCCCATGGCCATTCTCCAAGTGGGGACTTGATTTAATAGGGAAACTTACTCCTACCTCATCTGATGGTCATACACATATCATCACAACTATAGAATACTTTACAAAATGGGTAGAGGCTATCCCTCTAACCTATGTCACAGGAGCCCAGATTTCTAAATTTATCATGAATCACATTATTTGTCGATATGGTATTCTTGTAGCCATTGTTAAAAATAATGGGAAGTCATCTAAGAACAAAATTGTGAAAGGCCTTTGCCAATGGTTCCAAATTCAGTTAAAATGGTCCACGCCATATTACCCTTAGGGTAATGGACAAGCTGAGGAAACAAAGAAAACTTTGGTGAGGATAATGGAGAAGATGGTCAGCAAAATAAGTCGAAACTGGCACCTACAAATCCATCCAGCCCTCAGGGCTTACCAAACATCCATTTGCACTCTTACGGGTATGACTTTCCCTAGTGTTCAGGACAAAATCTATCATTCCTTTAGAGATCAAACTTCCATCTCTGAGAATTTCTCTTCGGGACTATCTAGACAAGGATGAGGATTATCGAGTGGCAAGACTGGCTGAATTAGAGCTACTGGATGAGAGGTGCATTCGTGCTCTTAATCACCTGAAAGTGTATCAACACAGAGTCTCCAGAAACTACAATAAAAGAATCATCCCTCATCAATTTGATGTTGGTGATTTATTCATGAAGGAGAACCAGTTCAACACTAGAGCAGAGAGAGAGAAGAAAGGGAAGTTCAAACCACATTGGTTGGGACCCTATGTTATAGTTTCCAAGTACCACACAGGGGCATACAAATTGGCTCACCCCAATGGTGATGAGCTCCGAGAACCCATGAACGCCATGCATCTTAAGCAGTTCTATGCTTAAACATGGCACAGAAAAGTCAAAATCAATCAAAAATACAAAAAAATCAAAAATCAGAAAAAGAAAAAGAGAAAACATGTCATCCATTAGTGAAAACCACACAATTTTGGCACTTTGGACAAGTCCTTGGGTGAAAACCGGTTTCTGGTGCCTCGGGAGGATTCATTGTTCACAAGCATTCTGTGTCAAGAGGGTAGTTGTGTTTGGCCTGGACCTGGTTCTGCCTTCAAGTTTTCCTATGTGCCCCATCCTGTCAGGCCTTGATCCGACTTTTCCTTCTTCTATTCATCTGTGAGGGGTATGGTCTTTCGCTATTTCCCCTCTTACACTGGGGGAAACTCAACGACTTCATATTCTTGTTCATAAGCACGTGGCTTCTACCCTTGTATATTCCCCATCTAATGCTAGGGGCATCCACACTTTCTTGGTTACCTGCACATAGCTCTTGAAAACTGTTAGAAAACATCAAAAACAATAGAAAATTGTTTCACAAAACCTAAAGAATAGAAAATTGTGTCACAAAAACCTAAACAATAGAAAATTGTTTCACAAAATACAAAAAAATAGAAAATTATTTCCCAAAACACAAAAACAATAGAAACTTTTTGCATGAATATAAATCTTACAAAAACATTTACTTATAGTTACTTGCATTCTCTGGTTTCTTTCTTTACTTGTTGCTTGTATAGTTGTTTTGTATTCTTGTTTTTTTTATTGCTTGGGCATACTTTGTTAGGATTCATCTTTTCTTACTTAGATTATATTTATTTTTTCTTGTGCATATTGTGCTATGTTTTTGCATGCTAGTGAATCTTGGGAAATCATGATGTAATGTGTTAATTCATTATGTTCTTTCTTAAAGCATTTGATTATGTTTGTTGCATGTTAATAATGCATGGTGAATCATGGTGTATTGTATTATTTCCTTGTGTTCATTATTAGAATTTGGTTGTGTTACTTGCATGAGCTCTATTTTTTATCATTCATATCACATTTTCATCACATCTAACATCATCTATACATCATATATAAACAAAATGCTAAGTTTTACATCATGCATGTATGCTAAGCTAATCATCACATATTGTATCATCAATGGGGGCAAGAGGGGTTACGCGTGATGAAAAATCTATCCCCCCTGCACCAATATCATCATATCATCCCATCCATATACATCAAAATAACATGTGAGAAATGCATTTCATATCATCTAAGGATCTATCATCTGAAATCCACAGCGCATGTATACATCAAAACATTGAAATCAGATACTACAAAATACAAAATCAGATAACATCACAACGCATCCATAAGTGCTGAATCAAAACACGCATCATGTAATGTGAATCAATGTATGCCCACTCGTGTCACAATGCATCTATAAGTGCTGAATAAAAAAAACAACATACAATGAGAATAAACATAGAGTAATTTATGAAAAGGGTATTTCACATCATAAAATTATCCCACTCGTGTCACATGCATCAAGACACAAAAACAATACAGTACATCATCTCATAAACATGTACATCTGAGACAAAACAAAGTAATCCTCATATATATACATGTGTGTCAATATACATCTGTATCAATCAAAACTGGAAACAAATCAGTGCTTTGTATCTAAAATGCCTTCAGCTGAGGTGTACAAAGATGCTACATCAAAAATGTCTGTACACATATACATAATGTCCAAATTGGTACTCAATATAATACATCATCAATGCACGATGCCATAAAAAGGGGCATGTATCTAAAAGAATCAAGCCTTCATCATGAGGTATCATCAAAATACATGTATAATAAAACTGTACATCAAAATCGGCCTTCATAAGAGGCATACATATAAATAATATGTACAATAAAACTGTAGATCTCAACTGTAGCTCTCGCCCTCACCAGGTCTCCTAGATATGTCCTATGGATGATGAAACACTGGAGATTAGGTTGGTGCTGGTCTGGCTGGATGCTCTAGTGGGGGATGTCTCACTAATCTGGTAGAATTCCCTGATATCCGTGATCAAGAGCATGATGCACTCAACCCTGACAACTATGACAGTGCTACACGCTGCTCTGACAGAACCAATATGTAATAAGTAGTCCTATAGAATAAGGCCTCACCACCAAGCCTGGTGGCATCACATATTAGGTTCGCATCCCCAGAGGTGAATGTTTCTTGAAGGGAAATATCTCACTCACCTATCACTTGACCCACGTCTACCTCAGCCTGTTTAGAAGTAGCAGCCTCTCAGTCTCTCTTTGTAGTCATGGCCTACAGCTTGACACGGGCCTGTTCCCTCTGTGCTAATAGTGCCTGTGATCAAGCATATACATGGTCTCTCTGTGCAACCACCATCCACACCTGTGACTGGGACTGATGAAGGAGGCTCAATATCTGAGCCCCCTATGCCACTGTATCTCGGATCTGGCTCCACCATGCTACTCTGTCATCTCTTGGGCCATCCTGGGCTCGAGATTGATCCTACTCTGAAAGTAATGTCATAATGTGAGCTTGGGCCTCATCATGCTTTGCTACGGCCGTCATGCACCAGCCTCGAGCCTCTTCTCTCTCCACTCTGGCCACGTCTCTCTCGGCTATGAGCTACTGTAACTGCACCTGTACTATGGCTATCTATGCCACTAGCTAGGAGGCTGTGTGTGCCTCAGGGATTGGTCCCTAAGGTGCTCTAGAAGACTATCCTTGCTTAAAAAACCTTTCCCCTAGGTGGTTGCACTGATGATTGCACTGGGCCTTGCAGCCTTGGTCCCTGTGCCTATGAGGCACCCTGTCCATCATGTGGGATACCATCAAAGGGATCCTCTGGGTCTAGCCCCTATGCTACTACCCTTGCCCTGTGCTTTGCCCCATGCCATATCTCTACAGGTGGGTGAATGCCTACTACCCAAGCCTCCTCTATAATGGTGATATGTTGGGGTAATACTGTGGCATACCAAGCTGCATAGTCAGCTGTGGTCCTGGGATCTCTCACCTGTCGTAATGGGTCCCATACATGTGGGACCACCTATGTAAAACTCTCCCTAGCTTAGGCTACTAGTATACAAGGCCCCATGGTCTACCTCTCTGAATCCTGTGAGCATGCCAGATATCTGGCTCAGGGACCCCCTGTACCATGCCAAGCTGCCGCTGGCACCTATCCACTCGATATAGCTCCATGGTGTAACTACGACTGTTAATAAGAAAGTACTCCACTAGGCACACTCTGAGCTCTATGGCATCCTCTGGCCACTGGAACTACCTATATAGATTCCAAATGATGTCTATCTCAACCAGCTCATTAAAATCCTACCTATATCTGAATAGGCTACTAAGATGGCCATGTACATCTCCACTAGCTGCTACCCAGGCCATGTATGATGGCTCCTCAAGATCTCAGACATGAAAAGGGCCCACGGGGTGTCTGATCGTGATATGATCCCATAACCATATCTGTAATAGGGAGGTTGGACCTACGGTCTTCTAACCCTGGTATGTGATCAAGTACAAATCCTAGTACAAGTGGGCTAGTATACACTGCCCCCAGTAATATTTCTCACCGTTGTAGATACCATGAACCAATGATAGTAAACCTCTTGGGAATGAAGTCCTTGTCTTATTAGTGAGTAAAAACCCACTGATAAGAGCCATGATGTAGAGAGGCCCTTGATGCAAGGTGGGTCAGAGATGCACTCATGCAATGCTATAGTCATCTCGTCGTGCGGGATATCGTTAACACTAAATAGGGCAGTGCAAGCTGCTCTAATCAGCCCTGCATCTGAGCTATACTTGATCAAAGTTCCCATCAACAGCACGTAGAGAATCTGTCATACATCCTTAATGGTCACCGTCATCTCTCCTATGGGCAGTCTAAAACATTGACTCTCGCTATGCCATTTCTCAGCTAGCGCAGTGAAAAGGCCATGATCCAATACAATAGAGGGCATCCAAGCCATGGGGCCTAGTCCCACCACCTCAAGTAATATCACCATGGCTTGTCAGTCACATTGGCATATACTACCCTCTAACTCTGCAATCCGGGTATGTCTCTCCCGCATCTACAAAACTAGTAGTCGTCTTTGTAAAATAACATGCCACTCATTAGTTCCTTGCATTTCTTCTAAAAACTATCTCATCTTTTAGGGTTAACCCAAAAATCCTAAAAATTCTTCTACGTGTCATGTTTTTGACAATTTCTTATCTTTTTTCCACCTGTCTAGGGCACTTGTGCACCCTTTTGGGCATGTGCACCACATTTCTGGCACATGCGCTTGTGTATCTTCTAGCATGTGCACTCTCTTTCAGGTGCATGCATGCTCTTTTTGGCGTGTGCACCACACATTGGGTGCCTGCGCTTGTGCACGTATGCCCATGTGTGTGTGCTTACCCTATTGGTGCTTGCACCCCACTTTTCACGTGTGTGCCCCGTTTCCCACATGTGCACATGTGCTTGTGTGTTTGTGTGCATGGGTGTGTGCAGTCTATGCCAGCGCATGTGCGCGTATCCATTTTTGGTGCATGCCCCCCCAAAAATCTAATTGCTTGCCTCATCTATACTTTGGGGAAATTTCATTACCTGGTGCTGTTTCATTACACACAAATGCTTTTCATGGACCCCATGTCCATTTTCATTTCACAACCATTCACAAAGCTAACTACTTGCCTCGTCTATACTCTAGGGCACTTTTGTTGCCTGGAGGTGTTTCATCGTGTACAAATGCTTTTCATGGACCCCATGTCCATTGTCATTTCCCCTTGCATGTATCCTTGCTCGGGGCATCATTTTTAACCCTTGTCGTCAATCAAGAACTTGTGGATCTCTTCAACACTAATAACAAAACATTTGTACAACTGTCTTGAGCATTGTTGGGTTGGATATGTGTGTTCGTACTTGTTTTCCCTGTTAAATGAGATTTTTTCCTTCTCATATTGCATTGCATTATTGTATGTTGTGTGGAGTTGGTATTTTTCAGAAATGGACAATTGTTCGTAGTATGAATTTTCATGTCATTCTATCTTTGTCGTATGCTTATATTTTTCATAAGGACCGATGATATAGTTCCTATGGCAATATGATGACATAAAAACTATTCCAATAAACAGTGGCTAAAGGCTAAGCGCTTCTCTCCCTTCCTCTATATTTCTTCTACATCACTTCCCTTTCACCCTTACTTTTCTCTCTCATCAGGGAATCCTACCCTTTCCCATTTTCCAATCTACCTCTCACATTTTTCGATCGTCGATCGACTTCTTTCATCACCCCATCGACACTTGATGGGGAATCTCTCCCTCTTACTAATTTTTCTTCTATCCCTTCAAAATTTTCTTTCGTCTACTATCTTTGAAGTGGCATCACTTATGCCACCCCAAAGAGGGGAAAATGTAGACACCTATAATTACGCCCGAGCAATTTAAATACTTAAATTACACTAATTATCCCCTTTCCCACAAATTGATGACATATAGTCAATGGCACTCATCTTCTCTTCCATTGTTGTTAATTGATTACATTACACTAATTAATTAAGTCACCTATCCAACACATACCCTAATTAATGACCCTTCGTTAATTAACACCTTCTATCTAGTCTAATTAATTATTATTAATTAATTAGCCTCCATTCTCATTAAATCAATAAATCACTATTTAATTGGTTTTATTCCTTCCTAATGGTCCAAATCACACTAATATCCATCTAAAAGCTTATAAAGCTTGCACATGTATTAATTATACAACTATGCATTTTCCCTTGAGACTACCAAAGGTCAGTTCCATTGCCCTCTGAAAGGTGGCACCAGCATTGATGAGGCCAAAAGGCATTCTACTATAAGAAAAGGTTCCCCCAGGAGTGGTAAAGGAAGTCTTATGTTGATCAGAAACACTTACCTCTACTTGATTATATCCTAAAAATCCATCAAGCATGGACAATATTTCTGAACTTGTAACAACCTGCAACACTTGATTTGTTATAGGGAGAGGATAGTTATCCTTCAAAGAGGCTTGATTCAAATTCCTAAAATAAAAACAAATCTAGATCTCACCATTCTTCTTCCTAACATGCACAATATTAGCAATCCATGTTGAATGGTGAATGGGGAAATTGATCTTAGCCTTTAATAACTTTTGGATCTCTTGAAAGATTGTATCATCAATTTTAGGGTTATACTGCCTATGCTTTTTCCGAAAGGGCTTGATCCCAAGTTTTATAGGAATGAAATGTTGCATCTCTTTTGGCTGAAAAGCCTTGAGATCATCATAAGAATAGGCAAGAACATTAGCATACCTTTTCAAAAGATTCACTACTTTCTCCCTCTCCTCTTGTGTGCAACACTTTCCAATATTTACTAGCATGGGTTCATTAAGACTCCCAATATTTATCGTTTCATAGTCAATAGACTACTGAGATCCTTTGGATTTTTTTGTCTTGATGTACCTATCATGTTTATTAAATAACTCTTCGAAACTTACCAGCCCTTTAGGTATCTTATTACCTTTCAATTTTATGCAGCCATCATGATCTATTTCTTCTTTGTTGTCTTATTCATCTGGGGGCACACACTTTCTAGGTAGATTACCACTTCCTTCAAAGTATAGCTGATAAAAATTATCTCTGAGTTCAAGGAAGGAAAGAAATTGCTGATCATCATTAAAGACCTACCAATTGTTTACATTGTCAGGCACCCTAGGCCTATGAATCATCTCAATGGTGAATTTATCTTGGGAGAAATCTGGATGAGGGATCAGTAGAGACCCCAAGACAACCAAGGAATCAGCCATAGTGTTTATTTTCCTTGGCATGGATTCAATTGAAAAGGCATCAAGGATCTCAAAGGAATCTCAAACCAGATTCCTATAATGTTTTAATCTTCTATTCTTTACTTGAAATAGATCTCTGACCTGTTTTACAATCAGCTCTACATCTCCATGAGCAAGGAGATTCTTGATTCCCATCTCTTTTTCCATGCTTAAACTAAGGATGAGAGCCTCATACTCAGCTGTATTATTAGTGTTTTCTAATTGGAGCTTGAAGGAGAAAGGATGAATTTTATCTTCAGGAGAAATAAGCACCACACCAACTCTAGAACTAGTTGAGGAGAAACTTCCATCAAATTCCAAAATCCAAACTCCACTAGGATCAAGAAACACTTCCTTAGGATGGTTAGCCTCATCTTGTGACATGATCATGTAGTTACCATGACCAATGTCCTCATAAAGTATTTGTGCCTTTGGGTCATCCTTTTTTTGCATGATATATTTAGTTTGTTTCTCAGGCAGTAGCTTCTTCATTTTCCCATTCACTGGAATAAGAGCATATGACCAATCCATCATGATTTCTCCTCCAACATCTTTGCAAAAATTTCTTCTCAGTAGCATGCCATAGGAAGGGGGAATATCAACTACCAAAATGGTGGCTAAAACTCTCTTCTTTGGAAAAGCAACAAAGGCTACTTGTGTATCCTTGATCCTTCCAACCAATGGAACTTCTCTACTTTCCATTAACTAACATGAACCAAAAGTGTGGGTTAGGGTTAAGCCTAGGGCATGAGCTACCTTAGCAGGCATCACATTACCTGAAGCACCAAACTTAATAACACAATTGCTGATTTTGTGGCCAGCTATGAGGAGAGTGACATAAAATGGTTTGATCTTCTCATTAGATGAAGTGAATGCTGCCACAAGGCTTGGTTGAGATGAAGGAGAAAGAGTGGGAAAGTGAAATTTAGAACTAGGGGATGAAGGCTTGGATTTTGAATTTACAAAGTCTACCATCTTAGAAAATGCCTTGGGATGGGTTTGGTAGAATTTAGATTCTAAGATCTGGATCTTAGTTTTCTTGAAATGGTTAATAATGTCAAAAGAACCAGATGTATATGGAGCATAATTGATAGGAGTAGATGAAACATTTGACTTATCAAATCTATCATTTGAAGGGCAAGGAGTTTTAGGAGCAAAAATAGAGGAGGAAGGAACAAAAAAACTTACCTTGGGTGTGGAAGAAGTTGGAATAGGAGCTCCTCTCCTTGCAATCACTGGAATGACCATATGAGGCTCTTTAGATATTTAAGTAGGCTGCACCACTTTCTCCTTCTTATTGGCTTTCTCACGAGTCATGACAACATATGATTCATTGTTCATATTTGAATCTCTTTCTTCATAATCATCATCTTCATCTATACCTTCAGTGGTGAGAAAATGGACATGAGATCCACTCAAATCTTGTAATTCATCATCATCATCTTCTTCATGTTCTTCACAGATTTCATCCTCCTCCTCATCATCAGGATCCAACACTTCACGTCTTGCATTGATTGGAACTTTAACAGGTGGGCATTCAATTTCTAATCTGATTTAAGGAGAGGGAAACTGATTCTTGGGCCTAAAGTTCTTCCTAGGAACATCCTGATAAGGAGCATGCTGGGAAAACTACTTCTTGAGAGGAATAAGATCATTAGCAAGTTTATGTACCAACTGATTTACATTAGCTCTAGGAGAATATGTGGAAGAAGGAGATGGTTTGGATTTGGATGATTCTCTCCTTAGCTTGTCAGGCATGATTAGATCATCTTCAACACTGACAGAAATAATTTGATCAGCATATAAAGTGGCAATATTAGCTCTTCTAAGTGCATAGCTCACTTCAGGTAGTTGGGTATTCTGGAAGAAAAATTTCTGAATTTGATCCACAGGGTGTGTGTTTTGTGGGATCTTATTAACTA
Organism: Taxus chinensis; assembly: GCA_019776745.2. Classification (NCBI taxonomy): domain Eukaryota; kingdom Viridiplantae; phylum Streptophyta; class Pinopsida; order Cupressales; family Taxaceae; genus Taxus; species Taxus chinensis. The sequence goes on from CM034154.1 coordinate 475,990,516, forward strand.
ACCTATTGAATTTGGCCACAAATTCCCTCATGGGCTCATGTGACTCTTTCTTAATTTGAGAGAATCTAGGCCAAGAGGGAATGCACATCCTCAACAGGTTTGGAACGCTTCTCAAAATGAGTCATCACGGTGTTCCAATTGGTGATAGATCCAACAGGGAGATGATAGAACCAGTCAACAACAATATCTTTCAATGTCTCCACAAAAAGTATAATAGAGATATCTTTATGTTCAACTTTGAGAACACCACAAGCAACAATGAAGGACACAATATGTTCATCTGGATGAACCTTCCCATCACGTCTGAATTTAGGGAAATTATTTCTATTGCCTCTAGGAAATTCATGCAATGGCTGGGGAAGAGAAATAAGCCCAACCCTTTGGCTCCAAGGCACATGAGCTGCCATCCTTGGAAAGATTATTTGGAGAGGAACTAAGACACCAGTGAAAATCAAAGCATGCAAATTAGTACTGATTTTATCTTAAGGGATGTCACTCCCAGAAGTTTTGTCTCTAGTAGGAGGAGTGCTTGTAGATATTATTCCTCTTCTTTTTCTTATTGATGAAGGGATAGAGAAACCTCGATGATCTAGAAGTTGGAAATGAGGGTATTCTTCCCCAAGGGTTCTTCTACCCTGAGTGTATCTTGGTGTCACTAGATCAAAGATGATAAAAAAGTTGTTATTCAAAAATTGGAATCCATTTGCAATGAATTTCCCAGTGGAGTCACCAAAAATTGTTGGGTTTTAGAATAGAACATGGGTTGAAACCACAGTTAGGGGGCAACAAGTCCCTCCTCTTTAATGGGGGAGGTTCCCTTATTAAAAGTATGAAAAAAAAATGCATAGATATACAACTCTCAATGTTTAGAACCTGGTAGTCTGGTGTGTTTTCATATTCAAAATATTATCAATCAGAAGGAATGGAAGAATAAATAGATGGGAGAAGGAAGAAAACAACAATGATTTTGGGAAATATAGATATCAGAGTATCTCCATACTCACATTTAACCAAGAAAATATAGAAAAGGATCAATTACTTCACCATCGATGCGAATTTGTAGACACAAATTTCTAAAGATTACACAGACAAGAACACAAAGTTTCTAATGAATGTGAAAAATGATCCATTGAATTGAGAAAGGAGAGAGAAAGATGTAATAGAGGAAAAAGATAAAAAATAACTTCTATATTGAATTACTTTAGAATTTATAACCTTCCCAGAAAACCAGAATCCTTTTTCCCTCGGCCAAAACCATGTTCTTATAACAATTCATATACATCCATACTTTGTCCCCAAAAAAAGAATATCTGAAAGGAATAATGTTTGTTACAGATCCACTTTTGGAAAGTGACATGAAAGAAATGCTCTCTTGAAAACTAGAAGTTCAAAAAGGTGAATATTTCATTAGTTTGAGCATGATTATTTTAGCAGGGAGCATCTCATGATTTTCTTCTCCATGTGGTCCTACCATTTCCACATTTTAACCACTTTTATAGCACTAAAGTGCTTGCTGGTAAGTTTTCTCCCTTTATATTGCGTATGCCCGATAAACTCCATTTTTTGATGATTAAACTTTACATCCCTTTAAACTTAGCGATTTGGCTCCATAAAAAACCAAAAATGCATCTCATGGAGAAATGAAAAGGGTACAGAGAAAAATAATGAAGAATGATCCATTTTTGTAGTTTGCAGAGATCTGGTTCGTTAATGGCGTCAAAAACCAGATGAGTGTATTTGGCTATTTTTTCCCCCTTTTATCTTCAAATTTGGACCCTACAAATGGCGAGATCTAAGCAACGATGACCCTAGGGGAGAAATATTCATTTCCTTACATTTGGGAGAAAAAGAGTGATTTCTTATTTTTCTCCATCCCCCTTGTAGCTCCGCCAAAGGCCGGATACATGGTGCTACCTAAGTGGCTGAGGAAATGTGGTTCAAATCTTCCATTCAAACTTTTTTTAACAAAAAGATCAAATTCTCAAACACCTCCGCCGGCTCGCTTTGACTTTTCAATGTGAACATGTGGCACACCACAATTAGAAATGGGGCCACGGCTCAATTCGCAACATTTTAACCCTGTGGTGAAAAAGTCTCAAATTCTCAATTTTGTTCATGGGCCCAATGTTCCAATTTCATTCTTCAACACGTGGCGTCACCTGATTGGATGTGGGAATGTGCTTTAGTTTTATACTTTATCTACTTTTGAAAAGGGGAAAATTTCTAAATTTTCCCCTGAAAGTCCATGCCCCACCATTGACTTTTCAACATAGGCCAAGTGTCCTTTTCTAATTTGCTGTGGGCCTTAACTTAGAAATTTTCCCTTCGCATGAGTGGGGCTGTAGGCCATTTTATAACTTTTCTCCCTTTGTGGAAATAAGGCTAAAATTCCCAAAGTCTTCTGTCGGTCCACCAAAGTGCCTATGAACTAAAAAAAAACCACGTTTCTCTTTTTGAGTCTTCAACACATGGCATCACCTGACTGGGTGTAGGAATGCGCTTCATTTTTATACTTTATCTAGTTTTGAAAAGGGGAAAAATTCCAACTTTTCCCCCAAAATTTTGTGCCCCCGTCGTTGACTTTTCAACGTAGGCCACTTGTCCCTTTCTAATTTGCTGCGAGCCTCAACTTAGAAAATTTCCCTTCGCATAAGTGGGGCTGTGGGTCATTTTAGAAGTTTTCACCCTTTTTCTGTAATTCCTTGGAGAACAAAATGGATCCATCGACCCAAACTTCCACCAAAATTTCTCTAGCCAATCAAGGACCGACGGGGATGTGGGGAAAATCTGACATTTTTTTCCAAAATCACCAAAAGTGATAAGTTAAAAAAGGAACCCGTCCAACCGTGTCTAATGGGAAACAAATGTGTAGCTTCAACTTTTTGAGCAAGAATTTGATGGGGGAAAAGAACGTAGGAAATTGTAGGAAATGGGAAAACGCCATTTTTGCTCCTGATGAAGAATTTCTTTCTCTACAAAAGGGTTAAAAATGAAAGATGCAAGGTCCCATGCATTCCAAAAACATAAAAGAAGAACTATAATCATTTCCCATTCATTAAAAATATGTAAAACATTTTAACGGCAACAGACTAAGTAAATTTTGATTAAAAATGTCGTGGAAAATGGAAACGAGCATCTGGGGAGTTTAAAACACGAATTTCTTCTATGGCAGGGCTCCAATTTTCACAAAATTATATTTGAAAGGGTGGAGAAAATTGAGAGGAAAACAATACTGTGGGATGCTAGTATACCAATCTAAGACGAAGCCAACTAAGGACATAAGAAATGTGCTCAACATGAGGTTCTAGTCATGGGATATAAGATAACAAGCATGTTAGAAGGCCCAGATTTTTTGTTAAGGGTCTTCTTTACTATAGAATTTGAGGAACTTAGGAAGTTACCAATGAGGAGGATATGCTTTGTATGGTATGGATGGATGGATGGGTTTATTACATATTTGTTTGTAGGATAATGTATTTTTGGGACCCATGGAAGTGACTTTAAGACTAGATATTCTATTCAGTAAAGCCTGGAGAGGGTCAATATGTGGTTGTTGTGTACTAGATGAGGAAAAACTAGGTTGATTATACAAGAATTGATTTGGTTGTTGATAGGTTTGATATTGTGAAGGGATATTATGTGGGAAAGGGATATTTTTCTGATGATGGGTACCTAGGGGAATATTATAAAGAGGTTGCAAAACCAATTGCTGTGAAGGTTGAATGTATTGATATTAAAAGGGTATAAAAGTGTTAAAGAGGGGTTGTGAATGCTAGGGTATATGCTGAAATGGAATCAACGTGTGAATAAGGGGATGTGATTGCTGTGGAACGTGTTGAAATGGGGTGGAAGAATGAATAAGTGGTTGGGACTATTGAGGTTTGTTTTAAAAGGGGATGGAAGTATGAATGAGAGGTATGGATTGCTAAGGTATGGATTGAGAAGAAGTAGGGATATTGGATGATTAATTTGATGATGGGAAAATAGTATCAATAGAGCTAGTATTAATAAGTGGAGTTGATGTAGGTATGGACATAACTACATTTTGAACAACAGAGGTAGGTTATTGGGATGGGGTAGGTTGAGATACACTTTATGGGATGGATATGACTCTCATTATAGGAGTTTGGATGGTAGAAGAGACTAAAGGAGTTGACGTGGATGAGGATATATCAAATGAAAGGTCTGCTGAGGAAGTGGATTGTTGATTGGTCATGTCTTGTGAGGAAACCACATTAAGGTCAAAGGAAATGATGGGAGTTGAGGACATGACTGTAGACACCAAAATTTGGTATTACTAACATTTTCACCTCACATTCACTTCTTTTCACCATGGTCACCTATCTAGACCCTTTTTATTTTAATTCTTATTTTTATTAATATTCCCATCTTTTCCATCTATTATCCTATCCATTTAAATTTATTTTTAATTCTCATAAATTATCCCCTAATCCTCATCTCATTATCTAATTAATCCTAATCAATCCCAATTTCTCTTCTCTAGGTTATTTATCATCCCTAAACTCCCTATTTTCTCATCCCTAGGTTCCCCTTAGCCTTTATTTACTCAATTTCATCCCTCACCTACCCATTTCACTTCCATATGTAGCCTTAACCTGCCCAATCCTTCCAAAATGCTAATCCTGCTTCTAATGGGCTTGATGCATTGACCTAGGCATCCTCCCACCACCCAAATGGATGGTTCTCTGTAGTTGGCGGAGACCCACCCAGGTCACCGTTGACCTTATAAAGCCACATTTCCCCCTATCCAAAGGATGCATCATTAGATATTTTTTGCATTTTGTGAGATTTTCTTCGTGCTTGAGCTTATATGCAGTTGTTTTAGTCTTCTTGGAGTCTCTTTGATCTTTCTTGCATCATTTTTGGAGACTTTTAGGATTTTATCTTTCCCTTTTGTTTGTTTATTCTATTGTTTCATAATTATTATTGATATTATCAATAACTAAAATTTTATAGGTCTAACTACCATCAGAGCTTCAGATACAACCATTCATTCATCCATTTTGTGTGTGGGTTATCAATTCAATCCATCCATCTTTAGATTTACCTAGATCAATCTAGGTCGAAGTCAACCTTGTCAGGACACAGTCGAGCCTTTGCAGTCACCGTAGAACCTATCTCTATTACATCACTTATCCTGGCATCTAGATCCATTAAAGTATTCATTTCTATTTTTTTATCCCATTCAGCTCCCAAATCCATCATTCTGCCACTTTCTTAGTCCAGATCCACTCTGCTAGTCTTCAATCATCGCCAACTCAGCTCAATCGTTATCGACCCGAGCCCTAGTTCCATCCTACCCATATAAATCCTTGTTTTCTTCCATCCTTTCTATTTCCCTTATTTCAAATATTTTATGCATGTTACTATCAACTTCTATAGGCCTTCAACATCCTCTAATTTGCACACAAAGTAATTCAAATCTGCATTTTTGGTTACTATTCTGATCTATCTGCCTTGGTTGCCATTAATTGGACCTCTGCAACATAGGTCACCGTTAACCCAACTAGGTATATTTCACTTTATGTTGATCTAGATCATATTTGCACTTTTCTTCTATTTATGTAATTTTAGATTCTATTTAGATTCAAATTCTTCATGTTAATTAGTCATTTGTCATTCATTTTATCATCTTCTATCAAATACAGGGGTTGAAATCGACATAAGGAATCCCACACTTCTTGGAAGTGACTTCGTTAGGAAATCCCCTCATCTACAATCTAATCCATTTTCCTTCTAGTTATCTTTTTTGTGTAGATCAATCAAATTTGTAGCATGGAGTCCACTTTGTGACCATATATCATCACCATCTTATTTCCAAGGTACCTTAAACCCTTGCATGTTTTGAGTTATTTGATTTTATTTAGTATCTAGTTCACTAAAATGAATAGGAAAGATTAAATTTATTCCAACATTCTAGCACGCCCGGTGGGACAACCATTTTAGGTGAGTCTCTTGCATTTCATTTCATTTTCTATATTGCTTATATTTTCCACTAACATTGCATGTAGAGGATTTTCTTTTGATTGTTCGTATTAGAATTTTGGATTTCTTATATTTTTATCTTCAAGATCAGATAAAAAGGTAAATTGAAAACCAGGTATTCCCCTTTTGTCTTAGTATCTCCTTTTTACATCGCATTTTCCATTACTTGTGTGGTTGTTCCCATAGAATTTCCATATTTGGTTTTGGGATTAAAACAAACCTCTTTCATTCTCACTTAAAAATCTAGTGTAAGTATGGGTTTAATCGGTTACATTTCATATTCCATCACACACATCTAAATACACAAACCAATTCATGCATCAAAAAAATCCCATACTAGGTGGACCTAATTGGGATTTCATCACCTAATAGGAAAGCCACTGAGGCATTCTAGCTGTATTATAAATCCTATACAGACTTGGGACTCATGTACCTTTGGGTATATCGAGGACTCCACATCCACAACTTCTTGAAACCAACCTTAGACTTCTGTTTCTTAGGTACCCTCGTTATCCACTCCCCCCCTTATTTTTTCATGCCTTTTAGTTAATCAAGATAAAGAAAATATTGCATGCTTGACTTATTTGATTTAATTAGTATAGTCATTGAATTTTTTATTTTTTTTCATTCCCATTATCACATGCTCTTTATCTAGGAAAATGGAACAAAATATTGCATAAAACAATCCCATCATGCTATCCCAATCAACTTTTTCTTTAACCATTGTCTCATACATGCCTTTGGCCACCTATTCCATGGTCACCTAACCTTTTATCATCAATCAAACTCATCAAGAATCTCTTGTCCAAACCACTATTCATGATGAGACCAATCTCATCCTATATCATCATTTCATCCCATCCAAACCAGCCACGCCTCAATCTACTGTGTCGATTGAATATTTTGGACCTCCTATCATCCCTCATGGGAGTGTGGGGTTCTAAGAACTCCTCAAAGATAATCCCATAGCCATCCATGATTACCTTATTAGGAAATAAACCCAACTTCCTATCGATAGGATACCTATTCAACAACTCTATAATTATCATTCCAATTTTGAAACAACCCAAGTTATTATATATTTGCAGCTTGTGGTGTTTTTCCCTAGAGCCATGGATGAGATCACCATGTCCCAACATGAGATTGATCCATCTTCTTCTACTAATCCTCATCAAACCACCCAACTAGTCACAAACATTCCTCATAATATTCCTCCCATCAACACAACTATTGCCACCTTCATTCCAATCACTTCTTCATCCACTATCAACACTAGTGCCCCCATCTAATGTTTTCAACAATCCCAACAATTGCCCATCCTATCTGAAAAAATGATCAATATTTTCCTCTCACCTCTCACATTCATGAAAATTTCATCACTTCCCAACCTCCTCCTAGGAGTTCTTATCATTATACGATGTCTAATCCACCTCTTCAACAATATCAACCCATCAACACCCATGCCCCACTCATCATATACCTCAACAAGTCCACATCCCCACATCACAACAACCCATCCAATCTCAACAATCACATCACATACCTATTTCTCAATATCAACAATCACAAAAACCCATCTAAACTTAACCAATGACCAACATGCCTCTTCAACAAGAAATTCCTAAAACACCCATTCATTCACAAGCATACCAACAATCTTATCAAGCCACTTCTCACATCATACAACTGCAACCATTCACTTCTCATTGAACCACTTCAAACAACCCCAAGCATGCCTTGATGAATAGGTTGGCTAGCCTTGAAGCTGCTACCTTGGGACCTAAGGTCACATTCTCTTATGGAAAAATTTCCAATGAGCCTATTCATCCATCTATACTAGTCAAACCTTATCCTCATCATTGGGAATTGCCAAAATTCACCAAATTTAACAGTAAGAAGATCCCAAAAAAACCCTTCATGTGCTTAAGCATGGATGTAATCTCATTTCCCATAATCAAGACCTCATGCTTCACACTTTTCCCATGTCCTTGGCCAGCCTTACATTGGATTGGAACAATGGCATCCCCCAACTCTCATTTTTCTCATTCACCTAAATTACATAGCTCTTCTTAGAAAATTTTTCAATCAATATTGCGTGCAAGATCACCATTACATACTTATACACCATTCAAAAATTTGATGATGAGTCTATCGCAGACTTTGTCACATAATGGCATGAAATCATAAATAAATTTACATTTTCCCTTCCATAGACAAAGCTCATCAAATTATTTTCATTCTCTTGTGCGAATCATATCTCATACACCCTATAAATCCAATCATTTCATACATTCGAAGAAAAATTCACTATGGCTCGTAAACTTGAGATTCATGCCCTTAAGCAAGGAAAACTTAAGCTAAGATCAAATAAGAAAAAGTTTGAGTTTACTAAGCCATCTACACATAGCAAAAAATCCAAAAATGCAGCCAATACCATAATGGTTAAGTCTTGTTCTATGCCTAATTCTAACACGGGGCCTCAACAAAGAGCTCCTAGTCCACCACCCAACTACACTCCCCTTAGATAATCCTATAGTTCTATATTTGATAAATTGATGCCAGTCCATATCATCACACTTCCCCCCATTTAAACATTCAATGAATCAAGACCTAAAACAATGTGGTATCATGAGGATCACTATTGCAAATACCACCAAGTTTGTGGACATGATATAGAAAAATGTCAAAACTTTAAAGATCTCATCCAAAAACTCATTGACCAAGGTGACCTTTAAGTGGATAACCCCAATGTACCTTCAAATAAACCACTTGATGTATTTAAACAATAATTCCCTAATCATGCGCCATTAAATCAAACAACCCCTCCTACATCTCAAACACCCAATACTCACACTATTAACAATATAAACACCATTGATCAAGATCTCACTCCATCAATGAATCCACCCACCTTACCAACCATTACATCTAAACTTTATTTTTACATTACCCCTATATCTACACTTTTACCAACACCCATCCCAATATCTACATAAATCATATCCACACCTATATCAACCCCCCCCATTGATTCTATGTCTACATCTAGTTCACCACTTATCACATCTACATCAAATTTGAATATACCCACTACCTAACCTACATCTATTTTTTCCTCACCTATATCACCTAGTTCATCCTTAACATCTATTCCAATTCCCCTTTCTGCACTTATACCTGCACCAATCACATCGACCATTGTAACCACATCCAAATATACACCACATTGTCCTCCTACATCACTTTCATCATTTGAAGAATTTTTGAAAGTACTTCAACTCACAATGAATTCAAATGATGTTCCCATCTCATCCACAAAATCAAACACTTACACATCAACCCAATATTCACCTTCTTTGGATCTCATCAAACACAAGTTACTCCCTCCACCAATACCAACCTCAACATCAAAATCTATAGACCCTATGGTTGAGATTGTTGTCAAAGGAACCTCTTCACAATAAAAATCTAAGACCCTTGGCATGATCCCTTAAAGATATCTCTCACATCCTCATAAAAATATAGACATCCCTCCTCCTAAGATCAAGAAATTAAATTCCGCATCATACATTTTAGGACCACCCCCATCCATCTTAGGGCCATGCCCTTCATTTAAAACATCAAAACTGACCAATAAATACAAATTAATATAATCCAACCCTTCTTCAAAATCTTACCTTTCTTCTAAGACATAAACCACCACTAAATCCGAAACTAAGACACCTATATCTCGAAACACTAAGAATACACCTTCGACATCCACATCCGAAACATCCACCTATTCTTCTAAATCAAAAATTGTATAAAAGGAATGATAACCATATCATGCCAAGCCAAGAACACAGATGATAATCAAACACCATGATCAATAAAATGAAAGTAATTCTCCATAATAACTTTACATAAACCATTTCAAACAAATGAGCAACAATATCATATATTATTATGAAACTCAATGAAATGCAATGAGAATGGTCCTTGCTTATATAGGCAAGGAATAACAATCTAAGAACCAGTCAAGATTGTAGATCAAGCCATAAATCAAGTAAAGAATTAGTAAATACCATAGATCAAGGAAATAACTATACCTAACAACTAGATAATATCTCCATAATATCTAAATAAATGAAAAGGAATATCCACACACATAAGTGGGTGAGGATAAATACAATAAAGGTAAATAAAGTACCTAGGTGAACATGAGCTAAGGAAAATACCTACTCTAACACCCCCATCAAGTGAAGCTAGGGGAAAAAATAGAAGTGGCATGTCCAAAGTATGAGTCCTGATAACTAGGCCTAATGAGGTACTCATGTACAATATATCCATGAAGAAATCTCAAACTAAAAGAAGGAAATAATCATGCTAGAAGGAAAGAGAAGAAGAAGAAGAAGAAGAAGAAGAAGAAGAAGAAGAAGAAGAAGAAGAAGAAGAAGGAATATGTTCTCACGAAAACCCCCAATAATAACTTCCAAAACCCCAAACATTCCTCGTAACTTAAGGTAGCGAGGTGATGCAAAAGGCTTCATAAAGATGTCCACAACCTACTGGTGAGTTGGAATGTACTCTAAGCAAAGAAATCCATCCTGAATGTGTTGAAAAATGAAGTGGATGTGTATCTCAATATGTTTGGTCCATTGGTACTCAACTGGGTAGTGAGAAATGTGAATTACACTTTGGTTATCACACCAAAGTATAATCGGTGAATCCTATGGGAATTGAGAATCTGTTAATAATTGTCAAAGTCAAAGAATCGGTTGACTTGTTGTAACTTCTGCCCCATACTTTTCCTCTGAATATGAAAGTGCAATAGCTGTTGATTTTTTCACACCCAAGCAACTGGAGAATAACCAAGACAAAAAATATATCTAGAAGTGGAACACCTGTCATTAATAGAACCTACCTAATCTGAATCTGTATACCCAACCAAATGAGTAGAACCCCTAATGTCGTGTAGGCCAAAGTGGCAATTTCCTTGAAAATAGCGTAAAATTTTTTTAGTAGCCTGTCAGTTACTAATATGAGGAGAATGTACAAACCAAGATACAAGCCCTACTACAAATGAAATATCATGGTGAGTATGGGTCAAGTACATGAGACTTCAAACCAAATGCCTATACAAAGTGGGATCACAAATTGGAGTGGTACATGTGGAAGTAAGAGTAACCCCAGACTGAAAAGGAGATGGACTTGGCTTGCAATCAGCCATATCAAAGTGTTGAAGAAGATCATGGGTGTAATTTTTTTAACTCAAATCAATCCCTGAATCTATCTAAGAAATATGCAAACAAAGGAAATAATGTAATAACCCAATATCTTTCATGTCAAACTATGTGGAAAGATCCCTATGAATAGTTTGAATGTGGGAAAAAGAGCTACCAGTAAGTAACATATCATCAACATACAAGACAAGTATCATAATATCCTCACCAACATTCTGGAGATACACTCTATGATTGGAGTGGAAATGAAAAAAACTAGAAGATAGAAGAAAAGAATCCATCTTCTCATACCAAGCCCACGGGGCTTGTTTGAGATTATAGAGAGACCTTCGGAGCCTACAGACAAAATAAGAATCCTAAATAAATCCAGCAAGTTGTTCCATGTATATTTCCTCTTGTAAATCTCCATGTAAAAAGGCACTCTTCAAGTCCATCTAGTAAACGGGCCACCCCTATGATGCAGCAGTAACAAGTACAAGGTATACAAAATCCATCTTGGAAATGGGTGTAAAAGTCTCAGAGTAATCAATACCTTCAACTTGTGAAAAAAAATTTACAGCAAGACGAGCCTTATACTTGTCAATGGACCCATCAGTTGCGTATTTGGTTCAGTTTACCCACTTACACCTAACTATATTTCTTCCTTTAGGAAGAGATACCAAATCCCAAGTATGATTCTTCATCAAAGAAGAATACTCAGCTGCCATCACATCATCCCACTCCTGTATCCCATGAGACTTTGAAAAATCCTGTGGATCCTCAGAAAATACCTGACACAAAATTCTAGAACCTGTAGAATGTGTGTGATGATGCCTAGTGGGTGGAAGATCCTTTATGAAAGGTGTTTCCTTAGAAACTATAATATGATCCCACTTAGGCATAATGACAACATCAGTGGGAATAAGATCCTCAACGACATCTATAACCTCCTCATCAACCTCCTAAAAGAAAGGATCCTCAAGATGAGATGAAGAAGAAGGAGGAGGAATGGAAGAAGATGAATAATCATGAGGAATGAAGCGCTCATCAAACTGAACATGTGTTTGAAAAATAATGTCATGAGTATCAGAATCTAGAAGTCGATAAGCTCTCATGTCCTCACAATACCCTATAAATATCAAGGGTTTTCTCTTCTTATACAAATATTTACTTTTTTTCTTTGGCACAAAGGCCCAAGCATGGCTCCCAAAGACTTGAAAAAATGAGACATTTGGCTTAGTGCTGAACCAAGCTTCCTCTAGAGTCAAATGCTCTAGTGCTCTATGTGGTGTGCGATTTTTAATGTAGTTAGCACAATTAACTATTTCTGCCCAATATATAGGAGGTAAATCTTTAGAATGCATCATATAGCTAGCCATTTCCTTCAAATTTCTATTCTTCCACTCTACTAAGCCATTTTTTTATGGAGTATGAGGAACAGAATGCTGATGAATAATGCCTTGAGTTGCCAAAAAATTAGAAAACTCATTGTTGAAGTACTCCCCCCATTATTAGTGCGGATATTATTTATGTAACTTGAAGATTGTTTCTCGACCAAAGCTTTGAAGACTTTGAAGTGTGAAAAAACATCACTTTTGTACTTGAGAAAATAAACCCAAGTATGCCTCGAGAAATTATCAAAAAAGGTAACTACATAATTAGCTCCATTGAAAGAGGGGGTAGGAAAAACCATCAACTCACTATGCACAAGCTCAAGTGGTGAAGAATCTCTCTTAGAAAAATTATTAGGAAATGGATCTTGGTGTTGTTTCCCTAATGCACAGCTAGAGAAAACTCCCTCAAGACAAGAAACTCTAGGAAGAAAATCTACCATATCATGAATGCTCAATTCCTTCAAATATCTGTAATTAAGATGTCCAAATATTTCATACCAAATCTTACTCTCTGAATCTACATGATAAACCAATCCATTCCCTATAAATGAAGTGTCATCAAAACCTTAAAAGTGATATAGTCTAGAACAATGATCAACAATTATAAAGTGCATCTTTAATACTACCACCATCAAGTTGTATATCACCTTTTCCCTCAACAGAAAGAAAGGAAGAATCTCCAAACTCAATTTTGGAAGTATAACTCAAACCAAGAGAAACAAAATACTCCTTGGAAGAAGTCATGTGATGAGAAACACCATAATCTATAACCCAACTTTCTACAAGCGGTGACTGATATTTCCCAACAACATTAAGTGCTTTTCCATGTTGATTAGAAGGATGTGGAGTGGAGATATAAATTTTGTGTTTCTTGATTGCATCCTCTAAGGCTTGCATTTGCTTATAACACCTATGTTTTTCATGACCACTACCCCCACAAAAAGAGCATGAAAGGCTAGACTTATTCTTGGATTTAGAAGACTCGTTGGGTTTAGAGTTGTTTTTTCGGGTTTAGGAGCACTTTGAGATGGATAAGGGTTGGATTTTTTTTACTTTTTAGTTTTTCCTTTCCCTTAGGATTAAATGCAACTAATTCCTTTTGAGAGGTGGAAGACTCAAGGTGACACAATTTGGATTCTTCCCTAGTAAGTATTTCACAAAATATTTCTAAGTCATGCATTTTGAATTTCTCACCTAAGGCATCCATGCTAGAGAAAAAGGTTGAAGAAAATATTTGAAATGGTCCTCTCAACTTGGATAGAATCAAGTAAACACACTCTTCATCTTTCTTATCTCTTCCAATCCCCCTCAAATGTGTTAAAAAATGCTTGAACTTGGTAAGATAGTCTATAATTATTGGAAAATATTCAGGATTAAGAGAGGTGATCTCAATTTCAAGTTACATGGCTCTCATATGATCCACCTTACCAAATAAATCCTCTAATTTATCCCATATTTTGAAAGGAGAGTCACATTTTTCCAAATGAAACAAAATACTGTCACTTACTTAATTTCCTATCAAACCCATACACTCATCAAATTTGAACTAGTATTGAAATTTGTCATATTCTCTAGTGAAAATTGGTTGTTCTAAAGAAGTCAAAGCCCATAATACTTTCTACTTAATTATTTTTTCCATTCTTTGTTTCCATGTGTGGTAATTATGTGTTGTTAATGGCTCAACATGATCTTATGCAAAACTAGATAAAGATGCCATCCTAAAAAAATCACCAAAAGAAATGCAAGAACCAAGCAATGCAACAAGACCCCCAAACAATGCAACAAGATCCCCCCAAATTTGGGAACTTTATAATTATAGTTTAATTCTCAAACTAAATATTTCCAATGGAAATAAAATAGAAAAAAAAACTTTGGAAAAAAATGACACTCAAAACCGAGTTACCGATGAAAAGATACAAGTTTTTCAATATTATGCTCTACCATTTATTTTAGTTGCCACTAAAAAAAAAAAAAAAACTCTTGCATTCACCACACAAATAAAATGAAAGGGGGCTGGAGTTAAGCACATACTATTAGGAAACACAAGCTTTAAGCCCTCGTATGACCATACCATATGACTAGGGGTTAAAAATTTCAATGGTAATTTCTGGTTTTCTTTCCTTTCCGACATAAATCCTGAAGTGAACTAGTGTGTTTCTTTGCAACAATTAAAAAAACCAAAAAAACAACTTCCTCCATAAATGGTTGAGTTTAGATTCAATCTTAGGGTTTTTCCATCTTCGGGATCAAATGGAAGCCTCTATTTTGCATAAAAACTCACGCAACAAAAAAATACGTCCAAATCCTGAATATATGAATATAAAATAAAGTTTTCAAAATAAAACTTACAGATGAATGTCAACAATAATCTCCTACTCTGATACCATAAAAGTAAAGATAACTATATCATACCAAGCTAAGAACATAGATGTTAATCAAACACCATGATCAATAAGATGAATGTAATTCACCATAATAACTTTACATAAACCTTTTCAAACAAATGAGCAACAATATCATATATTATTATGGAACTCAATGAAATACAATGAGAATGGGCCTTACTTATATAGGCAAGGAATAACAATCTAATAACCAGTCAAGATCATAGATCAAGCCATAAATCAAGGAAAGAACTAGTCATCAAAGAACTAGTTAAGTCCATAGATTTATGAGAGAACTAGACATCAATGATCTAGTCAATACCATAGATCAAGGAAACAAATATACCTAAAAACTAGATAATATCCCCCTAATATCTAAATAAATAAAAAGAAATATCCACACACATAAGTGGGTGAGGATAAATACAATAAAGGTAAATAAAGTACCTAGATGAACATGAGCTAAGGTAAATACCTACTCTAACATTATTCCAAATCAAGACAATCCAAGCATTCTTCAAAATATGACCTTTCTTCCAAGACATAAACCACCACTAAATCCGAAACTAAGACACCCATATCTTGAAACACTAAGACTACACCTTCAACATCCACGTCCCAAACATCCACCTCTTCTTCTAAATCTAAAATTGTATCTAAATCACCTCGCAACACTTCAGTCAAATCATATGAAGAGGTCCTTTAACATTTACTTCAAATTTCTATCATCACACTTCCTCCTATCAAGTCCTTTGATCCACACAGTAGGAAACCATCATGGTTTGACTCTAACCTCATTTTTTCTTATCATCACAACCTTGGACATGACATGGAACATTGTAAATAACTTCAAACCATTTTCCACGACATCATTTAGGAGGATTACCTTCTTCAATAAGAAGATTGATCTCCTTCTCCCACCTCCTCATCCATGACCATTTCAACATCTACATCATCAAACCAATCCACCAAAGTACACAAGTCTCCCCATTCATCATGGAATTTTGTCACCATCCCACCACCAAATGAAGACTCTAAGGATGGTCCCTCTATATTCATCAACGTTATTTGTATAACTACTTGTTCTAGCCCACATGACTTGAAACCAAAAACCCCATCAAATTTAAATACTTTTGTTTCCATCCCTCCTCCTAAGTAGTTCACTTCATCCACATCTTCATCAAAACCTAATATTATTTTCACCACTCTTTCTAGTGATCCCACTTCATCCCCATAATCATCGAAACCTAATGTTTCCATCTTAGCCACCCCTAGGCCCTTTGAGAAAAGTATTGTCAAACAACGTCATTAGGACCTGGTTAAGATGTCACTTTATGAGCTTATCCAAACATCCCCAAACCATAGGTAGGCTTGCACTGAAGCCTTGAAATGTATCCTAACATCTAGTGATGATACTCAACCATTTACATCTCTTATAGGAGTGCTTGTAGCTTCTACTTCCATCTCCTTTGACAATGCTGAGATCCCAGACATCTCACTTGAGAACCATGACCTTCCCCTTTTCATCACAGTTAGAATCAATGACACTTTCATCTGATGATCCATGATTGACAATGGAGAAAGTACCAACATTATTTCATCACATACCTTTGATCAACTCAAGATCCATAACTCCATTTTCACCTAATCACCCACGGTCCTTCGCACATTCAATGATGCTATCTCCCCCACTTTGGGGATGGCTTTCCTTTATATCCGTATTGGTGAGAAGATACTTCATGAAGTGTTCTACATCATAGAAGGGGAGTTTTAATACAATGTCCTCCTTAGACGGCCATGGATCTGTGCCATGCATTGTGTCCCTTCAACACTTTATCATTGCATCAAATATGAGCATGAGGGAAAAATATTGACCTTTCCCACTAATGCTCCTCCCTTCAAAGAAATAAACATGACCTATCGACCTAATGATGTCCTCATTCCCAAACATGACCCATCTCAACCATCCACTAGTTCATCCATGTCTTCATCCAATCTTCCCAATGATGATTCCTACGATAAGGTCATGGACAACCATACGCTGGGGAGTATTGCCTCCTCATGCTCAACACCTTCTCCATGCCTCATCACCTTGGTAGACCTGAAAAAGCTCCAATGTATCAACCTGATGTCAGGGATATCATTCCTTTTGGCTAACCTCATCTTTGCACCAATCTCATCTATGGTGGTGTCGACTCTCCTTCTTTTCACATCCATGATCATCCTCACACTACACCATATACCATTGGATTTGGATTCCTCTACAAACCATCCTTCATCCACAAATACCTTCATCATTGTGCATGGAAGGGATAAGGCATGAGATGTTATGAATATGGAATGCATGATCTTTTCATTGATCAATGTCGCAAACCTCACGAAAAATTTGGGATTGGTTATAAAGAACAATATGTTGATCCCCTTACACCATATATGATGCTTACAGACATGCCTTCTCCATTTTCTCCATTCCACAAGGCCATGGATATGGATGAAACTATGTCCATCTCCTCTAGATTTTTTTTAGTCTCCACCATCACCCTGTGACCGGTCACTTATCGGTGTGAAAATAAGAATAGGTCCCTTCCCATTCACTATCTTGAAATGATAGACGAGGATTATTATACCATTGATGTTATTCATTACGTTGATGGTAATTCCATTATTTCCTATATGGGGTCAAAGGAATGTTATCTTCATAAGTCCTTACCTTCTAAAATATGTACCCTTTTAAACAAGTCCACTATCAATATCAGCATCGAGACTCCATAAGATCCTCACATCCTCAAAGTGGGTCAATATCTTGATCCACACAAGCTTGAGTCTTTTGCTGCATTTCTCTCCAATCATATGCAAACATTCACATGGTCATACTATGAAATGTTAGGTCTCGATCCTTCTATTTTCATCCATAATAATTCCACCTTTCCTAATGCCAAGCCAGTTAAGTAAAATCTTCACCACATGCACCCTCAAGTTTCCCTCCTTATCAAAGAGGATCTGCAATGCCTTCTTTTAGCTAAATTCATCATTCCTATCGACTATCCTCAATCGGTATCTAATATCGTACCCATCACTAAATCATCTGGAAAGCTTCAAATTTGCACTAATTTTCGATATCTCAACCTTACTTGTCCTAAAGATGACTTTCTCCTTCCAAACATCGACCAACTCATGGACCTCACTGCCGACCATGAGATTCTTTCTCTTATGGATGGTTTCTCTGGTTATAATTAGATTCTCATCTCTCTATAAGACCAACATAAGACCTCCTTCATCACTCATTGGGGAACTTTTGCTATCGCATAACGCCCTTTGGTTAGAAAAACACAAGAGCTACCTATTAGTGGGCCATGACTTACATCTTTCAAGATCTCATCCATAAGACAATAGAGGACTATGTTGATGATATTTTTGGTAAATCTAAACATTGATGTGATCATCTATATGTCCTTGAAGTCATCTTTGAGTGACTCATTTGTTTCTTCCTTCATCTCAATCCAACCAAGTGCATATTTTGAGTGCTAATTGGTAAAATCCTTGGCTTCATTGTGTCCATCAAGGGAATTGAATTTGACCCCATCAAAATCAAGTCGATCATCGAGATGCATCCTCCTTCTAATCTTAAAAAACTTCACAGTTTACAAGGCCAACTTCAATTAGTTCATTGCTTAATCTCACAACTTTCAGATCGTTGCTAACACTTTCATCACCTTCTTCACAAAGACACATAAATTAATTGGGACAATAACTGTCAAAAATATTTTTCTGATCTTAAATAGTATCTCTTATCCCCACTAGTACTTACACCTCCATGTGTGGGGGAGCCCTTTTATCTATATATTTCTACCTAGTCATCCTCTAAGAGCTATGTTAGCACATTGTGATGACCAAGTTCATGAGAAGGTTGTTTATTACATCACTTGCATCCTTCATGACTATGAGACTTGCTACACTGAAGCTGAAAATCTATGTTATGCCCTCTTCTTTGCCACTTCTAATCTTTGACACTATCTTCTCAATCAAAAGACTTATTTCATCACTAGCTTTCATCTTCTCAAGATGATGCATTCTAAGCCTTATCAAAATGATTTCATCACTTGAAGAATCATGATCAATACCAAGTTTTACCTTGAGTTCATCTCTCAAAATTTTATCAAAGTTCAGGATATTGCAAAACAACTAGCTAATATCCCTCTTCTCAACTCTCATCTTCCTCATGAGTAGTTTCTAGATGATTCCATCAACCACTTTCATCATGAATATTTCATCCTTAAGATGAACCTCTTTTTTGACAGTTATAAGTGTCAATAAGGGGAGGCATTGGAGTCATTATCATTCGTCCTTGGGATAATCCTATTCCCCTCACCAAAAATCTTGATTTTGAATGTAGAAATAGTATGGCGGAGTATGAATCCCTTACCTTAGGTCTTGAAACCACCATATTTTTAGGTTTTAAAATTCTTGACATCTATGGATATTATGAGCTTATCATCAAACAAGTTACAAGTGAGTATCAAAGTAAAAATGATATCCTTTAGAAATATAGGGACATTTCTATCCTTCTCCTCAAGGATTTTGAATCTTACACTAAATAATTGCTTGATTGTCCAATATTTTTACTAATATGATGGCTTATCTTGCATCTCTCATCCCATGGACAAAATAGGAATCCAAAATTTCTATTTTTATTCATTTTCATGATTGACCATGTCATGAGGTACCTCATGTTAATATGGTTAAAACCAGTGATTCAGATCTTTGGTATTCTTAGATATTTTATTATCTATCCAAATCTATCATTCCCTCCAATCTATCGAAGAATGACAGGAGGTATTTCCTTTAACGTGCTAACTGCTATGTCATCCTTTTTGTTATCCTTTATAAGTATGGTTTTGATGGTATTATCCTTCAATTCCTTAAATCCATTGAGTCTTCTCATGCTATCCAATAAGTATACAATGATATTTGTGGTGGGTACTTTAGTGGCTTAGCTATCACTAAGTGCATTCTTTGTCTTGGCTATTATTGGCCTTCTCTAAATCATGACTGGTGTGAATACATTACGAAGTGTGTCAAGTTTCAACAAAATTCTAATCTTGTTTGCATTCCTAGCTAGGCCTTACAACCAGCTCAAGACCTTTGGTCCTTCTCATAGTGTGGATTTGATCTCATCAACACCATCAACCCTTTTTCTTCACAAGGCCATCATTCTATCATCACTGCAACTGAGTATTTCACCAAGTGGATGGAAGAAATTCCACTCACCTCAACCAAAGCTAATCCAATCATTAACTTCATTTACAAACACATAATTTTCCACTTTGGTGTCCTCATAAAATCATCACAGAAAATGGAAAGACCTTCAAAAAAATATCTCAAGAAGCTTTGTGAATCATTCAATATCAAGATTAGCTTCTCCTCTCCTTATTATCCTCAAGTAATGGTCAAGACGAAGCGACTAACAAAACTCTTTGTAACATTATTTCCAAGAATGTTGACAAATCAGGTTATAATTGACATCTTCATATCCCTTTCACTCTTTGGGCTTATTGGACTAGCATCCGCACCTCCAAGGGCGCTACTCCATTCTCTTTTATGTATTTCTCCAAATCTGTTCTTCCCCTTGAAGTTCAAATTCCATCCTTATACATGTCTCTTTGGGACTTCATTTCTAATGAATATTATCATAGGGAACACCTAAGACAACTCAAATTTTTAGAAAAAACATCACCTTATCTCTCTTGAGCATCACCATTTTTATCAAGAAGGTATCAAGTGTGCTTAAAATAAGAACCTCAAAGAACATGAATTTAATGCTGGTGATGTCATCTTGAAAGAAAATCATAATGTTAGTACTCTAGAAAAGAGCCAACATGGAATTTTTTCCCCCAACTGGATTGAACCTTACATTATTACACATAAGTATGGGTCAGGAACATATCGTTTAGCCTCCCTTGATGGTAAAATAGAAGTGGAACCACTTAACGCATTGCACTTACGACCATTCTATTGTTAGCATACCTACTAATGAGCACTTAGTCATATCCTTAGATCATTCCTCCATCCTTAGCCTCTTCCATCTATTATCGTAATGAATTGGAATTATGTGGTCTTCCATCACTTCCTTAGTCATGACCTTAAATATGGGCACCACGGTGCTGCTCATAGATTTTTACTTATGGATAGGTTCTCCCTTCTTAGTGATAACTCCGCAATCACTACATCCATCATCCTCTTGTTTACCTATTATAACCATGCTAAAGGACCAAAGGTATCACTTGTACATTCATCATCCCCTTCTAAGTGGTCTACTTAGCTATATCTATGTCTTCCCCATGTAAAATTCAAAATTCATGGATGATCTGATAAAAAAGTCAAAGTTTTCAAAAATAGACCACTCCCTTGAAGGACAACTGTTAATGTAAAAAAAATCAAATAAATAGACCGATCCCTCAAAGGAAAACTATCATGTTTATCACTCTTGCCATCAAAATCCTAAAATGTATAAATTAGACCATATGCTCAAAGGATGGTTACTCTCTCATATCATGGCAATGAAGGATTCTCACATTGATCAACCTTCTATCTTATCACCATCCTAAGAAATCTTCTTGCATTGATCAAATTTCTCATAGCAAATTTCCCGCATTGATCAATTTACTCTTTCCCCTACCTAGAGCTGGGAATAGACTTACAGAAAAATATTTTTGGAAAACCCTCTTCCCGCATAAAAATTACATATAAAAATCCATTTCTCGTGTTGACATTACGTTTATGAGTTCATTCCATCCATATCTCCTTCATGATCTTTTGGTATAAGTAACTATTGTTGTTTAAGTGTTAACACATGTTTTAGTCGCATGTGCATTGTGTTACTTGGATCCCCTTCTTGTTTACCTCCAATGTGGTTGGAGGCATCGTTTCCTTGAAATTTCCTTGATATGATGTAGAATCGTTCGTAACCATAGGTCACCAATCATCAAGTAGCATTTCTATTCTAGCTCGCACATCTACCTTTTACCCCTTATTTGCTTTATTATCCTAACATCTATTTTATCTAATCCTCATCTATATTTATCATCTGTCACATATATTTTCAAACAAATTTTTATTAACAACAATTATTATATTAAAAAATCCAACCACGCATATATATTCACCATCACCATCCAATATAAATTAAACATATAATTATCATCATTGCACATTCACATCATCATCATCAACATAAATCAAATAATCAACATAATACAAATGACACATGCTAGAATACAAAAAAATTAAAATCATATATATATATATATATATATCAAAATCAAATGTCTCAGTACATCATTTTCCTCTAAGGGACCTCTCTTAAAGGAAAGATACCATAAAAATATGTAAAGATAATATTAAATAGCATAAATTATTTCCCTAACAAGGCAAGTCCCTCTATCTGTCTCTCAGCCAAGACCTTTGTTAGTGTTCATGGGAATCTGACACCCCCTGATTTAGATAACACATAACACAATATCACCATCATAATAAGACATATCAATCTACTCTGCGGTACCCTGTGCTCATATCTCATATCATATGAAAATGTGCCTGAAGAAAATGTAATGTGTGGTGAATTGGCTCCAAATATCCGTGTCAAGACTACTAGTATGCTATCCATTGTAATGGGAACTATCTGATCCCCCTATATAGGAAATTTGAGGATCCTATACAAATCCTCTAGGGTGATCATCATCTCACCCTTCCTGAACCAAAAAGTGCATGTGTGCATGTCCCATATCTCTACCAATTTGATCATCAAACCCACATCTTGTGAGATCCTCTGATAATATCTAAATTCACCCAATGCCATGGCCACTAAGTGATCCCACTCAGTATCTACTATGTCCCCCCTAATTTGATCATATAATTTGGGAACTATGTCTCTCAAATAAAGGGTCTCTTGGGCCTTCAATCATCAATACAAAAAGTATCCATTAGATCCACCATCATTATTTTCATCCACTTTCTCATAAAAAATACTAACTTAATCAAATTCATCTCTTCCTTCCCCAGTTGACGTCGAACTATGTCAGGTCAACATGCCTAGGTTCAAGTTGAAAATTTTTAGGGATAAGTCAATTATGAACCTACCCAGTCACTGCTGACCACCCTCAACGCCAATCCAAAATCTAAGAAAATACAAAAAATTAAATAAAACATAAAATTAAATAAAAACAAGTGATGGTTTTTGTTACTCATAATCTTGCGTACCCTCTGGAATTTCTTGGTTTCTTTACTGGTCTCCATCTCTATCCAAGTCTTAATCTCATTTTATAGCTCTGAGATCTCCAATCATAACTTATCACAGTGAAAATGGGATCTATTAGTTGACGAGTGGGCTTATATAGCCGTGGCTGAACCCCTTTGGTCGCTACCAATCAACCTTAGTCGTCATTGAATCACCTTGGGCACCGTCAACCCATGTTTCCTTCTTTCCTTGTTGTGTCCATTATTGGGGCACCATATCATCACACATAATTTCTTTGAAGTCCACCTTTGTGGCCATATTTTTATTCCTTTTTCAAGGCATCTTATTTCATCATTTTCCCCCACTTTTCCTTTTTGGCCATTCTTTTGTACCCTATGCTGGGGCACCATTACCCTCATCCTTTGCGGACCCATACCTTTTGATTGATTCCTCATGTATGAATGATTTCACATTATTTTTGAATTTGGTTATGCATAATATTAATGTATACCTATTACCTATTGATCCCCAGGACTTGCATCCATTTGAGTGCTTTCCCATTAGATTCCCTCTATTTCGTAGTAATTTTCACCAACTCACAAGCCTATAGGACATTACCATTGTCTCCTTGAAGACTGTGCTCTTTGTTCTTGCCAAAGTGACTCCTAAAATCACCACCATGTTTTACTTGTTTTTTATTGAATCCTTCTTACTTGGGGCATCTTTCCTCACATTATCTTTTTCCCATCCTTCTTTTCCCATCTGCCCTATTCATCTATATCTTTCAAACTCATGATGGATTCCCATTTGTTTCATCAATTCCTAGTTTGAGGAGGAGCTTATTATTAATCCTCTATCATTCTTCATCTTACCCTTTGTTTCTCATCATTTATGTCTCAGGGCTTGCTCGTGCAAACTAGTTAACAAAAAGGGGAAAATGTAGAAACCAAAATTTGGTATCGCTACCCTTTCAGCCCATGTTTTCTTATTTTCACCATGGTCACCTATCTAGACACCTTTTATTTTAATTTATATTTTTATTAATATTCCCATATTTTCCATCTATTATCCTATCTATTTTAATTTATTGTTAATTCTCATTAATTATCCCCTAATCCTCATCTCATCATCTAATCAATCCTAATTTCTCTTATCTATGTTGTTTGTCATCCCTAAACTCCCTAGTTGCTCATCCCTAGGCTCTCCTTAGCCTCTATCTACTCCATTTCATCCCTCACCTATGCATCTCACTTCCCTATGCATCCCTAACCCAACTCAACCTTCTAAAACCCTTATCCCACTTATAATGGGCTTGATGCCTCGAGCTAGGAATCCTCCCACTTCCAAAATGGATGGTTCCCCACAGTTGGCGGTGACCCACCCAGGTCTCCATTGACCCTATAAAGTCACATTTCCCCCCATCCAAAGGATACATCATCAGACCTTTCATGTGTTTTTTGACCTTATCTTCATGCTTGAGCTTATTTGTAGCTGTTTCAGTCTTCTTGGAGTCTCTTTGAGCTTTCTTGCATAATTTTTGGATATTTTGGGGAGTTTATCTTTCCCTTGTGTTGATTTATTCTATTGTTGCATCATTTTTATTACTATTATTAGTCACTAACATTTTACAGGTCCATCTTCCATCAGAGCTTCAGATCCATCCTTTCATTCATCCATTTTGTGTGTAGGTTATCAATTTAATCCATCCATCTTTGAATTCACCTAGATCAATCCAAGTTTTTATCAACCGTGTTAGGCCATCGTCAAACCTATATCTATTACATCAATTATCCTTCCATACAAATCCATTATAGTATTCCTTTCTATTTCTGATCCCATTCAACTCTCAAATCCATCATTCTGTCACTCTGTCAGTCAAGATCCAATCTACTATTCTTTGGTATCTGCTAACTCAGCCCAGTTACCATCGACCTGAGCCCTAGTTCCATCCTACCCATATAAATCCTTGTTTTCTTGTATATTTTCTATTTCCCCTATTTCAGATATTTTAAGCAGGTTACTATTAGCTTCTATAGGCCTTCAACATCCTCATATTTTCACACATAGTTATTTTGATCTGTCTACCTTGGTCACCGTTGACTGGACCTTTACAATTTGGGTCGTCATCAACCCAATCAAGTATATTTCACTTTGTGTTAAACTAGATCAAATTTTTACTTTTATTCTATTTATGTATTTTAAATTCTATTTAGGTTCAGATTCTACATGTTAATCAGTCATTTGTCATTCATTTTATCCTCTTCTATCAAATACAAGGGTTAAAATCTACATAAGGAAGCACATGCTTCTTAGAATCGACTTCATCAAGAAACCCTCTCATCTACCATCTAATCCATTTTCCTTCTAGTTATCTTTGTTGTGTATATCCATCAAGCTTGTAGCAAGAAGTCCACTTTGCACCCTTCTATCATCACCATCTTATTTCTAAGGTACCTTAAACCCTTGTATGTTTTACGTTTCTTGATTTTATTTAGTCTAGTTCACTAATCTGAACAGGAAAAAGAATATTTAGTCTAAAAATGACATTGGATGTTTTTATTGACTTCTAGTGGGATAAGGGTGTATTTTTTGGATGTCTAGTTTGTGATTAGGGTCACAAAGCTAGGAAAGGTCATATGGTATTCTAGACACAGGGGTTGTGATTTGGTTGTAAACGATTGAAGGTGAACACCCCAGGAAACAAGATATGCATTAAGAGAAATGAGGTTTGAATATTAAATTTCATAAAATAAGGGATCCCTGCCATCAAATAAATGAGGATGAGGTGGATCATGTATCTCATATGAGGTAGATTGACTACTAGGAGAGTGAGGGGGTTCTTGATCTTCTGGTTAGGGTGAAAGAGTTTCTCTTCATTGTTTTAGTAGATGTGAGGCATCCTCAATGTGGGTTTAAATATATACAATAGATCTTTGGAAGTTTTTTTGTCATATTTTCAAAGATTTGGAGGTGGGATTGTTTTCTTGTAGAAACCATGAAAGAAAAAAATAACCTAATAATGAAATATGAATCTAGATTGGCTGATTACAAATAGCAAAAACATCACACAGAAGATTTTTTTTATTATCTTGATTATTTAAAATAAAAGTGAAATGTGAAAAATGGATGATAGGGTCCTAGGAAAAGGAAATCTATGGATGGTTTCAAGTGATGTTTAAGGATGGAGTCCTCGATATACCTGAACATATGTGACACTTGAATCCATGTTGGTGTCGGTACAAGGCCTAGTATTAGGGCCTAACCCCTAATTTCATAATCCCACATCTATAATGGAGTCAGGTGCTTAGCCAATATACCAAAAACCAATTATTTATACTCATCTAGAACACCGAGTTAGATTCTCTTCTTGGTGATGAAATACAAGTAGTTCCACTTGGATAGGAATGTTTTGGTGAAAGTTATGTTTGATGTGATTTGGTTGTGTTTGAGGGAGATTAAGTGAATACAATCCGTTAACCTCCTAATTAAAGTACGTAATCAAACATGACAAAAGGTTAATTTTAAACACAAAAGAAGGATTAATTTTGATGAGGAAAATAGACAAGGATGCAATTATTTTGAAATAAAAATAAGGGAAGGAGACACACCTCTAAAAAACTTCCTTTTTATTTTTTATTTTTATTTATTTTTTAACATAGCTACAACACAAAAAAATAAGCTCTGAAAGTAGAAACCTACAAGGGTTATATGAAAATAAAAAACATGAAAATAAAAAAAATAGTTAGAGGATAACTAAATAGGAAATCAAGAGAAATCTATAGATATCATCGGTGATTTATAGGAATCACCGACAATTCACCAAAAACACTAGTGCTTTGATTGGATCGTTAGAGTTTGCAAATAAGATAACCTAAAGGTGGAAATTAATTAATTTTGAAATGAAATAAAAGGGAAAGGTCCCATCAGGTGTGCTAGAATGTACCAAAGAGTTTTTGCTTTACAATTTTAACTTAATAAAATGAAATAATAATAACAAATTGACCTTGGAAGACAACAAGGTTTACCAATACCTGCAATGATGGACATTGATTGTTGTTGGATAAATATCCTTATTCTTATGCCGACAAAGAAACATGTAGATAAAACATAGCTAAAGAAGATAGATTAGATAAATAGATAAACGAGTTACTCCATAAAGGTTGATTCCAGGAATCTAAAGGGACTTCCTTGGAGGATGTCAACTCTCTTTGATACAATTAAGTAGATTAAAAATAGAAATAAAGACAATAATGGATAAATAATAGATAAGAAGCTTCAAAATGTAAGGTTAAAGGGAAATTCCTATGCAATTTCAAATGTGGCCCAAGCAAGGGTGGATGCAATCTAAATGGACTCATAGTAATTGTACCAAAATTCCTATGTCTCTTGTTGAATGTCATGGAGGAACTGGATCTGATCCTCAATGTATTCTATATCAGTGGAAAATCATATTACACATAATGTTAGCTCATGGAGGATGTTGTATTGTTCCAAAAATAAGGGCTGCTAAACTATAGGAAGTTCATAAATACTTGTGATAGGATGAGAGCGGCTAGGTACTACC
Organism: Taxus chinensis; assembly: GCA_019776745.2. NCBI lineage: Eukaryota > Viridiplantae > Streptophyta > Pinopsida > Cupressales > Taxaceae > Taxus > Taxus chinensis. Next base: position 476,018,298 of record CM034154.1, read on the forward strand.
ATCTAAAGTAAATCCATTCTTGCAAAAGGAGAAGTTAAATGTAAAATATTGATAAAAGTTTAGATCAAAATTTATAGGGATCACTGGTGATTCATAGGAATCATGGGTGATCAAATGGAATCATGGGAAAATTAGGTAATCGTTGGCGATTACTGTAAAAATCATCAACTTTGATAAAAGTGATAAAAAAGATCTAAATGATAAGTTTTGATTATTTTTGAAGTTTAGATGCAATGTAAATGATGAAACAAGATAAATAAATAATTTTTTTTGTGGAAAATGGTCTGAAATATGTCTATAAATGTGTGATGGAGTTGGTTGGAATTGATGACCAGTTGTTGAGCTTGCTGGGAGAGATTTGATGAAAAAGTTATCAAAATGATGTGTTTTTGAGAGATTGAAGTTGATACAGGTCCTTGATGATCTCTGGAATGATAGATATTAACTGTTGAGTTGAAAATGAAGTGCAAGTATGAGAAAAAGGTATCTGAAGATCCCCAAGAAAGGATTAAAATTTCCTATTTATAATCACTAGTGATTGGTTAGGATCACCGACAATATGAGATTTTTGGGAAAACATTTAGGAAGTGGTTGGAACCACCTACAAAAATGGATTTTTGGGTAATTGGTTAGGGAAAATGGTTGGGGTAAGGTTAGGGATGAGTTTTAGAGGTTAGGATGTGAGAATAAAATAGATTTGAGTGGTTTAAATATGGTTAAGGTAAATTTAAAGAGGCTAGGTTGTTTAGGATGTGTAAAATGGTAACTTTATGAGAGTGTAAAATTGTTTTTACTAGATGAATAGGGGGTAACTTAGGATAATGACATAATGATAGGTTTTGGATTAAATAATGTGTGTGTAAGATGAAGTAGGTTAGTTGACAAAAATCGGGTGTCTACAGTAGCATCTCCTTGTACTGACTCTCTTGAAACTTCTTATTGTGGTAGAGCCTTAACTGATGAATTAATAATTGTTTACACCATGAGTGCTTGATTATAAATACTATTGAAGCATGAATTATAATTGTGCGGATGATTACATGGGCAAAACCACTCATAATCTTGGATCAGATTATTTTTAACTGGTACTAGTGCTTTAGATGTGCTAGCAGCATTAGGATTCATTGTTTAGATGGGTTCAACATTAGAAAACTGGTTCTAGTTTTACAAATATGGTTGAGAAAGAGGTCTGATTAGGAGGATAACAAGGCCGAAAAATCTAAATTTTCTACCTTTTGATAACAACTATCTCATTCCAAAAATCTTTTAACAAACCTTTTATCTCTTGTAATTCATTTTATTGGCTTGGAGTTGCATTGATTTGGCTCAAAGGATGAGAATTAGGTTTTAGAATTTGAGCTATTTTAGTAATTCATAAGAAATGGGAGTAGGAATATATGGAAAGATGGGCATAAGAGGCCTTGGAGATATTTTTCCTACTTGTTAAAGACTATTTCCAGCTCTAATTTCTATGTCATAAGAATCAAGGAGTGTCCTTCCACCCATTGATTGTATTATCACTGAAATATAATTTTTTTAAAGATCTTAGATAATACCAAAAAGCATACTGAGGAGTAGGCCTTAACAATTATGTAATTCTATCCCAAGTAATTTGAAATATGTAGTTAAAATCAGTCATAAACTCTTATGGTGCTCTTTTAATAGTAGTCAGTTGTTTAACTAATGAAAAATGATCTTATTTATCCTCGAAGTTTCTGAAAAACACTTCTCCTAGGTGATCCCATGGAGTGATGGAATTTAGTGGAATTCCTTTGTACCATTGCAATTCTTTTCACTTGAAGGAAGTTGATAATAATGTGACTGCAACATCATCTTGAGTAACATGATAAATAGAGCATATATTGGAAACATATTTTACATGTTCTATGAGTGTAACATGTTTTTCTTCAGTAAAAAATGGAATGATATTAAAGGAAGAAGTTGGGATATCATTATGTTGAGCTTGTAACAATTGAAAGAAATAAAAACTTGATTCCTTGGAAGGACCATATTTAGATTGAAACTGGGTATGTAAGATTTGAGAGATGAAATTGGATTTTATGGAGCAAGAAAAGATTAGAATATGTTTTGGAACTTGGAAATATGTTCCTCTTAGTTTAATTTAAAGTTAATTCAATAAAACAAATGGAATACCTTTTTTAGATTATCTTATTGAAAATTTTGGCATGAAATGTGCAATGATCTGATACCATGATGTGATTTGAACCTATGAAGTCTCCAGATGCTAGATGAATATTCTAAAACATTGATATTTTCTAAGAATAACATCAAATTCTTTACCAATTTTTGATGTTTTAGAGCTATTTTGTAATGGAACACTTGAAATATATGATAATATAAACTAGGTCCAATTGGGCATGCCATAAATTGTTGTCAATTTGAAATGCACCCTTGGAGAATGGTGTGATAACTCTTCTTTTAATTAAAAAAATGGAAACACTCCTAGGTTATGGGTGACCTATGTGTTTGAGAGAGTATCACAAGAGGTATGGTTCCCCTAGTGAAATCACCTAAACTATTTCTATCTCCTATGGCTAACTCTACTGTACCAAAACAAATAGGGAAAATGGAGGAAGGAAGAGAAAAAATGAAAAATATGGTGATACACTAGAATGTTTGAGGATATTTTATTTATTTGTATCACACACATGAAGCAAGGGAGCCACACACAACATACACTAACCAAAATTGAATGTACCAAAGAAAAAGTGATTCACATAAGGGTTTTTAATGAGTTGTGACAAGATAATAAGGGGTAAATTATTTATCCACAATAAGATCCTACAAACAACATGTAAAAAAATTATCTATGACCTACAAATTGACACAAAACTGCATGAAGACATGAAGGTTAAACTAATAAAACAAGGATAAACATGTATCACAATATAAAATTAGTCTAAAACATAGTATGCACTAAAAAAATATTGTGGAAAGGTAAAAAATAGATCCTTTATTGCTCCAAGAGGTGGAATAAGCACAAATAATCACTCAAGACTCTTGCTTTCTCACCCAGAAAACTGAATTTCTCTAGAAACGTGAATGAATAGGAAAAATATTATTTTTACAACGTATTCTAAAGCTTTATAGAGAATATAAGAGAGAGAAAAAGTAAAGTTTTTTCTTCTATTTTAGGAACGTGTAGTTTTATTTTAAAATTAGAATTGATTTAAATCAAACTGAGAATAAACTCAAACTTGCATGTATGCTTTATTTTCTTCTCTATCTCTCTCATATTCTCTATAAAGCTTCATAATACATTGTAAAAACAATATTTTGGCCTCTTCATTCACATTTATGGATCAATTCAATTTTCTAGATGAGAAAGAAAGGGTCATGAGTGATTCTCTGTGCTTATTCCACATCTTGGAGAAATAAAGGAGTTGTTTTTCACCTTTCCACAATGTATTTGTAGTGCATAATCTAATTTAGACTGATTTTATATTGTGATACATGTTTATCCTTGTTTTATCAGTTTAACCTTCGTGCTTTCATATAGTTATGTGTCAATTTGTAGGTCATAGATTGTGTTTTAACAAGTTGTTTGCAAGATCTTATTATGGAGGAATCTATTTTACCTTCTTATCTTTTCAAAACTCATTCCAAACCCTTATGTGACCACTTTGGATTTGGTACATTCAATTTTGGTTAGTGTATGGAGTGTGTGGCTTCTTTGCTTTATCTTTGTGATCCAAATAAGTCTGATATCCTTAAACATTCTAGTGTATCACCATATTTTTTAATTTTTCTCTTCCTTCTTCCTCCCTTTTCCCTGTTGGGTAGAGAAGAGTTATCCTTAGGAGATATAAATAGTTTAGGTGATTTCACTAGGGGAACCAACCCTCTCTGGAGACTCACTCCAACATACAAGTCACCCAAAACCTAATTTCTATTTTTTCAATTGAAAGGAAAGTTATCACACCATTCTCCAAGGGTGAATTTCAAAGTGATAATAGTTACATTATTAATTGTTATAATACTAAACCTAACTTTAGATATGGGTGTCTCCAAGGTCCACACCAACATGCCTTGGTGTACAACACAAACTATGATGCCAATATCCCCTACTTTAACTAGTCATAATAGGAAATAGTTGTGACACAACCCTAATCCAAGTCATGCTAGGTTATAGGGTCGATGAATCCAAGTTTAAGCTTCATTGGTCACATTTAACATGGTAGATAAGAAAAAAAACATAAGATGATGTTGTAATTTGTCTCTAGAGAGAGGAGAAAAACAATAGCCTAACCCACTAGGGATAGGAAATATGAGAAATCTATCCACCATATTTCTTGATTTACATCATATTATAATTTTCTCACTTGGAAGAAGAACTTACTAAATTCCAATTAAAATTCAGAATCACGATCACTCTTCTGAAAGAGACCACTACTGACTACACCACATTTTCTCTAATGAGCATAAAATACAATAGAAATATGCCCATATAAAGGTTTATGATGGAAGGGATTTACCCACCACACACACATTTATTGTGGGTCACATCTTCACTACCATTAAATTTTCCATTTAACATTATTAGTCATACAACATTCAATCTAAACAGTTTGTCTGCTCATGAAAAGTCTACACAACCTAGTTTCAAATAGGATTCCTTGGGTTTGACAATACACCTAAGCGGTATTGGGGGATATCACTTTTCCATTTACCGTAGGTCCTTGCACTCTTAATGTTATATGCTAGGTCCTGCATCATAACCTCAATTATAATATTCTTCTAAGTCAACCTTGATTGCATGTCATGCATGTTGTACCCTCTACTTGTGCATAAAATTTTGTTGCAAATAATACATGTGTTCCTTCTCTTCCTCCTCCAAATGATACTTTATTTACTCATGCACAATTTATTATTGCAAATGATGCTATTGTTCCTTATCTCTCTTTGAAACCTGATGTATTATTTTCTTGTGAAAAAAATGTTGTTAAAAATGATGTATGTATTTATACTATTGATTTTTAGATGGATATTTTACGTAATGGTGAACATAATTATGTTTGGTCATCTTCTTATTCTTCCCATACTAAGTAATATGTTGATAAGGGTGTCCCATATTTTATTCCTTCTATATCTTCTCATAATCCTCCTAGTGCCGATGCAAATTCTCCACTAAATAACCCTAAGATATAATTCCAACCCACTAGTGTCCCCATGGCTACATATAATGGAAATTCGTAACCACTCAAAAAACCTCATACTACCTATGTTATTCTTGCATAATAAGTACTTTCTCTAATACATGTTATATGTGACTTACAAAATCATGTTCGCGAGCCTACTTCCCCTAGATTTTATGCATTTCTCCATGCTATGTTAGCCAAAACCTGTATACATGGTGATACTCACGATAATTTTACATATGCTACTTTGTGCACCCCTTGGTATGTTTTTATTGCCCCTAATGATTCCATATCACCTCTTATAATTATGGTTGGCCTTGTGTATCTCCCTCTTATTGAGGTTGATACAAACTACCCTCATTATATTGAGTCTCTTACATACTTATTGCATCCTCATATTTCTCCTAATAATGCATTGATGCTTAATTCATATATGGTTCAACATTTTTTCACTATAGGATTTTCTCCTCATACATTCACCAATCCTATAAGTCACACAAATTATTTTGGATCCAGTCCACCTTGCTATCCTCCCAAATTTTCTATGGCATATGCACTTGAGTCACATTTTTCATCAAAACTAAGGTTCAACCCTCCATCTTCCCCAACAACTTCTCCATCTCCTTAAGAGGTTCTCATCCGATAGTTCATACACTACTCACCCATGGGAACATAAAAATTCCCCCTCATTTCTCAATGACACACTTTATTTATAGGTTGGACTTGACTATTGAGGGAGAAGCTACACACCCAAACCTCACTTTGCACCCATACATTGGGGGGAAACCTTTATTTCCATCTCTAGTTACATAGTCTATATTCACAAAAATAACTAAAAATCTATATATTCCCCTCACTAGGGGAATTTTTGGATCACCCTTCCTTCTATTTGGTTAATAGGTTTTCATTTATGCCCTCATGGGGCCTAAAAATATAAAAACATTCATATATTCTAAAAATCCAAAAACATTAAAATTTATACAACACATCGACAAATATTTACATTGCTCTTGTTTGGTTTTTTTTATTACACACTTATACTCTTCATGTTGCAATTTACTTATCATGTTATTTTGATACATAGTATGCCATATTATTTTTCTATATGCATGTGAGTTCATGTGGTACATTGATTTGAATGCATGCTACACAAAAATTGTTACATGATGTAAGATGCTTGACACTTCTCTTTACTAGTTGTTCTATGCCAAATGGGGCAATCCACTTTACACTTTCTTACACACATGTGATATCATTCCAATATTTACTAGTTTACTTCCTCTTACCTCATTTACTCAACACGTACATCATTTCATACTCTTTACTAATATAATATGATAATGGTTGATTCATCTATAGTATATGTTTTTTGGGTCACTTCTAAACCAAGATCATTTTCATCTCTGGATTTTTTATTGGTTTATATGTTTTATCTATGCTTTCAATTATTTGCGGGAAATGCCCTAAGTTAATTGTTTGTTGCTAGTTGGAATTGAGTTCCTTGCTTGTCTTGTGACATCATGAGTGGTGTCCCATGTATGTGGCATATTGTTTTCCATGATTTTTCTACGTGTGTGTCTTTGTATGTTTTTTCTTACACCTATTGTGTTGTTCTTATATTGCTTGTCACTAACAATTTGTTATATTTTCTATCATACTATTGTGTATGTGCCATGGTATACACCATGCCCACTACTATTTTCCCCCCATGTACTAATCCTACAACACATGTGCACATCAGCTACATGTCCTATTTTTTGGTCCACATTCACATTTATCTACCTCACACACCCCAAACAAGGGGGAAACCATCAGATGATATTTCATCCTCACAATGGATCACAACCAGGAAACAAAATAACATGTACAAAATCAAACATTGTAGAGGTCTAGAAAATGTCTCAAAAACATACTTAGGTCAAAAAATACACAAGGACCATAATGTATGGACACTATGGACCATTCCTTACACTTTCATCCTATTGTAGATTCAATAAAATTTTCAATTGGTATAATATATCAATAACATCTACATGTTTTTTTACTCAGGTTCAATTATAGACTTTATGGTACATGTTATATTATGGTGGTACCAAGGGTACATGCAAGCTATCACTACCCAAGTACATTGTTTCATCAATTCCAAATCAATTGGGTTTGTGTTCATCTATAGTGGCACTTATCCATAGGTCTTGGGAAGTATCAAGGTGATTGATATCCTTGTAGGATTGACTTCTCATTACTCATTTTTTAGTGAAGGGATGTAGAAAAACTAGAAATTTCCACATTTATCTCTCTTTACCATGCATAATACATTTGCACTTATTTCTATTATTCATTAAACATTCCACTTGGGAACTAATCACCGTAAAGTCTTGCTAACTAGCTCCAACACAAAGCTCAAAAAATATCCATGGAAATAGTAGCAAGAGTACCCTCTCCTCCTCTCTTACAAAATAATTAGGTTTACTTTTTCCTTTTTTACTTTTCTATTTATATATTGTTATTTTCACATTAAGCTCAAAGTTTCCAAGTTAAATTTTTATTTCCTATACTATGGACATTGACTACACTATTTTCACTGTAGGTACGCATCCTAGAAAAACAAAAACTACTGAAACAAAGATAAATTATTATAAAAAGTACAAGACACTGGAAGTGAAGGCTAAGTTTATCTATGCACTCAGGTTATTTTTCGTTTAAGCACATAATTTTCAATTCCATACTTAAAGGGGGGAAATTTAGACACTCATTTTGATAATTCATGTCTTGTAACAACAAAAATTGTACAACACTTTTCACTAGCACACACTAGTCCAACTTTGTCAATTATGTTATCCCTAGTTATATCTCATTCATTATTACTTACACACAAAAACAATTTTTTCATACAATGGTAATATTAGTCCATAAAATAAGGCTAAACCCTCACATAGTACAATCCCATTTTTTAGAGCACTTGCACATGAATCCTAAAATAAAGTGCCTAAAAAGGGCCATAGCGTATGTATGTTATGTACCTTCCCCATATAATTTGGCCCCTTTCCTTTTAATGTCACTTTTCATAATTCAAAATCTATTAGGACACTTTTAGTCGGTCTTATCCAAGATTTTTAGAACCATAATGCATATATAAGCTAGTTGTTTTTCCATTAGCAAAGGATATCATGTACACTTGACACCCAAAGATCCTAATGATCATACACTAAGAGAAATCACCAACAAATCCACTCAAATACCCCTCTGAGCTCCACATACTCTTCATACTAATTATAGGGCATTCATCCACTTATATCTACAAATATAAGTAACATATCACCATTCCAAGTCAAGCTAGGAAAAAGGTACAAGTACAATCTCATTATTATATGATCATGGCTATCTATTTGGTTGCATAAATTATAGAGATCACATGATAGGAAAGAATGATGTAAGGTTTGAAACCTCTTTGGAGTAGTGGCAAGGTCGGTGTTGCAAAGGGATGCCTAAAACCCACCTAATGTTTGTTTTGTAAGACTTACTATCTATATAAGGTTTTTAAGGGTTAATCAGCTACACACTGAGCATCACATAGTTTCAGATGTCTAGATTATAGATAAGAGTAGATAAGAAGACAATATAAATACCCATAAATTATCAATAGTAGAGGATTTGAAGGGACACATGCATATAAAAAGGGCCACAACAGAGGTTCGTTTTGGCCAGTATCACCCCCTTTGGACAATGCAACAATTTAGGGAAAAATTTTAACTGTGAGGCTCTGTTAGGTCATTTCCATCCTATTTTAGTCATCAGACCATCCTAGATCATCTCACAGAGAATAATATTATCTAATTCATCTTCCCTCTCTCATTGCAAGTGTTTTATATATTATTTATTTTTATTTTCTATCACTGATTAATGGTTATTCTTGATATTTTTGTACTTAACTTTGGAAACTAATTGATTAAGATAATATACTATTGGTTACTACCCCTATAATAAGTAACCAAATTAGGTTAAATCATTATATGAAAAAATATTAACGGAGTTTCGTATAGGAGAAATTAGTAGCTGACATAATACATTTTTATCAAATAAAAAAACAAGACATAGCAAAAAATAAACATTCCAAAATAGAATTTGGGTATCTTTTGGAATAAATTTTATCTACTCAATGAAAAAAGGCTTCATTCATGTGAGAAATAAAAACCCTTATGGTTTCCCATATTTAATGCATAAAAAAAATCTATAATACTCCATCATTGTTATCTTGTACATGATATCTACAATTAATGGTGAGGTTGGTGAATGGTGGAATTAAAAATAGGTTACAATTGTCTTATAACAAATAAAACAACACATGTATTGAATAAGGTTATAAAAATACCTGACATGCTATGGGATGACTATCATGCCTTCAAGGTCAACAACATGTTGGTTCCTGAAAATGCATACCTAAGAGCACCACATGAGGATTGGTGTTTAAATAAAAATCGGAATTCCCCTAAGGTGTGGGAATTGAGATCCCTTAGTGAAAACCTCCCAAGAAAGATGGCTCTTATCCTAACTACTCTAATGTTAACACTAATCTAATCCTAGAAAAAAATTGCAAGGAAAAGGGGAGAAAAAAATTAAAAATAAACATGAATAGTGATGCACCAGAGAAATAACGAGGTCACTCTCCCTTTTTCTTAATTTACACAATGAATTAAAACCATGAAATACACCCACACATAGTGTATCACAAAAGTGAGGAATGCAAGAAAGCCATAATATGAGCTAAAGAGATAATATAAGCTAAGAAACATCATATTAATGCTTAAGAGATGTAACACCTATTAAAATAGTGAAATATGCACTAGATTCATTGCAAAAGCTCCAAAATAGAGGTTTGGACACACAAAATTCTTGGAACCCCAAGAGGGAAGAGTAGCTTTACATTCAAGGAGAGGATCCTTTTTACAATATGTGTAACTACTATATATAGAAGAGGGGGAAAATAGGAGGGAGAAGAGAGAAGGGGGGAAAAGAATAAGGAATATGCCAAAATATCTTCATTTATTCCTCTTAGCTTCCCCAAAAATGGTCTTTAATCTCTAAAAATTATGTTTAACCAAAAATATCCTCTCAAACAAATTTCATGCATATTTTGGAACATGCTCCCAAATGGAAATACTTGTATTCTTGATAGGAAAGAGACCCACTATAAGTCATGATTCAAATCATAGTATGAGAGTAGTAGCTAACACTTATGATTGCATATCGTCCCCAAAATGTGGATACAGTGACCTCAAACTAGCCCATGTTGAATCAATCTTCAAGATATTTCTAATAGATCTCATTTTGCTTGATTTGGTGGTGTTATTACATAACACCCCCACCTTTGAAAATGATTTCATTTTATAGGTAGGGACCCTCTTTGGTTTATATAAGTTGGTAACATTTGAATATCTACCTTTTTGTTTAAGAATAGTCTTTAGTGGGGTAGCCTTATTTTTTAGTTGCTAATATTTGTACTTAAATAAGATTAAGTCTGTAATTATTTATAAATTTAAACACTTAAAATTCTAAATTTTGGTGCTCACACCTCCTATGTATGAGAACTCACACTTGGCTATTTATTTTACCTCACACTCACACTTATAAAAAATTGGTACTCGTAATTCCTATGTGAGAGGACTCGCACTTGGTTATTTATTTTCCTTCCCACTCACACTTCATGATTTTATCATAATGACACTTCAAAATTATTTCACATTTCAAAGTTTGAATTTTGGATAGCTAAAGTTTGAGTTTTTTCCTCATGAATTAGAGAGTAAGAGATCACACTTCCCAAGTGCAAGAACTTCCAAGGCAAGATCTCATACTTACCAAAATGTGAGTACTTATATTTTAAAGCTCACACCTCACACTTCATGATAAATTAAACTCACACTTTCAAGTATGAGAAAAGTCAAACAAAGTCAAAAGGTCAAATAATTTCAAGGACATGTCAACAATTGACAATGGTGACCCAATCCCAGGGTCACAAGTGACATCCTACATATCATATACACGACATTCATGCTCTAAAAGGGTAAAAGGATAATTAAAATTAATGACTATAATTTAGCCTAGCCTACACAGGTGTAAGGTCCGCATTCAAAAGGATAATCAATTCAAAAAGCAACATTTCATGAGGTGAAAAAACATCAAGTCATACATTATATGCCATTAATATGGAGAACGCCATTTTATATGAAAGATTTTCCAATTTATATGAATATTGTTTTAACTAAGACCATTCGTTCGAGCCTTCAAGTTGTCGAACTACAAGTGAAATTTTAATCCCTTTCTCACTCATTATCAAAAAAATTATTTCAAGAAGTCTATAGTAAACTTGAAATGTGTTAATCCTCAAAAATAGAGGTAGAACCATGGCATTTGAATGTGGATGCATTTTGTATTATTACTCATACAAAAGAATATTATGAGACACTGTCTTCGATTCTACAGCACTTGACCATGAGTTCCAACACTATTCAACCATTTTCTCGACCATTAAAAGGGGGAGGCTCAATGAAAAAACCATGGATGAAGTAGGAATGTTAACTGAACAAGGAAAAATAGCCACAGAACTTAGGGAATTGAAAAGGGCCAGGATTTATCAGATTACAAAAAAACTTGAGGTATTCCCATGTCTGTAATTTCTCTCCTTTCCTCTTGTTCACGCTAAGGCCAAAAATTGGGCTATATATTCCCAAATAGAGGAAAATTGGTTATCTTTATTTGTTGGATACTATTTTAAGGCCTATTACAAATTTCTTGAATCTAACACAGTCTACAATTCAATCGTAATTGAAACTTAGATGACCACATGGTAAATAAGAACCATTTTATAGAGCTAGGCCAACGATCTAATTGATAATATTTATGACCCAAATTTAAATTACATTTAGAGATTCTTTCCTGGAGTCAGTATTGACATGAAATTGTTGAAAAAATTATATGAAAACCCATCTACCCTAAAGCTTGTTGTATATTGGATTCCACTTCTTTCCTTGATTATTGATGAGAACAAAATTCCTTCTCTAGGACAAGTAGTCACATCTAATTTGGTCTCTCAAAGGGATTAATTTTATCATAAAAAGAAACTTTTTATGGCCTCCTACCTATTGGATGTGGTTCGTGGAGTCGTCAAGTGTCCTGAATTTTGTGACCTTTTGTTCCCATCATGCCTCTTGGAAGTAAATGAACTATAATTAGATCTATATGCCCATAGATTTAGGGCCCATATTGAGGACATTTGTACCTCCTTATACCCCAAAATTTATAAGGAAATGTATGAAGCACCAATTCCCATAATATTTGTAAATGTGATAAAATAAATTACATAATTGGGAGATGTCTTATTTTACCATAGATACATAGTGATAATGATCTAAGGACTACTTACACCACCATTGAAACTAGCCTACTATGTGCCTGATAAGCTAGTTGAACAGAGTGCATTGTTTGGCTCATTAATATCATTTCTTCAGGCCAGAAATACTCTTTTTGATATGACTTATTAGTATATGGGGATGTTTTGTGTAGTTATATCTTAGTAGGTTTTATGCATTTTCCTTGCTATAGTTTATGAAAACCGATTATCACATGAACCTCCTACTAACTGTCTTTGTGAGATCAAATGTGATGATGTGTGCAGGGAATGATGGAAGTTGCTGGTGGATAAGAAGCCTGAGTTCGAAGCATGCGGCTGAAGACTGTTTCCATCAAGTTGACCTATTAGCCTAGGCTTGATCCTAATGGCCCGTAGGAATTTGTGTGTTTTAATTAGAATTTGATGGACAGTGTTTAATGCCACCTGATATGGCAGATCTTGTAACCAACATTATCTATATGAAGACTTCGTCTTCAGAACTTGGTAGTACCACTTTTTGATTATTGAAGGAGATTATTTGCATATAGTTCTAGATATTTGTTCTATGTTATGAAATTATTTCTAAGTTAATGAAAGCCATGAAATTTTGAGAATCAGAAGTTGTTAATCCCTCTATCCTGAGGAAGAGCAAGGGCCCACTCAACCGAGGAGATATGAGGTTACTTTGAGTTCATGCATACAGTTCTTTGATTAGATTTACTACAATTGTCATTTGATAAATCTTACATGCATGCTTTGATTAACTGTATCTACTTTCTCCATTACTGATTTCACTTAGAATAGATGCTTTTGTTATGCAAATCTAGTTAACGAATAGTCTTGCTTTCTGCTAAAGTTCCATTTATTCAGTTGTGATTTCATTTGTTAAGAATAAGTGTGTGCGTATTTCATTTTACAATAGAAGATTAGTTGTTAAAATTCCTTTCATTGCAAATAGTTGAATTCTATAGAACTGTATTTAATTTCCGTAGATTTGAACTACATTTCCATAGAATAGTCATTAAACTAAACAACCCCCCAATAGACCCAATGTATAACTGGTTCTCCTAGACTCCATTGCATATTGCCTAGGACACAGCCCTGGTTTAGAATGACACTGACAAAGATTATGTCAGTTAAATGATTGGAAGAATACGATGACCCATCATTTTTGGTGCCGTTGCTGGGGAAATAACCATAAGCTCCATTATTTTTTTTGCATATGCTATGGGTGTTAATGGAGTTCATATAGGAAACCAGTAGTTCTCTCAGACCTCGATTTAAACCAACCAACCTGGATGCATAGGTCACGAGATAACCAAGGGAGATTTATAGCACATAATATTCAACAAATCTCTTTAGACACTTCACAAGAGAGAAACACTGAGAGTGATACAGATTCCAACTCAATGCCTAGAACCTCTTCTGAGCATTTTGTATCCTCTTCACACCACTCGGCAATGGGGGACCTTGGGAATGCTGAAGACCAACCTTTAGGATGAACCTTTACATACCCCATTGTCCTCGATGTAGATGAGGATGCACCCATGAAAAACATCTCACCATCCATCCTCCCCCTCTTTCGAGGAATGACCAAAGAAGACCCTGATCAGTTTCTGTTTGAATTTAAAATCCTGTGCCAGACATATGACTACCGAACTGACAATCAAAAACTCAAACTATTTCCCTCCACTCTCAAAGATTCTGCTATGAGATGGTTTATGGGGTTACCGTCTAACTCCATTAATTCCTAGGAAGCCATGGAAACAACCTTCCTGGATAAGTACCAAGACTATTGTAGGGGAAGGGATAGGAAGGAAGAGTTCTTCCAAATATGGAAAAAGGAAGATGAGAATCTAGAGGATTATCTGGATAGATTCCTCTTTCTCCATAAACGCAGTGGGTATGAGTTACATGCAGACATCACTAAAACAGTCTTTCTGAAAGGACTGGATGAGGAAACCAAGGATTCCCTCCATCTCATGGGAGGAGGAGATGTGCATAAACTCACCATGGAACAAATCACTGAGCTATGTAGAAGATATTCTAGAACACGTGGAGGAATACGAAGAAAACAAACATCCAAGTCTTTGGGTACCTCTGAACTTCTAGAAGAAATGGCCAACATGAAAACAGACATTCTGCTGCAATTAACATCCACCATAGATGGACTCAAGGAAAAATCCACCCCTGCTAAAGAACCATTGGACATGTATTGCCCTAAATGTCAGAAGAGACACCCCTTGAGAGAATGTCCTTTGGATGCCACAGACATGTGCTTAATCTGTGAAGTTACTGACCATGACACTAAGCATTGCACACTTTTACCATAGTTGAAGGGAGGTTTGAATGCCATCTCTCAAACAAGTGCTGAATTAAATTTTGTCCAAAGACCAAACAATCAGGGTGGGTTCCCATCTAGACCAACTCAGAATCCCTGGAGAATGCCATGGCCGAATCAAGCCTCTCAGTCTTCTTGGGGACAACCTGAGTGGGAAAACTCAAACTGGATGACTTATCCATATCCACCACCTTGGAAAAATCCCTACACTCAGCCAGGTTGGGCTCCACCACCCACAGCCAATCCTTGGCACAATCAGCAGTGGGGTCCTCAACAAAATTTTAGCCAAAATCAGTCCTGGGCACCACCACAAAATGGTAATCAACAACACAGGTTCCAGCAGCCACAACAAGCTTTAATGCCTCCACCTCAAGCCTACCAAAATCAAGGACAAGCAACACAAACACAACTTCCAGCCCAGCCAGTATCCAATCCTAAAAATCAACAGACAACTTTGATTGATGACACAGACTCAGGTAACACCATGCAGGTTAACACTATTGGTAATTTACGACTACGATCTGGCAAAATATTGAACCCTCCTGTTGTTATCACAGAACTACCTGATGATGCCGATAAGGAAGAGAACCTTGAGGGTAATACTGGTTCTTCACCAATGCCAGATAAACAAGATGATCAAATACCCAAACAGACTACAACCCCTTTTCCTGAGTGATTACAGGACACTCGAACTACAGATGAAACAAAACTAGTTCAGGAATTGAAAAAAGTACATATTGAGGTTCCACTGCTGCGTGCAATAAGGGACATCCCTGAACTAAACCAAACCATTAGAAACGAGTGTATAAAGACACCAGGAAGGAAAAAGAAATACCCAAAGACTGTCAGAGTCGAAGGGAATTTGGCTGATTTAGTTGTTGGCACCCTTATCTCACCAAAATATGGGGATCCTGGGAGCCCTGTCATTACTATTTGTATAAACAACCAGTCAATATCTAATGTTTTGGTGGATCTTGGTGCTGCTATTAATGTCATCACAATAGAAATGTTTAACCTGCTATCCTTAACAGGACTTCAACCAACCAACACTGTTCTGCAGTTAGCAGATCAATCCATTGTTGTACCTGATGGTGTGGTTGAAGATATAATGGTCACTATTGAATCATGGGAGTACCCAGTTGATTTCATGGTTTTGCAGCCTAAAGCTTGGAAGTTGGGATATCCAGTCATCTTGGGAAGACCTTGGTTGGCTACGGTTGCTGCTTACATTGACTGTAGGTCAGGAAACATGACAATTCTAAATGGGTAGAAATCCAAACACATTTCATTATATCCTCCTGCCCAGCCTTATATGAACAATTGTGACCAGGTATGGGTGGATTCTTTGGATGCTAACTCTTTGAGTTCTTCTTTTCTGGCCACTATTGCAGTACACAATCATATGGCGGAAGCTGTAGAGTCATATACACTGACTGATTCTAAGGACTCTGTGACTACGGAAATCAGCACTATTGCTACAGAATCCAGAATACCAGCATTAGACATCTCTTCTGCTATTTCTCTGGTAGACATTACCTCTACTGAGTCTGGTAGGAAACTCTATGCTTATAATTCTGAACATTTAGTTCCTGATTTCTATTGTCCTTTAACCAAGGTTCTATCTTTTGACAACATATCCATCCTGCACATGCTTCAGCCCCATGTTTTCCCATTGAATTCTTTTATCACTAGTACAGAGCTTGCTCTTGCGAATGATACCAAGCAGGTGCTTGTCAGTATGGGTAGAGAGCTGACTATAGGTAGCGACTTGGAGGTCAATCAAGAAGCTAGGGTGCTTGAGGTTCTGAAGAAACATTCCCATGCTTTTGCTTGGGATTACACTGATATGAAAGGAATTCATCCTAGCATCTGTACACATCATATTTACACCGATGATGTCAAACCTATAAGGCAGCCGCAACGAAGAATCAATCCAGCATTGAGAGACATAGTCAAAACTGAGATCGAAAAACTCCTAAAGGTAGGTTTCATCTATCCTATATCTGATAGTCAGTGGGTTTCCCCATTAGTTATTGTTCCCAAGAAGAATGGTAAGTGGCGAATATGTGTTGATTACAGGGAACTTAACAAAGCCACCAAGAAGGATTATTTTCCCCTTGCCTTTCATTGACCAAGTCCTAGACAATTTGGCTGGTAAGAAATATTTTTCTTTCTTGGATGGGTTTAGTGGGTATAATCAAATTAGTATTGCCCCTGCTGATCAGGATAAGACTACTTTTACGTGCCCTTGGGGTACATTCACTTACAGAGTCTTACCTTTTGGGCTTTGTAATGCCCCTGCTATGTTTCAGCGGGCAGTCTTGGCCATTTTTTGTAGATCTTGCTAACGACTGTGTTGAGGTTTACATGGATGATTTCACTGTCCATGGATCCACTTTTGAAGAATCTTTGAATAATCTTGAGAAAGTACTCAGTCGATGTGAACAACACCAACTATCTCTGAGTCATGAAAAATGTCTAATGATGGTTGATCAAGGAATTGTCTTAGGTCACCATGTTTCAGCCCAAGGTATACAGGTGGATCCCAAAAAGATATCAGTCATCACCCAATTACCTACACCAGCTAATCAGACTGACATCAAAAGTTTCCTTGGCCATGCAGGTTATTACCACCGATTCATAAAAGATTTTAGCAAAATTTCCACCCCAATGTTTTCACTGCTAACCAAATATTGTGTTTTTTAATGGTCTCCTCAGTGTCAACAGGCATTTGATTCTATCAAAGAAAAGCTGACAACAACCCCTGTCTTACGTGGCCCTGACTGGGGACAACCTTTCCATATCCACATTGATGCTTCTAATACAGCCATGGGCATTGTCCTTGGACAAAAAGACTCAGAAGATCATATGTATGTAATTTATTTTATCAGCAAAAATATGACTCCTATGGAAAAGAATTACACTACTACGGAAAAAGAGTTTTTGGCTGTTGTCTATGCTTTGAATAAATTTCATCATTACATCACTGGATATAAAAATTTTGTTTACACTGACCACTCTGCCATTTGATATTTGATGAACAAACCAGTGGTTGGTGGAAGGCTTATTCGCTGGTTACTCTTGTTGCAAGAATTCAATCTCACTATTATAGATAAGCCTAGGAAATCTAACGTTGTTGCTGACTTTCTTTCCAGAATAAATGTTTCAGGTGATGACGAAGTAGTCCAAGACCAATTTCCTGATGAACACTTGTTTTCTATCTCGACTAAGACTCCTTGGTTCGCTGATCTCATAAATTATTTAACAACAGGGAAGTTTCCTACCTATTTTACTCATAAGGAAAGAAGGTGATTGGTTAGAAATAGTGCAACATATAAATGGTGTAACAGATTCTTATTTAAATGTTGTCCTGACATGGTTCTTCACAGGTGTGTTTGAGAGGATGAGGTACATGACATACTGCGAGCGTGTCATGATGAGCCAGGAGGTGGACATTATTCAGTGAAATGAACAATTCACAAGATCCTTGGAGTAGGGTACTATTGGCCTTCCCTCCATAAGACTGTCAAAAAGTATGTGTGGCAGTGTGATGCATGCCAACGAATGGGAAAACCTACACTTTCTATGGAAATGCCTCTGAATCCTCAGTTGGTTCTAGGACCATTTGAGAAATGGGGTATTGACTTTGTTGGACCATTTGATCCTCCATCTTTCGGGAAGGAGTATCTCTTGGTATGCACGGACTATGTCACCAAATGGGCTGAAGTTCAAGCATTGGCATCTGCCAATGAAGATGTTGTTGCTGATTTTCTCTAAAACTAAATATTGTTGCGATTTGGAGCACCAAGGGCCATTGTATCTGATCAAGGTCCTCAATTTGTTTCAAATATGATTGAAGATTTCTTGGAAATCTATAGAATTAGGCACCAGAAATCGTCACCATATCACGCCCAATCCAATGGGCAAGTGGAGGTAACCAATCGAGAACTCAAGAATATTCTAACTAAGGTGGTCAATGCCGATAGAAAGAATTGGGTACCAAAGCTTCCTGAGGCCATCTGGGCCTACAACATGACCTGGAAAACAACTACTAGTTTTTCTCCCTATGAGCTGGTCTTTGGGAAGAAGCCACTGTTACCTGTTGAGTTCGAATTGTGCACCTGGCGAACAACGTTGGAAGTTGGGATCGATTTGGATGAAGCACAGTGTGAATGAGTGTTATAGCTGAATGAATTAGATGAAATGTGGATGGAGGCACAACAGCAGACAAAAATTCTACAACATCAGTAGAAAACTTGGCATGATGCTCACATCAAAAAAAGGACATTTCATGAGGGACAGTGGGTTTTACTCTTTGATTCCCGCTATCAGTAGTTTAAAGGCAAGTTGTGTACATGTTGGTTAGGTCCCTATCAGGTAAATCAAGTGTTTGATAATGGCTCTGTTCGATTGATACCGATTGATGGAGACAAACAGACTCTTCTGGTGAATGGGCATAGGCTCTGAGTTTATCACCAACCGCTAGATAAGAAGACTTTCACCGATGACATTCTGTTACGAACAGACATGCATGCTGAGGAGGCTCTTTGCCTCTCAAGCATGGAGTAATCAATCTCTTGCAAATTCAATAAAGGAAGATGATCCTTCATTCGATCTTCTTCCCTTAGTTAGCAGTTTTTCTTATTATAATTTCCAATAAATGTAAGAATTTTCATTATTTCTACTGCCACTAATCATGTTTCATCCCGAACTACAGGATGTAGGAATCTACGGATATCGGCTGACTAAATGTGGCATGGGTAAGTGCATTTTAACTTGCTAATGATATTTCCATGCAAAACATTTCCCCATGTATGCATTTGTCATCATTACGCCATCATGAAATGATTGCTATGGTCATTCTGGATCTCTTTCCAAATCTGGCTCTATGAATGACGGCATAAAAGGAGTAATGGCTCATAATCACCACATGCCTTGATGTGTCACACTCTCCAAAGTCAGGACAGGTGGTGCTCACTCCTCAACCATGGGATATGTGCCGCCACAAAAATCTTAAACTCACACGGGTGGCCGGTCTCATTCACTATTTTTCCACCATCACCTTCGCTTGATGTTGTGCCACCCAAGGAATATGGTGTCATTTGAAATTTAATGCTTCTGCAACTACTTCTTACCATTGTTGTATGCACATCAAGCATGACTGGTTTTATTAGTCACTAGACGGGAAGTGGAAGAGATGCTCTGCTCTGGTTTTTCTGCTACCGAGTATTACTCACCTTCGGCTTCAGCATGGGACCGTGAAAGACATCAAAACCTGCTTCACCAGATGCCTTACTCTAGAATGCCACCCTTTCATAGGTATTTCATGATTTTGGATGGCTGGATTTCATTCAGAAATTTGAAGGTTTCGATGAGGGCATTGTGGAAGAATTCTTGAACAATTTTGAGTCCACCTGTTCGCAAGTTGGTGGAAGACGAGTTGAAATTACCAGTCAGGTCATTTCTGACCTATCTGGCCTACCAAACTTTGGTTTAAAGGTTATGATGAATGCCCCTTTACAAATCCTGATTGCTCAGTTTCACGACGAAGGAGAGGCACTCCGGAGGTCATCCTGACTCCATTGGGTGTCCAGAAGGGTGTTAAGCAGACAAGTTTACCTGGAATCTGGAGTGAGATTGCGAAATGGGTCAACCGGTATTTCATATGCGATGGTCAGGCCTCTATTCTGGGGGGTGATGCACTTAAAATGCTCATCCACCTTAAAAAGGGACATGTCAACCAGGCCCTTTGGGTAAACCTGCCAGAATACCTCGCAGACTCCATCATTAAAGTTTGCCAGAAGCACCGGTCCGGTAGAGGCAATTCTATGATTAAACACCTGGGATTGATTCATCTGTTGTGTTCACACCAAGTCTTCTTTAGACCAAAGCAGAGGCTCGAGGGATGTGCTGGTGGTGAAGGGTCCAGGCCAAAGTAATTAAAATCTGGTCTCTCTTCTACACCTCGGTCTACCCTTGCATCGGGCCCTTGCCCTTCACATAGCCAAGTAGAGGCAGCTGATGTTCCTAAGCATGCAGACATAGTTGGTACTCTTGAGGGTCCATCCCCTTCCACTTTTGATTCAAAAGGAAAGTGTCCCATGGCCCCATCTTCTTCCATGTAGCTACGGTCCTGATGGCTTAGCTCATTTTTACAGACAGGTGGTTCCCAATCAGAGTCCTTTCCTGATGATACCGCCCACATTCGGGAGGAACTGCATAAGGAGGATGACCTGGCCGCTCCATCATCTATTGTTCCGTCATCTATGAAAATTCACATTGTGGCTCCTGAAATGCTTGACACCCAAGTGGCGCCTTCTCACAACTACTTGGAGGAAATCGCACTGCTGAAATCTCAGTTACAAGGTATGGAAGAAACCAACCTTTTATTACAAGCTGAATTTACACAAAAGACAGTAGAAAAAGTTTGGGAGATTGCTGCCCTGCAGCTTGAAGTGAGTTGTTTAAAGTGACAACGTGATAAGAGTCTTACCCTCTTGAATAGTTTCCAATAGTTGTCCCTTCAGGAAAGGGAATTGCGGAAGGAAAATCAAAAATTAAAAAAGGAAAAAGAATCTATAGAGGAGGAAAAACAAAAAGTAACATCTATTTTAGACTTTGTCTGTCCTTTGGCCATCAAACTACTATCCTGTAGGAAACCCTCTTCAGTCTACAACATGTTTGTCCAAGAACAATTTTATTCTTGGCAGTTATTTCAATTGTGTTCTCAAGCCCCTCACAAAATTCCCAATGGCCCTAGTTTTTTATCAGTTTACAAGTGCAGTACTCTGGAAATTCAAAATTTGCTTTGTGAATTTTATCTACATAACATGATAGTTACCAATGTCCCCAATTTCTTGATCAACCTATTTGTGGGTGATTTTCAAATTAAATCCTTTCAGTCTGTATTGTGGAATCAAATAATTTGGGGCAGCAAACAGACATTTTCAATCACACTGCTTAGTCCATTGGATTTCACATTCGCCCAACTCATCATATAGATGTCACCCTGTGGAAAAAATTTCGATCATTTTACTATCAGGTTGGGGTTGGGGTGAATACTTCTCAGATTTTACTACAGTGTGTTATTGATTTTGAAAATTATAGTCAGGAAAATTTTGGGACTGCTTGGCAAGCTTGTGATAGGAGATGGGATACTTTAAGTCTACCTTTGAAATGTAGGGAGGTTCTCTATCCCCAGAAATTGAGCTGGAGCATGCAGAAGGGTGATGCCCTCATCACCATTATCAAACAAACTATAGAAGAAAACCAGCCAGCAGTACACTAATGAATGGGTAGGCCTCCAAGTATGGCCACCACTCCTCTTGAGCCCTCTCACTACCTGGCAGAACAATGTAGCATAGTCCCATGACAGTTTCACTACCTGGGTGGAAATTACCTCCAATACTCAGGGCTGCAAGAACACCACAAAGCAATACACTGATCAATTCGAGGAGTATGACATGGCTGAAACAGCTTGGTAGGTGAGCAGGGCATAATGAGTTGCATTGAGACATGCAACAGGTAAAGTCAGGGGGAAAATGATGAGTGCATTGTTTGGCTCATTAATATCATTTCTTTAGGCCGGAAATATTCTTTTTGATATGACTTATTAGTATATGGGGATGTTTTGTGTAGTTATATCTTAGTAGGTTTTATGCATTTTCCTTGCTATAGTTTATGAAAACGATTATCACATGAACCTCCTACTAACTGTCTTTGTGAGATCAAATGTGATGATGTGTGTAGGGAATGATGGAAGTTGCTGGTGGATAATAATCCCAAGTTTGAAGCATGTGGCTGAAGACTGTTTCCATCAAGTTGACCTATTAGCCTGGGCTTGATCCTAACAGCCCGTAGGAATTTGTGTGTTTTAATTAGAATTTGATGGACAATGTTTAATGCCACCTGATATGGTGGATCTTGTAACCAACATTATCTATATGAAGACTTCGTCTTCAGAACTTGGTAGTACCACTTTTTGATTATTGAAGGAGATTATCTGCATACAGTTCTGGATATTTTTTCTATGTTATGAAATTATTTCTAAGTTAATGAAAGCCATGGCATTTTGAGAATCAGAAGTTGTTAATCCCTCTATCCCAAGGAAGAGCAAGGGCCCACTCAACCGAGGAGATACGAGGTTACTTTGAGTTCATGCATACAGTTCTTTGATTAGATTTACTGCAATTGTCATTTGATAAATCTTACATGCATGCTTTGATTAATTGTATCTTCTTTCTCCATTACTACTTTCACTTAGAATAGATGCTTTTGTTATGCAAATCTAGTTAATGAATAGTCTTGCTTTCTGCTAAAGTTCCATTTATTCAGTTGTGATTTCATTTGTTAAGAATAAGTGTGTGCATATTTCATTTTACAATAGAAGATTAGTTGTTAAAATTCCTTTCATTGCAAATAGTTAAATTTTGTAAAACTATATTTAATTTCCGTAGATTTGAATTGCATTTCTGTAGAATAGTCACTAAACTAAGTAACCCCCCAACATACCCAACGTATAACTGGTTCTCCTAGACTCCATTGCATATTGCCTAGGACACAACCTTGGTTTAGAATGACACTGACAAAGATTATGTTAGTTAAATGATTGGAGTAACAGTCAAAGTACAATAGGAATGTTGTAAAAAGTAAATATTTGTCGTAAGTGGTCCGGTAATGTTAAAATGTCAAAGTTTGGGTAATTAGAGAAGTAGGGTCTACATGATTAGGAATTAGAAATATTATATTGGTAATAAAGACAAGGAGTGAGGTCATAAATATTTTGTGTATTTTATTTGTAAAAAGTCTAAAAATGTGGAACCCATGTAAAATGATAAGGTTTATCTTATCTTAACAGATAAGCCTACATGTACAGATAAGAGTTAAGGTATGGAATATGATTCGTCAGAGTGGATTTCTTATCCTATCTTAGAGATAAGATGGATAAGCCTGGAAGTTCTATAAATAGAGAGGCTACCCCCCTCATTTAGCATAGAAAGAAGTAGTGAGAAATATTGTAGGAAGTGTGCAAAGGAAGCCATCAGTTAAAGGTGTGTTGAAGAAGCCATCGAGAGGTGTAATTGTAAAGTTTCTCCCATAGTCTTGTTGAAGTACCTCATGGGTGAGATTGTAACAATTTCATGTTAATATTATAATTTACTTTGATATTTCAGATTTTTCATCATTCCGTCTTATCATAGTCGATGGTATTCTTGTGTTCGATTGTTGTTTTGGTTCCAGATTACGTCCACCAAACTAAAGGCTGTGCATTAGTAAATAATCATAGCACGAGGAGTTCCCGGTGAAGAATTATCATAGTGCCGGATTGGTGATGACATTTTGGTTCCGTTGCCGGGACCATTCCTCGTTGGTGGATTTTCTGGAGAGATATTCCCACTTAGGCAAAAATTAATTGGAGGGTAACCTTGTTTTTACTGTGCATAGTAGTTACCATGGTAAAGTCATTTTTACCGTGAATAGTAGTTACCATGTTAAAGTCATTTTTGCCATGAATAGTAGTTACCCTGGTAAAGTCCTTTTTGCTGGGAATAGTAATTACCGCAGTAAAGTCACTTTTTACCATGAATAGTGTTTACCACAGTAAAGTCAGTTTTTACCGTAGTAAGTCAAGTTTTACCATAGTTTACCGTGGTCATTTCTATTTTACTGTAGAAAGGTGTAAAGTCACTTTCTAGTATAGTGATTCCAATTATTTGTGCACATAAGTATTGTTAATTGTACTTGTGGGTTGGTATTTCACGGTGGTTACTTTTGAAAATGGGAAAGATTCCTGTTTTTTCAGCTCAATCTAATGAAGATGCTTCTTCTTTCATTCAAGAGTTTAAATGATCTTGTATTTGTAATGGCCTTATAAGAAGGGAACAATGGACTGAATTTTTTCCTACCTTTTTGGATGGTTCAGCACTTAGGTGGTTTGAAACACTAGGTGATAATGTGAAAAATTCATGGGATTTATTAACCGAAAGTTTTCTTGAAGAATTTGGTGAACAACAGAAATATGCAGATCTCATGATCGAGATCACAAAGCTATCCCAAGGAGAGAAGGAGAAGATAAGGGATTATCATGCTCGTGTTCTAGAGCTAAGGAGGAAGCTCGATGCCCAGATCCGGAAGGAAGGACTAGCGGATGGGTTGATGAATGGTGTGGATAATCTCCTCTGTAAGCACTTCATTCTTGGGATGAAGCCAGAGATCAGACAACGAGTGAAGTATGACCGCCCAGCTACCATTGAACAAGCAAAGGAGATTGCAAGAAGGCAAGAAGAAAGCATGGAAGAGGAGCCCAAAGAAATTGTTGTTAAAGTAGAGCCTACACCAGCACCTTTGGTCCAGAATCCACAACCACTCCTGGTGAGCACAAATATTTCTCCTAGTACATCTACTGAGTATGAAGATCTGCTTAGGAAGATGGGCCAGTTAACTATTAATCTTCTTCAAGGAAAGGAATTTAGTTCTCAGGGAGGAGATAGAGGTCCAAAAAGAAATATTTCTGAAGTTGTTTGTTATGGTTGTTATAAAAAGGGTCATTATAAGTATAATTGTCCAGATAGAGCTTCTACATCTGGTACAAGAGATAATGATAAAGGAAAAGCACCTTTGAATTCTCTTGATGTAGTAGATAAGAGTAGAAATAATGAAGTAGATGTGTTTGTAACAAAAAGAAAGAAAGAAAAAGATAATCAAGATGGAAATGATCCTAAGAAGATGAAAGGAGAAACTAGTAAGAAACATAGGAGAAGAAAGTTGGGTGTGCAGGATTTTCTGATTTCACAGGGGCAAGGACCATACTCCATCTTGGAAGATCTGTCCAAAAGGCCTGCAAATATTACATATGGTCAACTCTTGGCTATGTCTTCTGAGAAGAGGCGGGGAGTTGCGAGGTGGACTCAATGCTCGAAGAAGGAAGGAGGTTGAGGTCCCTATTTTGGAGGCAGAGGTAGATCCCTATGCTCCACAAGCTGAGGTATTATGTAATGGTATTTCAATTCATGATGTCTTAGTTGATGGAGGTGCTGCAGTTAATGTAATGACCGAGTCTGTAATGAATATGTTGGGTTTAAAAATTGATCGCCCTTCAACACTTATGTTAAGGTCATTAAATAAAGGAAAAACTAAACCAGAAGGTGTAGTTTCAAATGTGGCAATATCTGTTATGGGTGTGGTATGTGTGGTAGACTTTCAGGTGATGAAAAATGGTACTGTTGCGTACCCAATGCTGCTGGGAAGACCATGGCTAAGGAGAGTTCATGCAAGAAACTACTGGAATGAAGGTTTCATGACACTTGGACGTGGTAGAGAGAGGGTGAAGATAAATGTGATCCCTTGACATCATAAGGCAGAACCTGTGGATTCAAGTGATGAAACTGATGATTGGACATCCTATGATTACTCTAGTACCAGTGAAGTGGACACTGAAGATGAAGAAAGTGAGGTGGATGTTTCAGTCATGGATATCCTTCCAGTCACACCAACTCATGACCCCATAAAATTATCTGAAGAAGAAGTTGATGATCGTCTCCAACAAATAAAGATTGGTGATGCTGTGATGGAGAGTGAGAAGGAATCCTACCTCCAGCTCTTTCGAAGGTACATACACCTATTCACTTTTGGTTACAAGGAACTCTGTCAAGTAAGTTGGGTAGAACATTGTATTGAGCTGGTAGATGGTGCTAAGCCCATAAAGCAAATGCCATATAGAATGAATCCTAATTTTTCCAAGACTGTAAAAGAAGAAATAGATAAGTTGCTTGATGCAAGATTCATATTTGCTGTGGAGAATTCAGAATGGGTTTCTCCCATTGTGATCTCAATAAAAAAGAATGGGAAGCTACGCATTTGTGTTGATTACAGGAAGCTCAATAAGGCAACAAAGAAGGATCATTACCCTCTTCCATTTTCAGATCAGATCTTGGACGAAGTAGCTGGCCAGGAGTGTTATAGTTTTGCTGATGGATATAGCGGCTACAACCAAGTTCGTATAGCAGAGAAAGATCAGCTGAAGACCACGTTCACCACTCCTTGGGGAACGTTTGCTTATAGAGTTATGCCTTTTGGGTTGTGTAATGCTCCAGCAACATTCTAGCGTTTGATGAATAGGGTGTTCAAACCCTACATTGGGACCTTCATCAGAGTATTTCTGGATGATTTTTGCATCTATGGGAGCAAGTTGGACCACCTGCACCAGATGGAGACAGCATTTCAAAGGTTAGATGAAGCACAAGCCTCACTAAACCCTACAAAGTGTGTCTTTGGATGTTCTAAAGGCGTTTTGTTAGGGCATGTTGTATCCAGAGATGGTATTGGTACTGATCCTGATAAAGTTTCAAAAATCAAAGATTTACCATTTCCTATGAATAGAAGTAAGTTGAGATCATTTTTAGGCCATGTGGGTTACTATAGAAGGTTCATCAAGAATTTCTCAAAGATTGCACAGCCACTAACCCAGTTCTTGAAGAAGGATGTTGCTTATGAACCAGGAAACAAGGCGCATGAAGCTTTTGGACAACTGAAGGAAGCCCTGGTGTCTTCACCTGTTTTGAAGAATCTAGATTGGAGCAAGCCATTCATTGTGTACACTGATGCCTCAGATGTAGCACTAGGTAGTACTTTGAGCCAAAAGGATGAAAATGGGAATGAACATCCAATTTACTTTGGGAGCAGACAAATGAGCAGTGCTGAGGTAAACTATACTGTAACTGAAAAAGAGGCTCTGGCTATCATTTTTGCTGTAAAGAAGTTTAGAAATTACTTGCTAGGGCAGAAATTTATAGTTGTAACAGATCATCAGGCTCTGAAATATATTGTCAATAAGCCTAACCCATCAGGGAGGATAACAAGATGGATAATTTTGCTACAAGAATTTGAATTTGATATTATAGATAGGCCAGGAAAGAAGCATGTCAATGCAGATGCACTCTCTCGAGCCTATGATGGTTTAGGATCATCTTGTGATGATGATGATTTTCCCGATGCAGCATTGTTCTCCCTTGACACAATCCCTAGTGAATACATAGATATTTGGAATTATCTGAATGAATTCAAGTTTCCTGATGGTGCCAATGCAAAGACTAAGAGAAAGATTACTCAAGCCAGTCGTCCATATTCTATTCTGCATGGAGCATTATTTCGAATAGGACCTGATGGACAGTATAAGAGGGCAGTTGGACGTGATCAAGGAAAGGAGCTGCTAGAAGAATTCCACAATGGTACATGTGGAGGGCACTTCTCTAGACAACTTACAGCAAGAAGGATCTTGGATGCAGGTTATCACTGGCCCACTCTTTTTAAAGATTGTTATAATTATTGTAAGACATGTGATATTTGTCAAACACATGGTAACCGTAAGACTTCATCAGCTCCATTATGTCCTATTCTTCCCCTTGGTCCCTTTGAAAAATGGGGAATAGACATTGTAGGTCCACTTCCAACTACATCATGTCAAAATAAGTATATTGTAGTTGCCACAGATTATTTAACCAAGTGGGTTGAAGCTAGGCCATTGAAAACAACTTCCATAGATGAAGTGGCAAGGTTCATATATGAACGCATTGTCACCAGATTTGGTTGTCCATTAGAAATTGTAACAGATCAAGGAAGCCACTTCATTAATGAGGTGGTAGAAGCCCTAGTCAATAAGTTTTCTATTAAGCACAGGAAGGAAACAACATACAAGCCAAGCACAAATGGATAGGTGGAACGAACAAATTTTGTGCTGTGTCAAATTCTAGCAAAAGATGCAGCCTTGCAGGTACATAAATGGGATAAAAGGATTCATGCAGCATTGTGGGCATATAGGGCAACATCAAAGTTAGCAACAGGATACTCCCCATTTCAGTTGGCCTATGGCATTGATCCAGTTCTTCCTATTGAGTTTGATATTCCCACTGTGAGAGTTATGAAAAATGAAAGGATGGATGAAAGTGATTCAGTAAAAGAAAGGTTGGTACATCTTCATTTGCTAGAGGAAATGAGGGAAATAGCAAAGGATACAAGCCATAAGAAGAAAATGAAGCAGAAGGAATACTTTGATCAAAAGATCCGATGGTCTCCATTTCATGTGAATGACTTGGTCCTAGTATATGATTCCAGATACAAAAAAAGAAGACAGAGAAAATTTCTTCCAAAATGGATGGGGCCCTACAAAATAGCAGCTGTGCATGAAAATGGTACGTACCGACTGGAGGAATTGGATGGCACTCCCATTACGAAATGGGTCAACCACGACAAGTTGAAGATTTTCCAAGCACCAGAATAGTCTACTCCGAGGACGGAGTAGAAGCTAGGAAGGGGGAAGATGTCGACACTAAAATTTTCCTCCATAATTTCTATTTCATTGATGTATGTATTAGGAATAGGATGTTGTTAAGTGTAATTAGTAGTAGCGTCCGATAGAAGATAACGGCACCATCAGTATAGTGCCGCCAATAATGTGGAGTACGGTAACAGTCAAAGTACAATAGGAATGTTGTAAAAAGTAAATATTTGTCGTAAGTGGTCCGGTAATGTTAAAATGTCAAAGTTTGGGTAATTAGAGAAGTAGGGTCTACATGATTAGGAATTAGAAATATTATATTGGTAATAAAGACAAGGAGTGAGGTCATAAATATTTTGTGTATTTTATTTGTAAAAAGTCTAAAAATGTGGAACCCATGTAAAATGATAAGGTTTATCTTATCTTAACAGATAAGCCTACATGTACAGATAAGAGTTAAGGTATGGAATATGATTCGTCAGAGTGGATTTCTTATCCTATCTTAGAGATAAGATGGATAAGCCTGGAAGTTCTATAAATAGAGAGGCTACCCCCCTCATTTAGCATAGAAAGAAGTAGTGAGAAATATTGTAGGAAGTGTGCAAAGGAAGCCATCAGTTAAAGGTGTGTTGAAGAAGCCATCGAGAGGTGTAATTGTAAAGTTTCTCCCATAGTCTTGTTGAAGTACCTCATGGGTGAGATTGTAACAATTTCATGTTAATATTATAATTTACTTTGATATTTCAGATTTGTCATCATTCCGTCTTATCATAGTCGATGGTATTCTTGTGTTCGGTTGTTGTTTTGTTTCCAGATTACGTCCACCAAACTAAAGGCTGTGCATTAGTAAATAATCATAGCACGAGGAGTTCCCAGTGAAGAATTATCATAGTGCCGGATTGGTGATGACAGAACCTCCTAGAGGTCCAAGAAATCATTCTTAATCCAACTAAAGGACCCACTTCTTTAACCTCTAGTATGGTGCTATTATATGAGATCTGAGGAAAAATTATTTCCACATGAAACCTATTCATGTGTTCATGTACTATGATATATGCTACGCTTAACCACTGTATTTATATTATCTTCTATATTCTTAGGTGCCCAACTATAAGGGATTTTGCCATGTGCCACAATACTAGATTTCCTACCTTTACCAATCTAAGGGAAAATTTTCAATCATTATAGCCTCCTTACCATGCACAACTCTATATATTATATAGGTAAAATTCATGCCACATGTTAGCCCATTCAATCCTCACTAATTTCGGCAGACTGTTGCTCACTCCTCAACCTCCCGACACTCGACTACATGGGATTGCACCATATGCCACAATATCGATATGTGGGTTATGGGTTCCTTTACTTTTCTTAATAGAAATTCTTTGTTATCATAGTCATGTATTACCCATTTAGTATTTATCACCTCCTCCTTATGCCTTAGTGAGTTTCATTGTGTTTATTAACCTTCTCAAAGGATTTCATTGGTTTTATTAACCTTCTTGACTTATCAAATAGAGAGGATTATGCCACATGGTGCAATCCTATCCTTCTAAATTGTGCCTCTTTTTCCTTATTTGATTCCTCAGAGATCATAAAAAATCTAATTTAAGTGGATCCTTTGCACCAATGAACTTATAAAATGATTTTATATTTAAAGATGTGCACTTTGGCCTCTTTTTTAGATGTGGGATGAATCCCTAATGTGAAACAAAAGGGTGTCATTTTTTAACACTAACTGACTATAATTTAAAACCCAAATGTAAAATATTTTTCCCAAGGATCCCTCTTACCTATAAATTTAGAATATATCTTCTAATCATTCTAAGGCCAATTCTAAATATCTACCAACCTCATATATGTCTAAAAATGACTATGCATGTTGCACAAATATCAAGTACATCCAAGGAAGAGTGGGAAATTTTTAGAATCTCCTTTAGGTCATAAAGCATCCAAAAGAGAGTGTGAAAGTGTTAAAAATTTGGGAAATAGGGGAAGGTAATTCAGTTGATCAAAATGAGAAAATACCTCATTTTAGTAACATTTATATCAACTCATAGGGGACATTTTCATACTAAATGTGAATATCGGTAGTCTTAGTATCCTTTGGGCATGGGGTATTCCTAAAAACCTAAAATATAAATAAATTAGAGTTTAGAAACTCCTTAAACCTTCCACTTTGGATACTCTGATGAATGTTTTGTAGACAACCTCTTCCAACAAGTTTGCAAGTTATGTCTTGTAAAACTTATATTAAAAATAAAAAATCATACATACATCAAGTGAAATATGCAAAGTATGCAATAAAAATTGTTTTTTCAAATTTAAAATATATTATACCTCTACTCTAACCATGTACATAACAAACTATACAAATCCACAAACGAGATAGAAGAAGTAGCTTCCTTTCCTAATGAAATGTGACCATGAAATGGTTCAAGAAAGTGAGAGGAGTGTTGAATGAATTTTCTCACTCCTATTTTAGATTAGTGAAAAGGTAAAAAGGAAAATAAGTAAGTCCAATAATGATAGGGTTTAAGGATACCTCTAGATTAGATGATGATGGATATATGGGCAAAAAATATCCTCCTCACAACAAGCTCAATGACATACACATAAAAAAGAATCTAGATGCCAAAAATGGATTCGTATATAGGATGGTGGGTTTCCCGACAATTCCGGTCCCAAGAAGTGATAATTTCATAGGGATGGATGTCAACTCATTGTGATAAGAGAGATAAAATAAAATTCTAATGGATAACTGATAGGATGTAATGGATAACTGATAGGATGTAGTAGCTAACTGAACTAAAATAGAGATACGAAATATGCTAAATAAGATAAGATGCAAATATAATGAAAATAAATGATAATAAATCAAACCTAATCGAGTCGACGACGAATCAAGATTGATAGGTACAGTCAATGGTGACCACAATAAAGTGGATAAAAAATATAGAAAATAGGTTTGCAACAGGCTCTAAAATACTTAGAAGGTCTTAGATTCGATATGGGAAAGATGTGGAAAGAGAAAGGATATAAGAAAATTTATGGATTTGATAACTGTAGATAGGGTTGATGGTGACCGGTTCTGGGTCGATAGAGACTGGTCTAGGTTGACGATGACTAGATTGGGTCGACGAAAACTAGATCTGGGTTGATGGAAACTAGATCTAGGTTGACAAAAATGAGATCTGGGTCAAGGGTGATTGGATTAGGTTGACAACAACTAGATCCGAGTTGATGGTGACTGGAATGGGTTGACGATGATCAGGGAAGGATTTGGGCATGAGTTGCTATCGACCCTATAACTACACCATACCCCTCCTCTCTTAAAAAGTAAATTTTTTAGAGATTAGGTCTTCTTGATAATTTACTGTGATTGTGACAAACCATCAATTTCAGCGGTGGGATGATTCCCAACTCGATGCAAGGTGGCCTAAAGAGGGCATATTAGGGATTTAAGGTGTTTAGGTAGGTTAGGGTTGCATATGGAGGATAAAATGTGGTTGGGGGATAAGAAAGCATTAAATCAGGGTAGTGGGAACCTAAGGATGGATAAAAGGTCATTGAAGGCTGGAAAAACATTAAATGAGGGTCTAGGGATAATAAATGGGATGTGATTAGGATAATAAATATGATTAGGGATTAATTAAATAGGATTAAGGGTGAATTAGGGGAAATAAAATAAATGATTGGATAAGATAAGAAAGTGGGAAATTAATAAATAAATGGGTTGTAGGAGGGAATATGGAAATTTGAATAAGAAGAGAGATAAGTGTGTGAGGAATGACGATGAAAGGGAGCAGAAGTAGGATGAGGGACAGGGGATACAAAAATCATTGTCTACATTTTCCCCATTATGTTGAGTGGTTTGTGGTGGGCAAGCCATGAGACAAAAAAAGAAGTGATAGAAGATGATAATTGAGGTTCTCCCCCTCCAACTAGGGATTGATGATACGAGGAAGAATTGATCACTAAGTTGAAAGAGATAGATGAAGGGATAAAGAGTGGAAAGGATGATAAAAAAGAATATGAAAGAATATGCCCCAAGTGGAGAGGGATAAAAACAAAAACAAAATATGGTGGTTCTTTTAGAATCACTTTGGTATGGAACATATCATGGCTTTTGATGGAGGTGATGTTAATTTCCTACGTACCTATGAGTTGGAAAAAACCACTACAAAATGGAGTGATTCCAACATGAATCCAATCAGATGGATGTGCAAGCCTTGAGACTAGTGGGTCAAAGGAAAACATTAAAAACATGCATAAATAAATGTGAGGATGGTATTGATGAAATTATGGGGAAAAGTGGATGCAATATACTACATACATGAGGAATCGATTAAATATGCATCCTAGTGGGATGGAAAATGGAAATATGGCCACAATGGTGGGCTTAAAATGAGGTATGGTTCCTTGAAAGGGAACACAAATATGGCCACAAATGGTGGGATTGAGACGTGATCAAGAATGCGATGCTAGATAAGATGATAGGTAGGCATAAGAGAATGAGCCACGCAAGGCAAAGAGAAATGTGTTATGGGTGACACACAAGCCTAAACTGGAAGATATAAAATTATTGGATGAGATTAGAAAAAATATTGGATGAGATGAGATAATAGATTGATAAGATAGATTATATGATATATTGATGAGATAATTGATTGGATTAGATAAGAAAAATGACTAGATAAGATGAGATAATTAATTATGTGAGATGAGATAAAAATATCATGAGATAAGATGGTGTGATTGGATTGGATCAGATGTGATAGGTAAACATGACCTTATGCGGATGACCAAAATATAGGAAGGACACTCCATCATATGAAGGGGTGCACATAAGATAGATGCTTTTAGATTGGATTAAAGGTAAAGTGTAAGAGGGAATGAGATAAATAAATTCACTTATGACCATTAACAGATGTTAACACATAAATATAGTAGTTAGTCATACGTAATATCCTGAGGGAAAGATGGAAAGTTAGCTTATAGACCCATTATAGACATGACCAAGGGTTAAGATGGAGCTTGTATGGGGAATATGGGTTCTCCTTAGGTGGTAGTCCTAGATCTATACCCCAACTCTAAGCAATATGACACAAATGGATCAATGTAAAAATTTTGTGGAGGATGGGAAAGTTGATCGATGTGGGAATCTTTCCAGGGATGATTTATTTTGAAATTTTGCTTTTACTTTTGAGATTTGGAAGGCTGATCAATTTGGGAAGCCTTTTACTACCATGATATAAGAAAATAGCCATCCTTCAAGGTAATGGTCTACGCTAATATTTTTTAGCTTTTGGATTTTTAATTTTGACTTTAAATTTTTAGACGACAGGATAAGATATGCATGATAGTTATCCTCCAAGGGATTAATCTGTAATTTTGAAAATTTTGCTTTTATAAGAACAACTGTCCTTTGAGGGAGTAGTATGTTTCTTAAATATGATAGCTTTTGATATGAGCATCCAAAAGTTTGAATTTTGGGATATAGCTAGGGTTAGCCAAATAAACCACCTTGGGAGGGGATGGTAAGATGTACAAGTGACACATATAAACCCTTATCATGGTTCTAGTAGGTTAATAAAAGAGTAAAAAATATAATGATTGTGGAATTCACACCAAAAAAGGAAGAAATTTTCCATAAGGAATGTGCTACGGGAAGAGCCGTGGTGCCCATATTCAAGTTCATAGATAAGAAAGTGATAGTAGATCACATAATTCCAAATCATTATAGTGAGAGATGGAAGGGATAGTGATGAAAATGAGATCTTAGGGTGTGATTAAGATCATATTAGTATGTTAAAAGTAGAAAGGCTACAAATTCAAGGCATTGAGAGGTTCCATTTCTGGTTTACCATAAAGAGACACTAAACAATAGGCTCCAGACCCATACTCATATGTGATAATGTATGGTCTAATCCAGTTGGGAGAAACATTTCCACGTTGGATCCTTTCTAGAGTAATGATAGAGATTAAAATAGGTTAGAGGACATGGACATGATGTATCTATGTCCATGGGGTTGTTAGATGGAGAAGAAGATGGATCGATGTGCATGGGAGATGTAAACATAGTGTGCAGGAGATAATTAAGAGTGAGAAGTTGATACTCCCATAGTAAGAGATGTTGCATCACGGTGGTGAGAGAATCATCATCAGGTAATTTGGATATGGATATGGATGCCAAAGGAGATGGGGTAGGATCGTCAGAAGGAACAATGATGATGACTCTGGGTTTTGAATAGATATATGGTTGATGATGTAGTCATTTTTACACCCACCAAGAACAAGGGAACCTCATGCATGTTAGCCTATCACCCAACGGGTGTTGGGTGCTCACCCGAGGCATGCGAGAGGGAGCCGAGTATCTCTTTTATGTGAGTTTAGCGGAAGCCATAATTCATAATCTTGACTTAGTGATTTAACAAACATGAAGAAGCTATAGAGCTCAGAACGGCTTCCATACCCCTTCAGTCATAACAAAGAAAAGGGCGTAATAGATTTATTAACTTAAGAATTCGTAAATCCACAAATATACTCAATCATTTAAGTAAGGTCCATGATTATACAAGATAAAAAGTAGAGTAGAAACATGCAGATAATACAGAAGGAGATCTTAATATAAAAATAGTAGTAACCTTATCATATTCATTCATAGTCTTACTACAAATCATCACAGAGGGGCAGACCATAGTCATGTGCCATATCTAGATCCATACACGTATACTCACAGGATACAATTTTCATTCCCCATTCCCTCATTACATTCTTCCTACAATCATCTACCCATTTTATCCCATAGTTCTCACAATAATTTTGTAGAGCTCTGCTACCTCACTTGTGTGTCTCTTCTTTGCTAAGGATGCACATATAAATAGGCATCTAAGCTCTAACAAACTCCTCTGTAACCTTAGATCTGGCCCCAAGTGTCAAGGTGTGGGTCACCCTAGGCGCATGCCTCTCCATGTCATGATTAGATTTTTGGATCTTCCTATCGCAAGGTATATTCCTTCCAGGACACCCTATTGCCAGGCTGGAACCTTATCCAAACAGAACACATTCTTCATGTGTTTTGTCCAAAAGGCCAAAAATGGATAAGTCTCGAATTCTACTTTGCGGGCGTGCGTCCTTAGTTCCCTTTTTGAATTCTACCTTACACGCCTTAACCTACGAACTTTCTCTGGCCATGTGCACCTACGCGTCTTTGAGATTTAGAAGCTATATTAGGGGCCCAACATTACCCCATACTTCACCTATTCTTTACCCTCGGGAACCTTTTCAAATAATGTAGTACAAAAATGTAAGGCCTTTCCTTGGAAAATAATGGGGGGATAGAATAAATAATGGGGGGAAAGGAAGAGAGAATAGAAGGAAAAAATTTCCTAAAGAAGTAGAAGGGGAAAATTCTGCCGTAGGTCAGCCTCCAGTGTATCCCACACGCTGACCTCATCCTACACCATTTTGCAAAGGTTTCTGACCAATGCGCTCACCTCATTGAAGGTTAACCCTTCCCCCTTTGTGGTGATGGTCTCCACCATGGTTTCCAGTTCCTTCGCAAGATCCTCTAAGGCATCCATCTTCCTTGTAATGGTCTTGTAGAGTTCTTTAAGTGGTGCTTTGATTCAGACATGAAGGGCCTCAATAGCTTTAGATTTTCTTTCTACCTCAAGTAAAATCTTTTCTTGTTTTGCTCTATTGCCTTTTTTCTTCTCCCTGAAGTCTTTTAGCTTGACCTCGTTGTCTGCAAGTAGCATGCCTATCACCTTGTCCTGATCCACGCAGTGGTCATAGGGGACCCCTGTGGTTTTTTCAACTACTCTTACATCAGCTAGGACCCTATTTTATTCAGCTATGAGTGCAATTACCTTCAGCTTATCCTCCTCCAAATGCGTATCTATATCCTTAGTCGACTCCAAGGCCAAAGGCTGCCTTTCCATGGTGAGGATCTGAGTCAAGTCCTCAAGACATTCCAGGGAGGAACCATACTTTTGTGCAGGAGGGTTAAGGTCTGCGTGCTTCATGATAATAGCCTAGGAGAGGAGCTCCATGTTCTTGGAGACTTCATGCACTCTAGCTTTCTCCTCCTATACTTCCCGTTGTAGTTGAGCACTGATCAACTTTTCAAGGCTGAGTTCCTTTGTTAGCTTAACTACTTCTTCCTTCCTCTTTTCCAACAGGTCCTCCAAGGATTTAATCTTGTCATTTCTGTAGAAGATCCTTGCCTCTACCTCCACGGAGACCTTTTTGAGCTCATTACACACTTTCTCATCCAAAAAGTTTTGTGTGTTTATGAGGGGGTTGACCCCCTTTGTCTCGGAGAGCTCCAGTATTGCCTCTTGGTTAACTTTGAATTTGGGCTCATCAATGTGGGAGTCGAATGCCCACGATAGAATTTTCCTCATGCATGGGTATCCACCCTCAGGATCGAAGGACTCCATGGCGGTGATCTCCTTGGTGGGCATGGTACTCTAGAAGCACATGCACAAAACCTTGTTCGGGTCCGTAGCATACCCCATCACCGATCTTCCGTCCTCTGTGCATTTACTTCCCGTGCACATGCCCTTAGGAACAGTCACTGAAAGAGTTGGGAATTTTGTGCTACTTCCACTCTTCTCCCTTTTTTCTTTCTTAAACTCACCAAGCACAAGCTCTGTGCTACACCCCAAATCCTCATCGACCAAGGAATCAATATTTTCCGCATCCCTTTTTGCTTTTTCATCTATCTCCTCCTCGGTGAGCTTGGGCATTTCTTTCTCCTTGGTGCTTTCCCCTTCAATCCTTTATTCACTCTACGAGTCCTCATCCTCCCCCTGGGTTCTCTTCCTCTATGAAAAGATGAATGTGTCAATGTCTTCCTCTCCTCCCTCCCCTGAGTCATCTATACTTATCCTCCCTTGGGTCACCTCCAACTCTTCTCCTTTGCCAACATTCTTCTTGCCTAAAAAGGCGCTTGTGCCTTCGGTCTTCTCTACCTTTTCTTCTTCTTCTTCCGCTAAAGACTCTAGCTTGGGATATGTGATCTTCTCTTCATCCGAGGGCTCCTCAAGAGATGGTGGCTTTACTAGTTCCAGGGTCTTCTCCCTAACTAGCATCCTCTTATTCTTTTGGACGTAGGTACTTGGCCCTGTGGTACCTACATCCTTCTCCTCCACTGTCCTCCATTCCTCTTTCTCTTCTCTCTCCTTACGCTTTGGCATGGGATTCTTTCTACAAATAGGGTTGTTTGGGATGGATATCTAATTCTCCACATATGTGCCCTTTTCAAACTTTGGCCTTATGCATAGGTAGATCCTGGTAGCATCGCTCTCAGCAATAGGTAAGGTCATGGGCCTTATAATGTGCACATCTTGCAATACGTATCTTTCAACATACACACGCTTCCCTAGGTAGACCAGATTCTTTCTCATTTCCCCATGTTCACTATCAAGGGTGGACAGGTCAAGGTTTAATTTCTTCAACTCCTTGTACCTGTTCACTCCCGCTTGGAAAAATTGGGTGGTAAATGAGAAGGGGAGTTTGCACCATGGACTCCAACTGCCATCCACTAAGATGAATCTGCCAATGCAGAAGTGTTGGTATACCACAAACTTTTCTTCTCCTTCAGTTGCCATGGGGATTTGTTATGGGATTTTCCATTCAGCCCTGAATGCATTCCTGAGGTGCGTATACCATTTATCCAAGCATGCCTTGTGCACCCCTATCATTTTCACATGTATACTTTTGGAACCTCTCCGCAGGCGAAGGGTCTTCATCGGGGTACTCCCATACAAACTTTTTGGATGCATATGACACCCTAACTTTTTAGAACATAATTATTAACAGGATGTTCCCAAATAATATCTTTCCTCCCTTCTCTGTGCTACTTATGATCTCATCTGCTATGTACTAGGAGATGTTGTACATGGTACCTTCCACGACCCTCTTGTAGACATTCAGCCAGGGATTGCTCACCTGGGTCTACCTCTCTTGTCCATTCATCTTAGAAACAAGGTGCATGGCCATCTTCATCACCAGATTGCTGATATCCATGACGTCATAGTACCTTGATCCCTTATTATATTCCTAGGATGCAATGGTTTCTTTAATTTCCTCCTCGTCCTAGAGGTCATCTATGAGCGTGTCCCCTTTACAGCTCAGGCCTATAAAGTGTGAAATAAACTAGGGAGTTAAGTGAATTTTGCACCCTGTGAAGCAGAAGAAGTCTTCATGCATGAACATCATCAGCTACTACTACAAGTGCTCAGGATTTCTGAAATATGGTAACTCGTAAAGCTGGAGAAGCCCTGCCTTCTCCATTTTCACCTTGATTATGTTGTTGTAGATTGGCATCCCGTTAGGTGTTCGTTTATTTGTAGGGCACACCATCTCTATCACTATTTCCTTCATGATTGTGCTTGATCGGTGATTGTAGTCAATCACGGGAATATATCTGATGTGGGACTCCCACTCTTTCCCCAACAAAACCCCATCCCGGTATTACATTTCCGAGTACCATTATTTATTGGTATCCAAGGGGATTTCTTCTTCTTTCTTCTTTCCTTTTCCCTTACCATTTCCCCTCTTGGATTATACTACATGTTTATCAACTAGTTTTGTGGCCATCATTTTACCCCTTGCTTTCTTTCTCAGGTTAACTTGTGATTTTGTTTGAACGTTTTCCCACGCGCCCCGTGCCCTAAAACACAAACCCTAATCTCAGACTTTTCTCCTTCAATCACGGCACTTCTTCACAACATTCCTCACACCCATGAATTACTTCTGCATTGGTTTGTAGATCTAACAAACTAGTTGTGCTTAAGTTTTTGGGATTTTCCTTCTCATGAGTCAGTCTTTGAAACCCTAGCTCTTGAAAGAAAATCACTCTTCTTGTTTTCGCAAAGTAAAATAATGAAATGCCCACTCTTGTATTTATATCTTTTCCCACTTTTATGTATTAAAGGTTAGGCTACCTACCACTGTACAAAATTATTTAATGTAGCATTTTTCAAACAAAATCGACTTCAACGCTTTTCCTTATGAACCAAATCCTTGCGTGAAAACTTTTCCACCTACACCCAATCATTGCGTGAAAACATCCCGTGCCCAATCCTTGCGTGAAAAATGTTTCCAACCTTCTGTCATGCAAATAATCCTTCTTGACAGAAGACTCTTGCATGTATGTTACCACCACCAAAGGTACCTCTTCTATCCTCATGATTCTTTCTTTTGCCTACCTCATGTTTTTGCACTTTTTCTCCTTTGTATGTGGATTTCCAAAGTAACCTCATCTTCCCACGAACCTGCCTTATTTTCTCCCAATGCATCTTTTTAACCGAGTCAATTCAAATGGTCTACCAACCCAATCCTCTTGCAGAATAACTCCATGCCTCTCTTTATCACCTTACCCCACACTAAAATGATGTGCGGTCCTCTGCATAATCATAAGTCAAAAAGTAATAAGGTTACTAGCACCCAAGGAGCAAAACAAAACAATAACGCAAAAGGGAAATAAAAGAAAGGAAAAGCGTAAAAGGAAATTCTAAACTAACTGGAAATACTACCTTATTTACAAATGCCAAGAAGCATTATCTATAGTAGGGCTTCAGCCTACTCCCATTGAAGTGTCAAGGTAATTTTTATCCATCTAACGCTTATAACTAGCACACACCCAAATCAAGGATGTATGAAATTACATAAGGACCCAACCAATGTACCTTCAACTTTCCATAATGGCATAGAAATTTAGAATCATATAGCAATACCATCTGGTTAACCTCAAACTATGTGTTCTTAATATGGCGGTCATGCCATGCCTTTTGCTTTTGCTTCTTAGTTGTTTGGCTCCATCTTGCTAGTGAGCACCCTTCATCCAACTTTATCAATTCATCTATTCTCTCTTCTAGCACTTGTTCATCATTCAACCCTCCTGCATGTGCTATACACAGTGATGGTAGCATGAATTTGACCAGCAGAACAGCCTTCGTGCCAAACACTAGTTGAAATGGTGTGGCCTTGTTTAACATTTTATACGTTGTTTTGTATGCCCAAAGAAATGTTGACACCTTGTCATCCCAATCCTACCTACCCACATCACATATCTTAGTCAATGTGTGACTAAGGATTTTTTTGAATGCCTCTGTAGTCCCATTTTCCTGGGGGTGATAAGGGATAGTCTTGTGGTGGGCTACCACGAATTATGTCAAAAAAATCCTAATGGTTTTATTTAGAAAGTGAGTTCCCCTATCACTGGTTAAGCTTAATGGGCACTCATACCTACTGATAATGTTCTCCCACAAAAATATAGCAGCCGTGGCTATGGTGCAATCCTTAGTGGGCGCAAACTCTGCCCACCTTGTCAAATAATCAGTATAGGTAATGATATACCGTGAGTTAGTCCGTCGCACAGCTGGTGAGATTGGTCCGATAAAATCTATTGCCCATTTTTCAAAAGGTTCCACATTGGTGATGGGGCACAAGGGCATCTCATCCCTTATTCTAGGTTTTCCAAGGCACTGGTAGTGGTCACAGGCCTTGCAAAACTCAATGTAATCCTGGTGAATTGTCTCCCACCATAGTCTGGTGACTAAGATCTTGCGCGTAGTTGCATTCCCCACATAGTGTCCTCCAGTAATCCCACAATGGGCTTCTTCTATTATGGTTATGCATTCATGTTCTAATACACACCAATGCAAAACCTCATCTCGGCCCATTTTATACAAATCCCCATTGATCAACATGAAGGGCATGACGCGTATGGCTAACCTTTTCCTCTCTAGAGCATTCATCCCTTCGGGTGCCACACCTTCTTTGAGAAAAACAAAAATTTCTTCTAATTCTGAGGGCATGCACTATAACCTAAATAGTTACATGTCTGACATGGTTTCTTCGATACGTTGTGTGTCCTCTCCTGAATCAATCCTGGATAAATGATCCGGCCTACAATTGCTCTTTCTTGGTTTTACCACCACTTTGAATTCAAATTTTTGAAATAAAAGTACCCAATGGCATATGCACCCTTGTAATACTAATTTGTTTACTAGATACTTCAAGGCCATATGGTCAGTGTAGAAAATGAAGGGAGTCACCAGCAGATATTGTCTAAATTTTTGGAGCCCATAGAGCATTGAAAATTCCTTGCACTCGGTTGTTGTATAATTTTGCTCTGCTAGTGTCGAATTTCTACTTGCAAAACACAAGGGATGATCAACAATCCCCTCTCCTAGTTGAGAAAGAATGGCTCCCATTGCTATACCAGAGGCATCCACATGGACATGGAAAGGTTTATCCCATGATGGGAATCATAGAATAGGTGCGGTGATAAGCCTTTCTTTTAGAGTGTCAAATGCCCTCTGCTGCGCCTCTCCCCATTAAAAGGCACTCTTATGTTTGAGAAATGTCTCCAAAGGTGTGGCGATCTTGGCATATCCCTTAATGAACTTTCTATAGTACCTAGTGTGTCCAAGAAATCCACGCATGGTGCTTTGGCTGGTAGGCTCCCCTAACCCCACATTAACTACAAATTTTGCGGTATCCACCAGTAAGCCCTCTTTACATATGATATGCCCCAACAATGTTCCAAAAGGAGTTGCAAAGATACATTTCTTGATGTTGAGGGAAATCCTCAACTGCTAACATCTTTCAAACATCAATCTCAAGTTATCACAATGGTCCCTTACCAATCCATACACTGTCCAATCATCTAAATATACTTGAAGGAACTTGTGGATGAAGTCTTTAAATGCTTGTACCACTATGCGTGAAAATACAGCGGGTGCATTCCTCAACCCAAAGGGCATAACCATGTATGCAAAGCTTCCCCACTCAGTGGCGAAAGTTGTCTTTCTTGGTCTTCCTTTGCAATCCTTACTTGGTGATATCCCGAGAATCCATCCGTAAAGGAATAGACCTCGCGCCCAACAACTCCTTCCAAAATCTCTTCAATGAAGGGTGTGGGTAAAGGATCTATGATACAAACAATGTTCAATTCCCTGTAATCCACACATATCCTAATTTTCCCACCTTTCTTTATGTTGATCACCATTGGAATTATCCATTTTGATTCCTCCATAGCCTCAATGATACCAGATGCTATCATTTTGTCTAGTTCTTCTTTAACCCTTACGCGTATGTTGGGATTCATCTTATAGGGTATCTTCCTGACCAGGTGCACACCATCCTTCAAATTTATCCTCATTTCCCCCAATGAATGGTGGATGCCTTTTAACTCATAGTATCTGTGCGGGAATAAATCCTTGAATTTGTGTAAGAGATTGATGTTCTTTGATACTTTCTTTTCCGACCAATAGTCCCTAATGATAGATTCCTTGGGCTCCTTCTCCAAGCTGATGTTAACTTTCTTAGTCTTGAGTGGTTCATGATATGTGCATGCACATGCATCCACACTTTCAACCACTTCACTTGTCTTAACCGAATGGTTGAAATTCAGGCTCTCCATCTCCTCTCCATAAACAACGTATACCATCTTTCCTTTCTCCTTTTTAGCACACGCGCACTCAAATTATATGTCTTCTGATTCCTCGTCTTCAAACCATGCTTCCAAGCTAGGTCCACCAAGTAAGTTTAATAATCTATCCTTCACCATGGCATAATCCCCCAGAGTGAGGCATTTGATATTCTACAACACCTCATCAACCGGTTGCTTAGTACTTCGGTACTCAAATTTGTGAACTAGGTCAGCTGCTAACTCCTACCAATTTTCTATCAAGCGGCGAGTTTCATAATGGATGTACCAGGCACACGCACATCCTTGTAGTGTTGAATACAAATTTTGCACCCAAAGGGAGGGTGGTAAAGCTTCCGTGCCTTCTCCCCAGACCCTCTCATAAGCCTTGGGAAGAGGCGGGCTCATCACCATTATATTCCTTAACAGCGGTGGGTATGTTGTTCCTCAAGAATTAGACAGTGAGAATAGTTCTAACTTCACACCATTCCAACAAGTTTTCACTATGCGTGGCCCACCACCTCACTACTATGCCTATCAGAACATAACCCAACATACCCCGTCACTTGTCTTCCCTCCATTGAGCTTCCATTTCTCTCAAAAATATCTCATGGTATGCATCCCCAGAATACTTGGTTATTGCCTTTCCTCCCAGGTGCCGAACTGTATGCACTGTGGTTACCCTAGTTACCAATCCCTTCAGATGTCACCCAATTAATTCATAAGTCCCATGCACCCAATTATCACATGCTATACTGGTAGTATCACTGACAGATTGAGCATCATCAAACTAGATGACTCCTTCTGTAGGGTGGATGGTCTCTGGATCTCTTATGGAGCACACATATATTTTGTCCAGGACTTCCTCTACAAGGTTTTCAGTATAGGGTGTGGAATTTCCATCA
The DNA here is from genome assembly GCA_019776745.2 of Taxus chinensis. Classification (NCBI taxonomy): domain Eukaryota; kingdom Viridiplantae; phylum Streptophyta; class Pinopsida; order Cupressales; family Taxaceae; genus Taxus; species Taxus chinensis. The sequence goes on from CM034154.1 coordinate 476,062,808, forward strand.
AAAAGTGGTATAATTAATCTCTCTTCCTTGTTTTCAAATCTTATATACCCCTTGTTAAACCAAAGATATGCATTATTCTTATAGCACCACGGGCGCCCAAGTAAGGCTAGGAAATTATCGACCTCAGAAAGTGCCAAGAATTCAAAATCCCCAGTAAACTTAGTCCCCTGAGTGGTAATGGTCACATCCTTAAATACACCTATGGGCATTACCTTTGTCTTATTTTCCCTATACAACACATTTGAAGATGGTTGTAACACAGGTCTTCCCATTTGATGCTAGGAATCCAGAGTGAGAACATTAACCTATATGCCTATGTCAATGAGGATGTTACTAAGCAACCATCCATCCACTACTGTGTTCAAGGTAATCTCTTTGTCATAATCAAGGCTGTGAGGTGGGAGGTTTACATGCACAATCTGCCTTTTGTGCTCTTCCCCGGCGCATAGTACCTTTTCTCTCAACCATGCTCCTAGAAGGGGAATAATGTTCTCATGCCTTAGTAGTTTACACACCTCCTTAACCTTTTCCAAGTCATCCTTTGGTTCATCTACTGGTCTTCTCTACTCATCTTTTCTATTTTTCTCTTTTAAGCATTGGATCTCCCCTTGTAAACTTTGAATTACATCCATGGTTTCTTGGTAGACTTCTTTCTAGTGAGTCAGGATTGAATACTTCCCATGTATTACTTATTCCCTCAAAACTAGAGGTATCTGCCTAGGTGCTTCCCTTGTGGGTGTGGACTCCGCCCTTGTTGTTACCATAACAGGTTCTAGTTCTGATTCACGTATTACTCTCGGAATCCATTGCATGTCAGTCTTCTTAATACTCACCATGACAGTGCCCTTATCCTTCTAGTACTACTGAATCATATGTTCATATAACTCTGGGAACTCTTTATAATTATGTTTTTTCCACACCATGAGCATTGTAGAAGATCTAGACATTCATGCTTATAATGGTTTGTGGCTCCATAATTAAAGCATGTTCCACGTGGGAACTCACTTCTTCCCCCATGGTTACCACGACCACGAAATCCTCTGTGAAACCCTCTTCCACACATACCTCCATCTCCGTACTCTTCATACCAACATTCATCTCCCTTAGAACTACTGGCAATGCTAGTCTGGCACACAACAAGATCAATTGCCTTATGAATCTAGTCAATCAAGCTACAATCCTTAGTGTCATGTGTGGTTGAGGTACATATATTGTAATAACATGACACATTTTTGTGGATCACGTGCTGCAACAGGTGGCACCTACTTGCATCATGGTCCCCATGACATATTTCACAGTTTACTATTATGGTGCATACCACCTTTCGAGTACATACCCCACCATTATCCTTTGTGTGTCCTTCTAAGTTATAATCTGTGCACCACATCCCACCACGAATCTTTGGAACTATGTTGGCAGATAATTTCTCCAATTGCTTAGCCATGGAAGTAATCTGAGCCTCCAGAAATGGGCTAACACTAGTGTCAACACTACTAACTTCCTCAGCATGCAAAGCAACTTCCAACACTTTGTGCGGGTTCGTGAATGTTTTATGAGACAAATCCCTCCTAAAGGGTGTGATCAACCCTCTAAAAAATCACTGAGCATGTTGTGAAGGGTGGATATCATAAGATAGTTTAGATAATAGAGTTTTAAAGCATGCATCGTATTCCCTCACACTCTCTACCATGCCCTGTTGGATTTCTTTGAGAGATCTGATGCTCTTTTGTTCAAACTCAGGTATGTAAAATTCCACCAAGAATGTATTTCTCAATGTGGCATAATCCACAATAGTCTAATGAGGGTCATACTTTCTATACCAACTATGCATGCGTCCTTGTAACATTGTCACAAATTGACTGACCTTTCAATCCTGGGTCATGATCCCCTTCGTGTGCCATAGTAGCTCGAACTTATGCACATGTTCTGTGACATCTTCTATCCCACTGTAATCTAGTAAGTGTAAAGACATATTGAAAAAGACTTGAGGGGGTGGCTGAGGCCCTTGTCCTCCTGATCCAGTCCCTTGGTTTCCTATAGTTTTTCCTCCTCCTCCAGACCCACTAGATCGTGACCCACCAGCTCCACCACTTCCACCTCCAGAGCCTCCTGTGTTAGGTACAGGGCCTGTGTATGTCATATCGAATGCTCCCATTGTCCCACTAAATTATGCACCAATAGTTTGTGAACTAGTGCCACTCCCAGTCATATTTCCTCCACCAATTCCTAATGCACTTCCAAAACCAGCTATATATGTGCCTTGTCCAAACATTCCACCAAATACTAGAATAGTGTGTGAAGCCATAGAATTCCCAAACGAGAAATTGTATCTTCTAGGTGCCAATCGGTTGCTTCTATTGATATCAAATGGATCAACTGTACTTTTCCCTTGTTCAAACAAACCAATCACCAAGGTTTGGTCACTAGGTGGGGTCAAATGCGTGCCAATGAATCTTCTTTCTCTACGTGATGGACTCTCATCAGAAGCCACAAGGTTTTCTCTCACATGCTTGCTAAGATGGGGTATCACAGACTGTTCAGGTTCCACATCCTCTGCGTGAACCTTAACTCCTTTCCACCATGTCTGGCTCCACAACCCACTTATAATCCCATGTTGTCTATCAATCTCCCTTTCACACACTTCGTTATACTTGAGCCGTCTCTCCTCCCTTTCCTTTTTAGTCGTCAGATCATCCATCCTTCCCTAACCTGGCTTCCTCATGAAGCACTCAGGGTGGTTTAGCCAGCCATAGGAAATGCCTCTAAACCCATGGTTAGCATCAAGATTTTGATTTATAGGGGGATAACATGTAGAAATGATCCTTTGGGATCTCGTAAGAAATCAACTCAGCAACTTCTGGATATGAATACATGGAAATGGCGTATTCCAGAGTGTAGCTAGTCAATACTCCCTTCCACGAATGATCTATAGTGTGGGTCCACATTAGATCAAAATCTTGCAAGTTCTGATATGTTTCTTGGGTCTAAGGGTGTGACTTATAACACCACCCCAATCTAGATATATAAGCTAAGAGCCATTCAAATAACTCTACTAGGAAACAACAGAAGAAGGTTTCGTACAACTCATGATAAAGAGTGTCTTCCACCCATATTTACATATCAAACTCAGGTCCAATAATGAATCTCTGAGAAAACTTGTCCTCCATGCTTTTAAACCAATTTTCAACACCTTCAAGTGTTAAGTGCTCTACCATCACTCTTTACACATATCATGATGTATACCATGTTCCACTACAACTTTGAAAAGAGGTCCCAGCAACGAAACCAAGATGTACTCTTTTTTGCACCCACCAAGAACAAGGAAACCTCATGTGCACTGGCCTATCACCCAGTGGGCACTGGGTGCTCACCCAAGGCACACGAGAGGGAGTCGAGTATCTTTTTTATGTGAGTTTAGTGGAAGGCATAATTCATAATCTTGACTTAGTGATTTAACAGACATGAAGAAGCTATAGATCTCAGAATGACTTTTATACCCCTTCAGTCATAACAAAGTGAAGCGTGTAATGGATTTATTAACTTAAGAAGTCGTAAATCCAAAAATATACTCAATCATTCAAGTAAGGTCAATGATTATACAAGATCAAAAGTAGAGTAGAAACATGGAGATAATACAAAAGGAGATCTTAATATAAAAATAGTGGTAACCTTATCATATTCATTCATAGTCTTACTACGAAGCATCACATAGGGGCAGACCATAGTCATGCACCATATCTGGATCCATACATGTATACTCATAGGATAAAATTTTCATTCCCCATTCCCTCATTACATTCTTCCTATAATAATCTACCCATTTTATCCCATAATTCTTGCAATAATTCTGTAGAGCTCCGCTACCTCACTTGTGTGTCTGTTCGTTACCAAGGGTACATGTATAAATAGACATCTAAGCTCTAAAAAACTCCTTTGCAACCTCAGATCTGGCCCCAAATGTCCAGGTGTGGGTTACCCTGGGCACATGCCTCTCCATGTCATGATTAGCTTTTTGGATCTTCCTATCACAAGGTATATTCTTGCCAGGACACCCTGTTGCTAGGCTGGAACCTTATCCAAACAGAACATGTTATTCATGTGTTCTGTCCAAAAGGCTAAAAATGAATAAGTCTCAAATTCTACTTTGCGGGCATGCGTCCTTGGTTCCCTTTTTGAATTCTACCTTGCACGCCTTAACCTATGCACTTTCTCCAGCCGTGCGTGCCTACGTATCTTTAAGATTTGGAATCTATATTAAGGGCCCAATAGAGGATCACGAGGGTGACAATTATTGGTAATATGAACAACATTGATAAAAAGAGGGGTCCCATATTTAGAAAAGGTAGTGTTGGATAGAGGAATTGTGACAAATTATTTGGGCAAAGAACTATATTTAGATGCCTTAGGAGGTGTGGATTTACATTTGGATTCAAATGAAATAGTAGATATGAGAGGGTGATCTTACTCAATGAGTAGGTCATCCTCTTCTATAATATTGTCGATGAGGGTTTGGAGGGCCCTAAAATGTTTTATGTCATGTCTATGGGTATAATGATAAGTACAAATGACATTATAATCAAACCACGTAGGTTTCGTACTACGTGAATTGAAGGATTTGATAAGAGGAAGAGTGATTGTAGATGCTTGGACTAGACATTGAAGGATTTTAGTATAAGATCTAATGGGGGTTTTAAGGAAGGAGTCGAATGGATTGTGTATGAATCGGATTTTAGATTGATAGATGAAGGTAAGAGATGTGATTTTCTCTTATGGGGCTTTGTGGGAGCCTTTGATTCTAATTTAGATTTAGAAGGGGAATAATATTTGAATTTTGAAGGAGGCATATGTGACTTGGATGATTTTGATTCAGACTTCAGAGGAGGAAGAGATGTTTTGGATTTAGTTTTGTTGATGTGAGACTTGGATGAAGGACCTGGTCCTAAAATATATGGGCAAGGTCCTAATATAGGTGAGGAGGTGTTGGATTTATTATATGGTTTAGATTTTTGGGCATCAAAGGAGGGAGCTCCAATTTCTTATGCGGATGTGAAATATATTTTTGAGTAGGAATGCCAAGGTTTTTTAGATTTTTACTGTGAAGATTTACCCTTGGTGGGAATTATGATGATTTCAACTGGGGGATCCTTAGAGGTAGAATAAGATGTCGTGGATTTTTTTATAGATGTGAGGATTGAATATGGAAGTGGTTTTTGGATAATATGTTTGATGAGGTCGGAAGGAGTTGAAAACTAGGTGCATGTTAGTATAGAAGTGATGGTAGTTGTTGGGGATGAAGATAGGATTATGAAATCCTTTGTAAAGGGATAAAAGGAGGATGTCTACTTGGTAGGAGTTTTGAGGAATGAAATGGATGTGGAAACAAATTCAGATGTTGATGTGGGTATGGTTACAACTATGGATGTGGTTGAGGGTAAAGGTATAAAAGTGGATATAGATGTAGGGATGTGTGATGAGGATGTTGAGATAGAGGTTAAAGTAGATGTGGGTAGAGAGATAGGTATGATAGGTGTGGATGTAGTTTGTTCAAATATGGATGAGGAAGTATATGGGATAGGTGCAAGCGCTAGAGTCATGTGTATAATAGATTTAAATATAATGGATGTAGAGATAGATGTAGGTGTAGTTGAGACTATAGATGAGGGGGTAGAAACCCAAGTAAACATGGGCTTAGTGGATGAAGGGATGATGGGTGTAGGTGGTGATGTCGATTCATGGATTAGAGTGTTGATGGTATGGGCATTGGGAATATGAGATGTAGGGGGAGAAATTGATTATTTGGTGCATGGTTGAGAAAAGGCTTCTTGAAGACATCTAAAGGTTTATTGGGAGGTGCGTTGGGATTATCTAATTGAAGTTCACCACAATCTATGAGTTGTTTAATGAGGTCCTTAAAGGAATGTCACTTTTTAATGTCATGACCATGAAATTGGTGATATTTATAATAGTGATCCTTGTGATACCATGTGGTTTTGGGTCGCGAGTCATCAACAAGTCAGATAGGGGAAGTTGGATGAGATGCACAACCAATAATTTGTCAAATATAGAGATGTATGATTCTCTAAGGGGAGTGTAATTAGGGGTTCTTCTTGGAGCCCTTTATGGAGGCTTGGTGTGGGATGTAGATGCATATGAGGAATTCATTATGATTGAATTAGTTGTGTTATTTTATTTTTCAATCTGGGTGGAAGACTTGGTGATTTCAAGTGTTGGTTTTTTGGATCAAATTTTGAGATGGAATTTCTCAAGGGTGAAAGTTCACATTTACGAGCTATGGTGAATGCCTCTTCAAAGGTTTGGAATGATTATATTTAAAGATTAGAGGAAATAATCCTCACACAAGACCACACAAATAGTTTAATTATCTTGGTCTGGGGAAGTGAGAAGGACAAATGATTGATTATGTCTGACCATCTAGCAATGAAATCTGCAATAGATTCATCATCAAATTGTCTAATGGCATAGAGCACTGTAATGGTGATTTTATGTGCAATGTTGATAGAAAATTGTTCTAGGAATAGTTCCATTAGTTGGGTAAATAAGAATAGAGAATGTTGGGGAATTTCATTACACCACTCAAACGTGGGGCCAACCAAGGACATGGGGAAGGTGTGGAGCATAAGGTCTTGGTCATGAATGATGAGATATCATGCATGTATAAAAGCATGAAGGTTCTGTTGAGGGTATTCCTTACTATTAAACTTGGAAAATTTTAGAAGTTCCTAGTGTGGAGGATATGAATTTTCAGGGATTGATGGGTTGTTGGGATTGTTGAAAATTTGTTCATAAGAGAAGGTAGTTTTAGACCCTAAAGTAGCAGCTTTGAGATTGGCCATTCTACTTATGGTAAGTGCAGGAAGTTGGTAGACAATTCCATGGACATAAAAACCTAAAATAAAGGAACCGCGATCATGGTTTACATAACGTGATCATGGTTCCTAAATTCTAGGTTAGGTAATTACCGAACCTAAAACCACGATTGTGGTTTAGAACCATGAGCACGGTTATAAACCGCGATTGTGGAACTCTGAGACAAAATTTAGCAGTCCCACAACTCCTTATTTTCCTCATTTTTCATTTAAACCATGATTTTTCCTAAATGTTTTTCACTCGTGCTTTCAATACCACCTCAAAATTACTCATCAAACTTCTAGATAGTGATAGATTCAACCATGCCACCAAGACAAGGAGGTAAGTCCCCGATTGTAATCATTTTTTTGCATTTTAGGTTTTTTTTTACATTTTCATGGGTTTTTTGAAATGTTTGTTTAGGTATACAATTTTCTTGTTTTATCAGTTGGTCGGCAAGCTTGAAATCATGCAAACCATAAAAAAATTCCTCAAAACCCACTGAACATTCCTCAAAACCCTCCTCCAAACATAGATCCACCTCCTGTGGCTCCTTCTGTCCCCACTAAGCTAGCAAGAACGCAAGATAATATCATTGGAAGAATCCGAGAAATTAAAATTGTCATTGAGAACCTAATTCAAACTATAAGACAAAACCATGCTACAAATCCATCCCGTATGACTTTAGCCAATACATTACAAATATTGATTGGTGAATTCGAGTATGCAACCAACCAAATACATAGATGTAACACCTTTAGAAGTGACTGTAGGTGGTGGTATGCGGATAAACTATCCCATGCAACCATTAAAGACAAAAAAATTGGAAAATACCTCATTTTTGCATTATTTACCGACCCTAGAACCAATGTCCCCCTGCAATTACTTGCAAACGGTTCCCAATTCATTGGTGCCATAATGACAGAATCAAAAACAATTTTGGGACCAATGGTGGATGGTTTTTGATTATCCACCATGCAACAACAATGAGGTTCCTCTTTATTTTTTGAAGAAATTATATTGCAAGTTCGTGCTCAATGAGGTCCCAAATTATTTTAATTTTTCTGACTTTTTTGGTCGAGGAGGTGGCTTTGCACAAAGCAGACCTAGTGCACATATAGGTCAGCCTAGGATCCCCCATGACCCAAAACCCCCACTTCCTTCAGTTATCCCTCCTACAGTGAAGGAGGTTGTGGAGATTGATACATTGCATGCATTGAGGGAGCTCACTAACACTCTCACCCAACATAGTGACCAGATTACATCTGGTGATGTTGGTGGAGGCGCTAGTTCTAGTGCACCACACCACTGTGGATCATGTGGTGTCGTATGCACTGCAGGTGAGACATCATTTGCTGGTTCATACGATTTCTTTTCTATAAATGAGATGCTAGGGAATGTTTTTGGAACTGGTGCCACTGATATTGATCTTTCATAGGTAAATTTCAAATAAATTTAAATAATATATATATACAATAGTTTAATTCATATTTGATTGTACGTCATGTACATACATGTAAAAAAATAATTTTTTATTTTATTTTAAATAGCAAGAGTCGGTGAAGGAAACATCCGGCGTTGACATGCTAGCTACTGCGGCTAGGCGTGTTTCAAATGTAAGTTTCAAGTTGTACAAACTTACAAATTTTTAATTTCATTTGATTGCACTAGATTATTATTATAATGTTTCACATGTATGTTGTACATGTATTAATATTTTTCTCTTTTATACATAGAAGCCTAGTGGGTCATCATCTGCTCAAGGAACTGAGGCTACTGGCATGCCTCACATGATTTTTACGCAGGTTAGTAAATCTCTTTACACTTTGTTTCTAACTACTGGAAGTTCACGTGGATTACATGCTTTGGACCTCTGTCATGTAGATTTTAATATTGATTTGTACATGTTTTTTTTATAGCTTATGACTGCTAGAGAGAATCCTCCATATATGTAGACTGTGGAGGTTGCTGTAGATACTGCTATAGCATCTACAGATCCATTAACTGAGGTACAATTTTCTAAATTTCTTAAATTTTGGAGGTTCATTATTTCTTATTAAACTTAAATCTACAATATCAAATTTTGTAGGTATATGTAAAATATTTAATTTAAAAATTAAGTATTTGTATGTAGCTTACCCCTCGTGAGTCTATTGTTGTCCCTGTGATGCATCAACAACAAATTGATAGGGATCATGACATTGCGGTAAGATTTCACATGCATTTTTACTATATTGTACAAGTTTCTAAATTTTGAATGTATTTTAAAATTTTGGGTGTTAAAAACTTGTTGTTTATGAATGTGCAGGTTAGGTTGCAGGCATGCTTAGAGACACCTAGGACCACACAGATGAAATCCGTAGTGGAATCTCCCTCCACTACATCCCCAGGTCGTGGACGTGCTACTTCTAGTAGGGTGAAGAGAGGGAAGATGTTTCATGAGTAGATTTATAGTCCACCTAGATGTACATATGTGTTCATGAGTAGATTCATAGTCCATTTATATATATAGCCTATTGCGACCGCATGTGGTCCCATATGTACATTATGACACGTTTTTAGTTTGAGATGTACACATACATTATGAACTTATACATATATATTTTCAGAGACGTGCATCTAGAGCACACTTTGTTTGATTCTTATATATATCCATATGTGTTGGTTTTCATATTTATGACTTTTTTAGTTCTTCTTTAACAAGGAGTGTAACGTTGGGATGCATATTTATTAGCTTCTGCTTTATGGGTTTAGCATCTGATGGAAAACATTAATATTCATATTCTCATAATAATGCTATGAAAACATTTTTTTCTTTTTTTGAAAGTGAAGCTCCAAGATTTATCTATTATTTTTCTATATGTTCTTTGTCAAGGGTTTGTTTACTAATGACTCAAAGAGGATTTCACTATGAGACTTATGTTTGTTTTTCTTGCAAGGATTTTCAGAAGTAGTCTTGATTTTTCTTATACTCTTTTTATTCAAGTGTTCACACATCTGTACTTTTTATCCAAAGTATGCACAATCATCTAGGTTGATGGGAAAATATTTCTTATGAGATCCCCCTTCAAAATAGAATCCCTGATTCCCATGAAGTCTGTAAATGTCTCATCATTATCAAAGAGACACTAAGAGATCTTATATTAATAAGGCATGTTGAGGACTTAATTTATCATCTTGACCATTCTTTTGATATGTTGCCTCCAACAATGTTAAGGGATTGACCAATGATGGAAATTTCTTATTACCAGTTTCAATATGCAGATCTATTTAAATAGGACCCGCAAACCACAAGCACTATTTTGATCTGACAATGAGCAATGAGCTCTATGTATAAGGGTAAATTTTTCTCTTGGTTATTGCATGGGATTGGATTTTGATGAAAAGAGATATGATCGTTGGAGTCAAGGTGTGTACTAATTTCTTGAAGGTGTCTGAGATCTATGTTTGTTGATAGGTCCCTTAACTCATAAGTGTTTTCTATAATAGTTTCTTATGAGAAATGGTGATTTTGAGGAGATATAGGATAAAAATTCTAGCTGGTGTCTTTTCCAATTATTCTATTAAGTTGTATTGGACTTGTTATGGAATAGGTAGGGGATAAATGGTATTACCAAACTAGAATGTCTTGTATCCACATCACAACTTTTCTCTAGAAGATCCTAATGGTATTTACTTGTTCATTAGATGAATGGACACATCCTATAAGAGATTAAAATTGTTTATCATTTTTTGGATAGATGCAGGTAGTATTCTGATAGTCATTACAAGCTTGTCCATGATCTGAATTTTTGTTCTTCTTATCTCCATGGTTAGGATATATGGTTATTTGAATATATACCCATCTTCTCATTATGACCATGTCTAAATTCTTTGCAAATTGTTGTAGCAACATATCTTTATCAAATGAGTAAGGAAATAGCTTTTTGTATAGATATTTTCTATTGTGTCCTACATTTCTTTCTTGTAAATTGGTTAGCATATTCTTCATTGAATACAACTCTTGTTGAATAATTTTTTCCTTTGTGGGTGATATATTGGTCTATTCACTTTAGCAACTTTGAAATTTTCTTAATTAGATGGATAAATGTGAAATTCACCTATCTTTATCTTGAGTCTATCCTTGCATGTATTCCTATTCAAGTAACCTATAAGGTCACTAAATTTTGAGCGAGTTTTAGTATTTGTCTTTAAATGATCTCCTCTTCGAATAAGGGATCATCTTCATCATAAAATCTAGGAGGAGGTGAGTCTTTGTGTCTATGTTCAATCTTGAATCTACGTGAAGCCTTAAAGTAAGGTTTTCATGAATCACTTGTTGGTTTTGGTGGGTGATCCTCAACATTTTTTTTACGTTTTATTAAAGTGGAAGAATAACTTGTATTAAAATGGATGTCCATTTCTATGAGGGATGGTAATTTTGGATCTTCTACTTTTTGATTCATGGTCTTAATCACCACTTCATACTCTTGTAATAGTCTACCTCCTAACTCAAGGACTCTTGCAAGTAATTCATCTCTATTGTAGTAAAGGAGCTCATGAAAGAAAGATAAATCTAATTTGTTTTGGTCTTCGTATGAATTAGATTCTTCTCCACTATGACCAACCAAAGGTTCCGTGTCTTTGACTTGTGAGAAGAGGGTTTCTAAATATTTTCAACTAAATGGGTATGTTTAATTAAAAGGATTTATCTTTAAGTTGGGTTCATCTCATTTAGACATCATTTTTGTGATTTTTTGCATCACTCGGACTCCATGGCAACTAGAGAGGCCTCATCTGATCTGACACCTCGGCGTAGGGACCCTCTACAATAGCCTCTCTCAGTTTTTTCCTTCTCATTTTAGTGCTCTCACTGTCCTTCTCAAATCAAAACCATATACTAGATCTATGGGTAAGTGTAGGAAGTTGATGGACAAATATAAGGTCATTCGTGGATGTCATATTGCGAAAAACAGTGAAATATAAACTTGTAGGGATTATTAGCTATACACACACTCTAAATTAGAAAAAATTATATGAATATGAATCATAGCATTCAGAATCTAGTTTCTAAAATACTATTTTTTTTTAAAAATGGACATGTTTAGCTATATTAAACACTTAAAATTATATGACTTAGTTTTTTTTTTGAAAAACTTATAAGATTATAGTCCGTTTTCCCGCATTTTGGATGACAAAATATTGTTATTTTTTATTTTCCTTTGGTGAAATGTTAGATGTAGTTATCTATCTTGGGATGAATTTTATTTTATATTTTTTTTAGCAATTTTTTTTTAATGATTTTTTCCGTGAAAGTGGTCTGAAAATATTTAGAAAACGGAGTGCTTTCCATTTGCCTGCCATAACTATGTCAAAAAATATCGAAATAATTTTTTATTTTTTTAACGTGTATAGAATTTTTCCATGCTTGGGATGGTATAAGTTTTATCATATTTTGATAAGCGAAACAAAATTTACAGTCTTAAACTTAGACATGAACATTCACGGGAAAAAATTCTTAAAGACCTATTGTTAGTAAAAAATTATAAAATGATATTTATCTTATTCTATTCACTTTAAAAACAATATTTCTATGAAGCTAAGATTCTCCCCTACGCAATGGCACCATTTTTGTGAAATGTTTTCAGTTTTTTAGCATGGTTCAAGTCTTTGAAAGAGAAGATTTGAGGTTTTTGACTTTTTACACTTCATAATGACCTTCCATAGCTTTGGTTGGGGAAAAATAGAGATTTTTCGAGGCTTAGGCTTGGCAGATAGATCCACGATCGCGGTTTATGAAGCGCGATTGCAGTATTTTAACATAAATTGTGAGCGCGCTTTATAAACCGCGATCATAGTTTATAAAGAACACTCACGGTTCATAAATCATATTTACACACATCCTAATTTCTAAATTACCATGTGATTTTTACTCTCTGACCTTACCGTATGAATTATTACGAAATTCTATCTTTTTCTGCACGTTTTTCTTATCACCAGAAGCAAAACATCATGGGAGACAAAAAACGAAGTCAAAAAAGGAAGTCATTAAGTAAAAAAACACCGAACGAATTAGAGGCCAACAAAAATCAAAATGTTGAGTGAATGTGGAAACTTCGTGAATCTAGAAGAGGTTCATCTTCAATCCCAACTATTGTAAGCAATGAAGAACTAGGTAATGTTTCTACTGTCAATGTTGAAGTTGAATTAAATACTCGTGATGAAGAAGTTTTTACTGTCAATGTTGAAGAAGAATTAAATACTCATGATGTAGCAAATGTTGAAATTAAAGGAGACAATGAAAATGTGAATAAGGAAATTCATGTTGAAACTGTAGACAAGCAAAATTTGACAAAAACACCTCCTATGATTTTACGTAAGAAACCTAATTTTTTTATTGAAATTGATGAAAACATTTTGAAACCAATGTCTGACAAACTTTATGAATGAAAAATCAGAAGAAAAGCCACTAAAATTTGGGATAATCATTTTGAAATTTTAAATGATACCCAAAGATGTCAGTTGTTGGTTAGTTTGATGAAATTGATTAAAATGAGACCTACATTAAACAACTTAGGATTGACAACATCTAATATACGTAGTCAAACCTCTACAATTGTTGAAAACCTTCATGATGCATATCACACTATTGGTGTCAAGAGACGCACTAGGGATAGTAATATTGTGCATCGTGTACTTGCTACTAGTGTCGTAAGTGAATCAATAAAAAAACAATGTTTGATTACGCAAACAAGTCGAATGTTGAAATTTAATCAAAAAACTCTAATGAAAGCAATTGAAAGACGTAATATCCTTCAATCACTCAATAATGCCGATTTTTGGGTATTTTCTGCTAGAGCACCGCGTAAGGACAAAAGTAATTCTGATGCTATAAGAGAAGTTATTAAATTTTGGCATGATAACACTAGAGTTTCACCTAATACAAGAGATGTTATAAAACAGAGAGTTGGTTCTACTAATCGTGAACCACATCCAAATAATTTCTTAGATATGACTCAAACTCAATTTTTTCGTAAGTTTGAAAAAAAGAATCTGGAAATTAAAATTAGTCAACATTTTTTTGAAATGTTGAAACCATTCTATGTGAAAATCAACCATGCTCGCACACTTGTTGTTGTAGGAAACATGTTGAATTTGCTAAATTTTTATGTATTCGTTCTAATTTTCATTCTGAAACTATGTTATCTAAATGTAGTGTTCAAGTTCCACCAATATCTTCCAGGGATTTCATTCCTGCTATATTTTGTGAAAAAGAAGTTGAACAATTTTTTTATAGTCAGGATTGCTTAGATGGAAGTTGTAGTACATGCGGCAGATTACCTAAATTGGAAAGTTACATCCATGAGCAAATTAAAGGTACAATAGGACATAATTTAGTTGAGTTTGATAAATATAAATTAGTTGCATACCAGTTGAAAGATGGAAAAGAGTTGAAACAGTGTGAGCTAGTTACAGAACAAATGCCCATTTTTCAATTTATGAGAAAATTTAAGGATGAAATTATTTATGAGTATGCGAGGCATACACATAGAGCTCGATAGTTAGATGAACAATTCAATCTATGCAAAGACACATTTCCTATTGGTACTATTGTTTTAGTGGTCAATTTTGTAGAGAATTACACATTGCAACCACAAATGGAGGTTCAATTGCAATATTACAACTTAGTACAAGTTGCCATTTTTGTGCATATAGAATTTCTACATTCTCCTGACAGTGCAGTGATGATCGTACTCATTCTACTAAATTGTGCAAGGGTGTTTGCAATTATTTTATGGAAACTTGTCTGATAGGGACATCCACTTCAAACAACATTATATATGGTCAGATAATTACATGTCTTAGTTTAAGAATGCACGAATGTTTTACTGGATGAGCAGAATGCACGTCAAGATGGGTGTGCAACATATTTAGAGTTTCATTGAGTCTGGACATGGAAAAAGAGAGCATGACGGTGCAGGGGCATGTGTGAAAAGAGCTCTTGCAAGAGAAGAGTTGAAGTACAAAGATGGTGCTAAATTAAAAGATGTAAAGAGCATAGTGGAATGGTGTACTGGCAACATGGCCCGAGGTTCTCAAGAAAATTCCATAGCAGATATTTTTGGTTGATAGAGGAACAACATATTGCTAACTACGAGGATTGTATGACACTCACTGTGTCTAGTGATATGCACTCATTTTGTAGCTTAGACGCTACTTTTTGGGCCGTATGGAAAAGAAAGTTGACATGTTTTTGTGAATCTTGTATCAAATTTTTCACTGTTGAGTGTGATTCAAAAGAATGGGTGGAAGGATGGATTTGTAGGTGTCTAACTCCGCTTCCTAGTTATCAATCTCCACAAGCATTACGACTAATTTCTGTAGATGAAGTTACAACATCCAAGGACTTTGACAAAATTTTGATTTTGGTACGACAAGGTATTTATGGTTATTTATTTAATTTTTGTATTGAGTTATGTCCATTGAAATTTTAATATGTAATTTAAATTTGATTTGTTCAACCTTGATTTTTTTTTTAGAACATGTGTTTGCAGTAATTGTGACAGAAGACAATGAAGAAGGAACAAACTATTTCTTATGTCGTTGCATTGAGGAAAGAAAGAAGTTGACTTCTCCTATTATAGATGGCAAAGATATTGAGTATCCTACAAGGTCAGTGGTAGTTACTGGAACTTGGCTTCGACGGTATCCATTAAAAAACTCCTTTGTTTGGGTGTTTGAAGACTTTGAGACACACAGGAAAATACTCTTATATTCACATCTAGTTCTAGCAACAAATATTCAGTTGTATAGATATCGAGGAAGGCCTAATAACAAGGTTCTTTGGAAGGTTCAAGATTTAGATCATGAAGCAATCTTGTCTACTATTTAGAGTAGATCCGATCCTGATGGTTCATTGGAATGAATTTACACTTCTTGAATGTCTGGTACATATATAATTTCTTTTCAATATATATATAAATTTTTTAGTTTAAAGATCTAGATTTAAGTTTGAATATATTTTATTTTAAATTTGTGTATTTTGTACATATATAGGGGTAAGTGCAGCAAGTTGGGGGACAATTAAGTGGACATCAAATCCTAAATTTTACATAAAAAACAACAAAACATAAAATTTAGTCTTCCACAGACTTGAACCATGCCAAAAATTCAATAATATGTCATAAAAATAGTACCATCGTATAGGTGAGACTGTTAGCTTTGTATAAATATTGATTTTAAAGTGAATAGAATAGGATAAATATCAATTTATAATTTTTTACTAATAGTAGGTCTTTAGAACACTTTTTCCCATGAATGTTTATGTCTATGTTTAAGACTCCAATTTTTTTTTTCACTAGTCAGAATGTGATAAAAATTATACCATCCCAACCGTTGTGAAATTATATACATGTTCAAAAAAAATTATTTGATTTCAATAATTTTTGATGAAGTTATGGTGGTAAAATAGAAAGTGCTATGTTTTCTTTATGTTTTCAGACCACTTTCATGGGAAAATCTTAAAAAATAAAATATTGCTCAAAAAAATACAAAATAAAATCTATCCCAAGGTAGATAGTAGCATATAACTTCTCACTAAAGGAAATATATATATATATATATATATATCAATTTTTGGTGATCCAAATCATGGGAAAACAGACTATAATCTTATAGGCGTTTTAAAAAAAAAAATACCAAGTCATTAATTTTTGAGTGTTTAATATAGCTAAACTTGTCCATTTTTTTTTATAAAAATAGTAGTTTAGAAACTAGATTGTAGATGCTATGATTCATATTGATATAATTTTTTATAATTTTGAGTGTATGCATTGCTAATAATCCCTACATGTTGATATTATGTTGTTATTTGCAATATAACGTTCACTTATGACCCCTTTTTTGTCCCCCAACTTGCTGCACTTACCCAAGGGTCTCTAAAGAAGTAGAAGATGGGGGCATAACTAGTCTAGAGGGAATGGAATAATGAGTGATTGATGGATTGGTTTCAGAATGGGGATCATTTTGGATGAAATGGGTCTCGTGAAGAGAGAAAATAGAAATAAGGGGTTGGGATGTAAAAGGCATGGTCATCATAAACGTAGAAGAAACAATGGCTAGTGTGCAAGTTTGTTAGGAAAGATTTTTGGAAGTGGGGATTTTTTTGGATGATTTAGATTCTTGCATTTTCTTGGCATGAGAATAGGTGATAACAGATATAAAAAAGAAAAACAAAAACTTATACAGTTTATTAATAAACAAATCAAACAATTTTTTTGGATCATCTTGACTATTTAGAATGATGAAAAAGAAGAAAATGGGCTCAAACGGAATCCTAGGAAATCGTCAAACTATGGATGGTTTCAGGTTATTTTGGATGACATCCTTGATATACCTGAAGGTACATGAGGCTAAAATCTGTGATGACTACCGATACTAGGCCTGATATTGGGGCCTACCCCCGAACTTCACACACCACAGTGATAAGGGTGTCGGGTGCTTAGCCAATATACCGATAGTCAAAAAATTTATAATGCGGCTAGAACACCATGGTGAATTTTCTATTGGGTGATGAAATCCCAATAGGTCCACTTGGAAGGAGATGTATAAGATGTGTAAATTGATATGTGTATTTTGGATGTGTGTGATAAAAGTGTATGCAAAGAATAAAACTTCTAATTACACAATATTGTCAAGAAAATATGAAGAGGTTATTTTTTTAAGTCAAAAATGAAATGTGGAATTCAATGAAAGCATTCAAGAAAATATGAAAAAAGAGAAAATAGGGAAAAATGGGGAATACCTGGATAACACTATTTTTATTTTTATAGCATGCAAGTTGATCTAAGAAAATCAATCCACCATGCACGTAAGAAAATATCCTACCCAAGAGATTAGTAGAAAAGAGATAGAACAAAAATGGAAATGAAAAAAATGAAAAGAATATCCAAAGAAGGGTGTTCTCATCGGACGTGCCAGAATGTTGGAAAACATTTCTCACTCCTGTTTTAGTAGTGAAAAGCTAACAAAGAAAATAAGAAAATTTAATAATGAGAGGGTTTAAAGATACCTCTAGACGAGATGATGATGGATATATGGGTGTAAAATATCCACTTCACAGCGAGCTCAATGACCTGCAAAACAAAGAGAAGCTAGATGTGAAAAATGGATTAGTAGATACGATGGTGGGTTTCCTAACAATGCAGGCCCCAAGAAGTGATAAATTCTTAGGGATGGATGTCAACCCATTGTGATAAGAGAGATAAAATAAAATGATAACGGATAACTGATATGATGCAACAAATAACAAAACTGAAATAGAGATATGAAATATGCTAGATAAGATAAGATTTTGATATGATGAAAATAAATTATATTAAACCAAACTTGATTAGGTCGATGGTGACTGTAGTAGAGTTGATCAAGAAATAAAAAAATGGGTCTGTAACAAGATCTAAAAAACTGAGAAGGTCTTGGCTCAAATATGGGAAAGTTGTGGAAAAATAAAGGATGCAAGAAATTTGATGGATTTGATAACTGTAGATAGGGTCGATGGTGACTGGGTCTGGGTTGATGGAGATTGGTTTAGGTTGATGGCAACTGGAATGGTTTGAAAAAAACTATATGTAGGTCGACGGTGACTAGATTGGTTTGGTGGAAACTATATCTGGGTTGATGGTGATTGGACTGGGCCGATGATGACTGGGGCAGGATATGAGAAAGAAACAAAAAAATCCAAAAGAATACCTAATCTCTCAAAAATTACATTTTTAAGAGAGGATGGGTATGGGTTTATTTATAAGGTTGATGATGACCCACATGATTCATCGCCGATTACAAAAAACTATCGATTTGTATGGTGGGATGATTCCCAACTTGATGCAATGTGACCTAAAGAGGGAAGATTATGGCTTTAAGGTGTTTAGGTGGTTTAGGGTTTTATAGGGAGGATAAAAGGTAGTTAGGGGATATGAAAGCATTAAATGAGAGTAGGTGGGAACCCATGGATGGATACAATCTGGTTGGAGGGTGGAAAATCATTAAATGAGGGTCTAGGAATAATAAATGGGACGTGATTAGGATAAAAAAATATGATTAGGGATAAATTAAATGGGATTAAGGGTGAATTAGGGAAAATCAAATACATGATGGTATAAGATAAGAAAGTGGGAAATTAATAAATAAATGGTATGTAGGATGGAAAATGGAAATTTGAATAGGAATAGAGATATGTATGCGAGGAATGACAACAAATGGGAGCGAATGTGGGATGAGGGACAGGGGATACTAAAAATTGGTGTCTACAAGGGGTGTAAAAAGACATATGTTCTCCTCTTTGATTGAAATATCAAATCCATTGATGAAAAACACCTCCTTCAGATATAAACTTTACTTTTAAATGTATATAGGATGAATTTTGGAACATGTAGGTTATTCCTCATTCTTTGTAGTGAACATGATAAATTCCATCTCTGATTAAAGATCTAAAATAGCTATATGTATGATGGGACATCAATTCTTTAAATCCAAATAACTTCATTGTCTTGGCAAGCTACCATCTTATTCCTCCTTTAATTGTTTAGAATCTTATATGCCAATAGTTACATTCCACATGAGTTATTCAAGTTGAGACATGATCTTCTCATTGTATTCATCTCTAATGGAAAGCATAGGGCCTTCAAAATATTTAGCCTTAGTAAATTTACCTCTCTCTTGACTTGGAGACATATCTTCCCCTTATTCTATTCCATCAGGTTTGGGATCTTAAAATAGCTCTCCATTGTAGTCCCCAAGTATGGTAGAAATTTCTAAACATGCAAAACATTAAGGGTTGTTGCATTCAACAAAAATATCTTTCTCACCCTCCTCTTTCTCTAGTTTAAGTTGATCATCCTCACTATCATAGTAATTTCACTGTGAAATGGTCACAAATTTGTGTCTATTGATGAAAATTATCTAAGTATTACATGAATTGGTTGTAAGGGGATTAATATCATATAATTTCTCATGCAAAGTTTGTCTAATCTCAACATATTTAATTTTCTCCTCCAAATTTTACACAATTTTATGTTTGATATACATTTTTGCTTCTATAACTCAGGTGAAATTAAGAAATCATTCCTGATTTTATTTTACTCATGGTGATTCTCCAATATGATTACTTTTTTGGTAATTGGTGCTATCTTGGAGCATTGAATTGTGTTTTGAAGGGTGTCCTCATCATCACATAAATGAAAAATAATAATTTCCATCATTATAAGTTTAAATCCAGGATTATACATGGTTGGGTTTTTGAAAGGAGAATCTTATGAATTACCACAACCTCACAAGGCTTCATGTTAATTTTTTTGGGTTGGGTAATGCTTTAGGTGGACGTGGGATGAATTTTTGTGATGAAAATGGGACAATTGAGATAAAAATAGATTCTTGCAATGTAAAAAGAGCAGGAGAGGGATCAATAAGTGCATGGAGAGATAAGGGGGAGTCATAAAGTGAGGGAATGAGAGGGGAAATGGGGATGGGTCTCATTTTACCATAATAAATGAGGATCTTCTCTTCTTGTATAGAAATATTATAGGCCTGAGGAAGAGCATTATCACCAAGAGATTGAATCATAGTACAATATTATGATCAAAGGTTCTTAAATAGAACAATAATTTCATATCTAATTAGGGTCTATAATCTCAAGATATTATCTCCCAAATCCTCTTGAATATGATATTGAAATCTGAAACATACTCCATAGGTACCCTCTTTAAGGTGGTTAGATGTTCAAAGAGAGATATGGTTTCTATGTTCTCCTTGAACCTATTTTCCAATTTTTATGCTAGTTGGTCACATGTGGAAATCAATTGTGTATCTAATATTTTAAACCAAAATTGAGATTTTCCTTTAAAAGAAGGGGTAAGCAATATAAGACATACATTATCTTCTCTGATATTGTGTATGGCACAATGATTGGAAAAATATTGGATATGTTCAACAGGGATTATAACATCATTTCCAAGAAAGAGGGGTAAACTTTTTAGGGTTTTCTTGGAATATCATCCCACCACTATAAATGGAGAGGACTAAAGGTCCTACAAGGGAAACTAAGAGCTTTGTGAAGATCCATGGAATTGTAAAAACATTAGGAGATAGAGGGAAAGAAAGGAAGTGATATACAAATGAGAGAATGGGTTTTTGAATTTATGGAATCACTAGGTACTAGAAGGTTTGTTCAATATAAAATCAAACAAGCTAATAACACACTAAAACTTAGCTATAAATTTAGAAAACATGGAATATTGAATATGCAAATAATGCCTATTATTTAATAAAAATAAAAATTTGTCACATCAGGCATGCTTGAAATTATAGGGTATTAAAAATTCACACCCAAGAGAACCAAATGAGGATTTGTGTTTTGAAAACAACAATGTGAATAACCCAAAAATTTGGGACCTTCTTCCCTTAGGATAGACCTCCAGAGAAATCTAGCACTCATCCTAACTACTCTATCGTTTCCATTAGTCTAATCATAACTAACATTTACAAGGGAGAAGGAGAGAAAAAAATTGAAAATAATCATGAATGGTGATGCACCAAATAAATAAAGGGGTCACTCTCCCTCTTCATTAATTGACATAATGAATTAAAAACATGAAAATACACCCAAAAACAACATAACAAAAAAAGGAAGGGAATATATCCATAACACGATCTAGATGGTAGATCACAAAAAATACCATATTAATGCTTAAAAGATGTACAACATCTTAAAACTGTAACTGAGGCACTAGATTCATTGCTAAAGCTCCAAGACAAAGTTATAGACACTCAAAATGCTTGGAAACACAAAGGGAAGAGTAAATTTGCATTGAATGAGAGGATCCATTTTAAAATGTGTACAAATACTATATAGAAGAGGGGAAGAATACGAGGGATAAGAGTATAAGGAATATGCCCAACTATCTTCATTTGTCTTACTTAGTTTCCCCAAAAATGGTCTTCAACCTCTTAAAATGATGTATAAATAAAAACATCCACTCACAACTTTCAAACATATTTTGAAACATTCACCTATATATAAATAAACATGTTTGATAGGAAAAAGACCCAATAACAATCATGATTCAAATCATAGTAGGAGAGTGGTATCTAACACTTATCATTGTATTTTTGCTAAAAATTGGTATATGGTGACCTGAAACCAAAGCAATCATTAAGAGATTTGCAATAGATCTATTTTTAATTGATTTGGCAAACCCAATCAAAAGGCATGGCCAAAAATGTAAATCTCTACAACACAATCCTTGACATAAATTCATAAAACAAATTAAACTCAAGATGATAGGTATCTATAGACATAAAATCACGCACTTGGGTACATTTATAGGTCCTAAAATAATACTAGCATTTACATGATTCCTAATCAAGATAACTAGTAATTGACAACTATCTTTGGCCTCTTTATTTTGTCTTTTACTTCTTGTTTGGTCTTACACACCCTATAACCTAGTCATAATTTCACTTATTTATCTTTCATGGCTTTGGATAACAGCTCCCAACCAGGACAGTAACATCCAGGCACTCCTTTCCCCTATGGGTGCCCATGACCCTTTCTTATCTTACTCACTCTTTTTGGGTCTCTTTTATCTTTTAGGCATATTTAATACTTATGGGTTGGCCTTCCAGTTGTCAATTATGAAATTCAAACAAGGGAATCATATAAATACATAGTTATGTTTTCAAAATAAAGGAACAATCTCTATTAATATCACCTAAGATTACACTCAAAAGACACCTAAAGCACTTCAAAGCATCCATTTGGCATTCATTAAAGGAACAAGGGACTACATATTCTGCATACACTGCATAGGAAGGGGAAGTTCATTATTTTCCATACACACATTTTTATTATCTAGAAAATCTATCCCACTAGCTAGTGCATATTACATAAGGGCTTCCTAGGGAACCGTTATTACACACACTCACAAGAACTACATGGAGTTTGAGATGTAGTGAAACACTTGGTTGTAAGTTCACTATGTCAGGTGACCCACGGGGTAAGTCCGGATCCCCATGTTACATCTTTATTTTTTGTATTTTATGTGTATTTTTGGGTTTTGTAGGTCAACATCTATTTTGTAGGTTATGAGTACCTTTGAAAATCAAGGAGGGACATATATGTGATCACTAGATAATATTTGAGACATTGTAAAAAATCAGGTTTTGACCATTTTTTGTAGTCACGGGAACCCAATAGCACTCTCTAGTGCCCAAACACCCTTGCCTCATTCTAGGCACCCATGTTCGACATCATCTATGAGCTCTAGAATTTATCTTGAGCATTTACAACACTATTCACCTCTCGTTCAGCAATTTTTCCTATTCAGAACACTTCAAGAGCAAGTGAAAATCAACTAAGTCATCTTTCATATGTATCTTTCTTAGGGTTTTCACTTTGTATGCTTAATTACTTCCATCATATTATATTTAGCAGTTGTATATAATAATTTAGATTTAGTTACTCTGCATTAAGGGTTTAATAAAAATATATTTTTGTTAAATCATTTTTTTGAACCTATATTTGAACACTCTTGGATCCTCACTTCTTCATAACTTCACTATCCTAGGATCCTCTCACCATGGATGTCTCCATCAATGCCTTTTTGCAGGCTAATCCTAATTGTGTGAATAAAATCAGATATTTTTTGGCTAATATTTACATCCATCCTTACACTTCTCTTGAATATGTATATCATAAATTTACTATAGTTTTATCTTTTAATGAGGAACATATTAATTTTACATCAGATGAACTTCCTTCTCAAGCTATGTTAGATAATGATTCCCCCCTTTATATTCATATTTGTATCAATAATGTTGGGGTTAAACGTGCCTTAGTTGATAATGGATAGGGGTTTAATATTTGTAATATAGCATTTATTCACCAAATTGGCCTCTCTAAAGACTCATTGGTTCATTCATATGTTTCTATTCATGGCTTTGATAGTATTCCTAAAATGGTCTTACGTACAATCACACTTCCTATTACTATTGGTCCATGCCCTTTGTCCATTCCATTCCATTTAATAACTAATAATCTTATTTATAATATTCTTCTCAGATGGCCTTGTATCCATGCCATGCATACCATACCTTCAACACTTCATGCACATATTAAATTCTTATACCATGGTATGGTCTATGAAGCGTTAGCAGACCCCTCTTCATTTTCCTATTCCAACACTATTGATAATTAACAAAAAGCCCCTAATTTGGCCATCTCTCATCCTAACTTCAAAAAGTAACATCTTGGGTATTAGTATATGCTTCGTTATTTTTTCACTGCCACCAAATTAGGAAAAAAATGCAAAAAGAGTTAAAGAGCCTCTTTCCATTCCCACACAATCCACCAGAATCGGCATTGGATATCTCCCTCCACTCACTCATTTTATTCATACCACATATCCTCATGAGGTTTACACTATTTCACATACTCACCATCACAAAAATCACTCTCCATCTACTCTCAATACTACAACTTACTTTGGCATTTCTACTCCTCATAACACTAATACCAATACTCTTGACACATTTCCACATTCACCACCATGGCATGGTTTATCTTCTATCCCTAGATATATCTCCATCACTCACACACCTAGGGGCATAGCCATTTCTCCCCCTACCATTATTGGTCATCTCTATGATATACTTCTAACTTCTTTATTACATTGTATGCTTTGTGCTTCACACTAAATATTTTGCAAACAATTTCACCATTGGTACACACCTTGTATCGTAATTAATCTATGATGCACTCTAGTTACATAATTAATACTTGACTACAAAGGGTCTAAATCTAAAATGAATCTCACCTTATGTACTCTTCACACTCTGTGCTTCATGATCTATCTACCTAGCATCTCTTTTTCAAACCATTTTCCGATGATGCACTCTTGTTTTATGGTTCTTTCTTAACTGTTGAGGGGTATTTTATAAATGAACCTCATCTCATACACATCTGTTGTTGGGCCAAAAATTATTGGCTAAGTACAAAAATGTGTGCGTGCGTAGGAGAAATAAAGAGAAGGGCATGTGGGTAGAAGTTCAAAAGACAAAGAGATTTAATAAGGGTTTAGGAGAGACCAAGGTGTGCGCAGGGAGACAATACACATGATCTAAGGAATTCGTCATATTCGACATTCTGGAGGCACTTGAGGAAAAATGTGACCCAATTAGGCATGCTGATTGGATAAGGTGCCAACCTAGAGACTTGATGGTTAAGAAAAGGATATTCCATGTAGGGAATATTCCTAGGAAGACATCATTATAAAAAGTGGAGAGCTCAAAACAAGATAATCATTCACTAATGAAGGACCACGTGGACACTTGGCATGTGATCTACTCCTAAAGTAAGGTATGACAGTTAGTACTAGACCTATAAGAAGAGATGCTTGGGTAGAAGAAGACACCAAAATATATATGGATAGACATATAGCATGGGAAGGTGGGAAGCTCTGCATAAAGTATTAGGAGGACCTAGGGTTAGGGTTTTCATTAGGAAGTCATAAGAAGGTCATCACATCTAAGGGATGGGTCTGTAAAATTTATAAGGGGGCATTGCTAGGACTCTTGATATATGAGTTAGATCTTTGTTTTAACATATATTGTATGGGTCAGATATGTGACAATTACTGTATTCGACCACACATGACATTTTGAATGTAATCTGGTTATTTAGCACTCATGATCAATATATATATATATATATATATATATATATATATGTTCTACATATCTTGTTCATGGGTACAAACCTTAGTGTCATTTCTTCATAATATGAATCAAATCTACTCTTCATAATCCTTGTTGTATTGTTTCTCTAGTTTTCATGCATGAGTATAAGGATATGATAGCTCATGTTGTGCTTTTACATGAATATATAATTTTTTGCAACTAATCCTCTAACAATGGAAAGATATTATCATAATTTTCACTTAAAGGAGGGGCTCAACACATTTGCATGTCTCAGGTAAGTGCCCAGTGCCCACTGAGTGATAGGATGACATACATGGGGTTAGAAAGTTGTACTAAGGGTACATGAAAAATGACTACATCTTGGTTCCATTTCCTTGACCTCTTTTTGAAGTTGTTGTGAGAATGATGTGTGATGACAGAGCGCTTGAACTTGGATAGTGTCAAAGCATGGTTTTAAAGCACGGAGGATGATTTTTCTCAGAGATTTAGTACTGGACCTAAGTTTGATGTAAGAAGATGGGTATAAGAACACATGTATCATGAGCTTTATGAGACTTTATTTTGTTACTTTCCAGTGGATTTGTATGAATGGTTTTCTATGTACACATCTAGATCAAGATGGTATTGTAGATCTCGCATGTGGACCCAAGATGAATATCAGAGGCTGCAAGATGTTGATCTGACTTGGACACGTGTTGTTGATCATTGGTGGAGAAGAGTGTTGACTAGTTATACCCTGGAATACACTATTTCTATGTATTCTTGTCTAGAGGTTGCTGAGTTTGAGTTCTTAAGGGAACCTAGAGGATCATTTTTGCATGTTATCCCTTTAGTTATGAATATCTTGATCATTACACTAAGTTTGGAAGCATTTCCTATGGCTGGCTAAGCTTCTCTAAGCATTGGGTGAGGAAGCTAAGGTGGAGGAAGATGGTGGACCTTACGTCTAAAAAGGAGAGGGAAGAGAGATACAACTCAAGTATAGTGAAGCTCATGAAAGGGAGTTGGCTAGACAATGTGAGGTTATAGGAGTGATGGATCTATGGAGGCAGACATTGTAGGAAGGAATTGATGTTCACGTAGAGGATGTGGAGAATGAGCATTATGTCCTACCCCATCTTGGCAAGAACAGGAGAGAGACCCCTTCAACTTCTGATGAGAGTTCTTCATTTGGAGAAAGGAGAGTCATCGACATGCATCTGAATCTTCCTGGTGACCAACCCCTGGCACTTAGTCTTCCAAATCAAGAGATAAGTATTGCTAACCTAGTTGGTATTGGTGGGAGTGACCGATCTACACCTAGGAGATATAATTTCTCATTTGGTACATCTATGGTTACACAATCATTTCCTGTGTTTGGAGGAATATTTTCTGGAATGAAATTTGGGAAAAGTATAGGTACACAAAGCTTTGGGTATCACATCTAGAAGTGATGTGGGACACACATCTAGTAGTGGTGCAATATCACAAACCATTGGCACGTAGTTTAGTGGGACATTGGGGACACTAGGCATGACCACTTCAAGCCCATTACTAGCTACATGAGGTGGATCTTGGAGGAGTAGGAGTTGGAAGAACTGGTGGACCTGGTGGATCTGGTCAGACATGAGGGATAGGACTTGGTGGATCTAGTGGATCTGGTGGTGGAGGAAACATGGGAGGAAATCAAGGTTCTAGATCAGGTGGGAAAGGACCTCAACCACCTCAGCAAGTGTTTTTGAAATGTCTTTACATCTACTAGACTAAAAAGGTGTTGAGGATGCTGCAGAGCATGTACACAAGTGTGAGATACTATGTGTGCAAAGGGGATCACTACCCCAGAGTGGAAGGTAAGTCAGTTTGCAATGATGTTGCAAGGATGTGCACATAGTTGGTACCAAAAGTATGACCCCCATCAAACAGTGGTGGATTACACCACATTGTGGAATGCCTTCTTGGCTGAATTTCATATCCCTGAGTTTGAACAGAAGAGCATTAGCACACTGAAGGAGATTCAATAAGGTATGGAAGAAAGTGTGTAGGAGTATGATGCACCCAATTTCAAGACCCTCTTATCAAAATTGTCTTATGATATTCACCCCTCTCAGCATGCTCAGTGGTTTTTTGGAGGGTTGATAACACCTTTTAGGAGAGAAATTTTTCATAATACTTTCACATACCTGCATGAGGCCTTGGAGGCCTTCCCTATGCACACTGAGGCTGTTGGAAGCATGGATACAGTGTTAGCCTTTTCTTGAGGCTCAGATTGCTGTAATGGCGAAGCAGCTGGAAAATCTATCTATGAACTAGGTGCATGAGACTCACAGTGGCCTATGGTGCATTGATTGTGAGGTAGAGGGGCATACAAAGGATAGTTTCCCTAGGAAATTGATACGCGCTATGACATTAGACTATGGGATCTGCCATAGAGATCATGATGCAAGTAGGTGTCCACTACTGTAATGTGTGATCCATAAAAATGTGTCTTGCTATTGCAAGATTTTCACCTATAATACTCATGACACAAAGGATTATAGATTCATTAAACAAGTACATGATGCCATTGATATTGGGTGTGATAAACCAACCTCATGAATAATTCCAAGGACAATGGTCATCACTATGAAGGGCATGCAGATGGAGGGGCACATGGAAGAGGTTTCTAAGAAGGATTTTGTGGTTGTGGTAACTATGGAGGGAGAAGTGAGTTCTTGTGTGGAACTTGTTACAACAGTGAGTCTATGGAACACTATAAGCATGAATTACCTGATATGTTACAATGCTCTTGGTGTGGAAAAAAACATAAGTATGAGGAGTTTCTAGAGATATTTGAACATATGAGCCAACAACACTGAAAAGAAAAAGGCACCAGAATGGTAAGTGTGAGGAAGGCTGATTCACAATGGATGCCAAGAGTGGTGCATGAGTCAGAACTAGAGCCTGTACTAGTTACGATATGAGCTGAGGTTGTGTGCACAAGGGATATACCAAGGAAGAAACCTCTAGTTACAAGAGAAGAGGTGGTGCATGGGAAGTATCTAGACCCTACTCATCAAAAGGAGGTGTATCAAGATACCATGGATGTAATTCGAAGCCTACAAGGAGAGATCCAGTGCCTAAAGGAACAGTCAAGGAAGTTAGAGAAAAGGAAGAATGTGGAGGCTCCACAGAAGGATCTAGATGAGGTAAGGGAAGTATGCAAAATGTTAAGGAAAGAGAATATCATTCCTTTGTTAGGAGAATGGTTATGGGAAAAGGTACCACGCACTAGAGAAGAGTGTGAAAGGTAGGTTCTGCATGCTAACCTTCCTCCCCATAACCTTGACTATGATAAGGAGATTACCTTAAATGTGGTTGTGGATGGATGGCTTCTAAGAAATATTTTGATTGACATGGGTGTGGAAGTCAATGTCCTCACTCTAGATGCATGACATCAAATGGGAAGGCCCCCATTACAACCATCTTCAAATGTGTTGTATATGGCTAACAAGACAAAGGAAATGCCCATTGGTGTCTTAAAGGATGTTGTTATCACTATCCAAGGGGAAAATTTCACTGGGGATTTTGAAGGCTTGGCATTCGCTGAGGCAAGAAACTTTCCAGCATTACTTGGGTACACCTAGTGCTATAAGAGCAATCCTTACCTATGGTTCAATAAGGAGTACATAAGTTTTGAAAACAAGGAAGATCAAGTCATTATCCCCTTTATTGATGGGAAGTCAACACCCTATACTGAGCCCTTGGGAGAATAAGTTCTTGATAGGATTTATGTGTGCTCTATCAGGGACCCTGAGGTGATTCACCCTACAAAGGGAGTTATTCAGTTTGAAGATGCTCAGTCCATGAGTGATACAACTAGTGTGGCATGTGACAATTGGGTGCACAGGACTTATGAGTTAATTGGGTGACAGTTAAGAGGCTCTGTTACAAGGGTGACAAAGGCACTCTTAGTCAAGCACCTGGGAGGAAATAAGTTACCAAGTTACTCTAGAGGGGCCAACCCTGATGATTTATTACAAGAAATGGAGGCTCAGTGGAAAAATGAGATTGAAATAAGAGGGATGCTCAACTATAACTTTCTTGGGACCACAACACGTTGGTGGGTGACACATCGTGATAGCCTTCTAGAGTGGTATGAAGTGAGAATCACGTTCTCTATTAGGTTTTCCCGAAGCAATGCACCCACTACAATATGAGACTACCATGGGAAGGAACCCACCTCGTTTCACGTCCAAGCATATGAGAAAGCATGGATGGAAGGCGTGCACGGAGGCCTTTCCACCTTCTTTATGGGTGCATAAGTTTGTATTCCACCTTATAAGGCTGTGCATGCACGCATGGTACATTCACTTAAAGATGTCATCAGACAAGAAATTGGTAGGAGTTGATGGTTGACCTCCTTCAAGCTTTTGAATATCGGAGTACTAAACCATCAATGAATAAGGAATTATAGGTTGTTAAGTGCCTAACGATGGGAGATAGTGCCATGAAGGAAGATAGAATATTGGAGTTATTGGGTGAACCTGGCTTGGAACTGTGCTTTGATGAGGAAGATTTAGAAGAGGTGCAGCTTGAGCATGCATGCATGGAGAAAGAAAAGGTAAAGATGGTCTATTTGATAGATGGTGAAGAGATGGAGAGTTTGGATGTTAACCATACTGAAGGTGCATGTACAAAGTTATTGATAGTGATGATGAGAAAGCAGGTGCCTACCATGAGCCCCTCAAAACAAAGAAGGTTAACATTGGTTTAGAAATGGAACCTAAGGAGGCCACTATTGGAGACTATTGGTCAGAGAAGGAGGTTTTGAAGATCATTGATCTACTACATGAGTTTCAGGACTTATTTCCGCACAGATACCATGAGCTTAAAGGCATTCACCACTCCTTTGGAGAAATGAAAATCAATTTAAAGGAGGATGCACACCCAATTTGGAAGAGGCCTTATCGAATGAATATGAATCTTCACGTCAAATTCAAGGAGGAGATAGAAAAAATGATTGCTTTAGGCATCGTTGAGGTTGTGGAGGAATCAGAATGGGTAATCCCCATGGTCATCAGCATTAAAAAGGATGGAAGGATAAGGATCTATGTTGACTGCGGGGACTTAAATGTGGTATGTGTAATTGATCCTTTTCCAACCCCTTTTACCGAGGAGAAATTTTGGAAGGAGTGGCTGGGCATGAAATATATTCCTTCACGGATTGATTCTCAAGATACCATCAAGTTAGAATTACTAAAGAAAACAAAGACAAGACAACTTTCACCACTGAATGGGGAAGTTTTTCCTATATGGTCATGCCATTTGGACTGAAGAACGCACCTGTTGTGTTTTCACACATTGTGGTGCAGGTATTTCAAGACTTCATCTATAAGTTTCTTCAGGTCTACCTTGATGACTTGACGGTGTATGGACTAGTGAAAGACCATTGTGACAATTTGTAGTTGATGTTTGAAAGATGTTGGTAGTTTCGCATATCCCTCAACATCAAGAAGTGTCTTTTTGCTACTCCATTTGGGACCCTGTTGGGGCATATCATATGTAAGGAAGGCTTGCTGGTGGATCTGCCAAAGTTTTTGTTATTGTGGGATTGGGGGAGCCTACCAGCCA
The DNA here is from genome assembly GCA_019776745.2 of Taxus chinensis. Taxonomy (NCBI): domain Eukaryota; kingdom Viridiplantae; phylum Streptophyta; class Pinopsida; order Cupressales; family Taxaceae; genus Taxus; species Taxus chinensis. The sequence goes on from CM034154.1 coordinate 476,093,993, forward strand.
GAAGTGCAAGTGTGTAGATTCCTTGGGCATATGGGGTACTACTAGAAATTTATTAAGGGGTATGCCAAGATCATCTCCGTGTCATTGGAGAAGTTACTAAAACAAAAGAGTGCATTTCACTAGGGAGAGGTGCAACAGATAACATTTGATACATTGAAGGATAAGCTCATCACTGCGCCCATATTACATTTTCCCTCTTGGGATAAGCCATTCCATGTACATGTTGATGCTTCAGGGATGGCAATTGGAGCAGTCTTAGCACAGCCTAGAGAAGGGATTGTTGACCACCCCTTGTGTTTTGCTAGTAGGAAGTTGACACTAGCAAAGAAAAACTATAATACTGCTGAGTGTGAAGAACTATCAATGATCTATGCACTACAAAAATTCAAGAAATATCTGTTGGAAAAACCCTTCATATTCTACACAGACCACATGGCATTGAAGTACTTGGTGAACAATCCCATTTTTTAAGGGCACATATGCCAGTGGGTCTTGTTTTTTTAAGAGTTTGAGTTTATAATTGTTGTGAAACTAGGAAAGAGTAACTTTCGGCCTCACCATTTGTCAAGGATTGACTCAGGGGAGGATGCACAAAGTTTTGAGGATATTATGGTAGATATGTAACTATTTAGGTTGCAATGTGCACCCTTCTGACTTAGAAGATATTTTTGTGTTTCTCAAAATGGGTGTGGCACCAAAAGGAATGAATAATTTTGAAAGAAAACAGTTAGCCATATGTGTCGCACCCTACATGTTAATTAGTGGAGACTTATATAAACTAGGCCATGATGAGGTTTAGCATTGGTGTGTGTTGGAGCATGAGCACGTTACAATCATGGAAGAAGCACATGTGGGATTACAAGAGGACACTATGCAGGGAATGCCATTGCATGAAAAATCCTACTAGTAGGGATTTGGTGGGAAAGCATCTACCAGGATTGCATTGAGTTTTGCAAGGCCTGTGACCATTTCCAGTGCCTTGGCAAGCTAGGAAGAAGAGATGAGATTCCCTTGAGTCCTATAGCTAGCATAGAACCATTTGAAAAATAGGCCATTGATTTTGTAGGACCAATTTCACCTACGTGTGAAGGACTGGTTTGTTATATCATCACTTACACTGACTACTTAACAAGATGGGTGGAGGACAACACCTACAAGGGATTGTATAATAGAAACAACTAGCTAGGTTCTTATGGGAAAATATAATCAATAGATATGGATGTCCTTTAAGCTTAATGAGTGATAGGGGTACTCATTTATTAAATGAGATAGTCAGGATTTTGTTTGCAAAGTTCATGTTATTCCACCATTAGACTACCCCACACCACCCACAAGCTAATGGAACTACTAAGGCATTCAACAAAATTATGAGTCACATGTTAACTAAAATTTGTGATGTGGGAAGACAAGATTGGGATGACAAGGTGTCATCCATTCTATGGGCATACATGACAACCTACAAGAGATTAAACAAGGCCACACCATTTCAATTGGTGTTTAGCATGGAGGATATTTTACCAGTTGAATTTATGCTACCATCACTGTGTATTACGTGCACAGGAGGGTTAGCTGATGAACAAGCAATTCAAGAGTGCATGGAGAAGTTAATGTAGCTAGATGAAAGGTGATCACTTGCTAGATGGAGTCAGAAGACTGAAAAGGCATGAAAAAAAGCATGACATGATCATCATATTAAAATGGTCTTGCTTTATGACTCCAAATTTTTGTGCCATCCTAGGAAACTAAAATTCCATTAGTTAGGGCCATATATCATCTCATACATCCTTGATTTAGGTACTTTCTAGTTACAAGAACTAGATGGAACACAGTTACCAGGCCATTTCAATGGGAGTAGGCTAAAGCCCTACTATAAATAAGTCTTCCTTGTGTTCATAAATAAGGTAGTATTTCCATTTAGCTTAGGATTCCCCTTAATGCATTTCTTTTCCTTGTGTTTCCATTTATTTTTGTTTGTTCCTTTATTCTTGTGTTGTTATTTTGCGTACCTTGTGCACCGGTAGCCACTTACTATTTTCAAAATTTTATGTATGCACAGAGGAACGTGCATCTATTTTAGTGTGGGGTGGATTAATGCGAACTAAAATGGAAACTGGTAGTGGAAGTTGTGTTTTGATGGCCAGATTGAAGGATAAAAAAGCATGTAGTGTCAAAGAGTGCGCATAGAAAAGGTGGATGTAAGGAGTTTGGTGTCATGATACCTTTATAAAGACCACATACAAAGGATGAGAAACATAAGAGCAACATGAGATAGGTGATGGAAAAATTCAGGTTAAGGATAAAAGAAGTGCCTTTGGACGTTGTGAAGTGCGCACGTGAGGATCTTCAGTTAGTAAGGATTTTTGCATAAGAAGGTTGTAGAAATTTTTCACGTAGGACTGGGTGTGGGGGTAAGAGAGCCTAAGGTTGGATTTAGTGAAAAATGTCATCTTTATTACAAAATTATGTTGGTAGGTGGCATAGCATTTATTTTGGGAGATGAGAAAAAAGCTATAAGTAGAAGGTCAAACACATTATTGTTTACCTTGCAATTACGATATCAAAGAGATCTTGTGAACTAGGGAATCCATAAAGAATATTTGTGCAAAGTAAAAATTGTGAAAATATGAGTGTGTGACTAGTGTGATTTTCCAACCAGAGTGGAAGAAGTACACAGGGTAGGGAAGAAGGTTTTAGGAGAGTACGTCATCTTGTGGAAGGGTTTGTCCTAGGTTAGGGTTCTACAACTAGGGCATGGGAGTAAAGGGATTTTTCATGAAGGTAAGCCACAGATTTGAGTAGAGAAAGGAAGAGGAGAAAGGAAGAGTGTTGTTTTTAGTAACCTGACAAGAAGATGGCACCAAAGAAGGAAATTGTTTCATCAAAGAAGGGAAAGGGAAAAGGGAAACATGATGTTTCCACTAGTTTTCAACGAGGAGTGGTATGCAAAGATGCAATACCCAGATGGCATATTTCTGGGAAAAGAGTGGGTGTCTCATGTGAGGAAAATGGTTGTAAGTGATTAAAACCATTAAATGAGCACCACAGAGAAATAAATGGTGTTGGAAATGGTGATACCTACAAATAAGAGGACACTAGATGGAATGGCCATCTACGATGATGAAGTCAAGGTGAAAATGGAGAAGGTTGGATTATTACAACTATATGAGTTTCCCTATTTTGGTAAACCTGAGTGGTTGTACCAATGGATGATGTCACACGTACATGAAGACCATTTGTACTTCAGGGTGAAGAATGAGGATAACTCCCCAACTGATCTCTAAATTTACTGGTCTTACCTATGAAGGAGATTCATTTGATGATGACTTGGAGGACAAGGAGGCCATAAAAAATTATGGAGGCCTATGACTATAAGAAGGGGTCATGGTACTTCAATATTTATATGATTTCTGACCCTGTGAAGATGATGGCCACATGCTTAGTGACCAATCTAAATGGACAGGAGTGGTGGACATAGATCAACAAGTCCTGATTAAACATTTTTTGGAAAATCTTAGAAGGAACTATCGACAACCTCTCAGTGTTCATAGGAGGAGATCATCAGTGATCAATAAGGAGAAGATCATGGGTAATGTCCTCCTTACCATTATGTTTTCAGAAACTGGAGTTCCCAATAGTCCAGAAAAAATTGTATGGGAGTACCTAGATGAGAACCCCTCCCTGACCAAGAGATTTGAGAAATATAATTGTGACACCATGACGGCCGCCCACAAGGCATGCCTGGAAAAGTGGTACAAGTGAATGCATTATGTGTTTGGGGCTGAGTGGAGAATACCTGAGGAATTTCCATCTCTAGTGTAAGGATAATCTGAGTTTGTAGTGTACCAACATTTTTGTATTGGTAGGTTCACTTTGGCAAACAACACTAAGAGCCCATGGTGTAAACTACCATTCTCCTTCACTACACAATATTTCCAAGCTGGGGTCAATCACTTCAAGGAGGCCAAAAGACTAAGTGTTCGACCTCAACAAGGTGGACCAAGACCATCGTGAGTTATGCATGAAGCTAGTATACCCCAAGAAACATACTTATGTGGAGAAGTATGTCTCCTATGAGGTGCATATGACAAAATATGTGATGTTTCCAATTGTTGTAAGGATCACAACGAGGGTATACCTGTGCATTAGGCCCAAGTATGAGAAAGGTGCCTATGTGTAGAATGATGTCTCCATCCGAATACCCCACCGTGAGGAAGAAGGTTGCATCGAGGAAGAGGGAGAGAGAGGAGGCACCAGAGAAGAAGGCATCGAGTGTACAAAAAACAATCTGTTGGTGCATAGGAGTCAGGTGCGAAGCTGAGCACATATGCTCAAAGGAAGAAGTCCCCCATTAAGGAAAAATAAAAGACACCTAAGGAAGAGGTGCCAAAGCAAGAAGAGCCCCCTACAAAAGAAGAATCACCAAGGAAGGATTCACCTACTGAAGAAGATGAGAAGGAATAATCCCCTATACTGGAGTCACCAGTTAGGAAGAAGTGAAAGGTAGCAAAGGAGGTGGACTCAAAAGGAACAGAGAGCCTGAAAGCCTACATAGGAGAAAAGGATGATGAATGAGCATGAAGAGGGTCAGGACCATCCTTTGTATGATGTACATGACTCAGATGAAGGAAGTGAAGGATAAGGATATGCTTATGGCAAGGGGGAAGTGAGGAGGTAAACACTAAGGATCAAAGGAACCCAAGCCTCACCAAGGAGCAGGTAGAAGAGGCCGTGAAAAGGGAAGTAGTGGGCATAATAAAGGACTTAGTGGAATAAGAGGTGGATCACAACACTAATGAAGTGCTCAAATATATAGAAGAGGAGAGTGTAGGGAAGGAGTATGGGAGCATGGGTAGAGATCCCAACTTAGCGGTAATATTTCTTAAGGTAGCACACAAGAGGGAAGAGTGTGGTAGCTACACATGAGAAAGGAATGGGTTATATCAATGATCCAAGTAAGGTATTATGCATGTGCTTCCAAAGTACCGTGCCTACAGACCAACTCCTTGCATGGTCTTCATTCGAAGAAGAATGCACATGCCCATGTATAAGGAAGATGCCATCTTGGGATTTTAAGTCCCATGTTGATGAGCGTGAGTTTTAGGTTTGAAAAGGGGTGTTGATGAAGATACTAGAGACCAAGGGAGTGAACCCCATAATAAACACTCAATAATTATCTAATGAGAAAGTCTGTAATGCACTCAATAAGGTATCGGTGGAAGTTAAGGTGAGACTCTTTAGAAGGAATGATAGGGTAAGGTTCCTAGAGGGAGAGTTGGAGAAGAAGAATAAAGAGATCATTGAGAAGAGAAAGGATCTAAAACAAGAGGAGCTGATCAATGCACAATTAAGGCACAAACTAAGGGAGGAAAAGGTGAAGGTGCACAAGGTCTACAAAAAGATAGAGATGATTATAGATGTCATTATCTTGAAGCATCCAAACCTGGGCCCACCTAAGCATAAATACGATTCAACCTTATAATGCTTGAAAGACTTAACCCACATCCTTACCATGGAAAGGTGACCACTCGCACTAGAATCAGAAGAAGAGGTATTGGAACACCAGAAGGAAGAAGAGAGAAGAATATCAGGGAGACAATCACTTAGTATTTTGAGCTCCTTGCCACTGTGAATACCACCGCATGAATGGATGAGGCCGTATATGATAACTACACTCACAAAGATAGGGTAGCAAGTATACTAGTTTCTACACATGAGGAGGATCTGAAAGAATTCCAAGAAAATAAAAAAGGAAATAGGGAAGAGAAGGATAAAATCCTAGCCAAAGTTGAGAAGAAAATGGAAGCAATCAAAACCTTGTGAGGTTCGGTTAAAAATCAGCTTAAGGAACTGTACCCCCAGGTCACTCATAGAATGGATGCGCTGGATGATATTAACAAGCATCTGGAAAAGATTATAGATATGTTGAATGCTAAGAGTTATGCATTGATATTTGAAGAGGTGAGCGCTCTAGTGGGTGACCTACTCCAATAGGCATAGGGTGAAGTGGATTCACCAGAGAAGATTGAGACAACAATTAGGAAAGAGTTCCCACTCCTCTTACATCAATAGCATATTTTTCCATTCTTCCATTCTTAATTCCTCCATTCTTCCATTCTTTCATTTTTCATTCAAATTATCTGAGTCCCACCATTCTTTATTCTTTGGGGAAGCGAGATGTTTCTAAGGATGGAGAACAATCTTAGTATGGGGTGATGTTGGGCCCCGAATTATTGGCTAAGTGCCAAAAGGTGCTCATGCGCAAGAGCAATAAATAGACAGACACGTGGGGAGAAGTGCACATGATAAAGATGTTTAAGAAGGGTTTAGGAGAGACCAAGGTGTGCATGGGGAGATAGTACACAGGAACTAAGGACTTATCCATATTCAATGTTCTGGAAGCACTTGAGGAAAAACGTGACCTGACTAAGTATGCTGAGTGAATAAGGTTCTAGCCTGGAGACTTGATGGTCAATAAAAGTATATTCCACATAGGGAATATTACTAGGAAGACATCATTATAGAAATTGGATAGCTCAGAACAAGATAAGCATTCACCAATGAAGGACCTTATGGACACTTGGCATGCGATCTACTCCTAAAAGAAGGCATAACGGTGGGTAATGGACCTATAAGAAGAGATGTACATGTAGAAGAAGACACACCAAGATATTTATTGATATAAATATAACATGGGAAGAGGGGAAGCTTTGTTGAAAATATTAGGAGGCCCTAGGGTTAGGGTTTTCATTAGGGAGTCGCAATAATGCCATCATATCTCAGGCATGGGTTTGTAAAAGTTATAAGGGTGCCATAGCTAGGAATCTCAATATATGAGTTAGATCTTTGTTTTATCATATATTGTATGGGCCAAATCCCTGACAATTATTGTATTCGATCTAGCATGGCCTTTTGAATGTAATGTGGTTATTTAGCACTCTTTATATATATATATATATATATATATATATATATATATTCTGGATATCTTATTCATGGGTACAAACCCTAGTGTCATTTATTCATAATATGAATAAGATATGTTCTTTATAATCCACGTTGTGTTGTTTCTCTTGTTTTCATGCATGAGTATAAGGATATGGTAGATCATGTTGTGATTTTACATGAATATCTACTTTTCTTCAACTAATCCTCTAACAATGGTATTATCTTCTAACAATGCTTAATTAAAGGAGGGGATCGATGCCCTTGCATGCCTTGGGTGAGCACCCAGTGCCTGATGGGTGATAGGTTGACGTGCATGGGGTTAGAAAGTTGTACTAAGGGTACATGAAAATGACTACATCTACTAGAGAGCACACTACCCCTACCATCTTCACACATTGCATACCATCTTATCACACTCATAGCATTTGCATATCTTGGTTACACATACTATTTCTTACTTATTCTACTTACATGTACACTTTATTTTCCATGTTAGAAGGATACTTAGTATGTAAATATATTTTCTATATATACACACACATGCACATTCACTTGTACTTTTGGAGTGAATGCATATTTCATACAAAAATTTACATGCTGCAATGATACTTGGCATTGTACCTTTTACTAGTCCCATCGAGGCTCCTGGGGTAATCTACATTTACTACTCTTATCATCACATGTGTTATTGTTTCATTATTTACTACTTATTTTTGGCACACTACTTCCCATTGATACATACATACTTTGACATACTTTATATTTTTCTAACATGCTAACGGGTGCTTCATGTGTATAATTTTCTTTGCAGGACTATTTACAACCATGGTTATCTGATACACTTTGTTCACCATTGTTTTCCATTGTATATTATTATTTGTGGCCTATGCCCTATGGCTTGTGTGCTCATTGTATTCTTTCGGCCACTTCGGCCCTGATTGTCTTGTGACATTGTGAGTGATGTCCCATGTCTAAAACCCATTTTTTGTGGTCCATCTTGTCTTCTTTCTTACTTCTTACATTGTATTTTATATGCATACTAGCTTTGATTGCACTAACACATGTTACTATCAATTTTTTTTTGCATGTGCCTTGGTTTCTAGCATGCACATCCCCTCCCCCAAGATGGGATCCATTTCGTATCAGTTTCATGTCCTCTACTTTAGAATACATGCTCCTACATTCGTCGCATGCACCCCAAATGAGGGGTAATAAATTTGGTGAATAAATCACCCTGCAACAACTTAGAGGTACAATACAAATATGCACAGTACAAAAAAAATACATGTAACAATTACATAAATGACCTAGAAGCTGACTTGGGTCCTCAACAAAACACAAACACCAATGCCCAACGTCAGATAGAAGCACTTGGGAACCTGTGTCCTCCCCTGAGTGCCTATGTCCTGGGGCACATACAATTAGCTTATCAGATCAACACATCTCAAAGAATTCTGAAGAGAAAATTTTTCAGTTATAGGAATAGTCCTTCAGTCACAACATGCATGCAATATCCTACAATTAGTTTCAATAAATACAATTATAACTAATAAGGAACTAATTAGGGAAATCAAGAATAAATCAGGGATGTACCATCTACAATGGTGCTTATTGGGAAGAATCATGGAAGGATAGTAACACTAGAGCTCTCTCTCCAACGCTTTCTCATTGGCATGAGATCGCAAAAAAAATCACTCTTCACAACATTTTAGGACACTTTTCTATCCTTTGCACTCTTTTACATCGGGTTCAAACTTTCCTTTATTATTAATTTTACACACTTTTAGATACTTATGTATAATTTACACAGATATTTCATATACATGACTTTAACTACTCTTTTTCTCTTCTTTTGCAGGTCCATCCTTAATACATAACAAGAAACAACCCACAACATAAAATGTTGGACCCCTAAAAGTAACTAAGTACCTAAGGTGTGAAGCCTTGTGGCACACAGAAATAGGGTAAAAAGGTATGTAGAGAATTAATTCTCAGAGAGGCATGAAGGATCATGCCAAGGTAGAATGGATTTAGGACTTAGTAAGTTTTGGAGAACAAGAAAAGACACAGATAGGGAGCGGACAGAAAAACAACCAGATACAAATGTGGATAAGCTATGGAGACTTGTGAATCAAGGAAAGGATATTCCAGGGCATCAATACGGTTATCATGAAATGATAAGGAGTTGATTTTGTTAAGGATTAGCTGACACATGCATTCTAGAAGGCACTTGATTGAGGTAAATGCATGGCAACACCTAACATATTCCAGGGTAGTGGTAGAGAAATGATAAAAATATTTCATTAGGCCTTCACAGGTGATGATGAAAATGATTATTCTATGGGTACGATATTTTTCAAAAAAGGAAGGATAGATAGGGAACAAGGGGTGTGTGTGAAAAATATGTAATGGCGAGCTTTGTGATGTAATGTAAGCTCTGCTAGTATGAACATTTCCGAAAATAGAACTCTCTTGATGTAATATTGGTTGTCATATTTTGGCATATGAATATAATGAAGTGATTCTATAACACTTGTGTGGTGGATCTTGATCTATGTATTTTACCCTTATGTTCATATGTGTGTTACATGTTTTCTTGATGATTCTCATGGGTTGATTCTACTTCCCTTTTAGCTGATCATGTTAATCTATTCTTGGAATGTATTAGGATAGGATTTAGTGCTTACATATGAAATTCCATGAATGAATGCACTTGTTTCTGGTTATATTACATCCTCATGTTAAGAAGGAACTTTCTCATGAAGCTCACATAAAGGATGGAATCGGAACCTACGCGTGCCTCAGGTGATCATAAAGGATAAGGTTGGATGATATGCTAACACACTAGGGATTGGTTACTGAAATAGGAAGTAATAATAGAGGCTACAACAAATACAAGAAAAATAACAGGTATAATGCAACACATACGCATCACCCCTAGGGTCACCTTGCATCATTCCATGCTTCAGTTGTCCACTCATCATGCTATCGCCATCACAATCTATACGAAAAATAGATACGCATCTTCTAACTACTTTAGGTTATCAAGTATTTTCTCAACAACATAAATTTGAGGAAAATATAGACATAAAAGCACACACTTGGGTATATTTATAGGTCCTAAAAGCATGCTAGCATTTACATGATCCCTAAGAAAGAAAGCTAGTAATTGACATATATCTTTGGCCTCTTTCTTCTATCTTTTACTTCATTTCTGGTCTTACACACCCTACAACCCAATCAAAATTTCATTTATTTTTCTTTCATGGCTTTAGACACCTGTTCCTAGCTAAGAAAACAACACCTAGGCGGTCTTGTCCCCTCTAGACACCCTTGACCATTTCTTACCTTAGCTTCTCTTTTTAGGTCTCTTTTATCTCTTGGGCATATTTTATACTTATGGATCGGCCTTCCATTTCTCAATTAAAAAATTCAAACAAGGGAATCATATAAATACATATTTATGAGTTCAAAAATAAAGGACCGAGATCTAAACATTATTACTATCACCTAATCTTACACTCAAAAGGAACCTAAAGTGCTTCAAAGAATCCATTTGAGATTCATTCAAGGGACAAGGGAATGTATATTCTACATACATTGTATAGGAAGGGGAAGTTCATTCTATTCCATACACACATTTGCATCATCTAAAAAATATAGCTCGTTATCAAGTACATCTTGCACAAGGGCTTCCCAGGGCACCATTCTTACACACACTCACAAGAATTACATGGAGTCTGAGATGTAGTGCATCACTCAGTCATAAGTTCACTGTGTCAGGTGACCAACGGGGTCATTTTGACTCCCCATATTTCATATTTTTTTTTATTTGATGCGGTTTTGTGGGTTTTGTAGGTGAACTTCTATTTCTTAGGTTACAAGCACCTTCAACGATCAATGAATGACATACAAGCAATCAACAGAGAATATTTGTGACACTATAAAAATTAGGTTCTAATCATTTTCATAGTAACGAGTCCCCAATAGTATTCTCTAGTGCCTAGGAACCCTTGCCCCTATCTAAGAGCCCATTTATGACATCTTCCGTGAGCTCCATAATTTATCCCGAGCATTTATAACATTGTTCACCTCCTATTTAATAATTTTCCTTATTCAGAACACTTTAGGATCAAGTTCAAATCAGCTAAGTCATCTTTTTTATGTCTCTTGATTAGGGTTTTCACTATGTATGCTTAATCACTTGTAACAGATTGTATTTAGAAGCTGTAAATAATAGTTTATGTTTAATTACTCTGTAATTAGGGTTTAATAAAAATCTATTTTTGTTAAATCAGTCTCCCATATTTTAATGTTAGGCCAACATGGACATATTTGATTGACCTCCTATTCGGTTCCCTTCTCTAGGATGTAGGGCTAAATTCATACCACATGGTACCCATTTATGTATTCTTATACTCATATCAGTACTACACTTAACAACCCTATTTTATATTATCATCTATCTTCTTAGATGATTGACTGGGGATTGTACCCCATCGTGAAATCCTGGATTTCCTTCCTTTATTAATCTTGAACAGATGTGCTGCTTGTTGGTACCCAAATTTATTCTCCTTTTCAGTCTGAGCAGCGTCAAAGATATGGCATGAAATTTGAAGAAATTTAGATCATGGTGTACATCATTTGGTAGCCAGGTTTTTGATCTAACTGACACTCAGATTTGTGGAGAGATAGATAGCACTCAAATAGGACCTGATCTTGTCCTAACTGTTTAGGGTGTGCCTTTCAAACAAGGTAAGAGGACCTATATTATAGCCTTTGTTTGGTGAAGGAGGTGGAGATATCCTTGTATTTGTGCATATTTTATGGAAGGGGCCTTAGGAAAACATGATCAATTCTCCATTATTCTGAACTCAAAAGAGTTGTCACTAATCCAAATGATGGAAATGTTTTCAAAACAAGGCTGATGGCTACTAGAAGACATAATATTGAAATCCTAATTTGCTATTCTGCATACTTTTGTAAATGGATTGTGACTCTTCTGTGGTTATACAGGTCAATGTAATGCAGGGGTAGTACAGGGTAGGGCTAGTTGTTTTGAATGAAATTTTTGGTTGAGAGATGCTAGAAAATATCAAACCAAGGTATTACCCATACTCTTTGAGGACCTTTAGCTAAGGATATATTGTAACACTTAAACAGTAGGAATGCTATCAAAATGGTTTAAATACATCCCTTTAACCAGGATATGTGCCACAAATGGAGACCCAGATCTGCACTTTTCCGCACAATCTTTGATCAACCTGCTATCATAAAATCTTGAAGTTAGAATGACACCAAAAAAGTATCTAGAAATCCCTATCTTAATCATGACCTAAGGTGCACACAAAGTTTTACAAAGAGTCTTTCAATATTCATTGACAGTTAAAGCGATTTTAATTATGTTTATCTCTTTATCAGATGAAAGCTCTTCTGAATATAAGATTGCAGATGCCACTCAAACCATCGATAGGAAATGAGACCATGTATGATCAAGAGAGATTCCAAACACAAGATTGCAACATGAAGCAAGAAACACAAGTTGGAAATGCATTCTGAAACATAAGCATATACAAATTTTGCAAAGAGACATAAACCAGATAATCTAGAAAATGATCAAATATATATCAGCAGGGGAATGTTTTAAGAACAATATCAGAGCTTGTTGATGGGTTTACAACTGAAACCAACTCAACATGATAAAAATTTGATGCTAAGTGATTCTCAAGTGGTTTCTCAGATAATGGGATTCTTCCCAGATTTTCTCATGAATTTTTTACTTCTCCAGGGAAATTTAAAAATCTTCCAACCCTTTACATGGAAAATTCATGCAATATATAGCTTTCAATCTCCTTTGAGCCTTCTTTCCAAAGAAAAGAATATGCCAAAGGATCAAATTTGTTACAAAAATTCCTCATGATTCGCAAACATGGATGTTTAATAGAACACATCCAAAAAGTTTCCAGTTGTCTCAAAAAGAGATGAATACTTATAAAATTCACATCATTATCCATTGTGGAGGCACATTTTTCATCTTCAAAGCATGTAGACCCCCTTCCTTTCATTATTTCATCCATTTCCCTCCATATTTGATATTTACGTTTTAGACGGGTTAGGGGAAAAAATTATTTCAAAAACATCTCTTATCTTCAAATTGATCCTCAAAATTGATTGCAATATTCCTTGTTGGCACAAACGAAATGAATTTGCCAAAAATTTGGTGAAAATTGATGTGAAAATCACATCTCTAAGCTTCCTGGAGCTCAAATGGTAGCCAAACTGAAAAATGCATACTTACCATTTATCTTCCTTTATCCTTTAATCTTAGCCCTCCACGTGTCACAATGTGATTGGAAATGGGCTTGGGATCACTTTTTGACATTTTAACTCTTTTGGAAAAAATTAAAAATTTGACATTTTTCTCCGCCCTTTGAAAATGGGCTTGACACGTGTCCCAAAGTGGGCCCCATTGGAATCGCGGACCGATTCTACACATTTCCACCATTTTTGGAAAAAGGAAATTTTCCCAAATTATCTCCGCAGGCCCGCATCTCCAATTATGTCCCTGACACATGGTGCAATATGACAGGATACAGAGTCACGGCTCAATTTTAAACATTTTTCCTCTTTTTGGAAAAAGGATTTTTTCCCATTTTTCCTCCGCGTCTCTGCCTTCCCGCAGGAAATGTGTCCTCACCTAATTAGCAGCGAGGTAGGGATCTTATTTATATTTTAATCATATTCTGTGAAGGAAAATTTTTAACATTTCCTCTGCCATTCCGCACCTCCACCTTTCCCTGCCATGTGTCCACTTCTGATTGGCATGGCGGACCCGCGACCCTTTTCACAACTTTTGTTCCCTTTCACCAAAATGCAAAAAATTTCTAAGTCTTCCGCCAACCTCCATTCCCACCTTTGATGCAAATGTGACACATGTCCACCTATGATTCCCTGAGGGCCTGTGGACTCATTTCATACTTTAACTCCTTTTCACCAAAGTAAAATTTTCCACTGTGCCTTCACAGCTCCGCCCCTCCATTGTTTTCACTTTTCTAACTGCCACATGTCACCCTCTGATTAGATGCAGGCCTTAGGGGATTTTATTTATTTCCACACATTTTCTAAAGTGCCCTAAGGCACAAAATGATCCACCCATCCCACCTTCACTCTTCCTGTGACACGTGTACTTCCTCTGGGGCCTGCGGAGATGCAGGGGCAACTTGCACTTTTTTCCAAAAAACACAAAAATGTTAAGTTTTTAGAAATGACCCGTTGATCCTTGTCCAATTAGAACAAGCCATGTAGAAGAAGATTTTTGAGCTAAAATTTGATGGGCAAAGGACGCCCATATGACCGTCAAAAAACACAAAAATTACTAGCGATGCCCATGAATGTTGAAGATGAAATTGATGGGTAAATGATGCCCATCTGATCATCAAAACATAGAAAATGTTAGGGATTTCCTAGAATTTGATTTTTTCACTAAGAACAACAAATTTCTTGAAATTGAACCAAGTGAAACATGTTTTTAAAGAATTTTTTAGCATGGAATTGGATTTTCAATGGCATACAAGTGTAAATCGATCAATTTTAAACTTCCATGATCATGCGAAAAAGGAAAAATGGTAGATCCCATAGATTTTGGAAAAATTAGGGCACAAAATAGGGCACACATGTAGATTTCTTTCAAATTGGGGCAAAACAACAAGTTTGTGAGCATTTCAAGGCATTCAACTGGAGGGAAAAGTTACAGACCACTAATTAGACAGAAAAAATTTTCAGAGCATGCAGAATGAAGGAAAAATTAGGGTAAAATCTTACAAGATCAAAAATGGCACCAACATCAGCTCCTTCTCAAGGATGGGAACTCCCAGCAAGTTCTAAAAGAACAAAAGAAGTAGACCAAGTGCAAAAAAAAACCATTGGGAAATGGAGTCAAAAATGTAGGGCATAAAAACTAGAGCCAATCGATAAAAAATGGCTGCTAAGAACAAGGCAAACCACAAACCGAAAAAAATAGCAAAAACAGACCCGAAAAACAAAGACTATACACTATACAAGTGGTACATACCTCAAATTTAGGGATTAATCCAAGAAATGCTTCAGATACCTACCATTAATAAGTAATTCAAGCACTTCCCCATCTAATTCCTTGAGCAAAAAGATATTTTCACCAATTATGATATCAAAGGAGTAAGGGCCCATCCACAATGCATCAAATTTACCATGTTTTCCCTTATCTTCATGCCTACTATCCCACAACAGAACCACATATCCAACATTTAAGGCCCTAGGAGTGACCTTCTTATCAAACAACCTCTTCAACTTCTCTCTAAATCTAACATGTCTTTGGTGAGATGCTCTTCTTTCTTCATCTAGCTCTACAATCTGATTAATCCTTGCTTCATATGGATTGACCTCTTGATCTTCAAGTTGTTGAAAAAACTGAAATGAAGATAATTGAAGATGTAAGGGTAGCAGATCTTGAGTTCCATACACCAACTCAAATGGGCTCTTGCCAATAGCTATTTTGGCAGTGATTCTATCAGCCCAAACTAAAAATTTCAGTTGTTCACCCCATTTTCTCTTGTTCAACTCCAAGGTTCTCCTAATGATCTTCAACAAGTTCTTATTTCTGGACTCAGCTTGTCCATTCCCTTGAGGGTTATAGTTTTGAGCATAAGTCATATTGGTTCCATAGTCCTTGCACATTGTCATCAAGGGCTTAGCTCTGAAACACATTTATTAGCAACAATATTTATTGGCACACCAAATCTGCATATGATGTGATTCAACAAGAAGTCCATAACAACTTGGTGTGTTTCTTTCTTGGTGGGGATTGCTTCTACCCACTTGGTGAAGTAATCTGTGGCTATAAGGATCCACTTATTTCCAGCACTAGAAGGGTTTGAAATCTCACCAATGAAGTCTATTCCCCATTATTCGAAAGGAGATTCAATTGATATAGGATGCAAAGGAAGGGAGCTTGAAACTTTCATTATTCCATAGAAATGTTGGTAGCTTTCACATTTTCTACCTAGCAGAGTTGCATATTTGAAGAGAGTAGGCCACCAATAACCATCTCTCAAAATTTTGTGTGTTGTAACCCTTCCAGCAAAGTGTCCTCCACAAACTCTGACATGGAAGTTAGAAACTATTTTGGAAGCTTCATCTTCAGTTATACATTTCAAGAGGACACCTTCAAGGTTCTTCCAAGCCAACCCAAAGTTATTGATGATGTATTTCTGAGAAGCTAGCTTGAGGGCTCTTTTCTGATTTTTATTTAAATGATCAGGACATCATAAGTTTTTAAGGTAAAAGATTACATCCTTGTACCACTTAGAACTTACCAATTTTTTAAGAACATCTACCCTTTCTTCCTCTACTTCATTTATTTCCACAGTCTGCAAGTTACTTTTACCCATGAGCTTGGAAAGACCCAAACCTCTAACTAACTTTGTGGTTTGGATTTCCATATCATACTCTTGTAGTTTGTTAACCCACCTACATCTCTTGCTTGAAAACTCCATCTCTGATAGGACATCTTTTACCATTGTGTGGGGGAACATAAGCAACAAATTTTGAACTTAAGATATAAGGCCTGAAAACCTTTGTTGCTTTCACCAAGGCAAATGCTTGTTTTTCCATGATTGTATATTTCAATTTAGTAGCTTGTAAAGCCTTGCTAAAAAAAGCAATAGGCCTCTTAGCACCATCTTCATCCTTTTGGAGAAAAATAGATGCAATAGTATTTTCAGAAGCAAAGGAGAAAATTTGGAAAGGCTTTTAGTAATTCAGAGCTGCCAAGACAGGTGCATGTTTAAGTGCTTCTTTGATTCCTTCAAAATCCTAAACAACAACCTCCTCCCATTTGATCACTTGGTCTTTCTTTAACATGCATGTAATAGGGAGAGTCAATTCAGAAAAATTAGACACAAACCTTCTAATGAAATTGATCAGCCCAAAGAAGGATTAGATGCCCTTCTTTTTTCTTGGAATTGGAACCTTGTTGATTACTTCTACCCTCTCAAGGTCAATCATTACACTAGCCTTTAAAACAATATGACCAAGCAACTTGGCCTTTTACACCCCAAAATGACACTTATTTGGATTGAGAGAAATGGCATATTCTCTACATCTGATTAACATTCTTTCCAAGTGCTACAAGTGATCTTTTCTGCTTCTTGAAAACACAGTCACATCATCCTGATAAACTGCAATGAGGTCATTTATGTAACTTGAAAAAATAACATCCATTTCTCTTTGGAAGGTAGCTCCAGCATTCATAAGACCAAAAAGAATTCTTACATAGACATATGTTCCCCAAGGAGTGGTAAAGGCAATTTTAAATATTTCAGACTCCTTGACAACAACTTGATTGTAGCCAGAGAAACCATCCAAGGTAGACAAAAATTCAGATCCAGCCACTAACTGTAGCATGTTTTCCATGTTTGGAAAAGGATAATTTTCCTTCAATGAAGCTCTATTCAGATTTCTGAAGTCTACATAAAGTCTGATATCTCCATTTTTCTTTCTAACTGGCACAAGGTTTGCAACACAAGATGAATACCTTGTGGGCTAAATGATCCCTCCATCATTCAATTTCTTCAATTCATCTTGCATCTTCATTGAGAGGAGTAGATTAATTGGCATCTACTTTTTTTTGAAGGGCTTGGCATTTGTTTTAAGAGGAATCTCATGCTGAAACAAGTCCTCTCTATATGCTTTCAGTTTTGAATAAGACCAAGCAAGACAATCCTGATATTTCCTCAATAGTTGAACATAGGATTGTTTTTCTTCTTTGTTTAGATTTCTACCCAATCAAAATTTTCTTGTTTTATCATTAGTGACCAAGTTATGCTCTTCCACATCCCTTGAGGTAGACATTTTTCTATTGATGATGCAATCAACATTGTCAAAATTTGACTCAAGTGCAACAAGACCTCTAGGAATGGTGTTAGTTTTCAACTGCATAATATCCTTTCCAAAAAATTCTCTCTTCCTTCAATCAAACATACCATTGGTTCCCAATCAATATTCTGATCTGCAAACTGACCTTGATTTTTTAAGAACCTTTGCACTTGAGAATCATCATTAAACACTTGCCAATGCTTGATGTTTTCAGGGACAGCTAGCCTAGTTAACACTTCAATATTGTACTCACAATAAGGTGAAATAGTGCAATTTCCAAATCTTTACCCCAACACTGCCAACTTGTTAGCAGCAACATTAGAACTTCTGTCATGATGCACAATGTTGAAGGAATCAAACATCTCAATTAGATCCCAAACTACATGTTTGTACTATTTCATCCGTTGATTTTTTGTAGCATATAATTTTCTTATTTGTTTGACAACTAGCTCTAAATCTCCTTTTACAATGATGTCCTTGAGATCATACTTCCATGTAATTCTTAGACCCAACAACAAGGCTTCATACTCAACAATGTTGTTAGTACATTCAAAATTAAGCTTAAAGGAAAAAACAAACTCTTTTAAGCTAGGAGAAATCAGAATTATACCAGCACCATTTCCAAATTTGGAGCAAGCTCCATCAAATAGCAAGGTCCAAGGAGAACCTACTTGTTCAAGAAACTTAGACTGATCCATCTTCCACTCCTTACCATCAGCAAACCCAATAAATTTATCAACATCAACATCATCAAATAATACTTCATAAGAAGCATTGTTTAGATCCTCAATTAGATGCAACATCTTCTTCTCTCCATATAATTTTACAAGGCTACCTTCAATGGGAATGGTGGAAAAATACATATCCATTTGGACACTCCCACAAAAAATTGTAGCCCACTTTCTTGACAATAACATACCCCATTTGGTAGTGTAATCAACAATTACAACATCAAGTTTCAAATTCTTACCTGGATAGGTTGTAAGTTGTACCACCAAACCTTTGACACACCCAACTATTGGCACTTCTCTTGATTCCATGGTAGTACACTTTCCATAGGCTACTATCACTTTGATATCCAACTCATTAATGACTTCTAGAGGCATGACATTGCATGATGCACTGTAATCAAACATACAATTGTGAAGTAGTCTATCTTTTATGATCAAAGTTGTAAAGAATGGATCAAAATTAAATTGGGAATCAACCAAGGATGTCCCCAAGTATACCTCAGGTGTTTCTCCAAGATCCTCTAATGTTGGTGGTGTTTTAAGGTCTGCAATGATTTGAGGAGTTTCAACAACGTTTACATTTCTGCTTGGGGTACTCTTCTCCTCTTTCAATGATTGGAACACTCACTTTGATTTGGCTCAATACTTGGGCTATGTCATAGAGAACATTATTTGGCAAGGCAACATTGGAAGGGAAACAAGCAAAT
Source organism: Taxus chinensis (assembly GCA_019776745.2). Classification (NCBI taxonomy): domain Eukaryota; kingdom Viridiplantae; phylum Streptophyta; class Pinopsida; order Cupressales; family Taxaceae; genus Taxus; species Taxus chinensis. Next base: position 476,113,287 of record CM034154.1, read on the forward strand.
TCATTAGATGGTAAGGGATTCTTAGCAGTTTGGTCATGAGGAGGACTGCAATTTTTACTTGGGACAGCAGAGATTTTGGAAAATGTTTCTCTTCTAGGAGCTTCTTTGGGAATACTTGTAAGAAAGGGTATTTTAGTTTTGGGTTGAGGCCCACCTCCCTTAACAACCTTGCTCCTAGTGTTATAATCTTTCTCTTGAGCCACAACAACATTCATTAACAATTTTCTATCTTCCTCCGAAGGGATACTACCATCATACTTCTTAATCATCAAATATCTTAAGTATTCAAAGTCATTGTTAGGAATCTCAAGAGCTTGAACTACATCTACCTCAAGAGTATGAGAGGGAAGGACTTGTACACATTTGATGGAATCCAATAAGGTTGTAATTGTCCTTGCACTTATTACCTTAGTTGATGTTTCTCATTCTTGTGAGCTTGAAGAACAACCCACCATGCATATATCATCATCACTACCATCATCATTATTAGCTACACCATCTTTCTAGTCCACTTCACATGGAGGATGGGGAAGAAAACACCTATCACACCAATCAATATCAACAACTTCCTCAACAACAAAAACCCTAGCAGTTAGGGGATCAAGTAACACTCTTCCTTCACGTGCTTAAGGATGTCTATTTGTAGATCCCATGGATCCTTTCCCTCTACCAAAATATCTCTGATCACCCCTAGGATGATTGGAAAATCTGTCATGGTTTTGTGGTTTTTGTTGACCTTGTGAAGTCTTCTCAATTCCCTTCTCATCTCTTGCCAACTTGTAAGAAATCACTTTGATAGCCCCTACCAAAATTTTCACCACTTCCTCCAAGTCTACACTCTTGCCTGCTTAAGGTTTCCCAATTGCTTTGATATTGTTTACAATCTATGGTGCCATGGTGAAGGCCTTCCCCAAATTAGCAGGATTTTTATCTCTTAAGTAGTAGGCTGCCTTCTTATCAAATGCATCTACATATTTGATTAAAAAATACTAATCACATGGCCTAAAATTAATAGGTAGCCTTCTCAAAGTTTTCTTAAATCTTGTGTTGAAGTCATGATTTGATTCATTGGGGTTCTTGTTGATATTCTCAAATTCAGACAAGATAAATCTAGGATCAGTCTTGTCACCATATTGTAATCTAAATACATAATTCATTTTAGTCCAAGAGTCAATAGAATTATCAGAAAGATCCTTGTATTAATCCCTTGCATCCTCTTCTAGTGTATGAATGAAAAATTTAATATAAACATCTTCATGCTCAATCTCAAATTCCTCCATCATATTAATAGAGAGTTTCAAATGTTGATCACCTGTTATGGAATTATTCACTTGGAACTTTGGAAATCTACTTCTAACATCCTGAGGCACAACATTAGGATAACCAACAATTCCCCTAAAATTTATTGGGACAAAGGTATTGACCACAAATGGAGGCCTAGGTGGAGGTTGAGCCATGTTGTCTGGTGGAGGTGATCTTGGGGGTAACACAAGCTAATGAGGAGTGTGAGGTTTTTGGGGCTCAAGAATGTAGTTCACAAGATTGGTATTCTCTAGGTGATAGTTTTCTTGGAAAGTTTTACTAGAATTGAAACACACAGGTGCAGATTGAAGAAGGAACTCACTAGGTACAGTAGAAGGACCTTCACTAGTTGAAGTAAATAATTTTATGAGAGGATTGCTTGAATCATGATCACTGGAAGAAGAGTGATAATCCTATATTAAAGGCTAACCTCTCTCACCAATGGATATTCCTTTGCTTCATGTCTGACCTTCAATAACCTTCCAAACTTTTCTTTCCTCTAAAACTATTTTTCCCAATTCTTGAAATAAATTTCTACTTGGGCCCCTCCTAAAGAGATATCTTCTTTCTTCCAGGTTTACAGAGATTAGTAACACCAAAAAACAAATGAAAAAAAGCTAAGACACTGCTATTTATCAAGATTAAAACAACATGGAGTCACCACTAAGGACTTTCACCCTAGTTGTGCAAATGCACTAAAATACTCTGTCAAATACCTATCAACACTAAAAATCTTGCCAAACTTTATAGATCAGATCTTCCTTACTCAAATTTTCAACTATGGTGAAAATTTTGAGGAAACAAATTAGAGACACTTGAAAATATCAAACTCAGAACTCTACTCTTCATTCCAACCTTATAAATCTGATTAGAAGACGATGCTTAGATTTTTAATTGCAAATAAATCACGTAAGAAGTATTAACATGGATCTAAAACACTAAAATACTGAATAATGTCCCCGGAAATGGCGCTATTGATGTTGGTACCCAAATTTGTTCTCCTTTTCAGTCTGAGCAGCATCAAATATATGGCATGAAGCTTGAAGACAGATAGATCATGATGTATGTTGTTTTGTAGCTGAGGATGTGATCTAAATGGCACTCAGATTTGTGGAGAGATGGATAGCACTCAAATGGGACTTGATCTTGTCCTAACTATTTTAGGTTGTGCCTTTCAACCAAGGTAAGAGGACCTATTTTGTAACCCTCAAATGGTGAAGGAGATGAAGATGCCCCTCAATTTATGCAAATAGTATGTAGGGGCCTTGGGAAAATATGATCAACACTCCAAATATGAATTTCACAAGTTGTTACTTCTAGATTATGGAGATACTTTCAATGCAAGGCAAGGGTTACTAAAGACATTTTGAAATCCTGATCTGTTCTGCATACTTTAGCAAATGGATTTTGATCTTTTGTGGGTATACAGGTCAAAAAAGGGGTAAAACATAATAGGATTATTTGTTTGAATATTTTTTTGCATGGGATTTTAGATAAGACAAACCAAGGTCCACCAAACTCTTTGAGGATTTCAGCAAAATATGAAGAAACTTAACAGCAGAAAGTATCAAAATGGTTAATCATCCCTTCAACCAGAATATGTGCCTCAAATGGAGGCCCAGATCTACACTTTTCCACACAATATTTGATCATCTATCACAAAATATTGAGTTAGAATGAACCAATTAAGCATTTATCAATCACTATTTAATCATGACCTAAGGTGCACCCAAAGGTTTACAAACAATCTTTGAAATCAAGGAAAGTAAAGTGATTTTAAATTTGTTTATCTTTTTATCAAATGAAAAATCTTCTAAATGTGAGATTGAAAATGCCACTAAACTAATCACAAGAAATGAGACCATGTATGATCAAGAGAGATTTTAAACACAAGAATAAAACAAGAAACAAGAAACACAAATTTGAAATGCATTTTGAAATGTAAGTGTATGTAAATTTTGCCTAGAGACAACACAAAATAATCCATAAATGATCAAATTTATCAGTAGGGGAATGCTTCAAGAACAATCTCAGAGCTTTTTGATGGGTTTACAACTGAAACCAACTCAACATGATACAAATATAATGCAAAAAAGGAATTATAAGTGGTTCTCAAGTGGTTTCTCATAGAATGGGCTTCTTCCAATATTTTCTTGTGAAATTTTTAGTTTTGCAGGGATTTTTCAAACTCTTCCAACCCTTTGCATGAAAAATTCATGCAATATATATCTTTAAATATCCTTTGAGCCTTCTTTCCCAAGAAAATAATATGCTAAAGGATCAAATTTGTTACAAAAATTCCTCATGATTCGCAGACAGGGACATTTAATAGAACACATCCAAATAGTTGCCAGTTGTCTCAATAAGAGATGAATTATTGCAAAATTCACATCATTATCCATTGTGGAGGCATGTTTTTCATCTTCAAAGCATGCAAACCCCCTTCATTCCATTATTTCATCCATTTCCCTCCAAAATTTGACTCTGTAACTTTTGGATTTGATATTTTACATGTTTGGACGGGTTAGGGCAAAAATTGATTTCAAAAACATCTTTGATCTTCAAATTGATCCTCAAAACCAATTGTATTGGTCCCTATAGGCACAAAAAAAATGAATTTTCTAAAAATTTGGTGAAAATTGATGCAAAAATTGCATCTCCTAGCTTCCTGGAGCTCAAATGGCGACCAAATTGAAAAATGCACAGTTACCATTGATCTTCCTTTATCCTTTGATCTGAGCCCTCCACATGTCACAATGTGATTGGAAATGGGCTTGGGATCAGTTTTTGACATTTTAACACTTTCAGAAAAAAGTAAAAATTTGAAATTTTTCTTTGCCCCTCCGTTCTTTGAAAATGGACCTGACACGTGTCCCAAAGTGGGCCCTATTGGAATCGCGAACCGATTCTACACATTTCCACCTTTTTTTAAAAAAGGAAATTTTTCCAAATTATCTATGTGGCTCACATCTCTGATTATTTCCCTAACACATGGCGTAATATGACTGGATACGGATTCGCAGCTCAATTTTAAACATTTTGCCTCTTTTTGGAAAAAAGAAAAAATTCTGTTTTTCCTCCGCATCTCTGCCCTCTCGCAGGAAACATGTCCTCACCTGATTGGCTACGAGGCAACACTCTTATTTATATTTTAATCATATTCAGTGAAGGAAAATTTCCACCATCCCACACCTCCACCTTTCCCTACCACATGTCCACTCCTGATTGGCCTACGGACCCGCAGCCCTTTTCACAAATTTTGTTCCCTTTCACCAAAACGCAATTTTTTTCCAAGTCTTCCGCTAGCCTCCATTCCTACCTTTGATGTAAATGTGACATGTGTCCACCTGTGATTTATTGAGGGCCTATAGACTCATTTCATACTTTAACTCCTTTTCACCAAAGGAAAATTTTCCACCGTGCCTCCACAGCTCTGCCCCTCCATTGTTTTGACTTTTCTAACTGCCATGTGTCACCCTCTAATTAGATGCTAGCCTTAGGGGATTTTCTTCATTTCCACACATTTTCCAAAGTTCTCTAAGGCACAAAATGACCTGCCCATCCACCTTCACTCTGCCTGCGACACATGTACCTCCTCTGGGGCCTGTGGAGCTATGGGGGAAACTTGCACTTTTTTCCAAAAAACACAAAAATGTTAAGTTTTTAGAAATGACCCGTCGATCCTTGTCCATTTAGAACAAGCCACATAGGAGATTATTTTTGAGCTAAAATTTAATGGGCAAAGGACACCCGTATGACCGTCAAAAAATGTAGAAATTGCCAACGACACCCATGAATGCTGAAGATGAAATTGACGAGCAAAACACAGAAAATGCTAGGGATGCCCTAGAATTCACTTTTTTCGCTAAGGACGACAAATTTCTTGAAATTGAACTAGGTGAAACATGTTTTTAAAGCATTTTTTATCATGGAATTTGATTTTCAATGGCATACAAGTGCAAATCGATCAATTTAAACTTCCACGATTGGGTAAAAAGGAAAAATGACATAGCCCATAAATTTAGGAAAAATTAGGGTACAAAATAGGGCACACATGCAGATTTCTTTCAAATTGGGGAAAAATAACAAGTTTGTGAGCATTTCAAGGCATTTGAATGGAGGGAAAATTTACAGACCACCAATTAGAGAGAAAAACGTTTCAGAGCACGTAGAATGAAGGAAAAATTAGGGTAAAAGCTTGTAGGCTCAAAAATGGCACCAACATTACCCATTTAAGAATCCTTACTATGCCAAAAATTTTATATTTTGGGGCCCAAATTTATGTAATTTTTCAACCCATTCAAACCTTAAAACTTTCAGTTGACCATGGCTTAAGCATCAACCTCCCAACACCCAACTCCATAGGATCATGCCACATGGTTCAATCCTAACATTTGGGTTATGTGATCCAAAAATGGATATGAAAATACCCAATTCTATGTATTCTCCATATTTAATACTTGCACTACAGATTCACAATATATTCTTTATTTTAGAGATGGTATTAGTCAGGCCGAGAGTGATCTAGACACCTTTGAATGAAATCAAATTCCATTGTTGTTCTATTTAGGATTTTTTATTGTCAGTTACACAACCTCCCTGATGGTTACGTAACCACCACTCTTTATAAAGCGATGGTTCTACAGACGATGGATATAGGGACCAATTATTGTGTAGCCATCAGTCTATGGACACTGGCATTTATGTCCTTGATGATTCCAAAACTTGATAAACTCAACAATTGTAAATTTTGGGGCTTCTAAATGGTTTGGTTTTTCTTTCTATTCATCCTGGGGGAGAGTAACTAAAATATGCATGCATTTGATCATTCTAGACAAGTGTTTTTCTGTGAATTCAATTGTGAGCAAGAGAGGAAGTGAATTGTTCTTGTTTTATTCATAGAAGAGTTTAGTTCTTTCTTGGTGAGAGTTGTAAGCACGTTATATAAAATGGAGGAGCTAGAATATTTCTTGAAGGTCATTTTATGACATTAATCTTGTATTATTTGGAGATTTTTATAGTGAAGGGAAGAAATTATCTTAGCCATTGGAGTTTTCCCATCTTTTGTTTCTATAGTATAATTTGTTTGTCTCTTTTTCTTGTAATTTTCCATTCTCAGTATTTTATTTCATAAACATGTTGGTTAATGAGCTTAGTTTATATTGTTCATTAATTATCACTTAAGTAGGATCCATCACTTGTTTTAAGAGGTAGTTTATGGATTAGATTGGTATCATAGTATATTAGATAAATGGTTTTCATGATGTTAACTTGTGTTGACAGTTGTAGTTATATGCCCCTTACCTGAAAGGCAAAAGAAAGTGGTGAAGGTATACTTATTCCTTTTCAAGAAGATATTTACACCAGGAAGTGGAAGAAAGGAATCCAAGACTTGGATCATAGAGAAGATACAGATGAGATTAGAGAAGAGTGTTTCTACAAGTTGGAGATGAATGTGGAAAGTCTGTCTAAGGATTTCGGTAGTATTTCCTTGTCCATAGGTAAATTAGAGTCCATCATGGGATTTGTCATGGAGAAACTTGGTGTTACAAATAAGGAACTAGGATCCCATGAAAAATATACTCATGAGTGTGAAGAATATTAGCCTCATGCCATCCCTACACCCCCTCCATTCAAAGAAGAGGCGAAGATAGACATTTCACCTTATAATGAAGACATGAATGTTGAGAAGCTAGACCATTGGATAACTCAACTTGAGGTATATTTTAGTTTGCATAAAATCAAGGACAGTCAACAGATTTCCTTTTCAAGGTTAATATTGACCAATCATGATTTAACTTGGTTTAAAATTTACGTTCATTCATTAGTTATTAAGAAGCTTCCTCCTATTACTAAGTGGGATGAATTTAAAAGGATAATAAAAAAGAAGTTCTATCTTATTTGTTTTGAGGAAGAGAGTTCCATGTGTTGGTAATATCTCAAACAAAAATAAAGCCATAATGTGCAAGAGTACACTAGTGAGTTCTAGAAGAAAGTTTTCCAGATGGGAAAAGATGTAGTTTACCAAGACCTTCTGATGAAGTACATTGGTGGACTGAAAAGTCATTTGAGGAGATCAGTTTTTGTAGTATTTTGTTTACCCTTTTATTAGCTATGTGTGCTGGAAATTCATCCAGACAAGTTTGGAAGCTCACCCAAAGCACACACAACCACCAGGTTCCTCCTTTGTTTTCCTAACAAGATGTTAGACATGCATATTCATCATAACCATACATGTAAGAAAGTATATCATAGCATAATATATTGACAACACATATAATACGTAAAATTAATAAACATATAAGATGATCAATAACACTTGAATTTCTAAAATACCATACTCAGATGTAGTCACCTTAGCTACACAAAAACAATCATCCATTGCAAAACACAATTTATCACATAACATTGTAATATTACTACAACAATACCCTAGTACATCCATGTGTTAGACCGTGCACACATACATAGTGCTCTTATAGACTCTAGCATCGAATCACTACTCAATAAAAAAAAATATCTAATAAATACAATGAGTCTAAACCAATTTATACATGGTAGGGAATTGCCCTTCACCATCTAAATGCACATTTCTTAATAATAGGTGTGCTATTCTTCACTTGCATGATTTTTACAACTTCATCTCAATAGCTCAAGATATAAATTACTTGCTTTAATTCCTATTATTAGGTCACATTCATGAACTGAATTTGTCTTTATCTTCATGTAATTTATTATACTTATAACCCTTTCTTGTGCGCCATGTCAACCCACTTTTGTCTATTTTTAGCCGCATCCCAAAAATTAGCTAAGTCCCCAATGTTCTACATGTGCACGAACCCTTGCACGCTAAATTTTTCCCTTATCTATCACTCACACTTTTACACATTTCTCTATTCCTTATCTATGACCTTGTGTGCATACCCTCGCATGTAGTATTCAACTCTTGTGCATGGATAGTACTTAGCCTATTTATTCTACCAACATTAATCTACATCAGGGATATTGTCTGTACTCAGCAATATTTGAACAAATAATATTCCTCTAAAGAATAACTGAAGAATGAATGAATAAATAATGGGGTCCTTTACCCAATGAATAAAATAATGTGTGCGCAGCCTTAAAAATTTAGGCCTGAGGATGTGTTGGAAGAAGGTTTGGAAATTATTTTCTTAGGATGTATTATAACTCCTTCCATCTCTTGAGCTCTTGTGAAGCCTTCGTGTAAACGTCTTCCACAATATTAGGTAACTTATCAAGATCCAATTCATTTACCTTTTCCTTTAGCTCCTTAACTACCACGTCCAAGTCTGAGGCTACTCCTTATAATACATCCATTTTTCATATGACCAAGGGGTATATTTCCTTAAGCCTCACCTCAAGTGTGTTCTTTATGGATTTTATTAGGTATCTCTTCTCTGCAACTTCAGATATGACTTTCTTGACCTCAACATAATTATTATTCTTGGTGACTTGTATATTATTTAACTTTTCCTCCTCTCTGGAAGTTCACACACTCAAAATTGTGTCAAAATCTTGGTAGTTGTCAAATTACAATTCTACCTTCTTGGTTGCACCCTTGATCTCTTTGATCATTGCCTCATACTATGCTAACTTCTACACATGTGCCTCCTTACTCTTTTTTTCTACACAACCAATTCTTCTACCGATGATGCTAACCCATCCTTCCTCTCTAGCATCATCCCTACTAAATATTCCAAGTAATGCAGCTTTGTGGGATATACATCTTGGGAGAGCTCAACTAGTTTTGGGCACGTGATCATAATATTATTTACTATCTTGGTCACCTTGTCATAGGCATATACCATGCAATTTTTCTCTTCTCTCAACTCTTATGTGAGTTATTGGATCTCTCACTCCTTGTCCTTTTTATCTTCCAGTAGAACCCTAATTGTGGCCCCCTTATCCAATTTCTTGCACACAACTTCAGTTACCATCTTGTTGAGTGAATTACGTGTTTTCTCTTCAGTTAGTTCTTTGGGGTAAATGGTCATGATTACTATATTTTAATCCCTCTTTAGGTGCATCTTTGAGTATGATTTCCTATTTATCTCAAACTATGGATCCTCTATATAATCTATGTACTCCATGCCAACATCTTATTTTTCCTTGAGTAAAATCCAACTTGATCAATTAACTCCCAACCAAAGAGGTCCTTATTTGGAGTTGTTCTCTAAAATATTAATCTCAGTACCTTGGAAGGATCATAAATATAGCTCATTTTGGGTTCCTGTGGAGGTTATTTCCTCTTTATCCTCCTTCCTCGCTTCTCTTTTGACATCTTTTGTGTGATGTTGTGAAGTAAATTACCAACGTCACTGCCTACAAAATATAATTCCTCCCCACCTAGTTATTCTCCATCACCCTCTTTGTCTTCTTCATCATCCTTGGGATCTTCCTCATGTGCACCACACATATTTTCATCATCATAGATGGTCTTTTCCTCCTATGTTGGTTCTTCCTTGCATATTGTTCTATCATTATGTGATTTCTCTATTTTTCACACTACTTCCTCTACTATCTTTTCCTCCAAGTCATCCTCACTCTCTTTAATATGAAAAACCTGTAACTTTTTTTACTTGGCATAATTATCTTCTTCTTCAAGGGAATTCGATTGGTTGGTGTGACTATGGGGGACCCCTTGGGATCCTTAGAGTTACTTGCACCCTTGCCTTCTTCTTTGCATTACCTCTGTAATTTCTTCCTCCATGTCAGATCAAGTGCAGTCTCTTCTTCTTCCTCCCCCACTTCATCTCCTTATTATTCTTACTCTTGAAGAGGATTCTCCTTGCACCTTCTCTTGGCCACTCTCATGGTCTTCATATTCTATGGAGGATTTGGGAGATGAAGGTCTAGCTCATTGAGGTATTTATATCCTTCAACTTGGGACTTAGATAGATGAATACCTTAACTTCTTACTTACCCACTACGATGGTTATGGGCCTCAAGTCCATGTTATCATATTCCATTGTCTCCACATACATTGGCTTAGAGGATAAACAAAGGTCTGGTGCAGCGTATAATAGTCTAAATCAACACTATCCACGTCAAAATTCAGCTTAAGAACTTCCTTTATACGGTTCACAGTGGCTTAAAATTACTTCATCGTGAAGGTAAAAGGAAACTTGCACCATGGACACATCTTTCAATTACTAAGCATGAACCTTCCAAGGAAAAAGTGTTGGTGTACAGTGAAATTTTCCTTTCCATCTAATATTGAGGGTAGTTCCCTAGGTATGTGTCATTCATTCTTGAATTATTCACGCATTCATCTATATCATTTGTCCACGTGCAAATTGTAAGGGAATTTTATCACCCCGTCACATGTAAAGTCTAAAAACCTTTTCCTTGAAGACTTTCTTTCCATAGGATATATCCACATCTTATTCTATGTGCCATCAGGTGTTCCTATCTACTAAAATACAATCAATAATATAATTATGCCCTAGGTTATCTTATCTCCTTTACTTACCTAGACCTTTGCCTCCTTGACTATTCCTTCAAGAATGTAGAGTGTGATGTTATAGAGGGTATTCTACTTATGCATGACATGTTGCAACTTCTTATTCACCAACGACCATATCTCGAATGCACCCAATTTACAACTTATAAGGTGTGTTATAGCTCTTTTTCTGGACCGGTGATATTTGTAATGATGAACACGTGATTTCCCTGTTGATAGATAAACTTTGTGGTTGTTTCCTCTAGTGACACGTCATCTTATAAATATAACCAATTTCTGCTCCAGTACTACACAAGCTAGTAAATCATATCATTAATTGTGTAGTTATGTACATTATCCTTCTAAAAAAATAGCATAAGTCTTCATAAACCCATAACATGAGCCATTGGTAGAGGCACTCTGGCTTCCCAAAGTAATACAACTCATAGAGTTGTAGCACCCATGCGCTCTCTATATTTTTTTCACATTGTCATCGATGACCAACTACCCTCGACCATTCTCTAGGTCAACTCCTTTATCACATCCTTATCTTTCCATTATGGGACTATGTGTGATGGTTGTAATTGATGATATTAAATTTTTTAGATGAGACACCTATGGCTTCCCAACATACACTTCTAGTGTATATTGTATTTCAGAGAACCAATCCTCTGGTGTATCATTAATAACATTCTTCTTACCCTTGTTATTGGGTGATTACTTGACTATAGTATCCTTATTTGGTGTCATTTTCTTACTTTTCAAATGTTCAAGCTTAAAATTCTAAAAAAATTGTCCCCTAAATGTTTAAAATTACTTACTCAAATATGGTTCCCTAATTTTTATTATCCAAGTTCTTCGTTCAACCATTTCACTCACTCAAACCGTTGTTTTGTCAGCTTTGACTTCATGCTGAACCTCAATATCTCATGCCCTATTTCTGTAAGCATATATTTCCTTCTTTTCTCACGAACCCTAATTAAATGTATTCCTTCTTCACCCTTCGACCCATCTACTAATTCCCACAAGTAGCTTGATGCCATCTAGAATTCAACAATACAAGCTCAGGAACACTAGCACATCACACATCTTAGACTGAGAACTCGCCCGAAGTGCGCAAAGGTACCAGACCCCTCTTTAGGGTTATTTTTGTAGGATGTTATCATGATGAAGACTTTAATCATTCAAATCTATAACTAATATATCTTTCATACACTGTATATTCAGACCTAGATCTAGAACATAACAGACTTAATAGATAACCATAATGGAATCAAACATGCAATACTGAATTATAACCATGAGAATACCTTGTTTCAGTTCATAATAATCATTATACTAATTATAGTAAATACACAAAATCTTCATTACAATAACAGTGGTATATGCTCATGCACTTAACAAATCAAGCAACATAATCTCACTATACCCTAATTCTCACATGTATATCTATGCTCTCTCTCTATATATATCTACTACAAAGTTTAATACATATTTATATGGGTGGGGACTTTCCCTTCACCACTTATCTAATCCCAAAATAGGTCGCATGTTATTATTAGCCACACACCGTTAATAAAGTAGGCATACATGAAAAAATTCTAACAATATATCTCTCTTTATCAACTATTAGTTCCCAATTCTATCTTTAGCCTACATCCATGCAAAGCACTTTGTAGCTGATCATCTAAAAATAGCCAATGTGTGTCACGTGCAAGTCTCAAATCAGGTTTGAGTGCTCCGCACACTATTTCCAAAAATAGATCCTCATCATGAAAATGGCTAAGTCCTAAATCCATCTTTGTTCTGTGCGCGATCCTCTCCGATGCTTCTACACCATTGAACGTGCTCTGCTATCCCATGTGAACATTTTATATTTTCTTCACTAAGTGCCAGAGTCTGACTAATCAACATTACCCCACACTAGTTTCATTATCACCCCGGTAATGGTTGTCTCCAAAAATGAATCAAAGAATATGAATAGAAGAACTAGAAAAAAATTGTTTATGAATGAAAGAATATCTTCAACCTATAGTATCTTATTCTGCAACCTAAATAATTAATTCTGGATATTCCTCTTTTATCTCCACCTCTAAGGTCTTCCAGTCATTGAGCGCAGCCTCTACTTTCTCTTGAATATCCATTGTAATTGATTCTAATTCATCCCTTTCAATCTCTCCTTTTTAATTCTATAAGACCAACACGATGTTGGACATGCAAGTCATTCTCCCTTCCAACAAGTCTATCTTTTGAGCGATGAGTTTTCCAAGCTCATCCATCCTTTCCCTGTGAGGTTCCTGAGTGGCTGTAATGGCCTCACGCTTCTGTTTAACAAGTGCCAACTATTTTGTGTGGCCCAATGTCTCATCCTTCATGGCCTTCATGATCTCATTGTCTTCTAAAATAGTCCTAGTCCTTATAACATCCTCTGGCACTGTACAAATATTCAGTGTTTGATCCTCCTTCTTGAGTTAATCCTATTTGGTCTGAAGTAATTATTCAAAAAATGCTATCTAACACAATCAATAAAAACTCAGAATCACTAAAATTCATGTCGGGATATCCTTTGGCTCAGGCATAAGCACAAAGGTTACATATATCAGAGTACTAAGTTCTCCTATGTAAAGAGGAGTCAACTCTAATCTTCGAAGGAAACTCTCACTGGTATCTCTACCCAATCCCTAAAATTCTCACGTGCAACAAACCTAGGAAAATGGTCTCTAAGAGATCTCTACGAGTTATCATTCAACTCATTATTTGCACAGATAATAATGTTCGATCAATATTAAACCTATTCGAAGTATATAATTGTACCCCCTTAGATAGCCTGAACATGGGGGAAAGCTATCTCCTTGTACTTGCTCAAGTTGCCCCCTTCTTACTTTTATGGTTTTGGCAATAAGTGTTGAACCACTGCAACCACAAGAAAGGTTTTCTAGTCCTGATAACCTTCACCCTAAACATATTTGTATGTGTTTTTCAAGAGATCCACAAACTCTCAAGAAGGTTTTAGAATGTGAACCAACAACCATTTCATAGCATAGATACACTTAATTTTTGCTCTCATCATTGAACGCAATACAAAAGAGCTGAGATTTGCTAGAAGGAATAGAAACATCGTTTTGAACTTGGAATAGGAATTGCTCCTTCTATTATTACAACAGATTTAATGAGTGGAACTACCACTTGATTTCACAACTGAAAGAAGGTCACCTTATATGTTGAGCAATCTCCTATATATTCCATGACTTGTAATCAAGCAAATGTTGCCTTAGCCTCCTCCTCCTTTGCCTCCTGCCTCTAATGTGACGCTGCATAATCTTAGCATAGGATATTATCATGAAGCTCAAGTTACAAATCTCTTGTGCTATGTTGGATTCCACTTGCAAAATGCCCAGATCTGTAAGGCAATTTTTTATTTTTTAAGTACCATCCTCTTGTTAGACTTGTTAACAACATGAAACTTCCCAATAACACTTTTTGACGAGACACAAATTTGATCAATGAAAGAAATGATTATACATTGAGGACAATATAATACTTAATGACTACAATGAAAAAGGACCTAAGTAACTAAATATTAAATACTATAGACTTGTGTATAAGAGAGACTTCTGCTTATCATATTTTTATTATTAAAAAAAAACAAAACTCAATTATGTCTCATATTGAAATAAAGAACCACTTCATTTCAATTAGCTAGTCCATTGTAAGTATTACAAAGCTAATAGGAAGTTTTCTCTTCAATGTATCTAGGGAAGTTGTGGGGGAACGAAAAGCAAATCTGTTAGGACCATGATTTATACTTCACTTAACTGAGGTAGTTTTGAAAAAATACAGGTTTTGATGTGAAATGGTGGAGTAAGACATTACACCTTGACGCTATACAAAACTGCATACATAGAGGTGGAAACAATAGCAAAAATGCATGGACATAGTTTCATACGTTTGTAGAGCAGTGAGCATGGCTTACGAAAGAATAGAGATGCATTGTCTTAGAAAGTTGGATGAGCATCAATGCATATCAGATCTAAAAACAATTGAGTTAGATGGATGACCTGAGGAGCGGCGTGCCTGTGAGAAAGCGACCTTCAAATATAGCTGGGTATTATCCTTTGAATAGATTTTCTCCAGCGTGTGTATTTACCATATACAAATCGAATTTATTTTGTGTGTTTCTCTTCAAACTGATTCTATTGGGCCAATGAGGAAAAGACCTTTCATTAAAATGAATCAGTGTCCCACAATGACAACGAACTAGTGCATAGATGAACTGGACATTGATCACCTCACTCAGTTTGCGATCTAACAATGATCTGTAGGGTATTCTACTGGTTGAACATGATCTACATAAAGTGACAAACTTAGACAAATTGAACTTTAATATGTGGTGATCTCGAAAACTACTACAAACTTCATGACAAAATCTCATGGAAATCAGGACATGATTGCATGCTTGACCAGACAAGGGTCTTTAACCTCAACGACTCTCATGGTTGTGAATAACCTCATGTATTTCCACAACTGCAATTTTGTCTTCACTGGTGCTAGTTAGAGACTCGACAGAATAGTGTGTATCATGGTATCCAAATTTGGTCTAGATTATTAAAAATAATATTATTACATAGCTTTCAATAATAAAAACAGCAGCCAATCAGGCTAAGAATTCATCTGGTAAAGACCAGAAAATCACCTTTAGTTCAATAAGACAAGGTCCACTACATATATAGAGTGGAGTTCTCCATGACCTTGTCTAGAAACACATCTGAGGCATCTGTCAACAAACTCTCCACTTATATCTCCCAATCCCTAATTAATAGATTCTCGAAAAAACCTAGAAATCTCTCTAAGAGATCTCTATGAGTTGTCTACCATACTCATTACCATGCACAATCACACCCCTTAATGTTCAGGAGAGTATTAAACTATTCCTAACATTCATAGATTATATTCCTGCAAGCTCTGAAGACATAAGTCCTTCCATATGATGCTAGTCTTCCGCATTACTGTAAGCACTTTCACTCCCATCTCTACTTCCGGCGTTAGCTATCCTTTGGCTCAGGACCTCGTGCAGAGGTTCGAGTCTACAAGCACTAAGTCCACCAATGTACTGACATAATGTATTTCCGAAGGAAACGTCTTACAGGTACATTTGGCTCTAAGTGTGGCTTAGCCTTCATGACATTGTCACCAATCTCCTTTGCCATGCTAATAAACACATGCGTTCTTCTTTTGTGAAAATCATTTTTCCATGTTTTAGGCACTGATATTTCCTCATCCTTAGTCTTAATCTCCCCCCTTAGCACCCTAATTGTGGACAACTTTATCCATATTCCGTCATGTGACTTCTGTTGATACCTTTCACCAAAACATTGCTCACATGTTCATCTGAACATAACAGTAGGCTTTACTGTTATGTGTCTGGCCTGAGGTGTCCTTTTCAACCTCCTTGACACACATGAATCCTCACACACATCAAATTCTGGTTCATCCATGTGTGTGTGCATCGACCATGATAATTGCTTCCTTGTGCGCATTGTCACCATATATTCATCTATTAACTCCCAGCCGTATAACTCCTTTTGTGTCATTGTGCTCTAGAAACGAGCGCGAAACAATTTTACCTGTGTCCTCGGTGTATCCCATGGCTAGTGGAATATACTCCCCACTTTTTATTCTTGAGCTAGGCTACTTAGGAACTTGGGATTCAAGATTTGGAACTTGTGCTATTATGTCCTCAGCAGTCTCTGTGTGTTGTCTCTTCTGTCCCTTTTTCTTCCTCTTCTCCATCCTTCATTTCCTCATCCTTTTGTTCCTCTACATTCTTTGGAGGTGTAGGATAATTGGGTGCTCTTTCCTCCAACTCTTCTACTTCCTCATTCAAATTTAATTTCCTTATTATTTTCTCAGTTGCCTCCTTCTTTAGAGAGAGTATGAGGTGATTTGCGACACTATTTATGGAGTAGCACCTTGGGTCCTTGTTCTCCTGAACACTTTCTTAAATCAGCGCTCTCCTTGGACTGCATCCAAGTCCTCATCATCTTCCTCTTGTGGCTAAGATGGAGTAGTTACGTGCTCAACCTCATCCTTATTTGGAGGCTATCTTCTACCTCAGTGTTCCAAACCACCACTATCCTCATGTTCTTCTTCTTTGTCATCAACTTGAATTGTTTCTGTGGGCTTGGGTGTTGGAACATTTTCCATTTTATGTTTACCCTTTCGCGGCCCTAGGAAATTGAATTCATTCTCCACATACTTAGCATTATCCATCTTGGGTTTGAGTTGCAGGTACAACAAGTGCTGCTCTAGTGTTCCCAAATGTGAAGCTCACAAGTTTTCATGCTTATAATATCTAAAATAAGTCTTTCAATGTATGCATTGCTCCATGGAGATACATACTTCTTCCTTAGAGTGTGGTAGTCATAATCTACCTTGTCTGCATTGAAGGTTAAGTGACGACACATCTGAAAAATGATGGACTGATGCTTGGAAATACCTTGTTGTGAAGGCATATAGATAATTTGCACCATGGGCTCCAAGTCTCGTCCTTCATTGCAAATCACGTGATGCAAAAATGTTGGTATACGAAAAACTGAACTGCCTTACCCACAACTAAAGGAAAATCTTGGGGTATGCACCACTCTTCCTCGAATTCCGCATGGATTCTATCTTACCACATCTCTACCCTCTGCTTGAATGGTCCACTCATTAATCCATCACACAAGTACTTTCCAAATCTTTCTGCAGGTGATTTATGTTCTGTGGGGTACTCCCAAATCTTCTTCTTTGGCCCATCAGGCAGCCCAATCTCCATGAATACTAAGGACAATAACATAATGCCAAAACTTATTCTTTCACCTATTCGTGCTTCTTTGATGAATGTTTTAACTATTGATAAAGATTTTTTCTCTGTAGTTATGTAATTCTGTTATGCAGGAATCAGATTTCTAGTATCAAAACAGATAGGATGATCTACAATACCTACTCCAAGTTGAGCCAACACTGCGCCAATGGCCATGCTATAGGCATCAACATGTACATGAAAGGGTTGGTCCCATGAAGCAAAATGTAGAATAGGTGTGGTAGTAAGTTTTTCCTGCAACGTCTTGAATGCAAATTGTTGTGGTTCCCCTAGTAGAATGTACCTTTCCCTTTCAATAGCTCCTCTAACGGTGTGGAAATTTTGGCACATCCTTTGATAAAATTTCTATAATATCCTATATGACCCAAAAATCCATGCACCTCACTCTGACTTGTAGGCTCCCTTAGGCCTATAATGACTGCAACCTTGGCTGGATCAACCAACAAACCTTCCTTGCAGATTATGTGTCTGAGAAATATCCCAAATGGTGTAGTAAATATGCACTTCTTGATGTTCAAGTAGATACTCAACTATCTAAATCTTTCAAACATTAAGCATAGATTATCACAGTGATCCTTAACTAATCCATACATCGTCCAATCATCTAAATAGACCTGTAAGAAGTTGTGCATGAATTCCTTGAATGCTTGAACAACTGTGCGTGAAAATACAGTAGGCACATTTTTAAGACCAAATGGAATTATAGTATAGGTGAAGCTACCCCATTTCGTAGTAAACATATTCTTTTCCTAATCTTCCTAGGCAATCCAAATCTGATGATACCTAGAGAACCCATATGTAAATGAATAGATTTCATTCCCTGTAACGCCTTCTAATATTTCCTCGATTAATGGCGTAGGAAAGGTATCAGTCACACATGCAACATTTAGCTCCCTGTAGTCCATGGAAAACCTAATATGTCCATCCTTATTGATACTAATCACCATTGGACTAACCCATTCTGACTCATCAAGGGGCTTGATAATTCCAAACTTCAACATTTTGTCAATCTCTTCTTTGACCTTTTCACGCAAGTTGGGGTTCAACCTGTAGGGTCTCTTTCTAACTGGGCACATACCCTATTTAAGTTTTATCTTCATCTCCACTAATGATTCATGCATGCCTTTAAGGTCATGGTACCCCCTAGGGAATAAGTCCTGGTAATCCCTTAGTAACTCAATGATATTTGCCACTTCAAAGTATGACCAATAGTCCCCAATTATGGATTCCTTAGGCTTAGCCTCTGATCCAATATTCATCTTCTTTGTCCTCATAGGTTCGTGATAGGCGCATGTGGTCATATATGCACTGTCCAATACCTCACACCTACCAGTTGAATGATTTACATCCAGATTTTATACTTCTTCGTCATCCAATAAGTAGACCATTTTTTCTTTTTATTTCTCAAGGAAATCACATTGAAGTAATGTGGCATTAGCCTCTATTTTTTCAACAATATGTGCTCTTGTGTCCCCTTCATCTAATAAATCCTAAAGGAGTTCTTCAGCCTTGGCACTATCTCCCATAGTTAATAATTTGATGAATTTCAATGCTTCTTCCACTAGAGGTTTTGTAGAGAAGAATTCAAATGTATGGGCCATTCCTATAGTTAAATCCTGCCAATTTATGATCTCTCTATGGAGTTATGCATATACTTACCAAACATGCGTGCATCCTGGTAAAGTGTAATAAAACTTGTGTACCCATAACAAAGGTGGTAAATATTCATGCCCTTCTATCTAGAGTCTCTCACACTTCTGAACATGGTGCTGAATATGTTGATTACCATAATAAGTACATATTTGAGTAGGTGTATTACTCCTGAAGAACCTAGTAGCAAGAGTAATTCTAATTTAATTCCATTCTACAATATTATCTTGTGGGCCATCCACCAGCGTGCTGTTGTCCCACGTAGTGTATATGCTAGCATATTTCTTCCTTCCAATGAGTCTATCCACTATTCCTCCATGGCACATAGGAATAATAATGGATCTCCTTCTCCGGTGTAACAAGGTACCAATTTTTTACCTATTCTCCTGACATAATGTGGTTTTCTGCCTCTAGAAAATGTGTTCTTTACTTCGCGCCCTACCAACTCATAGGTGCTATGAGCCCAATTATCATAAGCAATACTTGTAGTATCTCTAATGGACTATGCATCTTCCCACTGAATTATTCCTTCTTTAGTTGGCTCAAGCATATCTAGGTCTCAGATGACACATACATAAATCCTATTTAGATCATCTTCACTTAAGGGCTCAACATAGGCTGCAAATTTTCCATCTGTCAAAGGGATGATAACTCTTTCCTCCTTGTTTTCAAAATTGATATAACCTTTGTTGAACCAAAGATCAACATTATTTGCATAGTACCAAAGACACCCCAATAGAGTTGGGAAGCTATCTGACTCTGACAGTGCTAAAACCTCAAAGTCTCTAGTGAAATTGGCTCCTGTTATAGTAATGGATACATATTTCAAAACACCTATGGGAGTGGCTTTAGTTTGATTAGCCATGAACAATACATTAGATGATGGTTGTAATGGGGGTCTCTCCATTTGTACCCATGCATCTAAGGTAAGAACATTGACTTTTTTGCCTGTATCAATCAGTATATTACTCGATAGCCACGCATCCACAACAACATTCAGAGTGATTTCCTTGTCATAATCTAGGCTACAAGGGAGAAGATTCACATGTAGGATTTGGAATCTAGTCGCAATACTTGCACGTGGAGTGTTTCCCTTTAACCAATCCCCTAGCAATGGAATGATATTTTCCTTGCGCAACATTTTACACACTTCCCTTTAGTCATCTATATCAATTTGGACCATCTATGATAATTTATTTTGCTCCATCTTCTGGTATTGCTCTTTTAAGTATTGTATCCCACCCTGAAGATTCCTAAGAATTTCTATGGTTTCCTGATAAACCTCCTTCTGATGGGTAGGATCTGGGTACCATGCATGTAGAACCTCCTCCTTAGTAATGGTAAGATTCTACTACAATGCTTCTCGGGCATGTACCACCTCAGCGCGAGTCATGATATTCACTTGCAATGGACCCTGCTTCTAACTTAGGAATCTATTGGTTTTCCATAGCGCATTATATCCTAACCATTCATGCACCTTTGTTTTCTTATTTATGCTACTTACTAAGATGCTCATACAAGTCCGAGCACTCCTTATAGCTATGGTTCTTTCCACAAAAATAACATGTAATATTCTAAGGACATTCACACCTGTAGTGGTCAGGAGATCTGCATGTATAACATGTTCTATGAGGGAACTCACTTCTTCCACTAGCACAGCCTCATCATCCAAATCCACCACAATATCCTCATCCTCTGCCATGACTACCTTCAAAACACCCTTCATTCCAATAATAGTGTGATTGATTATGATCTCAGTCCTGATGCTCGTTCTTTCCCTTAGAGTTATCTAAAACTCCTGTCTATCATACACCAATATCTATAGCATCATGGATTTGACCAATCAGATGACAGTCTTACGTGTCATGAGTCGTGGACCTGCAGATTTTATAGTAGATTGAAACATTCTTCCTTATCATGCATTGTAATAATGGGAAATGGCTAGCATCATGGTTTAAATGGCATATCTCACAATCCAATAGAAATGAGCATACTGATTTGTGAGAACAAATATCCTTTGTGTGACCTTCTACTTCAAAATTTGTACACCAAATCCCTATGCGCGTCTCATGTGTTGAATTTTCTGATAGTTTACCCAAATTTTTTACCATAGCTATGATATGTGCTTCTAAAAATGGGCTCACCCCAGTATCTATACTTCCAACTGCCTCAATGCGTAAGTATGCTTCAAGTTCTTTACACAGATCAATGTATGTCTTATGTGATAATGCCCTTCTAAAAGGGGTAATTAGGCCCCCAACGAACCACTATGCATGATGGATTGCATGTATATCATAAGAAATATTAGATAACAACGTTTTAAAATAGGAATCATACTCTCTAACACTCTCAATAGTGCCTTTCTTAATATCCTTGAGTGTAATTATAATCTTCTTCTTAAACTCAGGGATGTGAAACTCTTTAAGGAATGCATCTTTTAAATCTATATAATCTACACAAGTTTTATCAAGGTCAAACTTTATGTACCAGTTGTGTGTGCACCCTTGTAACGTAGTAGTAAATTGGCTAGCCATATGCTCAGAATCCATGATTCCTTTTGCATGCAATATTATTTCACACATATGCACATGTTCAACGACATCTTCTATGCCCCTATAGTATGGAAGATGGAAAGACATCTCCATGTCAATATTATGGGTTTGGTATGAGCCTTTCCCACCTGATCGAGAACCACAAGAACCACTAGAACTAGAACTACCTATGCCTCCTGATCCCGAACCTTTAGTTGGTTTCAGACCAAGGGATGTACTTCCCTATGTTCCAACAGTAGAAGTGAATTATACCCTGATAGTTTGTGAAGCACTGCCACTTCTAGAAGTTAGTCTAAAAATCGACGTGCTTGTATTCTACGTTGATGATACACCCAAAAAAGTACTCCCATATAACAATGAATTCGTTTGCACTACCATCATTGTGCCTCTTATAAGACTTGCTCCTACTCTCCCACTAATCAAATTATTTTTTTGAATGCTTATTATAGTAGATGCTGGGAAACCAAGCACGAGGGAAAGGTTTCAAGGTGGATTCAGAAACGTGCCCATAGTCTAGGTCATCTCTATTGGCATAGTTCTACATGATGCCAAGGAGGGATACCTATCATGCTTTCCTAGATGGGGGAGTTCTTGATGCTTTGGCTCCATGTCTCCTATATGGGCTCCAAATCCTTCATGATCCATCTCTCTCCTCAATGTCATCCACTCTACAATTTCACATTGTTTTTCTACCCCCCTCTCTTGTGCCTCATTATACTTCAGTCACCTTTCCTCTCTCTACCTTTCTATCACTGTGTCTTCCATCTTTCACCAAACCTACTCCTTCCCCCGTGCATGGTGGGGTTTAGTTAGCCATCGGTTTACTCTCCAAATTCAAAGTGACCATAAGGATCTTGATCGCCAGTGGAATGCCTTGTAGGTAAGTTCCCCTTGTATATCATTGAAACTAGAATTTAGCTACCTCTAGACATGAATAAGTGGAAATTGAGTACTCCAAGAGATAGTTGTTTAAAACACCATGGAACCA
Source organism: Taxus chinensis (assembly GCA_019776745.2). Taxonomy (NCBI): domain Eukaryota; kingdom Viridiplantae; phylum Streptophyta; class Pinopsida; order Cupressales; family Taxaceae; genus Taxus; species Taxus chinensis. The sequence continues at coordinate 476,136,104 of CM034154.1, forward strand.
TGTATCCACAACTCTAGTCCAAATCAAATCAACATCATAAAGGGCCTGAAATTCTTATTGCATCTAGATAAGTGCACGATACCTCCAATTCCTCTTAAATGCATAAGTAATCAGCCACTTGTATAATTCTACTAGAAATATAGTGAAGAAGATCTCATATAAATTGTCATATAGGCTCTGTTCCACCCATCTGCGTGTGCTAAACTCAGATGTAGTGTCGAACCACCATGTGTATTCTTCTTTTAGATCATGTATCCACTCCTCAACACTTTCTAAGGTCAACTGGTATGTATTCATCGTGAATCATCCTGAAAACAACTGAAAAAGAGGTCCCGAAAATGAAACCAATGATGCAGTCTAGAATTCAACAATACAAGCCCATGCACGCTAGCACATCACACATCCTAGATTGAGCGCTCACTTGAAGCATGCAACGGTACCAGAACCCTCTTTAGGGTTGTTACAGGATGTTAGCATGATGAATACTTTAATCATTTAGATCTATAACTAATATATCTTTCATATAGTGCATATTCAAACCTAGATCTAGAACATAATAGACTTAGCAGATAACCAGAATGGAATCAAGCATGCAAAACTCAATTATAACCATGAGAAAACATTTTTTTAGTCCATAATCTCCATTATACTAATTTCAGTAAATACATAGAAGCTTCATTACAATAATAGTAGCATACGCTTATGCGCATAACAGATCTAGCAACATAATCTCACTATACCCTAGTTCTCACATGTATATCTATGCTCTCTCTCTCTCTATCTCTCTCTCTCTATATATATATATATATCTAATACACTGTTCAATACATATTTATATGGGTGGGGACTTTCCCTTCACTGCTTATCTAATCCCAAAATAGGTCACATGTTATTATTAGCCACGCACCGTTACAACAATAGGCTTACATGCAAGAGTGTTAACAATATATCTCCATTATACAACTATCAGTTCACAATTCTATCTGTAGCCTGCATCCATGTAAAGTGCTTCATAGCTGATCATCCAAAAATATCTAATGTGTGTTGCACAAGTCTCCAATCAGTTTGAGTGCTTTGCACGCTATCTCAAAAAATAGATCCTCATCATGAAAATTGCTAAGTCTTGAATCTATCTTGTTCTACGTGTGATCTTATCCGATGCTTCTCTGCCTTTGAATGCACTCTGTTCTCCCATAAGAACCCTCTATATTTCCTCCACTAAGTACCATATTATAACTTATCAACATATCTCTTGAATGAGAAGGTTCATACACTTTCTTACTCTTCTCTGGTTTGCATCGACTTCCTAGTTTGTTTCACATTTTTCACTCTTCTTCATACTGTTATCACCAAATCACAGCACCCCTGAATGTTGATCAGATTTCTAGGTTGATCATACTAGCATCTAATGTGATTGCATAACATTGAATCCTTTCTCCAAGTGTGGGACTTGCAAAATGAGAAAGGAATCTCCGGAGAAGGCTGGTTCATATTCCTTTGTTCAGATGCACGCGAAAAATGTAGAGGGTTTTCTCAAAGTCTAATTTAACTTGCAAGGGATACAGGGTAAGAATATGTTGAAAAATAAATCTAAACTAATGAAGGTGATGCACCGAGGAATGAAGAACACCTATCTTTCCAATAAACACAAGCCATTAAAATGCGATGCAAGATCATGCATAGATAACAAAATTTATAGTGAAAGATCAGGAGGATGCAAATGAACACAGAGAGGGTTGAGAATCATCCACAGACATGCATTACTTTCTCCAAATATTGATACAATACACTACAAAATGCCAAGAGATAGAGTCGCATTACAGTTTCAAATGGGATGTTCGAACTCCACAAATTCACCTGCCAAAGAGAAGAAGGGAGGGGCAAAACAAGAATGTTCGACCTTTAGAAAGAAGCCTCTCTTTACAATAGATAGGAAGAATGAGAGAGGGAAGAGAAAGGAAAGTCAGATCTACCCTAACCACTTCTAGGTCGCATTTAATTTATCTCATTATGGTGGTGGGTGAGAACCTTGGCAAGAGCGGCGAACTGTATTTTGCATTAAAGCTGGTTGTTGAAACGTCAGTTTTGGCCATTACCATGAGCCAGAGACATTAATTTATTTTCTCCCTCCAAACTAAACCATATTGCAAGATTGACCCCGAAATCATCTAGAGAATTTCACCAGCTTTCCATTGATATAAAGAACATGAAAATCCGAGCTCTGGATCGAAAGTTATGGCGATCTGAAGATTTAGGGAAAAAAATAGGCCAAAACGGATCGGTGGGAAAATATTTGAGTTTTTCCCACACTCTGCCACTTGGATGACACGTGTCGGAATCTGATTCATCCACGGGTTCATTCTCTAAAAATTCCTTTCGGGCCTTTAAACTTGGACACGTGGCACTATTTTATTGGTTCAGGCCTGATGGGCGCACTTCGTAACTTTTCAACCTTCTGACGCGTGGCACATTCTGATTCATTGGTGGCTCCTTCAGCTTTTCACGTCCCACGCGTAATTTTGGCCTGGATGTCCCAAATGAAAGTCCTCTATTTCATCCATACTGGCTGGGTCACGTCCTCCGCATACTCTTGTTCCTATTATCCCGGACTGCCTGAGACAAATATCTCCGAACCGCCCGAAATGGACTGACTTGTGCCAAACCGGTCGATGTGCGTCCTTCATGTACTTTTGTCCCGGGTGTCCCAACTGTGTGAAACAGAGACTTGGGAATTTTTTTCCCTCTTTCGGCCAATTCACCTTTTCACGTCCTACACGTCCTGACGTCCCAACTGTCCCGTAGACCGCCTGGCAGCTTTTCGGCCGATTCGTGTCCCGACATCCCAACTGTCCCGCACACCACTTGGACTGGGAATTATCCATTTTTCTTGTTTTTTTGGCCCCAAGCTTGGTACGATGAACCTCAGTTCAACCCGAACTGGTACGACCCAAGCCCTTTAGACCTGAAATGCCTTAACACAGTCCTACAACCTTATTTTTTGCATTTCTTCCATTTTCTCAACCTGTTGGGACCCCTTCTTATATGGGAGAGTTAGAGAGAAGCCGAGGGACCCCAAAAAACATAATTTTGGGCCTTGAATCGATCTACTTGCTCGGGACTGAATAATCTGATGCATGTTATTAAAATTACCCTGGGGGTGAATTTTAGATAACAATTTTGGCGACTCAGCAGGGTTATCTACCTGTCAGATGAAGAACGGCCAGCTGCTTGTAGCAATCCATTGGGCATGGAGTCTGTTTGATAATCTCTCAGTTGATTGTGAAATTTGAAAGCCTGTATTCTTGATCCATACAACATTTGTTGAGCTAGTCTTCCCTGCAGCTGCAAATTATTTTCGAGGAGCTTGATGGACTGCAAACATGCACATACTAGAAGCAATAGGACATGTGCACAAGAACTTAGGGAAATAAAAACTACTCTAACAGCAGTACAATGTGCATAAGCACTTAGAGGAATGGAAATTCTAAATTAATATTTACAAGGGTGAGAAGCTTTCTTTCTAGTAGCAACGTTTGAGATAGATCCCATTGACTGGAATCTACAATTCTTCACCATCCAACTTAGCCAGTCGGAAGGCATTGCTACCTTTGCATTCAATGATCATGTATGGGCCACTCCAGATGGCATCAAACTTGGAATGCTTTCCTGGCTTTGCACGATCTGCATCCCATTTCAACACTAGATCTCTAACTTGGAAGGTTCTAGTCTTGGCTTTCCTACCAAAAGTCTTCTTGATCAAGGCTTGATCCTTCTCTATCGCCTGGGCTGTGTGCTCTCTAATTTCTTGGAGCTCCATTAATTCTGCATATCTAACCTCCATGGGTTCAACCTCAGCTAGTTCCAATCATTTCATGAGTTTCAATGCTGGCAACTCGAGTGATATAGGTAGAACTGCCTCTTTCCCATACACAAGCTTGTATGGAGAGCTTCCTGTAGACCTCTTTGGTGTTATCCTGTCATCCCATAGGGCTGATTTTAGCTTGGTATGCCATGTCCTTTGGTTTTCATCCAGAGTTCTTTTGATGATCCTTAGCAAATTCTTGTTTGTGGACTCTTCCTGTCCATTACCCTGAGGGTAATAGTTCGATGAAGTGCTAAGATACACACAATTCTTGACAGCCCATTCAGTGATCTTTGTGCTAAGGAATGCCAATGCATTGTCTGATATGATAGTGGCAAGGGCACCAAACCTCATGACTATCCCTTCATAGAAATCTAAGATATTAGATTCATTTTCCTCCTTGAGTGCCACTGCTTCGGTCCACTTGGTGAAACGATCCGTTGCTGTAAGTATCCACTTATGGCCTTGTCTTGAATTGGGATTGATAACCCCAATGAAGTCCAATCCCCATTGCATGAATGGCTGATCCACTAAAATTGGACGAAGGGGCAGCGCTGCTAACCTTTATTTCCCTGTGAAGAATGCACATTTCTTGCATTTTTTGACCCATGAGTAGCAATCCTTGAACACAATAGGCCAATAGTAACCAGCTTTCATGATTTTGAGAGATGTCACTCATGGAACAAAGTGGCCTCCTGCTTCCCCGTCATGGAACTTGTGTAATATCTTCTCAACTTGACTTGTTCCAATGCATCTTAATAGAACACCATTGATGTCCTTCTTGAATAAGATACCATTAATGAGTACATACGGGATAGCTTGTAATCTAAAGTATCTCCTCTTTGCTTTGCTCATTTATGGAGGGCACAAGCCTCTTTGGAGGTAATGCACAAGGTCTTGAGTCCAACATGGAATGGGTGCATCATCAGCTGGTTGTTCTTGATCATTCTGTAGTAGTAGGACAGTATCCTCTTCACTTTTTGACCCGTCTGGTTGTTTGGAAGCGAGATGCTCACACAAGCCTTTGTCATGAACTAGCTTGGTCACTTTGATTTCAATATCATATTCCATCACCCGAGTGATCCAACCTGCTCTCTTTTCATTTAAATCCTTGTTTAGGAGGAAGTCCTTGACACCAGCATGAGACACTAGCAGTTGAATCTTATTATTTGAGACCAAATGTCTGAACTTCTTCAAGCTTTTGATGACGAAAAGGACGTGATTTTCGATGAAAGAATACTTTATTTTGTAATCTTCCAAGGTTTTATTGAAGAATGCTATGGGCTGTTCTGAACCTTCTCTATTCAGTTGTGTAAAGATAGTTGAGATTGTATCTGATCCTCCTAACGCATACAACATGAAGTCCTTTGAGAAGTCTGGGTTGATAAGAGTTGGAGCTGGTGATATTGCATGCTTGATGTTTTCAAAAATCTCTTTGCCTTCTCCTATCCATTTGAATGCCAGATTCTTCTTCAACATCATTGTTAAAGGCTTTACAAGAGTGGAAAAATTAGGCAAAAATCTGCAGACAAATTTTATCCTTCCTAAGAAGCTTTGATGAGATTTCTTGTGGTGTGGTAATGGAAGTGTTCGGATGGCTTCAACCCTTTCAAGATCAATTGTTAGCCCTTCCCTAGAGACAATGTGACCCAACAAGTTGCCTTCATGTGCCAAGAATATACACTTCTTTGGATTCAACGATACTTCGAACCTTCTACACCTCTGAAACACTTGTCTGAGGTGAAAGAGATGGTCTGCTGCATTCTTTGAGAAGACAGTGATATCATCTAGGCATACCAGCACTATATTGTTGATTAAGCCTTTGAATGCCATATCCATAGCTTGTTGAAATGTTGCTCTAGCATTTGACAGTCCAAATGGCATCTTCTTATAAGCATACATGCCCCATTTTGTAGTGAAGGCCATCTTGAATTAATCTTCTTCCTTCACCATTATCTGATTATAGCCTGAATATCCATCTAGCAATGAAAACCTTTCTGAACCAGCTACAACCTGTAATATTTTCTCCATGAAAGGGAGTGGGTAATGGTCCTTGAGAGAGGCTCTATTCAAGTCTCTGAAGTCAACACATAATCTGATCTCTCCACTCTTCTTTCTGACTAGAACTAAGTTGGCAACCCAACTAGAATGCTTGATTGGGAATATGATTCTTGACTCAATCAGCTTTTCCAATTCTTTCCTCATGAGAGGCTCCATGTGTGGATTGACTGGTCTTTGTTTCTGCCTGACAGGCTTAGTATTTGGATCCAATTCGATGGTATGCTGAGCTAAGTTGGGATTGAAACCTTTCAAGTTTTCATAGCTCTAAGCAATCATGTCAGGGAACTCTTGACACAGCTGTATGAACTCATACCTTTCTTGTTCAGTTGTCATCCTTCCAATTTGCAATGGTTTGTTCTCTTCTACCAAGATGGACACTGAATCCTCTCTCTTGACCTAAATGTTTGCTTTCTCCTTTCTAAACTGATCATTGGGATTAAAAATGGACTCCAAAGTGATAAGTCCCTTGGGCAGTTTGTTAGTTCTCAGTTGTACCACTTGGTCACCATACTGCTGTTCCAATTTTTCTTGATTCTTGGCTGAGAACTCAGCTTCTTCTTGCAAGAAATAGATGATTTTCTGGTCATTTTAAAACACTTTCCAACTGACATTGTTATCCGGCACTGAAGGCCTCACAATCACGTGGATGTTTGGCTATACCTTATTGTGTTGAATACTTTCCACAATGTAAAAGGTTGCCCCTACTGCTGCAAGCCTTTCAGCAGCTTGATTCTCTTTCCTAGGAATGGATTTGATGCCAAAATCCTCAAAATCTTCCATGAGGTCCCACACCCTGTTCTTGTAGCACTTGAGTAGATCATTCTTGGTAGCATGCTGTCCCTTGACCTAATTTACAATCAATTCACTATCCCCAAAGACTTGCAAGTTCTTTATTTTCTTCTTGATTACCCAATGCATCCTTTGCACTAAGGCTTCATATTCAGCAGTGTTATTGGAGCATGTAAACTAAAATCTAAAAGCTGAATAGTAATTTACTCCTTGAGGTGAAACAAGCATGGCTCCACCTCCTACACCTTGTCTACTCCTTGATCCATCAAAAAACAGCTGCCATACCTCATTGTCATCCTTGTGGTTTGGCTTGGTAATGCTAGGAATAGGTTGATTTCCTTCGTGTATACAATAGACTCCTAGCTCAGATTCTTCTACTTCTTGATAAGGATCGAAAGCATGTATCTTGTTTGCCCATTCATCAAGAGTTAGATACGGGATGCTTCCAACCTTAGTGTCAGCTTCATCAGAGCTTGGGTGATCTTCTTGATCAAATGCTGAACAATTGGCATTAATCTAACTTGGAGTGTAAGGCTCAACATGGAAGTTTGCAATAGGTTCTGACTTGATTGTGGATTTGGTTCCATACCTCATTCTGAACAGCATGTGTGACCAATCAGCAGAAAAATATCCTCCAATCCTGGCTATGAAGTCCCTTGACAAGCAAAGGGCAAAGAGTGGTGGAAGGTCTATGACTGATACATCTTGTAAAACAACAACATTTGGACATGCATGCAAGGTAAGACTCAAGTTTTTAATCACTCCAACTATTGCTACTATTGTCCCATCTAGCTGCACTACCCCTTTGGATAATTTTTCATACTGGAGCCCTAACTGATCAGCTATTTGTTTAGGCATTACTGAGCTACTTGCCCCGGAGTCTATCATGTAATTGTGCACTAGCTGATTTCCAATGATCAATGAAACATAGAAAGGAGGGGGTTTCAACATTTTACCTTGCTATCCTCCATGATTTCCCTCAGGCTGGGTAGCATTTGTAAGCACTTTGTCTTGCATTTGCTGATTCGAAGTTGGCCAGTCCTTCATGGTAGCTTGCAGCAGATCTCTTTGGCCTAGGATGGATAGGGATTCCCACATTGATATATTAATGTTTGTCTTCTTCATCTGATCAATGATACTGAATGGTGATGAAGGATCTCTTTGTTGTCCCTTGGTTTGCACATTCACTCCTTGTATGTGGGTAGCAACAACTGGTATTTGAGTTGGCCTAGGGGCTGTCCTTGGCTGCCCTTGTGCATTTGAAATTGGACTTTGCTTGCCAACCATTTGTGGAACCATGGAAGGTTGTGGATTGGTTGGGGCTAATGGCTGTTCGTCACCCAAATTCCTCCTTTTTGACCTTGTGTTGGCTGCAACACCTTGAGAAACTGCCTGGTTCATGCCACAAAAATCCTCTGCTTGCCAATTTACCAATGTGGTGTCATTTGGGGCTGATTGCTATTGGAATGTTTCTTGTTGTTGACTATTTCCTTAACTGCCCTCACCCTCCACACCAGTAGTTCTCACCATTAATGCTTTATTGAAAGCACCATTGAAGCACATGGATTGGTTATGAGGCTCATTGCATGGAAAACACCAATCGTAATCCTGGGCAATGTTGTTTTGTGTTGGCACTAGTGCTTTAGAGGCAGATATGGCATTTGGATTATAGGGTTGGAATGGTCTATTGGTAGGAGGCCTTGTTTGATTCATATTTGCAACTGGATTATGTGGCCTTTGTGGTTGGTATGGCTGCCTGTTAGGATGAGTTTGGGGCTGATAAGAAGGTCTAAAACCTTGGGCTTGTTGCCTCTTGAGAGTAACCAGCTCATTGCCTAGGTTTTGCAATTGCTTCATGACTTCTTGAAGCTCATTTGGGGCACTTGGAGATGAAGTGGAAGCTTCATTTGAACTCTAATTTCTAGGAGTGGAAGGAGGAGCCAAATTAGGTGCTTGATTGGTGTTTGGACTCTCTAAACTTGGAAACAGTGGCATGGGAGGTCTAGGGGCAATTTTTCCAGCTTGGATCAAACAATTTTCAGCCCTAATGGCAATGCTATAAGCCATAGGGATAGTTATACCTCCCATGGACTGAATCAGCATAGAAATATCAGAATTTAGAGCTTTGAGATAGTAGAGAAAAGCACCTTCTGCTGTTAGCCTGACTGCCACTAGAATTCTCTCCCAAGTCTTTTGAAATCTGAATTTGAAATTGGTCAGCTACTCATTGGGAGCTCTCTTGATGGTTGTCAGCTACTCCAAAAGAGACAAGTTGTCTCCCTTTTCTCCAAATTGCTCATGAAGTGCTATACACAGCTGATTCCAATTTGTGATAGAACTGGCTCCAAGGCTTCTAAACTATTGCAATGCTTTCCCCTTGAATGAAGATGCCAACAACTTGACAACCACTTGCATCTCGTTGATTTCATGGATTACACAAAGGTTAGCAATATCTTTAACATGATCACCTGGAGTAGTCTGATTTTCTCCAGTGAAGTATGGAATGTTCTTTAAGGCTGCAATAGGAATTGGATGTTGTGCATTGAGGGCAAGTGGGCTGCTGCCTGTGAAGTTGACATAGGGGTTGTTTTGTGCCATTCTAATTGGTCTTAAAACCCTTGTTGACTGAATGAAAGGCCTACTAGGTGGAGGAGTTGAGAGAGTTCTGTTTGGTGGAGATGGAGACCTTTGAATCCTTCTTCCTCTTTGCCTTCTTCTTGGAGATAATTGTAGGTATTCAAACAACACTTCTTCTCCAACTCTTGACCTTGTGGTGACTCTTCTCATGAGTTTCCAAGCCTGCACTGCTGAAACCAGTTGATTCTTCCCCTTGGAGTCGCTAGATATGCAAATAATATCTCTTTTTCAAGCAAGAAAATTGCAGCAGATGCACATCAACTTTGCTACAATAAAAATGAGACCTCTAGTGTCCCACCGGGCATGCCAAAACTGTTATCACCAAATCATAGCACCCCTAGATGTTGATCAGATTTCTAGGTTGATCATACTAGCTTCCAGTGTGATTGCATAACATTGAATCCTTTATCCAAGTGTGGGACTTGTAAAATGAGAAAGGAATCTCCAGAGAAGGCTGGTTCATATTCCTCTGTTCAGATGCACACGAAAAATGTAGAGGGTTTGCTCAAAGTCTAATTTAACTTGTTGGGATACAGGGTAAGAAGATGTAGAAAAATAAATCTAAACTAATGAAGGTGATGCACCAAGGAATGAAGAACACCTATCTTTCCAATAAACACAATCCATTAAAATGCGATGCAAGATCATGCACAGATAACAAAATTTCCAGTGAAAGATTAGGAGGATGCAAATGAACACAGAGAGGGTTGAGAATCACCCATAGACATGCATTACTTGCTCCAAATATTGATACAATACACTACAAAATGCCAAGAGGTAGAGTCGCATTACAGTTTCAAATGGGAGGTTCGAATTCCACAAATTCACCTGCCAAAGAGAAGAAGGGAGGGGCAAAACAGGAATGTTTGACCTTTAGAAAGAAGCCCCTCTTTACAATATATAGGAAGAATGAGAGAGGGAAGAGAGAGGAAAGTCATATCTACCCTAACCACTTCTAGGTTGCATTTAATTTATGTCATTATGGCGGTGGGTGAGAACCCTGGCAAGAGCAGCGAACTGTATTTTGCATTAAAGCTGGTTGTTGAAACGTCAATTCTGGCCATTACCACGAGCTAGGGACGTTTCTTGATTTTATCCCTCCAAAATAAACCATATTGCAAGATTGACCCTGGAATTGTGTAGAGAATTTCACCAGCTTTCCATTGATATAAAGAACATGAAAATATAAGCTCTGGATCGAAAGTTATAGTGATCTGAAGTTTTAGGGCAAAAAACAGGCCAAAACAGATCGGCAGGAAAATATTTGAGTTTTTCCCACACTCTGCCACTTGGATGACTCTTGTCAGACTCTGATTCATCCATGGGTTCATTCTCTAAAAATTCCTTTCGGGCCTTTAAACTTGGACACGTGGCACTATTTTATTGGTTCAGGCCTGATGGGCGCACTTGGTAACTTTTCAACCTTCTGACGCGTGGCACGTTCTGATTCATTGGCGGCTCCTTCAGCTTTTCACGTCCCATGCATACTTTTGGCTCGGATTTCCCAAATGAAAGTCCTCTATTTCAGCCGTACCGGCCGGTTCGCGTCCTCTGCGTACTCTTGTCCCAACTGTCCCAGACTGCCTGGGACAAATATCTCCGAACTGCCCAAAATGGACTGACTTGTTCCAAACTGGCCGATCCATGTCCTTCGCGTACTTTTGTCCCGAGTGTCCCAACTGTGTGAAACAGAGACTTGGGAAATTTTTCCCCTCTTTCGGCCAATTCACCTTTTCGCGTACCGCACATCCCGACGTCCCAACTGTCCCGTAGACCGCCTGGCGGCTTTTCGGCCAATTCGTGCCCCGACGTCCCAACTATCCCGCAGACTGCCTGTACTGGGACTTAGCTGTTTTTCTTTTTTTTTTCGGCCCCAAGCTTGGTATGACAAACCTCAGTTCAACCCGAACTGGTACGACCCGAGCCCTTCAGACCTGAAATGCCTTAACATAGTCTTGCAACCTTATTTTTTGCATTTCTTCCATTTTCTCAACCTGTTGGGACCCCTTCTTGTATGGGAGAGTTAGAGAGAAGCCGAGGGACCCCAAAAAACATGATTTTGGGCCTTGAATCAATCTACTTGCTCGGGACTGAATAATCTGATGCATGTTATCAAAATTACCCTGGGGTGTGAGTTTTGGATAACACATACTTAGTCACAAAATCTCTTCGATCACATGAATTCTTGAAATAAAGGTAAGAATGAATTTATTCATGCACTATTTATAGTTTTTCCCAATTTACTTGTATTTCATACTCCTCACCTACAACCATTTTTTACTTTAAAATAAATTTTTACTTTTCCTCACATTTTTATCTTCTGCATGCAACAATTGTAACCTTTAGGCATGCCACTACTTCCCAAGCTACAATCATCCTTGCGCACACATCCCTGCACTACACAAAATCTTCTAATATGCCACATGCCAAGTAGTCTATCCTACTACTGCCTCCCTCACATTACACTGGGAAGCCATCTATGATGCGTGGTCTACAAATATGAGTAATTTATTCTAAACACCATTATCTTTAAGTACCTACACACAAATATAATTTTTTAATGTGCAATATCTTTCCACACCATCGTGCACACATATATTTTTCTAACTTTCACCTACCTCATACATTGTGCACTCACATAACAGCTTCCTAAGGAACACAAGTCCCAATTTCTTCTATGTGCGCTTGTATCTTATTCACCCCAAATTAAAAGTATATGTGGTCCTTTGTGCATCAACTTAACAGATAATAATCAGCTCTTGTGTGTAAACATGCTTATTACAACAAAACACAAGAATAATAAATAGAAAATGAAATCTAATATAAGTGGAAATATTGCCTTATTATAAACACAGAAGAATCTTATTTATAGTACGGATTCAACCTACTCTCATTTAAGTAACTGAGAAACATGGTGCCATCTAGTGCCTACAATTGACATGCACATGATTCAAATATCTTGGTTACTACAAATGATCACAACCAATTTTATTTTATCTTCCCAAGATGGTGTAAAAATTCTGAATCATATAGAAGCACCATCCCTCCAACTACAAAGGAATTATTATTAATATGCCTCTCATGCTAGACCTTCTGTCTTACTTTCTCTATCTTTATACTCTAGCATGCAATGGCGCATCTCTCATCTAGTTACATCATTTTTTCAATGAGCTCATCAACTACATGTTCATTGTCTAATCCTCCTCCGCACATAATACATAGGGAAGGAAAGATAAATTCTGTAGGTAACACTGCCTTAATGCTAAAAACCAACTAAAATGGTGTGGCCTTATTTAATATTTTATAAGTGTTCTTGTATGCCCATAACATTGCTGATACCTTGTCATCCCAAGTTTTCCTTCCAACATCACATATTTTGGTCAATGTCTAGCCTAAGATTTTGTTGAAGGATTCTGTAGTTCCATTTGCTTATGGGTGATAAGGTGCAGTCTTATGGTGTGCCACCATAAACTCTACCAATAATATCCTTATTGTCTCATTCAAAAAGTGAGTCCATATATCACTTGTAAGACTTAATTTACATACGTACTTTATTATGATATTCTCCCATAGAAATCTAGTTGTTGTTTTTGTAGTAAAATCCTTTTTAGGTGCAACCTCTACCCACCTTTTCAAATAATTTGTACATTTGATGATGTAGTGCATACATTTCCTACATGCATATGGTGCAATGGGGCCTAAAAATTCAATGGCCCACTTCTCAAATGGATCTGCACTCGGTATAGGGTGCAGTGGTATCTCATCACAGTTCCCAAGTTTCCCTATCCCTTAACAATGGTCAAAATCCTTAAAATATTCCTTAGTGTGCTTATATAATGTTTCCCACCATAAACCAACCAATAAGATCTTGCACGCAGTTGATTTACATGCATAGTGTACACCAAATATGCCTCCATGTGCTTCCTCCATAATGGGTACATGCTCATGTTCTAGCACACATTTATACAGGATATCATCTCTACCCATCTTATAAAGGTATTCTCCAATGATTTTATAAGGCACAACATGAATAACAAGTTTCTTCTTCTCCAATGTATTCATTCCTTCTAGTGCAAGTCTAATGCAAAAGAATATTTCAATATCCTAAAAATCTACTGGTGCATGGTTAAGTATGAATAACTGTGCATATATCATAGTATCCTATATGCTCTATGTGTCCTCTCTAGAGTTGAGCCTTGAAAAATGACCAGGCCATGAATTGTTCTTACCAAGATTTACTATAACTGTGAAATCAAACTCCTGAAATAAGAGAATTCAATGACAGATGTGCCCTTGCAAGATAGGATTATTGACCAAGTACTTCAATGCCATATGATCTATATAAAATATAAATGGTATGGCCAGAAAGTACTATCAAAACTTATGAAGTGAATAAATCATTGACAAGGCCTTGTGCTCGATGTTTGTATAGTTTTTCTCATCTGACATCATCTTCCTACTTGAAAAGCATATGGGACGATCCACATTACCTTCACCTAGTTGCACCAATACTACTCTAATTGTTGTACCAGAAGTGTCTACATGCATGTGAAAAGGCTTATTCAAAGAAGGGAAATGAAATATGGGCGTGTTGGTTAGCTTATTATTCAAGGTATCAAGATATTGTTGCTACACATCACCCCAATGAAACTTCCTTTTTTCTTTCAACAAATCTTAAGAGGCACAAAATTCTTGGCATATCCTTTAATAAACAACTTGTAATATTCAACAAATGATGTAAGAAAAGGAGTTATGACACATGAATCATTGAGAAATTTGTAGCCAACACAGATCCTAATTTGGCCATCCTTCTTTATACTAATCACCCTCGTTTTAGTGATTTCAACTAAAATTGAGATAACCATAGGAAAATTTTGGAAAAATCTCTTAAAATTCCCTTTGAAAGAGATTTTCGGGTTTTCAGGTTTTCATTGCATGAAAACATGTTTCTTGCATGTTACATGTCTCATGTTTCCCGAAACCCAAAACCCGATTGCCTAAGTCCATTGTGTCGGGTTTTCGGAACTTCCAAGCATCAGAACATGCTTTTCTAAATGCATGTTACATGTCTCATGTTTCTTGATTGCCTAAGTCCATTGTGTCAGGTTTTCAGAACTTCCAAGCATTAGAACATGCTTTGCCAAATGCATGTTACATGTCTTATGTTTCCCAAAACCTGATTGCCTAAGTCCATTGTGTTGAGTTTTTGGAACTTCCAAGCATCAGAACATGCTTTTCCAAATGCATGTTAAATGTCTCATGTTTCTCAAAACCCGAAACTTGAATTGAATCAAACCCTTTGTGTTGGGTTTTCAGAACTTCCAAGCATCAGAACATGCTTTTCCAAATGCATGTTACATGTCTCATGTTTCCCGAAACCTGAAACCTGAATTGAATCAAACCCTTTGTATCAGGTTTTCAGATGCTCTAAGCATAATGTTTCATGTCATTTCCATCCAGAGATTGACATGTATTTTTCATTTTCGTTTCGTCACATAGGAAGCAAATTTTGACTTGTTCTCCTGTGTGAGAGTCAAGCAAAATAGGATTCTTGTTAAATGACTATTTTCTAGGATTTATCCTATTTTCTCTCTACTCTTTCTATTATAAATAAGGGATTCTTGTGCATTCCAAAAGGAAGAGAGATTTTTAGAATATTGAGAGCTATTGTGAAGAAGAAGAAAAACTTTGTATTTTCTTTTAATCATTGAGGAATAGAAGCAGGTGTTATTTTGCAAACTTTGTGTTGTGGGATTCATCTATCTTGAGAGATTGTTCTTACGTCCAAGATCTTAAGCTATTCTTTGTTTAGTGTTCTTGATTATTTTAATCATTTTCAAATATTACACCCATTATCTAAAACTCGTATAAGTATTTCTTGATCTGTGTTTGCTTGAAAGAAAATATGTTCCTCTCATTCCCTTCCCGCTCTGTTTCATCTATAATAGTTTCCTTTCTAATCCATTCTATTTCTAAAACTATAACATCTCCATCTCGTGTTGATATGGATTTGGGATTGTATCCCAACACCAATGGTTAGAATAGTGTGAATATTGTACATATTATTTCTATTGTGTTTTAGATCAGTAATAAATAGGCTGCCTCACCTGTCTTTGAGGAGGGATTTGATCCCGTGTACTATGGTTGAACCTCATATTTTGGCCTGACAAAATATCCAACCAACAGTTTTTGGTGACTCTGCTGGGGAATACGGATTGATAAGACTAAGCTTATCCTATTGGTGTCTGGCGACTCCGTATTTTCCTTATTTTCGGTAGATCCATTTTCCTGGTTCAAGCTGGCTAGAAAGATCTTCACTCGGTCAAGCCGAGCCAGGGGTGAAACTGATCCGTTCTTTGATCTGCTTCAACAACACAATTTCAGACTTTCCCCCAACAGTGTTGTATCTAGCCGAGAAAGAAGTTCTTCACCTATCCGAAGAACTCGGGTTCCTCAAGAACAAGAAGCATCTGTAACCTGTCATGCATTATTCTTGTCTGATACTCAACTTCCTGTATGCACTTCATTCAGAAGGATGGCAGCACAACCTGTGCCTTGGGGTGTGGCTATTGGTCCTCTTTCTATAACTTCACCGTTGCATGAGCTACCACATGGATCTCGTAAGAATATTCCCAAATTCAATGGCGATGGGAAGAAGCACCCTGATGAACACATCGCCTCATTCTTTGTAGCATGTGGCATCCTTGGGGTAGCTCATGAAGATGTCTCTGTTTGACTCTTTGTTGAAACATTGCATGGTGTGGCAGCATAATGGTTCTACCATTTTTCTGAATGCATGCATTACCAACTGGGATACCATGAGATCCGTATTTGAAGCAAGGTTCAAACCAGCTGAATATTCTCATGCCTTGTTAGCACAGCTCACACATATGAAGAAGGAGTCTCATGAGCCCATGTGGGACTTTGTGGAAAAATTCAACAAGCTTATTCAGAAGATTCTGGTGCTAGCCATTCCCACTCTTGAAAATAAAGTGTTTCTTCATCAACGCTCAGCCCCTGATGTGAGCTTCTTATTAAGAAGGTTTGTTATTCTTGATTTGGCTACTACTCAAGCTACAACCACTGAAATAGAAGATGATCTTATTCTGGCAGGAAAGATCAGAAGAGAGTCATCTAAGCCTAAAAATCAGAGTTCTTCTCAAAGTACTACTGACCCTATGATCCAGAAGATGGCCAATGACTTGATTGCTTTGAAGAAGCAAATGTCTCAACAGGTGACCAATGTTCCTTATCGGGATATTCCTAGACAGAATTTCAACAATACCAATGGTGCTCCCGCAAGAGATAGGAATCGGTTGACTGCTGCTCCAACAAGGCTAGCCATTGAAGCTCCTCCTATCAACGCAATAGTGGAAATAGTTGAGGAAGATGAAGAACCAGAAGATCAAGATTCTCACGAAGCTTTTGAAGCTTCAGGATATGCTGATGAGTCTTTTGACGATTCAGCTGGCGACTCCAACATTGGGTACTTGGAATACGAGGAAGACCCATGTGAACATGATGGTCAGTCATTTGCAGTCTTCACTCGAGCTCAATCTCAGAACCCTAGAAAGCTGGTTGAAGGCTCTAAGGAGAAGGGTAAAGAAGCTCCCATGGTTATGGCTAAAAGAGGCTCTCCTATCTCAGTGCAAACTGAAAAGGAGACAACTAAAAAGGTAACTTCTTCTTCTAACTCTCTTTCTCCATCCCCCAAGACCAGTACCTCGGCTCAGACCAGTGTAACCAGAACTGATCCCACCATCATTCCTTCATATACTGCTTTTGACATTATTGATCATGTAAAGAAAACTAAGATCCAAATGTCAGAAGTTGAGTACCTTTAGTCAAATCCTGAGAAATTTGAGAAACTTTCCAAATTCATTAGAAGCAAGGTTGTTATCCCTTCATCTTCAAAAGGCATTTTTCCTAATCCCACTCAACCTTTACCTCAGAATAATATGACCTTTGTTGCTTCTTTGGGAAAGATTGAACCGTTTTATTTGTCTTTACTTATAAATGGGTTTAAACTCAGCAATTACATAATTGACTCAGGAGCCTCTGATAACGTGATGCCCACAAAAGTAGCCCATGCCCTTGGACTTACCTTGACTAAATCTTATGGGTGGTGTTACTCCATGGAAACCAAACAAGTCCCCTTGATTGGCCAAATCAAGGATGCACAGTTTGCATTTGTAGCATTCCCAGAAAAGAGAGTAAAAATGACTATCCTGGTTGCTGATATCCCAGTTGCTTATGGTATTCTCTTAGGAAGAGGTTTTTGCAAAGATGTCAGAGGAGAAATCAATATGGACTGGACCAAAGCTAAAATTCTAGTGAATGGAGTTCCTCGTGTCCTCCACCCTGAAGCACAAGTGAAGTACCTGGTCACTAAATCAGATGACCCCAAAGCTCAAATTCTCTTCGAAGATGCAGGCTTGGGAAATTATTTCATGACATCAGAGGTGCCTTCTGTAGGTATCACAGAAGAATATCTTAATGCTGTTTGGACCCTCAAGTTCAATGGGAGTTGTTCAACTACTGGGTCGGGTGCTGGTGTGGTTCTTATATCTCCAAGTTTTGAGATATTTTCCTCCGCTTTAAGTTGCATTTTAATAATACTAATAGCACGGACGAATACGAAGCTTTGTTATTAGGATTATAAATGGAAAGGAAAAAGGGAATCTAAAATCCCAAAGTGCAGGGAGATACTGAGTTGATTGTAAATCAAGTAAGGGGGATCTATCAGGTAAAAAATGATCACCTAAGGCATTACAGGAACAAGGTGTGGGACAACATAGAATGCTTTGATGCTTTTTCCATCAAGGTAGTTTTGAGAGATTACAATGATAAAGCTGATTCTTTAGCCGTGTCTGCATCTCTTCTCCTTCCTCACCCAAAGTTCAAACAGGACAAGTATACCATTGAGATTGTGTATCGTCCAAGTGTTCCAGATAATTCAGCACATTGGCAAGTGTTCAATGATGATCAACAGGTATTGTCTTTTCTTGAGAAAGCTGATAATTTTAGCGAGCTTTATTTTGAAGGATCAGAATCAGCTTTTCGTGAGTCCATCTCAAATTCATATCAAGAGATTGATGGTGAATTCATCCAGCTCAAAGGCAATAAGATTCCGAAGGGATTGGTTTCTCTGGAAGGTCTGTTTGACAAACATGACCATTTTATTCAGGATAAAAGGAAAGCTGAAGGTGCTTCCTCATCGGAGGTAGATCAAGTTAATCTGGGCTCTTCTGACCAACCATGGATGGTAAACATCAGAAAATGTTGTTCTCCTAAGGAGAAAGGAAGATTCACTTCACTCCTGAAGAGATATATGGATGTCTTGGCATGGTCCTATGTGGATCTGAAGTCTTTCAAGCCCAAGGATGTGCAACATAGCATCCCTTTGAAGTCTGATGTCAAACCCTATAGGCAGAAGCAAAGGCATTACAACCCAAAGATCTCAGGGACTATTCTTGTAGAAATTCAAAAGATGTTAGATGTAAGGATTATCTTCCCAATCCATCATTCTACCTGGGTTGCTAACATCGTCCCCGTCAGAAAGAAGAATGGTGAGATCCAGATTTGTGTTGACTTCTGGAACCTTAATCAGTCTTCATTGAAAGAAAATTACCCATTTCCTATCATGGATCAAGTATTGCAGACTGTCACTGGATCAAAAATGTTATCCATGCTTGATGGATTTTTGGGGTATAATCAGATCGAGGTAGTTGTTGAGGATCAACATAAAACAACATTCACCACCCCATGGGGGACCTTTGCTTACAAGAGGATGCCTTTTGGTTTGATTAATGTTAGAGCCATGTTTCAAAGAGCTATGGACTTAGCTTTCAGAGATTTGATGGGAAAATTCATAGTTGTATATTTGGATGACTTGACGGTCTTCTCTAAGAAGTGAAGTGATCATTATGATCACCTGGAGCAGATACTCTTAAGATGCAGGCGTCATGGGATTTCATTAAATCCTAAAAATTCCATGTTCAGAGTAACAGAAGGTAAGTTGTTGGGTCATATCATGACTAAAGAAGGAACCAAGATCGACCCAGAGTGGGTGAAGGCCATCCAAAGCCTTACCCTACCTATGAGCAAAACTGGGGTACATTCCTTTTTTAGAAAGGTCAATTTCCTAAGAAGATTTGTACCTGACTTTGCTGATAAAACCAAGGATATCCTTGGGATGATGAAAGGTAAGACTCCATTTTGATGGAGCACTGAAGGGAAGCTTTCTTTTGAAGAATTCAAAAGAGCAATTGCTCACGCTCCTATTCTGGTATGCCCAGACTTCAAGAAGGATTTCATCATGTACAGCTACGCTTCGCTCATACAGTATCAACCATCCTGATGCAGGAGAATGAAGAAGGAATCGAAATCTCCCATTGCTTTCATGAGCTTCCACTAAAGGAACATGAATTGAAGATGTCACAAATTGAAAAGCATGCTTATGCAGTGGTGAGAGTAGTGAAGCATTTCAGGTATTATGTGTTGAGTTCTCACACTCTCGTTCTTGTTCCTGATACTGCAGTTAAGTCCATTTTGACTCAACAAGAGTTGGGTAGTCAATGGGGTAACTGGATAGCCAAAGTCCAAGAATATGACTTGGACATCAGACCTACCAAGTTGGTATGAGGAAGAGGCATGTGCCAATTGATCGCAGAAAACAATTCTGAGACAGAATGCAAAGAAATTGAGGGTACTTCTTCAGAATTACCCATGGTGCTTTTCACAAGCACAACTGATGAATGGTATGTAGATATCACTTTCTTTTTAACTTACGGAAAATGTCCCCCACATTTAAGCCAAAAAGAAAAGAGGACAGTTAAATTAAGGTCCGCAAGATACATTCTATGGGATAATGGTATATACAAGAAGGTTATTGATGGTGTATTCTTGCATTGTGTTGATAAGTCTCAACAAATAAAGTTTCTAGAATCCTTCCACAATCTAGCATGTGGAGGAAATTTCTCTTCCTCCATGATGGCTTACAAGATCTTATGGGCCAGGTACTATTGGCCTACTCTCTTTCAAGATTCAGTTGAATGGGTGGCTAAGTGTGAAGCTTGTCAACATTTCGTTGGCCATCCTAAGCTGGCAGCTCTTCCCTTGAAGCCTGTGATAATTGAAGAACCTTTTCACCAATGGGGAATTGATTTCATTGGAGTATTGAATCCTTCCTCCAGTGCCAGTCATAATTATGTGCTCACCACCACAGACTATTTCACCAAGTGGGTGGAAGCTGCCAATCAAGCAGGTAACCTCCGAAGCTGTGTACAACTTTCTCAAGGAGAATATAATTGTTAGATTCAGTGTAACTCACAAGATCGTTGCTAAAAATGCTTCCAATTTCTCATCACATGAATTGACAAATTTTCTATGGATTTGGGATCACATTGGCTCATTCATCTGATTATTTCCCCCAAGGAAATGGTTAGGATGAATCAAGCAATAAGAACCTGGTGTCCATAATCAGAAAGTTGGTCGATGAGAATCAGAGGACATGGCACAAAGCATTATATGATGCATTATGGGTAGATTGGATTACTCCTAGGTGGGCTATTAGAATGTCCCCATTCCAGGTGTTGTATGGAATTGATGCTGAGATTCCTATCTCTGTAGAATTTCTAGCCTTACAGTTGGCTAAAGCAATTGAGGATGAAACTTTTCAAAGTTCCATTGAGAAAAGGATAATGTACCTAGCCAGGCTAGAAGAAGAATGAAGCAAGGTGGTGGATCACATTACAGATCATTAGAGAAAATTCAAAAAGATATTTGACAAAAAATCAAAGCAACGTGATTTCCAGATTGGAGATCTAGTACTTCTCTGGGATAAGAGAAGGGAACAGAAAGGGATGCATGGAAAGTTTGATTCTTTATGGAAAGGTCCTTTCAAAATCCATCAGCTGAATGGTGAAAATAGATTTTGTCTATCATATCTTGATGGAGAGTTACTCCCTCTACCTTTCAGTGGCCAACATCTGAAGTTGTTCCATCAGTAATGCAAGATGCTCTCTTGCACTGTATTATAATTTATTTTCTGTTGTGTTTGCTTTATTTATTTATTTGTTTGTTTTTTTTTTGGTTTTTCTTCTCCTGACTCCATAGCCCAATGGATAAATATTTTTGATACATGAGTTCTCTTCCTTTGATGTCTCAAAGAAAGTCCCCAACTGGAGCCAGCTGTTATCTCGTTTTAGTGATTTCAGCTAAAATTGAGATAACCATAGGAAAATTTTGGAAAAATCTCTTAAAATTCCCTTTGAAAGAGATTTTTAGGTTTTCAGGTTTTCATTGCATGAAAACATGTTTCTTGCATGTTACATGTCTCATGTTTCCCGAAACCTGAAACCTGATTGCCTAAGTCCATTGTGTCAGGTTTTCAGAACTTCCAAGCATCAGAACATGCTTTGCCAAATGCATGTTACATGTCTCATGTTTCCTGAAACCCAAAACCTGAATTGCCTAAGTCCATTGTGTTGGGTCTTCAAAACTTCCAAGAATCAGAACATGATTTTCCAAATGTAGGTTACATGTCTCATGTTTCCCAAAACCTGATTTCCTAAGTCCATTGTGTCAGGTTTTCGAACTTCCAAGCATCAGAACATGCTTTTCCAAATGCATGTTACATGTCTCATGTTTCCTGAAACCCGAAACCCAAATTGAATCAAACCCTTTGTGTTGGGTTTTCAGAACTTCCAAGCATTAGAACATGCTTTGCCAAATGTTACATGTCTCATGTTTCCCAAAACCTAAAACCTGAATTGAATCAAACCCTTTGTATTGGGTTTTCGGATGCTCTAAGCATAATGTTTCATGTCATTTCCATCCAGAGATTGACATGTCTTTTTCATTTTCATTTCATCACATAGGAAGAAAATTTTGACTTGTTCTCCTACGTGAGAGTCAAGCAAAATAGGATTCTTGTTAAATGACTATTTTCTAGGATTTATCTTATTTTCTCTCTGCTCTTTCTATTATAAATAAGGGATGCTTGTGCATTCCAAAAGGAGAGAGATTTTTAGAATATTGAGAGCTATTGTGAAGAAGAAGAAAAACTTTGTATTTTCTTTTAATCATTTAGGAATAGAAACAGGTGTTATTTTGCAAACTTTGTGTTGTGGGATTCATCTATCTTGAGAGATTGTTCTTACGTCCAAGATCTTAAGCTATTCTTTGTTTAGTGTTCTTGATTATTTTAATTGTTTCGAATATTACACCCATTATCTAAAACTCGTATAAGTATTTCTTGATCTGTGTTTGCTTGAAAGAAAATATGTTCCTCTCATTCCCTTCCCACTCTGTTTCGTCTATAATAGTTTCCTTTCTAATCCATTCTATTTCTAAAACTGTAACATCTCCATCTCATGTTGATATGGATTTTGGGATTGTATCCCAACCCCAATGGTTAGAATAGTGTGAATATTGTACATATTATTTCTGATGTGTTTTAGATCAGTAATAAATAGGCTGCCTCACCTATCTTTGAGGAGGGATTTGATCTTATTTTTCTTTAAGGATACATGGTATGCACACACCTGCTCATCTACATAATCCATCACCTTGTATGCACCCTCTATGTTCTTAATGTTCAGGTCTTCAATCTCGTCATCATATATGAGTTAAATGAGTTTTATCTTCTCTTTCTCCTTCCAAGCACACCCCAACTATGTTCCTTCCATTTCTACTAGTTCCTCACGTGGCTTAGTATCATATCCATCAAAAAATTGAATCATGAGCTCCTCATCCTTCGCATTTTCCCCCAATGTGATGTGCATCATAATATGAAAGTTTTCATGAATTGGAGGCTTAGTAGAAAAATAATCAAAAGTGTGAACAAGACCTTCAGTCAGGTCACACCAACTTGTTATCTCTTGTTTAAATTCAACATGCACATATCAAGAAAGCATGTAACCTCATAAAGTAGAGTAAACCTTTTGTACCCATAGATATGGTGATAATGCATCTTTTCCTTGCATACAAATCCCCTCACAACTATGAACATGTACCATAGGAGGGTGTTTTCCATCATAATCTTGTAATAATGAGGGGATATTATTGCTCATAAACCTTGTCAAAAATTCCACCTTGATATCGTGCCATCTCAATAAACTATCTTTGTATGTTTCCCACTAGTGAACTATAGTCCCGTGTAATTTTTATACCATCATATTTATCTTATCTCCCTCATTGTGCCATTTTTCCTACATCATGCACAAGTACGTCTCAAGATTCTCCTCTCCGATATACTTCGAAAAGCTGGTCTTACCCAAATAGCTAACTATGTGTGGTATTACCATCCTACTAACTTGTCCTTGTACCTCATGTCCCACCATATCTTATGTGTCATAGGCCCAATTATCACAAGCCACGCTAGTTGTATCACTGAGATATTTCACATATTCCCAATGGATCACTCCCTCCTTTGATGGTTCCATGTTCTTAGGGTCATACACTGTATGTGAGTAGATTATGTTGAGATCCTCTTCATCTACAGGATCCATATAAATCAAAACCTTGGTTTCATCAAATTTAATTACAACACACTCATTCTTGTTAAAAAAACTAATATACCTTTTTTTTGAAACACATGTTTGATTTGTTAGCATATCACCAAGGATGTTCAAGAAATGTGGGAAATTTATCTTCCTCATAAAAATATAACACTTCAAAATCACCTATAAAATTAGCTCTTTGAATAGTTATCTAAGCATCCTTTAATACCCCACTGGCCATGGCCCTTGTCTTGTCATCCATATACAACACATTTGAAGATGGCTGCAATGGTGGCCTTCCCATTTGGTTCTAAGAATCCTATGCAAGACCATTAAATTTTGTGCCTATGTTAATCAAAATGTTACCCACCAAACAACCATTCAACACTATAGCAAGTGTTATTTATTATTCATAATCATGGTCATGTGGTGGAAAATTTTCATGAAGGATTTGGCATTCTCTTTCAACACCTGTGTGTGGAACCTTTCCTTGAAACCATTCTCATAACAATGGGATGATGTTCTCTTGCCTCAACATCCTAGATAATTCCTTAAGGTCATCAACATCCTTATGAGGGAATTCAGTACCCCTCACACATTCCTTCTCATGTGATTGGTCTTTTAGGTTATGGATCTCAAATTATAATTCTCTGACAATGCCCATAGTTTCCAGATACACCTCCTTCTATTGATCCACATCTAAATACTTTCCATATACCACCTCTTCCTATTTGACGAGAGGTCTTTGTACACCTAAGAATAAACACATGATTCCAAAAGGCACGTGACCTCTCGAGGTCCTGTCGGGACAGACAAAATGTGTAAGATTGTGGGAATATTAATGGGTGACTATAGGAGAATCAAGGACTAAGATTGGGTAGCATGAGTTCCTAGTAGATGAATTGGCCAAAGGGGAATTAGAGGATATGTACAAGTTATTGAGAAGATAAAATATTGATCTAAGGTGGAGGCACATAAAGGATGCACATGCTGGAGAAAGGCACATTTTAGGGCACGGAAGAATAACAGAATAAGTGTGCACCCGAACACTTTGAATTCAAGAATTAGCCATTTCATGTATAAGGGATATTCTGGGAAATAGTGTGCTGAGAACACAAAGACATGAAGAATTACGGTCCACACAATGGTATTTTAGGAACAAGAAAAAATTGAGCTCCATGCATAGTTTAAGCTAATATTAGGATTTCTACTCAGAGTTAAGTATAGGAAGTCTATTCTTAAAAGAACTTGCATGTTGAGCATCATTTTGTAAAGGTTCATGGCTATTATTAGCATGTTACCTATTTTGAGAAGTGCATGGGCAGTGAAGGGAAAGTCTCCACCCCTATATATATATATATATATATATATATATATTGATTTGCATGGTTTAGGTGTGTGTGTGTGTGTGTGTGTGTGTGTGTGTGTGTGTGTGTGTGTGTGTGTGTGTCAAATTGTAGAGTTATTTTGTTGGTTTTGTCATGTGCATGAATCATGGAGATACTTATGTAATGTAAGAAGCTTCTATTTTTTAGAGTATTTAATAAAATGGTTCATATTGGCTGGATAATGGTGTTGAACATGTCTAAATTTGGTTCTTGCATGGTAAATCTTGTTACAGTCATTGTTTAGTTCATCTTATATATATACTCTAAGAACTAGATCTAGTTAATGCAGTGTGTGTTGCTTACTATTGGTAATGAATCTGAACACCTATATGCACCATCATGCTAACATTTTGTACAAGAAACTCTAAAGAGAGACCTAGTGCCTTTACATGCTTTGGGTGAGCACTCAACTCAGGATGAGTGATGTGTCAGCGTGCCTAGGTTATTCATAGTAAATTCTAGGTTGCATCATTGATTCCATTATCGGGACCTCTTTTCAGCTATTTTCAAGATGTTGCATGATGAATGCATACCGGTTGACCTTGGAAAGTGTTAAGGAGTAGATAATATATTAGAAGAAGAGCATGCTCAAATATTCAACACTAGATTTGAGTTTTATGCATGCGCGTGGGTGGAGCAGAATTTGCATGACTTTTTATATGAGATCTTCTTTGATATCTTTCCAATATATCTATACAAGTGGTTGGTTGCTTATGTGTTTAAAAGGAATTAGAGGTTTCATAAAATTTTCTGGACATAAGGAGAATTTCAGGCCCTCTATGATGCTGATCTAATTTGGATGCGCATTGTGGATACTTGGTTCTACAATGTTCTAAATAGCTATATTTTAGAGTACTCAATTTCCACTTACTCTTTTCTAGAGGTAGCTGAGTTCCTTTTTTTATGTTATCCTAGGGGAAATTATCTACAAGGCATTCCACTGGTGACCAAAATATTGATGGTAACCCTAAATTTGGAAGAGAAGCTGATGGCTAGCTAAACTCCACCATGCGCGGGGGCAGGAGCAAGTGTGGTAAAGGATGGCGGACCTAGTGGTAGAGAGACAAAGAGAATAAAGGCTTCTTAATTTCAGTGAGGCATGTAAGAGGGATTTAGAGAAGTAGCGTGAGATTACATAATCGATGGTGTTAAGGAGAGATATTTCTCGTGAAGGATTTGGAGGTCACGTAGAGGACGTAGAGCCAGAGCATCTAGAACTCCCCCATTTGGGAACTCATGACAGGTAACCCTCATCAACCTCTTATGAGAGCATGCCAATAGAGACAAATTGGACCATGAACACACATCTAAATCTACCTGGAAGCCTATCCCTTGCACTTGGTTTTCTAGTTTATAGTACATGCAGTAGTCAGTAAGCTAGTTTGAGTAGTAGAGTAACAAGTGATAGACTTGACTTATCACCAAGTTCAAGAGTGAATCAAATAGAAAGTGCATTTATGGCTGGGTAGACGTCTTCCTTGTTATTTGGAGGACCGGTTAGAGGAACCTTTTTAGGAACGTCATCGACATAGAACATAGGTGCACATAACTTTGGACTCAAATTGGGGGGTAGCAAAACTTTGCAGACTATAGGAGTTTAGTTTAGCACCATTATTGGGACACATGGTAGTGCATCCTCTAGTTCAATTCCTATTACATGTGGAGGATCAAGAGGAATAGGTGGCTCGAGATCTGGTAGATCGGGTGGATCTAGGGGAAAAGGTAATATAGGAGGTTTTGGATATGGTGGCCATGGTCCTCACTAGCCCCAAAATATTTACATGGAGATGTCACTTCCTCTCCCAGAGTATAGGGGAATAGAATATGTTATTAAGCATGTCTATATGTGTGATATACTATGGCACACGAAAGGAAGTAAAACTTTAGAGTGTAAATATAGTCAGTTTATAACTGCATTACAGGGACACGCACACAATTGGTATAGAAAGTTTGAATCTGATCAGACTTGTGTGGATTATACAATGTTATGGGATGCTTTCATTAAATAATTTAATATCCCTTAGTTCGAGTAGAAAAGTACAAGCACACTCAAGGATATCAAGAAGGGCACTATTGAGAGTGTCTGGGAATATGATGCTTATTTCAAAACACTCTTCTCTAAACTATCATATGATATGCATGCAACAACATGCACAATGGTTTGTTGGAGGCCTTATTACACCTTTTAGGAGGGCACTCTCACATAATACATATATAGACCCACGTGAGGCACTTGAAGTAGATTTGCAAGCTGAGGTAGTTGGGAGCATAGACACTAGAGTGATCCCATTCTTTAAGCTCAGATTGCAGAAATGGAAAATCAGTTGGAGAAACTATCATCCAATATAGCACATGAGACATACAGTGGAATTTGGTGCACAAATTGTGAAGTAAAGGAGCATACTAAGGATATTTTTCCTCTCATATCGGTGCACTCCTTGTTACTAGAATGTGAGATATGTCATTTACACCATGATGTAAGTTTTTGTCCATTGTTGTAACATGTGATAAGGAATAACATGTCCTATTATTGTAAAATTTTCCATTCCACAACTCACAATACTAAATATTGTATGATGATTGATCAGATCCATGATGCCATTGATATTAGTGTATGATAGATGAGATTTTTGAATAAATCTAAGGATAAAAGTGAGCAAAATGATCATGATCATACTCAAGGGTGCTATGAACAAAATGAAGAGTGCTTTGAGGGAGGTCATGGTAGAGGTCAAGGATAGCATGGTGGATTTAGAGGATGAGGCCGTGGCGGTGGATGAGGTGAGTTCCCTCGTGGAACATGTTATACGTGTGGATCACCTAACCATTATAGGTGCGAGTGCACTCAAAACATTACTTTTTATTTTTGTGGAAGGAATCATAAATATGAAGAGTGCCCGAACTTATATGAATATATGAGCAAGAATCACAAACAGGAGAACAAGGGTGTAGGGATGGTTAGAATACAACGCATCATGGAAAACGAAGTGATGCTAAAGTTATCACCGTATCCTGAGGTATTACTTGTGAAGATTACTACACGTGACAAGGTTGCGCATGCTAGAGAAACATTGTAACAAAATCCTACCATCATTAAGGAGGAGGTTTTACATGTAAAATATCCATAGCCTACACATCAGAAGGAGTTTTATTAGGAAATCATGGAGGTGCTTAGAAATCTATAGGGTAAAATATAGTGTTTAAAGGAACACTCACGGAAGTTGGAACAAAAGAAGGCAGCTGAGACTTTCCAGTTGGATGTTGATGATCTGAAGGAAGTATGCAAGATGCTGTGTTAGGAGAACATTATTCCATTATTAGGAAGTTGGTTTAAAGGAAACACTCCACGTGTTGGTATTGAGAATGGAAAATAGATTTTGCATGCTAATATCCCTCCCCATAGCTTGGATTATGACAAGGAGATCACCCTGAATGTTGTTGTATATGGATGTCTTTTGAGAAATATTTTGATTGACATAGGTGCGGAAGTGAATGTGCTTACCTTAGATGCATGGGTTCATATGGGTATACCTCCGTTGCATCCATCTTCCAATGTGTTGTATATGGAAAATTTGACTAAGGCCATGCTAATTAGAGTATTGAAGGATGCATCTATTATTATACATGGGTCCAAGTTCACTAGGGACTTTGAGGTCTTAGCACTTGCAAAAGTGGACAACTTCCCAGCTCTACTTGGGTGTCCTTGGTGCTATGAAAATAATTATGATCTACGATTCAATAAGGGATATATCAGTTTTGAGAACAAGGAATAACGAGTTATTATCCCTTTGACAAATGGGAAATATACACCTTATGTTGAGCCCTTAAGTGAAGAAGACCCAAACATAATTTATGTACGCACCATTCAAGATCCTGAAGCGCTTAATCCATCTAAGGAAGTAATTATCTAGAGGGATGATGAATAGTCCATCAGTGATACTACAAGTATTTCCTGTGACAATTAGGCACATAGCACTTACGATATGGTTGGGTGCAAGGTAAGAAGCGCAGCTGCGAACATAAGTAGGCCACATTATGTTAGGTGGTTAGGCAACAACATGGTACCATGGTACACTGGAAAAGGAAACCCTGAGGTATTCCTGAAATCCATGTAAGTACAGTGGAAGGATCGGGTGGAGAGAGGGAATATGTTTGTGTATACCCTGTGCGGGACAATAGTGCATTGGTGGATGGTTCATAAGAATAATCTCATAGAATGGAGAGAAGTGAGAATTTCTCTATCATCCTAATTTCTCAGGAGTAATACACCTACTCAAATATGTGAATATCATGGTAATAATAATGTTTAGCACCACCTTCAACAGTGTGAGAAACTCTAAAGAGAGGGTTAGGAAGCTTTACCACCTTCATTATGGGTTTAAAAACTTTATTTCACCTTGCGAGGTTATGCATGCACTTGGTATGATTATACGGGGCTGCATAGAGAGACTTGAAATTGGAAAGACTTGACTGCAAGAACGATCTAGACTTTTGACTACTTCTCCACTAAACCTCTGGTGAAAGAGGCATCACTTGTTATGAATAAAATTACTATGGGAGATATTGCAAAGGCTAAAGAACTCATTTAGGATTTATTTGGTGAGTCAGATCTAGAAGCATGTTTTGACAAAGTAGATTAGACCGATGCGGAATTGCTTTAGTGCCCTCACCTAGAGAAGGAGAAAGGAAAGATGGTCTATATGGTGTATGATGAATAAGTGGAAATTTTGGACATATATCATTTAGAGGGTACACGCGAGGTCATAGACAGTGCAGATGAGAAGGTGTGTGCCTACCATGAACCTATGAATAAAAATAAAGTGAACATTGGTATGGATGTTGAACCTAAGGAGGCCATAATTGGAGATTACTAGTCTGACTCTGAAGTGGCTAAGATAATTGATTTTCTATGCAATTTCCAAGAATTTTTTCCTAGGGGCTATCATGAGTTGAAAGGATTGCAAGAATCTTTAGGCAAGATGAAAATTAAGTTAGAGGAATGTTTGCACCCGGTTAGGAAGAGACCTTACAAGATGAACCGTAAATTACACATAAATTTTAAAGAAGAAATTGACAAGATGTTGGAATCTGGCACTATTGAGCCCATAGAGGAATCAGATTGGGTTATCCCTATGGTAATCAACATAAAGAAATATAGAAGAATTAGGATTTGTACAGACTACATGGAGTTGAATGCTACATGTTTGATTAATCCTTTCCTTACACCATTCACTGAGGAAATATTAGAAGGCATTCTAGGGCACAAAATTTACTCTTTTATAGATGGATTCTATGGGTATAATCAAGTAAGAATTGATGGGGATCAAGAGAAGAAAACTTTCACAACATAATGGGAAATTTTTGCATACACAGTGATGCCCTTTGGATTGAAGAATGCACTTGTAGTATTTTCGTGCATTGTGGTTCAAGTATTCCAATATTTTATTCAAAAATTCTTGCAGGTTTACTTGGATGATTGGATCGTGTATGGTATTATCAAGGATCATTGTGAAATTTTTTGGGTAATGTTTTAGAGGTTTAGATAGTTAAGAATCTCTATAAATATCAATAAGTGTGTATTTGCTACACCTTTTGGAATTCTGCAAGGGCATATCATCTGCAAGGAGGCTTTGTTAGTAGATCCAAATAAGATTGCAGTCATTTTAGGCTTGAAGGAACCCACAAGTTAGAGTGAGGTGCGTGGATTCTTGGGACACACAGGGTATTACAAAATTTTTATCAAAGTATATGCTAAAATTGACGTGCCCTTGGAGGATTTATTAAAAGGTAAGGGGAAGTTATATTGGGGAGAACCGCAACAGTGGCCATTCAAAGTGTTGAAGGAGATGCTTACTACAATGCCTATTTTATGTTTTCCTTCATGGAATCTACCCTTTCATTTAAATATGGGTGCCTTTGGCATGGACATTGGCACATTTCTAGCTCATCCTGGAGAAGTTATTATAGATCATCCTATCTACTTTACTAGAAGAAAGTTGAGTCCTACCAAATAGAATTATACAACTACATAGTGCAAGGCATTTTCAATGATCTACATGATACATAAGTTCAGACAGTACTTACTAGCAAGGCCTTTTGTATTCTATACATATCACATGAAATTTAAATACTTGGTAAATAAGTCCATTTTATAGGGGTGCATATGCTGATGCGTTATATTATTCCAAAAGTTTGAATTTACAGTTGTGGTAAAGCCATGTAAAATCAATTCTCGCCCAGACCACTTATCAATGATTCAATCAGGAGAGGACATGCAGAGTATTGAAGATACAATTCCAAATGCACATTTATATAGGTCAAATTGTGCACCCTCGGAGTTATAGGAGATTGTTTTCTTCTTACGCACATGTATGGCATAGAAAGGAATGAAGGATTTGGAAAAGAAACAACTTGAAACTTGTGCAACACCTTTCATGTTGATTAGTGGTGACTTATATAGACTAGGTCGAGATGAAGTATTGCATTAGTGTGTATTGGAGCATGAGCACACAACAATCATGGAGGAGGCTCATGGTGGTATTATAGGTGAACACTATGTAGGTGACACCACCATGTGTAAGATTATAATAGATGGTTTATGGTGGGAAACTTTGTACAAGGAGTATTGTAAGGCATGTGATCACTATTAGCACCTTGGAAAACCTTAGTAGAGAGATGAAATGACCTTGAGGCCTATTACTAGTGCATAACCTTTTGAGAAATGGGAAATTGACTTTGTGGTTCCTATTTTCCCAGCCATGCACAAAAATTGATCATTTTATCTAATCATTTGTATAAATTCTCTTACAATGTGGGTGGAAGAAGCACCTATAAAGGATTGTACAACAACAACAACAAGGTTCTTGTGGGAAAATATTCTTACCAGATATGGATGTCCTTTAAGTTTGACAAGTGATAGGGTTATTTATTTCCTTAATGAGACCATTAAGATATTATTGAATGAATTTATGGTTGCACACCATAAGACAAAACCTTACCACCCTCAAGAAATTGGGATTGTTTAGGCTTTCAATAAGATATTGAGCCATAATTTGATAAAAAGTTGCAATGTTGGAAGGAAAGATTGGGATGATAAAGTTTCTGATGTGCTTTGGGCATATAGAACAACCTACAAAAGGTTGAATATGACAACACCCTTTTAGTTGGTGTATAGTGCATAAGTAGTTATTCACATGGAATTCATGTTACTTTCTTTGCATATTACGTGTGTGGGAGGTCTAACTGATGAACAAGAATTAGAAGAGAGAATTAACAAGTTGATATAACTGGATGAGAGGTGCACCATAGCATGATGGAGTTAGAAGCAAGAAAAAGCCAGGAAAAAGGCATGACATGATAGACACATCAAGGACAAGAAGCTCAAGGTTGAGTAGATTAAAATTCTTTATGATTCAAATTTTCTACGCAACCTACACAAGCTTAAGGTGCATTGGTTGGGACCGTATGTTATCACTTATATACTTGACTCAGGCACTTTCCAGCTAGAGGCACTTGATGGAACACAGTTACCTGGTTACTTTAATGGGAGTAGGTTGAATCCCTACTATAAATAATCCTTCTTGGTGTTTTTAATAAGGAATTATTACCATTTATATTAGATTTCCCTTACTGTATTTGTCCTTAATGGGTTTCCTTCTTCGTCGCTATACTTTTTCAATTTAGTTTAGTGTTTTTTGTAATAAGCGTGTTTTCACGCCGGAAGCTGATTACAATCTGAAGTGTTTTTATGTACAAAGGAATGCACATACCCTTAGTGTGGGGCGGTTGTCATTCAAACATGGTTATGCATAAGGTGTTATGTTTGTGGAGCCTAGTTTCATGTTAGAGTGTGGTACACCTTCTATGTGTTACACTCGAGTATTTTTACAGTGGTCCCACTCGCTAGTGAATGGGTCAAGGGGGTTCGGGGGTGAAGCCCCCGAAGAAAATTTTCATGGGTGGTTTATTAACCCATGGGTAATGGGTAACCGTTATGGGCTGTTTTTGGGCCCATGGTTTTTTTGGTACCCATTGTTTTGATACCCACGGTTTTGTATCAAACTGCTTAAGCAATTATCTATTTATATGGTCTTATGCATATGATAGATAGACAAGCAAATGTATTACAGATGTGCTTTGAATTCGGGTGTGAATTCTATAGAGTTTGTTGAGCATAGCTCCAAATGGATCTGGGTATTGTATTGAGAGAGTGGAGGCTTGTAATAAAATATGAGCAAGTGATTCTTGGTGGACGTAGCCCAAATTGGGTGAACCACATTAAATATTGTCTCTCTCTGTTGATTTATTTATTCTACACTTTTATTGGAGATCTGTAATATTTTCTACATATTAGTTTCAACTGTTGCGATTCTGTAAGGGATTATTCCACATATTTTATCTCTTATTTCCTATCAATTGGTATCAAATCCTGGTTTTGGTTTGCTGAAGTGTTGAACCACAAGGAAAGTTTTATCTTGAGTGGGAGCTATGGCAGATGATGGAAGATCTAGGGTTGATAAATTCAATGGGTAGAATTTCAGTCTTTGGAAGATGTAGATGGAAGATTACCTTTACCAGAAGGATCTTTATACTCTGTTGTCAGAGAAGGTGAACAAACCCTCGAGTATGACAGATGTGGAATGGGATTTTTTGGATCAAAAGGAACTTGGAATGATCCAGGTGTGTCTTAAATCTACGGTATTATTTAATGTTTCAAAGGAAAAGACTAAAAAAGATCTAATGGATGCATCAGGGAAGTTGTATGAAAAACCATCTACCTCTAACAAGATATTTTTAATGAAAAAGTTGTTTAATATGAAGATTTCTGAGAATATTTTAGTAGCAGATCATTTAAATTATTTTAATACGGTTGTGAATATGCTAGCTTCGGTTACAATAGAATTTGATGAAGAAGTTAGGGCTTTATTAATTATGTTCTCTTTACCTGAAAGTTGGAATAGCCTGGTAATGGTGGTAAGCAACTCTGTTCCAGCTAACTCAAAGTTGAAGTTTGAGGATGTTGTAGGGGTGATTCTAATCGAGGAAATGCGAAGAAAAAACTCTAGGGAATCTTCTACTTTAGGGAATGCTTTGATAGTGGAAACTAGAGGGAGACAAAAGAATAGAGGAAACCATGGAAAATCGAAAGATCGGGAAAGGTCAAAATCCAAGAGCAAGATTGTATGTTGGAACTGTGGAAAGTCTGGGCATGTAAAGAAGGGTTGTTGGGAGCTTCGGGACAAGAAGAAACAACATGAAGAAAACAAGGAGGCAAATGTGGCATCGGGTAATGTATGTCAGGATGCTTTGATTCTTTCTTTTCATAATATTATTGAATCTTGGGTTTTAGATTCAGGGGCTTCTTTTCATGCTACTCCACATAGGCATTATTTTGTTGATTATGTTCAAGGGGATTTTGGGCATGTTTTTCTTGGTGATGATGAGCCTTGCAGTATAGTTGGACAAGGTTCTATTCATGTTAATATGTAGAATGAGAATACATGGCTATTGAAGGATGTCAGACATGTGCCTATATTAAGGAGAAATTTGATATCGGTGGGGCAATTGGGAAGTTAAGGTTGCACTGTGATATTTACAGCTGACTCTTGGAAGGTTACCAAGGGTGCTCTTGTGGTGGCAAGAGGTAAGAAGGTTGGAACCTTGTATTTATCCACTGATAGTACTAATGATTGTAATCTTGTGGCTTCAGATGCAGATACAACATTATGGCACTATAGGCTCAGTCATATGAGCCATAAGGGCATGGACATCATAAAGAAGAATTTTCCTGGATATACAGAAATAGGTTTGGATTTCTGTGAGAACTACATATATGGGAAACAAAAGTGAGTAAGGTTTCTCAAGGTTGGACCTATGAAGAAAGAGAGTAAGTTAGAGCTGGTACATTCTGATGTGTGGGGGCCAGCTCAGGTATCATCTCTTGGGGGTTCAAGTTATTATGTTACTTTTATTGATGATGTAACAAGGAAAGTTTGTGTTTATTGTATTAGAAACAAATCTAATGTATTTGATACTTTTGTTAAATGGAAAGCCTTGGTAGAGAATGAAATAGGTCTTAAGTTAAAATGTCTCAGGTCAGATAATGGAGGGGAGTATTGCAGTAATGAATTTGATGATTATTGTTCTAAGAATGGAATCCGCAGGAAAAAGACGGTTCCAGGAACCCCACAGTAGAATGGGGTGTTAGAAAGAATGAAAAGAACAATAATGGAACATGCTAGGAGCATGAGGATACATACAAAACTGCCTCTTTATTTTTGGGTAGAAGCAGTGAGCACAGCTATGTACTTAATAAATAGAGGACCCTCAAGTTGCTTGGATGGAGGAATACCTAAGGAGGATTGGTACGGTAAGAAATTAAATTACTCATTTCTTAGAGTCTTTGGATGTGAGGTGTTTATTCATATTGACAAGGATGATAGGACCAAGCTAGAGGCTAAATTAGAAAAATGCACTTTTATTGGTTATGGTGGTGATGAATTTGGATTTAAATGTTGGAGTATTAAGGACAAGAAAATCATTCAGTCTAGGGATGTGGTCTTTAATGAGAAAGTCATGTATAAGCAATAGTTGTAGGAAAACAGGGAAGAATCCAAGAAAGAATATGCAGTGGTAGAATATCTTTCAGATGGGACAGTGACCCATGAATCAGTTTAGGAACCTACTCAATAGGAACCCAAAACTCCTACAGTGAGGAGGTATTCTAGGGTAAGAAAAGAACCTAAATGTTTTTCTCCTTCTCTTTATTATTTATTACTCACTGATAGTGGAGAGCTAGAGAGATTTGATGAAGCAATGCAGGTAGATGCCAGTAAGAAGTGGGAGAAAGCCATGGATGAGGAGCATAAGTCTCTCATGGAGAACCAGACTTGGGATTTGGTGAAGCTACCAGAAGGAAAAAGAGCATTGCAGAACAAGTGGGTGTACAGAGTTAAAGATGAAGAAGGAGGAAAGAAAAGATATAAGGCTTGGTTAGTGGTCAAGGGGTTTGTACCAAAACAAGGTATAGATTTTGATGAGATCTTTTCTCCTGTAGTAAAAATGACTTCTATTAGAATTGTTCTTAGAATAGTGGCAGCAGAAGACTTACACTTAGAACAGTTAGATGTAAAGACTACATTTCTCCATGGTGATTTGGAGGAGGAGCTATATATGCAACAGCCAAAAGGATATGAAGTCAAAGGTAAAGAGGAGATGGTGTGCAAACTGAAGAAGAGCTTGTATGGCCTGAAACAAGCTCCATGTCAATGGTATAAGAAGTTTGATAGCTTCATGATGGAGCAAGGTTATATCAGATGTCATTCTAACCATTGCATGTATACAAAGAAATTTGAGGATGGAAGTTATATTATCCTGTGTTTGTATGTTGATGACATGCTGGTTGCAGGTAAAAACATGCAGGAAATAAAAGTACTCAAGAAACATCTAAGTGAATCCTTTGATATGAAGGATTTGGGGGCTGCCAGAAAAATCCTTGGTATGAGGATAACTTGGGATAGGAAGGAATAGAAGTTGACTTTATCTCAAGAAGAGTACATTAAGAAGGTATTGGATAGGTTTAACATGCAGGATGCTAAACCGGTTGGGACTCCTTTGGCATGCCATTTTAAGTTATCAAAGGAGTAGTGTCCCAAGACAGAGTAGGAAAGAAACCATATGTCCAAGGTACCTTACTCATCAACGGTTGGTAGTTTGATGTATGCTATGGTATGCACTAGGCCTGATATTGCCCATGCAGTAGGAGCTATGAGTAGATTTATGAGTGATCCAGGTAAAGAGCATTGACAAGTAGTAAAGTGGATCCTTCCGTATTTGAGAGGGACCATGGGGATAGTTTTATGCTACAGTGGATCAGACACCACTTTACGTGGTTATGTAGATTCAGACATGGCTGGAGATGTAGACAGTAGGAGGAGCATGACAAGTTATATTTACACTGTAGGTGGGATAGGAGTAAGCTGGATTTCACGACTACAAAATTTGGTGGCTTTGTCAACCACAAAGGCTGAGTATGTTGCTGCCACAGAGGCAAGTAAAGAGATGATTTGGTTACAACAATTGCTTGAGGAGTTGGGGCATAAGCAGGAGGAATGTAAGTTGCATAGTGATAGTCAGAGTGCTATACACATAGCTAAGACCTCTGCTTTCCACTCTAGGATGAAGCATATAAATTTTAGATATCACTTCATCAGGACAGCTTTGGAGGAAGATAAGTTGAAGTTGGAGAAGATTCATACTAGTCAGAATCCTGCAGACATGATGACCAAGGTGGTCACAAGGGATAAACTAAAGCTATGTTCAGCTTTGGTTGGCCTTCGCAGATGATAGTGAAGGGTTAAGAAGCTTGCTCAGTGGAAATCAGTCTCCAAGTGGGAGATTGTTATGTTTGTGGAGCCTATTTTCATGTTAGAGTGTGGTACACCTTCTATGTGTTACACTCGGGTATTTTTACGGTGGTCCCGCTCGCCGGTGAGCGGGTCAAGGGGGTTCGGGGGTGAAGCCCCTGAAGCAAATTTTCATGGGTGGTTTATTAACCCATGGGTAATGGGTAACCGTTATGGGCTATTTTTGGGCCCATGGTTTTTTGGTACCCATTGTTTTGATACCCATGGTTTTTGCCCATTGTTTTGATTAGTTTTACCCATTGTTTTGATACCCACATGGTTTTTGATACCCACGGTTTTGTATCAAACTACTTAAGAAATTGTCTATTTATATGGTCTTATGCATATGATAGATAGACAAGCAAATGTATTGCAGATGTGCTTTGAATTCAGGTGTGAATTTTGTAGAGTTTGTTGAGCATAGCTCCAAACGGATCTAGGTATTGTATTGAGAGAGTGGAGGCTTGTAATAAAATATGAGCAAGTGATTCTTGGTGGACATAGCCCAAATTGGGTGAACCATGTTAAATACTATCTCTCTGTGTTGTGTTATTTATTCTACACTTTTATTTGAGATCTGTAATATTTTCTACATATTAGTTTCTACTGTTGCGATTCTGTAAGGGATTATTTTACATATTTTATCTCTTATTTCCTATCATAAGGAAATACTTGTGCAGGAAATTTCTCTTATTAGAAAGTGAAAATAGTATGGAAAGGTGTTGCTAGAAAGAAAATTGATCCTAAAGAAGACCATTGTTGGAAAAAAATGAATGCATAGTGTAACACGAGGTAAGCTATGGCCGTAGAAACTAATTAGAGGAAGGAACAATGGTGATCTACTTCGGTGCGTGGAAGTGTGCAAAAGGAGGTATGTAGCCAAAAGGTAGAAAGGTGCACTAGAAGGTTATAGTTGTGGCACACATGTATCTCACATAAATTTGGTGGAATGGTCAATTAATGAGAGGATCGGTGGTAGGTGGAGGAGAAATGAATGTGATAAAATTTTCCAATTCTATATAAGGACAAGATGCAGGTTCACTTTTAAATTTTCCATCATGAGTATTTGGGTGATCTAATTGTGAATGATCTAAACAAGATGCGTTGAGGTGTAAAGAGCTATGAAACCAGGTGAGGAGAGTAAATTTGTGCACAAAATTGACTTGCGTCCCCATTGGAGAAGGGTTTGAGAAAAATAGAGGTGTGTAGAGAGGAGAAATAGAGCATCAGGGTTTGAGAAGAAGCTAGGGCACATGATTTCAGGATAGGGCATGTAATTTCAAGCTAAGGCATGGGAGTTTTCTTGACAAAAGTAAAAAGGTGCAACCTTTTCTTACCATGGCACCAAGGAGAGCACTTGGAGCAGGACCAAAGGGGAAGAAGAAGGTAGAAACTGAGGTGGAGATTAAGGATTCCCTCAAAATAAATTCTTTGGAAATGCAGTACCTAGAGGATGTAATCATGGGATGTGACTGGGATTCTCACGTTCACAGGAGAAAGGTAAGTGACTATAACCATCACACGAATTACAAAAAGGAAGAGTTAGATGCATTGTTAAACATAAAGACAAATAAGTGCACAATCAATGACATGCATGTCTATTATGATGTTGGAAAGAAATTATTGAAGGAGGTAGGGGTATTTTAGCTATATGAACTCCCTTACTTTGGAAAACCTAAGAAACTATATTAATGAATTATTGGCAGAGTCCATGAGGACTTATTTTATTTTTTTGGGCCATGGATGACGATCACCGTGCCCTTAATTGCGAGCTTGACAGGTTTGAAGGGAATATGGACAAAGATTAACAGTGACTTATTTGACAAAGAAAATATTTTGGCCACCCACAAGGAGCTAGGTTACTCAAAGGGTATGCGCAAAATGGATATTTACAAGTTAAGGAAGTATCGTGTTGTGCAGGCAGCCACACACTTACTCATAAAGTTGAATGATCAGGAGAGTTATTCCCAAGTAAACACCATGTGGCTACATATTTCCAAGAAGATTTCACAGGGAGAAATTTACAACTTAGTAGGATACATATCAGATATCATCATTGAAGAAGCATGCAAAGGTGAGAAGATAAGCTTTGGCGCCATTTTTCTATCTCTTGTTTTTGTTTAAATTGGAGTGCTTGATGGGCCAAAAAATAATATTTGGGAGTATCCTGCAGAGAATATGTCTCTAGAAAATAGGGAAGCATTTATGTGAGGGATCTATGAGTGGTCTGTTCAAGAAAAGGGAAGAGATGTGGTATGACAGAATTCGCACATCCTTCGAAGAGGAATGGAGAATTCCTAAGGAGTTACCATCAGTAGTTGGGAATTTGGTACAATTTGATGTGTACCAACACTTTTACATTGCATGCTTTGCAATGAAGGATGGGACATGGATTCCCTGGTGTAAAATCCCTTACGTCTTTATAGTGTGATTCTTCTAGATGGAAGCTCACAATTTTTCCAATGCGTGAAGGTTAATCTACAATGCAAATAAGGTAGACTGTGACTACCATACCTTGAGAAAGACTTACACATACCT
This sequence comes from Taxus chinensis, assembly GCA_019776745.2. NCBI lineage: Eukaryota > Viridiplantae > Streptophyta > Pinopsida > Cupressales > Taxaceae > Taxus > Taxus chinensis. The sequence goes on from CM034154.1 coordinate 476,176,287, forward strand.
AGGTAGGTCTAATTATATTGAGAGGTTTATATCAGATGATATAATTATGAGGTGTGTTAGTTTGGCCATTAGCAATAATGGGGCCATGCTAATTTATATCTAGGCTAAGCCTAGGCTAGAAAATGACAAGTATGTTGAAAATGAATTTATGCTACCAGACCCACCAAAGGGGAAACATATAGTTGGGATCCTGGCAACTAAAAATACCACTTCACCATTAGAAGAAGAATATGAATAGGAGGACAATGGTGGTTTAGTGTGCAGGGGATGGAGGTATCCCTCAAACACTAAGGAAAGTGAGCATGAGATTGCTCCTCCCCAACAGCAACAAGAGGAGGAAGACTTAGAAATAGACGTGCTAACCTTAGATGCAAACCAAATAAATGAGGAACACCAATTTAAAAGGGTGTTTAGAAGGAAAATGACTTAGAGCATGGGGCCATCATAACCTCCACACAGATCACCTCATATCTCCCCTCAGAAATAAGTACATGATAAGAAGAGGAGGAGAAAGTTAAATCTTAGAGACGATGAAGAGGATGAGTATGGTGAAAGTATGCCAGGAACCCCGATGCAGACCAAAAATATAGAGGAGCCTCATTATGAGGAAATGAAATATGATGAAGAGGGGGTTAAGGAGACAGAAGAGGAGATGGGTGAGACATCTGGTGCACCTCAGTCCATATAGGAAGGTGAAGGACCCACTATAGATTCTAGCACTTGGGTTGCCAAGGGTAAGAAGAAAAATAAAGGAAAGGTAGGTGAGGACTATGTGACTCCGGTTATGGGGTACATAGAGGAACCCAGCAAGATCATTCACACTAGGTTCTAAAGTACAGTAGCGCCAAAGGATTTATATGGCTAGGAGTTAATGGACCTAGAAAAGGCATATGCGCAGACTAGATATTAGTTGTCCTGATCCATGCATACACATGTGGAAGAATCAAATTTTGATGTGTATGAGGAGTCATGTGTCTCATGTTGGGTAAAGAAGAAACCAGAAATTAGCCACATGATTTTCAAACCTCCTGTAATTTCCGATGAGTAACTAAGAAATGCCTTGGTCAAGGTATCTTTTGATCAAGAGCAGAGGAACATTGATAAGGAAACCACCATTTGATTGCTACTTAAAGATAACAAGGATAAGACTGTAGAGATAAAGCGCTTGAAAGTAGAGAAGGAATGAGAAGAGGAAAACAATGAGGATTTTTTTAACATGGCTAAGGAACTTGGTGATCATATCCTTGTAACACCTTTGAAAAATTGTTATCTTTCCTCTTTTGCATTGCAAGTGTTGACATGTGATTTTCTTGATAAGGTGTGTTCCCTTGATTGTCATAAATCATGCTTGTCATGGATAATTCATTTTTACTCTTGATTTCATTAGGCTGAAATGTTATTAGCTTGCAAAGAATCCCTTTTCACTTCTGATAGATAAGTTGTAATCTAGAAATGAAGTTTGCAAACTTATCTCTATTTAATTAACACATCCTTGGATCAATTCCATTGATCCAAGGTATGTTTTAAATCTTCTTACCTGATCTGAATGGTAAACTGACATTCAAAGGTTGGAGGACATAATGGACTGATCTCTTGTATGTTTACAAATTCTTTTATTTTCTTGTAAGATCATGCCTGCATTCTGTTGTATGTTATGTGCTCGGATCTTCTTGATAGATCTATTTAGGATGCTAATGTCGTCAAGTGGTATTAGGCCTGCTTCAGGACTATAAAGGAAAAAAAAAAAAAAAAACTAAATCCTATGCCTATGAGATCTATCCTAACGGGATTCTAAACTTATGTAAATGCACCTATCTTTTATTTGTGCCTATTTCATTTGGGATAGCATCCTAACCTAGGTTTCATGTTCTAAATTGGGATGTGGGGGAATAACCTAAGGTGATGCTAGGATTATTTCTAACATGATATCTAATACTAAATGGCTATGAGCTATGACCTAACCTAAGAGGGAAATTTACCTCTAGTAATGTTTATAACCTAAGGTAAATACTTCTAAACTATCCTATGGTCTTAACTTAAGCTAATGGTATCTATCCTAAACTAATGAAATGTGGAAAGGGGACCTAAGGGTCGTATGGCAAGTGGTAAGCTTGGCAACGGTTCCTAAGCTATAAATGTGATTTGATTTTTGAATTAATTGGATAGTGTACTGCTAGTTTAGGAAAAAGCATGAAGTTAGGTGGGAGTCGGTGTAGAGTCATCACTAAGGTTTAGTGATGCATGCAGAAGTTGAATTGGATCTCACCAATTTTGGATGGTGGTGGTGAAGAGAGATAGGTGGGAATTTGAGAGTTAATGGAATTAATGATCCTCATTTTTGGTGAGAAAATTTCCTTGGAAAACATGTGGGTAGATTTGTTAGAAGTTTTTTGGTCATTCAAGATTTTCAATTTTTGCTTTGCATGGAGCTATCTAGTTCTTCAAACCAGCCATTCTATTTTCATTTTATGACTATTTTTGAGTTCCTTGATCTATTTTTGATTCAAGGGAAGTATATGAGGCACTAGTGAAAGATATTTTTTATTTTTGATCTTGCTTGGAAAAGAAGAAGTGTTGGAGGCTCGGATGGAATTCTTCTTTAAATCAGCAAAATCACTATCAGGCATGATAGGCTCTATCCATTAAGATCTCTTGCTTTTCTCAAAATTTTACATTAAAACAACTCTACTCTCATGAGATAAATGGGTTTCTATTTTTGTTTTGGTTATTTGATTTCTTGTTGAAAGAATCTTGTGCTTTTGGTTTTGGAATCCTTGCATGATAATTTTGTTTTTAGGTGTTCTCTCTGAGTGAGTTAAAATGATGAAATGCATTTACAATTTTCAATACTTTAGTGTTTTGATTTAAATATATACTCTGGACTGTCTAATCAAAAAAGATTTTAAGTAAGTAGTTTTTTTCTTGAGCTTCGAACTGGAAATATCTTCTGAAGGCATAAAGTAAATGGATACTCTTATCTTATGCATCTTTGAGTTTTAAAGTTGTATTACTCCTTTTGCGATCTGTATGGGTATATGTTTCATCTCATTGTATGAATATGAACTTTCATGAAAGTAAGGAATGGACATATTTTTTGTATCTATACTGGTAAACTTGCATGTTTATACTAAATGCCTTTGATTTTTTAGAAAGGTAGAAAAATACCCTTTTAAACTGTATCATATTCTGTTAAGTTTTAATACTCCTTGTTCGGGACTATATTTTTATAATTTGTTCTTGAGTATGAACCCAAACTCATTTTTAAAAAAAAGGTCAATGGGTGAATGTGGTTTATGGAATTGTCTACATTTTATACTTCAACTTTTATAAAAATGGTGAAGGAATAACTTGCTCTTTCTCTGTATTGAACTCCTCTACTTTGAAATTTATATTTCATGGTGTTGAGTGAGTTATGGTATTTGAGTTACTGTTACAGTGAGTTCATAAGGAGACGAGAAGGAATGTATGACTTAAAATTTGGATGTTTGGTACTGGTATTCTCTTCCAAAACTCTATAAAATGATTAATGGATTAATTGGAATTTGGAAGGTGAGATGGTTATCTTGGATTGAAGTTCTGATGTTTTAAAATACATTATTGGTCGACCCTCTCCAAGTCGTTAAGGTGATTACCTTTTTAGGTCTGTTCGAATTTCTTAAGTTCGATTTTCTATCCTTTTTGAACTTGGATGAGGTGATGGAAACCTACTCGCCAGAGTTGGGAAACTTCTGCGTAACTGGTTAAAAAAACATGTTAAGGTATGATTGTGAAACTCCATGGGATTCGTTGAATTTATAATCAACTTTTGGACTACTATATTTTTATATGGGACAAACCAAACCTTTCCTGTTTTCCTACTTTCTCGATCTCTATTATTTGAGTGGAATCAAATTTCTTGTTGATTCATGGCAGTGTGCCTTTGAGCCTGTATTGTAGAAAGGAAAACTTCACCATTTCTTTGACTGATTATTTTCAATGGTTGAGTCATGTTAACCTTTCAATGTACCATTATGAAATTTATTACAAATGGTTTTGGATCTGACTAAAATCTTCAAGGATGTAGAATAAATCAGTTAGGTTGAAGTGAATTGATAACTGTTTAACTTATACTTGTTTAACGTATCCTTCTTGAATGGATTAAGAATTCTGTTAACAGTTGTTGTTCTTGAAAGATGAATATATTTTTTAGGTTTATTTGATTGATTCATTTATTTAAATATTTGGTATTGTATCTTCTAAACTTGTTTTTTATTTCTTAAAATAATAGTGGGTTTTTGAAGGGTCTGTATTGATTCTTCTTCTTACCTTATTTATTTTGAATGAGTAATAGAAATCCTTTCTAATGCATAACTCCTTCCTCTTCCATTTTAAGAGGTAAGTTTCTCCTTTGTCATTTCTGGAAACTATAGGGTAGGAAGTTGACTATTCTTTTATGAATATGTATATGAGAATTTGGCTTAACAAAATGATAAAGCAAATTGTAAACCATTTACTTTTTAGCTCGTTCTCATTTCTTTTTATAAAACATGTCATAGGTTTAATTGAATCATTTGTATTACTTTTATTAAGTAATTGATTAGTTATTGTTACTAATTACTTCTCAACATAAATTATATTTAAGGAAATAATAATTGTTTTAGTAAATTGAAATGAAACATTGCTACTCCGAAGTACATTTCCATTGTTAATAAGAGGCCTAATCTAAAGAACCTAGTTTATAGTTATTTGACCGAGAATTAGGATGTCACATCTGAATTGTGAATCTCTTATTTATTTAAGGTTTTGGTTGACTCATCTTAAAAACGTAATGATTATGAAATGAACTTGCCTTTACATGTTTTCTAGAATCTTGGTAAAGATGACAAGAAGGTCTTTGATTCTGAAAGTAACTCTTTTTGTTTATATATTGAATTTAAATTAATATTTCAAATTCAGAAAGAATTATGAAATAATTTAATGTTAGGAGTTGTTATTTGATATAAATAAGTAATTATTTGAGACAATACTTATCTGATATAAGGTAGTAGTTTGTTGATTATATTATGATCTTTTCTTAAAAGTGAATTCAGATTGTTAATTGTGCTTCTTTTATGGTTGTTATTACTTATGTTTTATTTGAATGATTACATTAATTGTTTCATTAAATTATATTTGTTTTAATGGAACAATTATTGAAATTCACTTCAATTTAATGCTTAGTGCTTATCATTCTCAGTTCAATGAAATGACCTGTGCTAGCAATTTTTGCAAATGGACTTTGTAAGTGATAAAAGAAGGAAATAACTGTTATGATGTATTGGATGATTTAAAGTCTAGCTCTTTGATAGAGAACTCTGATTCATTCTTGAGATGTATTGAAAAGGAAAAGTTGTATTCTTTAATGATCTTAATATTGGTTGACATACAGTTTTTTTGATATGCATAGTCTTGTAAATTGTGTATTTTATCATGATGAATTGAAAAGGTTGGAGTTTTACTTCGAATTGTTGTGTAATTTCTCTTGTACATTTAATGAAGGCAGTTGGAATACTATCTTGTTGATATTTTCATATCTACTTGTATTCTTATTCTGTTGTTATTTCAACCTCTCTCTTACTTGAAAGCAACTTATTAAGTTGCATAAGATGAGGTTCTTTATCTAAATAAATATATTATGATAATGGGATGTATATTGAATATACAATTAAACTATAGAAAGTGTGAAAGATATAAAGGGTATGATAAACCCTAACACTTAACCATGTAGAGGAAGACTCTTCCTCTCTCAAAAGAATGTAAAGTAAAAGAATGGTGTTTATGATCGTTAATCATTTAGACTTCATTTTCTATGAAGTCTGCTCTAGTTGAACCTATGTGGTTGCTACACCTTATTTGAACAATTGAGTTACATTAAATTAACCTTATGATGTATGTTGTTCTATTTTTGGATAACTGCTCGGCAAGTCAAAGTTAAAAAACATAAAAGCAATCATGTGTTAATGAAGTTCTTTAATATTAATTAAATCAAATATGGATGAAGAACTTAAGGGGTGTTAGATTTAGGGTATGGAAAGGTTGTTGTAATTTGAATCTTAATCCAAAATTAATTGAGTGTTAATGACCTCCTAGAGGTATGTACATCGTGATGAAGTAGTTCTGTCGGATGTTGGCACATGCCAATTGCAGAACTGTACATTTGAGAATACTAATGTCTTCTTGAGGATACAATGTTGCAGTTGACATGTTGCAACACCCTTCCGCATTAGTTCATCTAGATCTACACACATCTGGACTTGAACTTAGTTTCTCTCTAGGTCAAGCTAGCAGTATGAATTGGAATAGGAAGTAGCTTTCTATGACTCAGGGTACCTAGGCACATTCAATCGACTTAGGTCGGTTGAGTATGCCCATATACCCTAAGTCATCGTGAGTGTCTCCCTATAAAAAAATTATGTCACTAACCTGGGTTAGGGTCAAACCTTGGGAAAGTGGACTGACAGAAGTCAGTAAAGACCATTCTAGATAACAGAAGAGTGAGGTGAAGGACGTATTCCGATTTGATGAATATGTCATCTAGGGAATAGTAACATGAACAATATGTTGGAAATATTTGGCCAAAGTATCACAAGCTACTGGTTGCATTGTCCTATGTCACCTAGTTTAAGGAACATGATTTCAGATGAATATTGGTAACAAATATTTAGATAGGTTCTTTAAACAGGTCACTCAGTACCCAGATTAGGGTAAGAAAACCAAGTATACGTAGTATACATAAAAGTATTCAATACTTAAAGACAAACATGAGAGATCGGTTAGAGACCGAGTCATGCAATGAGAGATCGGTAATTCACCGAGTCATTTACAGCTGCATATGGTTATCTGTTATGAGATTGATTGGCATGGAATGTGTGTTCTAAATTATGTTTTATTTAGAACAGAGAACATTGTGTTAAAAAAAAAAATTCCCTTGTTTCTAAAGTATTAAAATGGGAATGTTACATCTTGGTATCAGAGCTGAAGGTTGCATCTCTTAGACCTATTGTGTCCATAATTTGATAAAACTTAAATTTTCTTGTTAACAGAAAATGGTTAGAACAAGAGGAAATGTTGCAAATAATCCACCCCTAGTGAAGAAGCAGTAACTACCCAAAAACTTGATGAGATCCTTGTTGCCCTATTGGACACAAGAGATCATTTGGCTGTACTTGAACAATAAGTAATGGGAAATGAGGAGGAAGAAGATGCTGGTAATAATAATCAGCCACCTCCTGAGGACAAAACCAATTTTGGTGTTGATAATAACAATGTGAACATGCTTGATCAATCGGAAAACAAAAAGGCTAGGTTGGTAGCTAAACTCACTAATGATATAAAAAGGATAAGTCCACCTAAGTTTGATGGCACCACATTAGGAGATGGAGCTGAGAATTGGCTTAATGAAATGGAGAAGTACTTTGCAATAAGGAACTTCTTGGAAGAAACAAAGGCAATATGGGGAGCATATCAAATTTCCCATGAAGCATCTTCATGGTGGGACAGCTGTAAGGCTGAGTTGAATATTGATGAAACTAATATTACTTGGGATCAATTTAAAAGTTACTTTAGGAAACGTTGGCTACCACAACTTTATTATGATTAGAAAATGACTGAATTTCAGAACTTAGTGCAAGGAAAGCTAACTATAACTGAGTATTGGGAGCGGTTTACTAAACTCCTTAAGTATGTACCTCAGTATCAAACTGACGAGAAGTTCAGGATACAGAAATTCATCATGGGATTGAATCCCATTATAGGAGGAGAGGTGGATGTTCACAGCCCAACCACTATGGAAGGGGTTGTTGAAAAATCCATAAGGCAGGAACATAAATTAAAGGAAATTTTTGCTCATAAGGAGGAAGTGAGGAAGAAAGTTCCCAACTCCTCTTCATCATCTCTTACACCTAAGAAAGGACCATGGAATAAGTTTGGTATGAAAAATAAGTTTTAAGCTGATAATAATAAGAAAAAAACAACAAATAAGTCTACTGGAAATCCACGAAACAACTTTGTCAAGAATAATAATAATGGACAGAAGTCCTATGGAGGTCAGAATGATAACTTTAAGGCTGGAAATAAATCTGAGCCTAAAAAGGGACCTGTAGGAGGTTGTTATAACTGTGGCAAGGATCATTACGCAAACCAATGTCCTTTGAAAAAGGATGATTGTAATCAGCAGGACAAGATACATGTTGCAGTAGCTGACAAACAGGCTGAAAAACAAGTCATGCCCATAGAAGTTCTGGGTAAGTTATTTGGCATACCTGTAACTATTATTTTTGATACAGGAGCTACAAAATGTTTTATTTCTAGTAAATTAGCTTCGAAAATAAAAATAAAAGCTGGAAAAATGGATAAAACATGGACTGTACATTATGGAAATAATGTTGTTCATATAGTTAGTATGTGTCTTTTTGGGGCAGTCCTTGACTTACCTAGTTTTTCCACTGAAGTTGATCTTTATGTTGCACCTTTGGGGTCTTATGATGTAATCATAGGTGTTAATTGGTTAGCTGAGCATAAAGCAAAAGTGGAATGTTTTGAAAAATATATTAGTTGTTTGGATGACCTGAAAACAACAACAGAGATTCAGGGTGTGAAACATGATATTTTAGTTAGGAAATAGTCAGCTATGCAACTTAAAAAGGCCAAAAATAAAGGTTGTACCTTATATGTAGTAAAAATTTCAGAATCTGCTGAGGAAAATAATGATTTCATGGAACGATATCCATTGTTATAAAACTACAGTGATGTGTTTCTAGAAGAGTTACCAGGTCTTCCACCCAAAAGAGAATTTGATTTCATAATTGAAATCAAGCCTGGAACCGAGCCTATTTCTAAGGCACCATACGAAATGACTACTATTGAATTGGTAGAGCTTAAGGCACAATTGAAAGAACTTTTGTCTAAGGGTTTGATTAGACCGAGTGTTTCACCTTGGGGAGCACCAGTAATCTTTGTGAAAAAGAAGGATGGAACACTTAGATTGTGCATTGATTACAGAATGTTAAACAAAGCAACAATCAAGAACATATATCCACTCCCTAGAATTGATGATCTATTTGATCAGATGCGTGGAGCATCGGTATATTCTAAGATAGATATTTGATCTAGATATCATCAATTACATATTAAGGATGAGGACATTCATAAAACATCTTTTAGAATAAGGTATGGACATTATGAGTTCACTGTTTTACCTTTTGGACTAACAAATGCACCTGCAACTTTTATGAATTTAATGAACAATATTTTTCAAGAATACTTGGACAAATTTGTGCTTGTATTCTTGGACAACATTCTCATATATTCTAAAAGTATTGAGGAACACCATGAGCATTTGAAGATAGTTTTGGAAATTTTGAGAAAGAGACGGTTATATGGTAAGCTATCTAAATGTTCTTTCTATGACACAAAAGTGCACTATTTGGGTCATGTTATAAGTAAGAATGAAATTGATGTAGATCCTTCTAAAATTGTATCTATAACTGAGTGGCATACACAAAAGAATGTACATGAAGTTAGAAGCTTCATGGGTCTTGCTGGTTACTATAGAAAATTTGTAAAATAAGTTTCCAAAGTTGTTGCACCAATAACTTCATTGAATAAAAAGGATAAGAAGTTTGTTTAGAATGAGAAATGTGAATCTGAATTCCAAACTTTGAAGGATTAATTAACTTCAGCACCTATTTTACCTGTACCAGACCCTAATGGAGACTTTACTATTGTAACAGATGCATCCGAGGAAGGTCTTGGAGGTATTTTGTTACGAAATGATCATGTCATAGCTTACGAAAGTAGAAAACTAAAGTTACATGAGTTGAATTATGCTCCACATGATTTAGAGCTTGTTGCCATTGTTCATGCACTTCAAGTTTGGAGGCATTATTTTCTTGGTAAACCTTTTGAATTAAAAACTGATCATCTTAGGCTGAAGTATATTTTCACTCAGCCAAATCTGAATGCAAGACAATGAAGATGGTTAGAGTTTTTGTCTCAATATGATTTTGACATAAATTACATTAAAGGTAAGGAAAATAGAGTAGCTGATGCTCTAAGTCATAGGAAGCACATTTCTTCTCTTATAACATTAAGAACCTAGTTTGAGGATGAAGTAAAAAGTGTTATGGAATCTGATTCTTATTTTTAGCAAGTAAAAACAACACTTGCTGCAAAACTAAATGATGTGAGATATAAAGGTTTTCACTTTGACAACGAATGAATCTTATGATTTGAAAATAGAGTACACATACCTTCGCTAAATGATTCAAGAAAGAAATTTTTAGTAGAATTTCACAATTCACCTTTTTCTGGACACCCTGGTATTACAAAGATGCTTGCTGATATAAAACAACAATATTTCTGGAAAGGGATGAAAAAGGACGTTATTGATTTTGTGACACATTGCTTGGAATGTCAACATGTTAAAGATGAACATATGCATCCAGCCGGTTTATTGTATCCTCATAGCATACCACAGTACATATGGCAAGTAATAAGCATGGATTTTGTACAAGGGTTGCCTATGTCAAGAAATAAACATGATGTTATTTTTGTTGTGTTGGATAAACTAACAAAAGTAGCTCACTTTATTGTTGGTAATCTTAAGGATGATTCTCTTGTTTTGGAAAAAAGGTTTGTACATGAGATTTTAGATTACATGGAGTACCTGAATTAATCATATCTGATAGAGATCCTAGAATGATTTCAAGGTTTTGGCAAACCCTTAATGCAGCTCTAGGAACTAAGATGAATTTCAGTTCTGTGTACTATCTGAAAATGAATGGACAAACTGAAAGAGTTAATCAAGTTTTAGAGGATATGTTACGAATGTATTGCATGGATCAACAATATAAATGGGAAGAGTACCTTCCATTAGTTGAGTTTGCATACAATAACACATATCATGCCTCTCTTAAGATGGCACCTTTCGAAGCATTATAAGGAAGAAAATGTAGAACCCCTATTAGTTGGGACAACATTGAGGATAGAGAGGTAATTGGACTTGAGATCCTGACATAAATGGAACAACAAGTTAAAATGATTTGTGAATGCTTGAAAGAACCAACAGATAGGAAAAAGGGTTATGCTGACTTGAAGCGGGTTGATAGGAAATGTCAACCCGGTGAGAAGATTTTTCTTCGGGTTAAACTGAAAAAGAGTTCTATAAATTTTGCCAAGGCTGCCAAGTTATCACCTCGTTTTGTGGGACCTTTTGAAATAATTGAAGTAATCAACCCTATAGCTTATCGTTTAGCATTACCTCCTACTTTGTCACGAATGCATGATGTTTTCCATATTTCTTTTCTTAAGAAATACGTTTCAGATTTATCACATGTGTTAAATTGGAATTCCTTGTAGGTCCAAGACCCAGGAAAAATCATTGTTAAACCCTTATGAGTGCTGGAAACTTGTCAGTTGCACTTAAGAAATCATGAAATAAGTCGATGTAAGGTCCATTGGTACCATTTTAATGAAGAAAGTGCAACATGGGAAAATCTGGAAGATATGAAAACTTCTTTTCCATACTTATTTGAACATAATTGATTATGTTGACTGATATAATTTTTGATTTAATTATTTTATGACAATAAATCTGCCAGTTTTGGGCAGATATTTATTTATTTTAAATAAATAGCTATGTAAATGTTGACTTTTAGAACTTTAAAATTTTGATATGTTATGAACATATGAAAAGAAAATGGGTAAACTAGTTTTCCATGATGTAAATTATTAAAATAAGATAATCATCGAGACAATGATTATTTTTAGGAGGGAAGTATGTAACACCTTTGACACATTATTATATTTCATCTTTTGCATTGTAAGCATTGACATGTGATTTTATTGATAAGGTGTGTTCCCTTGATTGTCATAAATCATGCTTGTCATGGATAAGTCATTTCTTCTCTTGATTTCATTAGGCTGAAATGTTGTAGCTTATAAAGAATCCCTCTTCACTTCTGATAGATGAGTTGTAATCTAGTAATGATGTTGCAAAATTATCTCTATTTAATTAACACATCCTTGGATCAATTCCATTGATCCAAGCTGTGTTTTAAATCTTCTTACCTAATATGAATGGTAAAATGACATTCAGAGGTTGAAGGACATAATGGACTGAACTTTTTTATGTTTACAAATTCTTTTATTTTCTTGTAAGATCATGTTTGCATTTTGTTGTATGTTATGTGCTCAGATATTCTTGATTGATCTCTCCAAGATGCTAATGTCATCAAGTGGTATGAGGTGTGCTTTAGGACTATGGAGGAAAAATAAAAACAAAGTCCTAGGCCTATGAGATCTATCCTAATGAGATTCTAAACTAAGGTAAATGTACCTATCTTTTATCTATGCCTATTTCATTCAGGATAACATCCTAACCTAGGTTTCATGTTCTAAATTGGGATGTGGGGGAATAACCTAAGGTGATGCTAGGATTATTTCTAACCTGGTACCTAATACTAAATGGCTATGAGCTATGACCTAACCTAAGAGGACAATTTACCTCTAGTAATGTTTATGACCTAAGATAAATACTTCTAAACTATCCTATGGTCTTAACCGAAGCTAATGGTATCTATCCTAAACTAATGAAATGTGGAAAGGGGACCTAAGGGTCATATGGAAAGTGGTAATATTGCCAATGGTTCCTAAGCTATGAATGAGATTTGATTTTTGAATTAATTAGACAACATACTGTCGGTTTAGGCAGAAGCATGAAGTTTGCTGGGAGTATACGTACATTCATCACTAAGGTTTAGTGATCCATGCAGAAGTTGAATTGGGTCTCACCAATTTTGGATGTCGGTGGCAAAGAGAGATAGGTGGGAATTTAAGAGTTAATGGCATTAATGATCCTCGTTTTTGGTGTACAAGCCGCCTTGGAAACCATGCAGGTAGATTTTTTTGAGGTTTTTTGGTCATTCAAGATTTCTGATTTTTTCTCTGCATGGAGCTATTTGGTTCTTTGAACCAGTAGTTCTATTTTAAGTTTATGGCTATTTTTGAGTTCCTTGATCCATTTTTTATTTAAGGGAATTATATGAGGCATTGGGGAAAGAGATTTTCGATTGTTGATATTGCTTGAAAAAGAACAAGTGTTGGAGGCTTGGCTGGAAGTCTTCTTCAAATTAGCATAAGAACTATTAGGCATGATAGGATCTATCCATTAATATCTCTTGCTTTTCTCAAAATGTTTCATTAAAAAAAATCTGCTGGTTATTTACTTTCTTGTTGAAAGAATCTTTTGGATTTTGGTTTTGGAATCCTTACATGATAATGTTGTTTTTGGGTGTTCTCTCTGAGTGAGTTAAAATGATGAAATGCATTTACAACTGTCGAGACTTTAGTGTTTTGATTTAAATATATACTTTGGACCATCTTCTCGAAAAATATATTAAGTAATTAGTTTTTGTCTTGAGCTTCAAATTGGAAATCTCTTCTGAAGGCAGAAAGTAAATGGATACTCTTCTCTGATGCATCTTTGAGTTTTAAAGTTTTATTACTCCTTCTGCGATCTATATGGGTATATGTTTCATCTCATTGTATGAACACAAACTTGCGTGAAAGAAAGGAATAAACATCTTGTTTGTATCTATACTGGTAAACTTGCATGCTTATACTGAATGCCTTTGTTTTTTTTGAAAGGTAGAAGAATACCCTTTTAAACTGTATCATGTTCTGTTAAGTTTTTATACTCCTTGTTTGGGACTGTATTTATATAATTTTTTCTTCAGTATGAACTCGAACTCGTTTAAAAAAAAGTTCAATGCGTGAATGTGGTTTATGGAATTATTTATGTTCTGTACTTCAATTTGTATAAAAATGGTGAAGGAATAAATTGCTCTTTTTCTGTATTAAAATCCTCTGCTTCAAACTTTATATTTAGTGGTGCTGAGTGAGTTATGGTATTTGAGTTACTATTACAGTGAGTTTGTAAGGAGACGAGAAGGAAAGTATGACTTAAAATTTGGATGTTTGGTACTGGTATTTTCTTCTGAAACTCTGTAAAATGATTAATGGATTAATTGGAATTTGGAAGGTGAGATGGTTATCTTGGATTGAAGTTTTGTTGTTTTAAAATACATTGTTTGTCGACCCTCTCCAAGTCGTTAAGGTTATTACCTTTTTAGGTCTATTTAAATTTCTTGAGTTTGATTTTCTATCCTTTTTGAACTTGGATGAGGTGATGGAAACCTACTCGCCAGAGCTAGGAAACTTCTACATAACTGGTTAACAAAAAATGTTAAGGTCTGATTGTGAAATTCCATGGGATTCATTGAATGTATAATCAAGTTTTGGACTACTATCTTTGTATATGGGACAAACCAAACCTTTCCTGTTTGTGTGCTTTCTTGATCTCTGTCATCTGAGTGGAATCAAATGTCTTGTCGATTCATGGCAGTGTGTCGTTGAGCCTGTCTTGTAGAAAGGAAAACTTAACCATTTCTTTGACTGATTTTTTTCAATGGCTAAGTCATGTTAACCTTTCGATGCACCATTATTAAATTGTTTACAAATGGTTTTGGATATTACTGAAATCTTCAAGGATGTATAATAAATTAGTTAAGTTGAAGTGAATTGATAACTGTTTAACTTATACTTGTTTAACGTATCCTTCTTGAATGGATTAAGAATTCTGTTATTGGTTGTTGTTCTTGAAAGATGAATCTCTTTGTTAGGTTTATTTGATTGATTCAGTTATTTATGTATTCGGTACTGTATCTTTTGAACCTATTTTTTATTTCTTAAAAGAATAGTGGGTTTGTGAAGGTTATGTACTGATTCTTCTTCTTACCTTTTTTCTTTTGAATGAGTAATAGAAATCCTTTGTAATGCATAACTCCTTCCTCTTCCATTTTGAGAGGTAAGTTTCTCCTTTGTCATTTCTAGAAACTGTAGGGTAGGAAATTGAATCTTCTTTTCTAAAGATGCATATGAAAATTCAGCTTAACTGAATGATGAAGGAAATTATAAACTGTTTACTTTTCAGCTCGTTCTCATAGGTTGTATATAAAGAAAGGAGAACGAGCTGAAAAGTAAATGGTTTACAATTTCCTTCATCATTTGGTTAAGCTGAATTATCATATGCATCTTCAGAAAAGAAGATTCAACTTCCTACCCTACAATTTCCAGAAATGACAAAGGAGAAACTTATTCTCATATGCATCTTCAAAAAAGAAGAGTCAACTTCCTACCCTATAGTTTCCAAAAATGACAAAGGAGAAAATTACCTCTGAAAATGGAAGAGGAAGGATTTATGCATTAGAAAGGATTTCTATTACTCATTCACAATAAAAAAGGTAAGAAGAAGAATTAGTACAGACCCTTCAAAAACCCACTATTCTTTTAAGAAATAGAAAATAGGTTCAAAAGATACAATACCGAATACATAAATAACTGAATCAATCAAATAAACCTAACAAAGAGATTCATCTTTCAAGAAAAAAAAATGATAACATAATTCATGTTTCAAGAACAACAACCATTTACTTTTCAGCTCATTCTCCTTTCTTTATATAAAACCTGTCATAGGTTTAATTGAATCATTTGTATTAATTTGATTAAGTAATTGATTAGTAGTTGTTACTAATTAGTTTTATACTTAAATTATATTTAAGGAATTAATAATTGTTTCAGTAAATTGAAATAAAACATTGTTGATGGGAAGTACTTTTCTATTGTTAATAAGAGGCCTAATCTAAAGAACCTAGGTTATAGTTATTTGATCGAGAATTAGGCTGTCACATCTGAATTGTGAATCTCTTATTTATTTAAGTTGTTGGTTGACTCATCTTAAAAATGTAATGATGCTGAAATGAACTTGTCTTTACATGTTTTCTAGAAACTTGGTAAAGATGACAAGAAGGTCTTTGATTCTGAAAGTAACTCTTTTTGTTTATATATTGAAGTTAAATTTATATTTCAAATTCAGAAAGAATTATGAAATAATTTAATGTTAGGAGTTGTTATTTGATATAAATAAGGAATTTTTTGGGACAATACTTATCTGATATAAGGCAGTAGTTTGCTTATTATATTATGATCTTTTCTTAAAAGTGGATTCAAATTGTTAATTGTGCTTCTTTTATGGTTGTTATTACTTATGTTTTATTTGAATGATTACATTAATTTTTTCATTAAAGAAGAGTTGTTTTAATGGAACAATTAGTGGAATGCACTTTGTTTTAATGCTTAGTGTTTATCATGCTCAGTTCAATGAAGTGGCCCGTGCTAGCAATTTTTACAGATGTACTTCGTAAGTGATAAAAGAAGGCAATAAATTTTATGATGTATTGGTTGATTTTAAGTACGGATCTTTTATAGAGAACTCCAATTCATTCTTGAGATGTATTGAAAAGGGAAATTCTTATTCTTTAGTGATCTTAATATTGATTGACATGCAGTTTGTCTTAGATTCATAGTTTTGTAAATTTTGTATTTTATCATGATGAATTGAAAAGGTTGGAGGTTTAGTTTGAATTGTTGTGTAATTTCTCTTGTACATTTTATGAAGTTGGAATACTATCTTGTTGATATTTTCATATCTGCTTGTATTCTTATTTTTGTTGTTATTTGATAAATTAGATAAAGGGGAAAAAGTTCAATCTCTCTCTTACTTGAAAGCAACTTATTAAGTTGCATAAGATGACGTTCTTTATCTAAATAAATATACTATGATAATGGGATGTATATTGAATATACAATTAAACTATAGAAAGTGTGAAATATAAAAAGGGTATGATAAACCCTAACACTTAACCATGTAGAGGAAGACTTTTCCCCTCTCAAAATAATGTAAAGTAAAAGAATGGTGTTTATGATTGTTAATATTGTAGACTTCATTTTCTATGAAGTCTGCTCTAGTTGAACCTGTATGGTTGCTACACTTTATTTGAACAGTTGAGTTACATTAAATTAACCTTATGATGTATGTTGTTCTATTTTTGGATAACTTCTCGGCAAGTCAAAGTTAAAAAACATAAAAGCAATCATGAGTTAATGAATTTCTTTAATATTAATTAAATAAAATATGGATGAAGAACTTAAGAGGTGTTGGATTTAGGGTTTGGAAAGGTTACTTTAATTTGAATCTTAATCCAAAATTAATTAAGTTTTAATAACCTCCTAGAGGTATGTACATCGTGATGAAGTAGCTCTGTCGGATGTTGGCACACGCCAATTTCAGAACTGTACCTTTGAGAAGACTAAGGTCTTCTCGAGGATACAATGTTGCAGTTGACATGTTGCAACACCCTTCCGCATTATTTCATCTAGATCTACACACATCTGGACTTGAACTTAGTTTCTCTCTAGGTCAAGCTAGCAGTATGAATTGGAATAGGAAGTAGTTTTCTATGACTCAAGGTACCTAGGCACATTCGATCGACTTAGGTCAATTGAGTATGCTCATATACCCTAAGTCATCATGAGTGTCTCCCTATAACAAATTATGTTACTAACCTGGGTTAGGGTCAAACCTTTGGCAAGTGGACTGACACAAGCCAGTAAAAACCATTCTAGATAACAGAAGAGTGATTTAAAGGATGTATTCCGATTTGATGAATATGTCATCTAAGAATATTAACATGAACATTATGTTCAAAATATTTGGCAAAAGTATCACAAGCTATTGGTTGTGTTGTCTTATGTCACCTAGTTTAAGGAACGTGATTTCAGATGAATATTGGTAACAAATATTCAGATAGGTTTTTTAAACAGGTCACTCAATACTCATATTAGGGTAAGAAATCCAAGTATACGTAGTCTACATAAAATTATTCAATACTTAAAAACAAACATGAGAGATTGGTTAGAGACCAAGTCATGCAATGAGAGATCGGTAATTCACCGAGTCATTTACAGTTGCATATGGTTAACTGTTATGAGGTTGGTTGGCATGGAATGTGTGTTCTAAATTATGTTTTATTTAGAATAGAGAACATCGTGTAAAAAAAATTCCTTGTTTCTAAAGTCTTAAAATGGGAATGTTATAATAATTAAGATAAGGCCTCATTTGGAGTCTAAAGTTCCTCAGATGTTTCCCTTTTGTAATGAATTATTTGCGCACTCTAGTGGATATGGTTTTGAATAAAGAGCTCATTGTTATGGCCACACCAAAAGATCCTGCAGAAGAAACAACAAGAGCAAGGGCTACCATTGTTAGGAAAATTTCAATATTTGAGGCCTCTCCAAACATTGAAAGATGAGCTGAAGAAAGTGGATCAAGCTTTGAACATGTGTACAATGTCGAACTCCATAATAAGAATCAGAACTATAACAGAGGATAATGAAGTGCTGAAGGAAATGAAGGACGAAACACTTGGGCGCGCAGAGAGGTTAGCCCTATTAAAAAAAATCATGAGGCCCTTACAACAGCCCAAGATACACACAAAGATATGATCAATGAACTTGGGAAACTTATAGCATAGAAAATGGACTTCGTGGAGGGAATGGTCTCAAGTATGGAACATGTTATCCAAGTACTATAGAATAAAAAGGAAAAGATCACTCAAGATGAAATAGACGTCATAGTGATAGACATTCTGAAAAAGACCGGGAGCACACTAAGTGACTGACAAACCTTGGAGGCTAAACTCAAAAATGAATATCCACAGTTATTCCTTCCTGAGGAACAGGGTACTGCAGAGTAAACTTCATTCTTTTATACAATGCTTCATTCATTCTTTCATTCCTTATTCTTTATTGTTGGAGACATAAGAAGGAATTCCCATTTATGGGTTGGAAATGTACTTTCGTGTGGGGTAATGTTAATAAAATAACATATTGTTCTAAGGTGGAGGAACATAAAATATGTGTGCGCTAGAGAAAGGTTCATTTGAGGGCACGAAAGAATAATAGAATAATCACACACCAGAACACTTTGAATTCAGGACTCATCCATTTTGTGGATAAGGGATATTCTAGGAGATAGTGTGCTAAGAACACAAAGACATGAAGACTTGTGGTCCACACAATGGTATTTTGGGAACAAGCAATAGTTGAGTGCCATACATAGTTTAAGCTACTACTAGGATTTCTACTCATAGTTAACTATAGGAATTATATCCTTAAGAGAACTTACATGTTGTGCATCCTTTTGTGAAGGTGCATGGCTATTATTAACATGTGACCTATTTTGAGAAGTGCATGGGAATTGAAAGGAAATTCCCCACCCCTATATATATATATATATATATATATATATATATATATGCACGGTTTAGGTGTGTGTGTGTGTGTGTAAAATTGTAGAGTTATGCTACTAGTTTTGTCACATGCATAACTCATGGAGATACTTATGTAATGTAAGAAGCTTCTATGTTTTAGATTATTTATTACAATGGATCATATTGGTTGGATAATGGTGTTGAACATGACCAAATATGGTTCTTGCATGGTAAATCTTATTATAGTCATTGTTTAGTTCATCTTATATATATTCTAAGAACTATATTTGGTTTATGCATTGTGTGTTTTTTACTATTGGTAATGAATATGAATACCTGTATTCACCATCATGCTAACATTTTGTACAAGGAACTCTAAAGAGGGATCTAGTGCTTTTACACACTTCAAGTGAGTTCTCAGCTTAAGCTGAGTGATGTGCCAACATGTCTGGGTTATTCAAAGTAATTTCTAGGTTATATCACGGGTAGCGTAAGTTCCGTATTGTTTAATTGATTTGTTTAATTAAATGCTAAACTAGGTTGAAAGTTTGTTTTGAATAAATAAAGAAAGTAAATTCTGCATAAATAAAAGACAAGTGTGTTTAATCTTTTAATTAACAAAATTCATCCCCAATTAATTAAATAAAATGAAATGAAATACCATATATTCTATTTTCTGAGGCAGAAATGAATTGAAAGAAACTAATTAAATAACTAAACTATTTTTGTATTTTTCAGAATTTAAATAAAATAAATAAATAAACTATTCTACAGACACAGTAAATTAATTAAAATAAAATATTACTACCTCTAATAAAATAAACTAAAAACATAGAATAGATGGATGTGGCTATTCCTATGTTGCAAGGTTGTCTGAAAATTCTATTATAAAAGAATGTATTCAAAATTTATTAATCTAAATAAAATAAAATAAATCTTCTGGAAAAGCTTTTACCTCAAGTTTTCTGGAAAGGGATATATTCTCAGAAGTAATTCCATCTTTTCTGTATGAACTGTCCCTGACAGAAGTAAATCTAAATTAATCAAAAGAAATAAATGATGTACAAGGATTTATTCATTTCTTCCTCCAACTAATTTCATGAGAAGATCCACAAGGATAAGCCGAGAAGAATTTATCAAGGGAATATATAAGAAATATTTTGAAAATAAATACTAGAAATAAAATAAATACATTTGGGAAGTGATGAAATATTCCGCTTCTATAATTCTACTAACTTAAAACAATGCATTCTTTCTATTCTAACAAATACAAATTAATCAAAGCTTCAAACAATTTAAGCAAAACCCCAACCTGGTTACTATTATACTATGGTAGCTTTCCAAAGGTGATATGTGCTTGATTTCTCCTCATCTTTGTATCCTCTTCCAAATATGAAGTCCAATTAATCTAGGAATGTACAAATGTTGGATGGTAGCAAAGAAAAACAAAAGACTGGTTGTGGCTGGCTTGGTACAAGAAATGACTGAGAGCAAATGGTAGGAAAGAATAGAGAAAAGATCTAGTTTTCTATGTGGTTCCTCTAAAAAATTCAGCAATATAACTTTACCTCAAGAATGTGAAAAATTCAACCCATCATACGAGTAGAAGTTTTACTTTTATAAAAATCCAGGAAAAAATAAGTCAATTACATGTGTTGATCAAGAAGTGATAAATCATCAAAAGGAGAGGTAGTCAACATTCTTAACATGACCAAAAAGTAAGATAAAATCAATACAATTCCACCGAGTCTAAAAATTGGCAAAATGGTTGAGAAACGAGTGAAAAAATCACTCCCGAAATCCAAACATGTGTTGACAAATGTATGTTTTAACTCTCTAATTTTATGTGACAGGACCACCAGTGTAGGAAAACTGGAGGTTATGTAACTACTGTTGTGATTATTACATAACCACCAGGGTATTTGCTTATTTTCCAGGGTGGTTACGCAACCACCGCTGATGATTACCCAACAATTCCACTTCCTCCTTGGTCCCACACAAAATAATTCCAGAGTAATTCCAATGCTAAAATAATAAACATTTCACATACTCTCACAATTTTACAATTCA